>OY735240.1:22105342-22480342 GCA_963457665.1 Thysanoteuthis rhombus | reverse complement strand
AGTTTTTCAGTGATCCAACTAAAGCCAAGAGGAGTAACTTATTTATTGAAATGCTGGAAAAAGATGTTGATCATGTTATGGTTTCTATTGAGAGTCTAACCAGACCTTTTCTTTATTTTACTTGAGCGATTTATTATAATCCACTTCTGGGTTTCTAGGCCCATCAAAGCTTCATCAGAGCCTGTTAACAATACATTCTCAGGAATACTTCACTTACTGTCCATTGCCAGCCTCTCACAAGGCTTGATGAGGGATTGAACTTTCCCAGTTTGAATTCAGACTTGTCCGTCTCCTGGGATGGCTGCGAACCAAGGTTGAAAAGCCCAGTCTGCCCTGCTATTCATGCATAACTGGGAAGAGGAGGAGAAGGGATGAATTCAGGCCTTTCCCAAGGGCATTAGTATCAAGTGGATGTCATCTATTTGCTGATACCATTTTCTTAGCTGCTAACTCTTGGGCCACCAGCTTTTATAACATTTTAGTATCATTAACAGAAGTTGATGATTACCATATTTTCTATGATAGTAGTTTGTGTGGACCAAAAGGAAACAGGAATTTATGTACATTTATATACCACAGAACAACGTGTCATTGAACAAAGAACGATAGAAAAAATCCATTTTCCAAAGCTGTCTCTAAAAAAAAAGCCCTAAGTTGGCTTTTATAGATAAAATAAAAAGAACCAAACTTCTTCTCCCACACTACTACTACTACTACTATATCAACTTCATTGCTGTAGTGGAACTTTTAGTCCCTAACTGATACTATAACTTAACTACTTGTGAAAGAAAAGGAAAAACACATCCTTCCATCTCTAATAACTCTCACTAGACCAGATCCAGACCTTGTTATCACCAGCTGAGCTCCAATCGCTGATTTGTTTGTGTTGATATCTCTGATTGGTCTAACTACCTGATGAGACTACACCCAGATACCCAATGGAAGCCTGCTTCACACCTCCTAGCCTTACTTTTAGTTACGAAGAAGAGCGAGGGACTCACAACGAAGATCCATGCTGCTGACTTGATAGTTGATCAGAGCAGTGCGGTCCCGATCAGAATGCACCTTTTGCAGTTGATCAAAGTGTCGTATCTGTTCTTCTCATGTCAATGAAACAGCATTAACTTCTTCTTTTCAATTTGAAACGTTATTATATATTTGGCTCAGTGTAGGGAAGGTAGTACCAACTGTAAAGTTAGACACCTTTGCTCACTCGATGCTAAACCTGGCACATAATTAAAAAGAAATAAGAGAACTAATATAAGAGAAGTAATTTGAAAAATAACATTTGAAATCGAAATCTAGAATGCTATGTCAGATGGTTTTCAGTGACAGCAATAAATAAGATTTATGACAACTTTGTTTTTGTCAATTAAAAAAATTTTCAAGTTGAGTTAAAATTCAGGAAGAAAACGTTTGAAATATAATCTTGATTGCTTTTAAAATTGAAAATGGGAAGTTAATGCTATGTTTATTGATGTGAGAACAGATTCTACTCTTTGATTTTGAACAGAAGACTGCTAAAACTGCATTCTGATCCTGATCCATTACTGCTCTTATAGTGTCCAGAATCTAGAATGATCTGATTGCGGCAATAAAAAAAGCAACTATAATAAAATGAAAGATAAAGTAGTCCAAATTGATGATATTGTGTGTTCTGTAACATGTAATTTTCTATAATTGTATTTAATTGGTAATAAGTCATTGTTTAATTTTTTTTCTTTTTCTTCTTTTTCCTTGGCAGAAATCAAGAAATAGAGTACTCATGATGTCCAACCCACAAATACTTGTATATGTATATATTAGTGGTGTACATGAGAATGGAGTGCGAAGATGAACAGACAACTATCAGCAGCTTAAAAATTTTTGTATATAAACATCATGGTTTATTCTGACCAGTATCCTCCTCCCCTCTTCTTTTTTTTCTTTTCCTTTTTCTTTTTTTTTCTTTTCTTTTTCTTTTTTCACCGCTATCCACAGCAGACTGGTTTAATCACTGTTGCTACGTTTAGGTTATTCAGACATTTATATCTATGGATCCAGACTTTTCTTAATCCTAACTGTTCATTGTAGGAACTTGAAATTTTGCTCCCACAAATCCCCCCTCCGCTGTTTTTATTGGGGGCTCAATCTACTATGAAAGTTTATGCAAAATTGGTCCCTTAGTTTGTGTCCAGCTGCATTCACACTTGTTTTTTTGTACTATTTAGTGATCATGGCCCCCCCCAAAAAGCTAAGAATGTTATTTATTCATTGATCACTCCCTCTTCCAATTTTTGATTGATCACCCTATCAAGTGACGAATCAGGCTGGGGTTTGTTATTTGGTCTTTTTTTTTTCAATTCTAATGATACTGATAGTATTTAAATCAAAGTAACTTGATTTTACTATCACCATTGCTTATGTAAAAACTGTTAAAAAACTGCATATGTGGATAGCGGTGATTCATAATTTTGGAATGATGTGTTTGTTTTTTGTTTTTTTCCTGGTTTGTTCTGTATTTGAGCCAAGGCATCCTTGTGGATATGTTGGAAAGTGCACATTTTCCAGAGGTTCTTAACCTGCTCTGTGTAAGCTACCCTTTCAACAGGTTAACTTATCCAGATTTATCCCTTCCATAGAATTGTTCAAGAGTTAATATAAAAATATAAGACGAAATAATAATTAAACAGAAGAATAGAGATGTTCAAGTCCATGCTATCACTAAATAAATCTTTAATTTAGGGCCCAGATTCAATTTAATTATTCAAAATCATAGAATTTTAATGATCAGATCATGTAGTTGCTAGTTTGTCTGCAAAAATCTATCCCTTACAACCAAGAAATTTTTATCCTGAGGTGAATTTACCCTAAGTTAAGTTAAGAAGTACTGGTCTGGTCTGCAAATATATTGAAGATAACAAAAGAACAAACTAGTTGACTCAATAACCATTGATTACTAAATACTGTTTATAACTGTACGATACATCTAATTGATTCAATATACTAAAACTGCATTTTGCTACCCAAAAGTTTAAGGAACTAATTATGCAAAATGGCTGCCGCAAAAATAATAGAAAATGGGATACTTTATTGTTACTTTGTGATACCAGTTATAGATTGTTCCTGTAGTGATGGCTGTTAATTTCTTTAGCGACAAGATTGTGTAAGAGAGGTCAAAGGATTATGTCTCTACGTGTTTTTTCCCCGCCACACATCGCCCTCTCTAGAAATGGAGAATATGCTCGCCAAGTAAGAGTGTGGATGCGTAAATTAAACAAAGATTGTAATTGTAGTAATGTCTCATACAAAAGTTTAGACAAATGAATAGAATGTACATTTGATGAAGAGACATTTATAACAATGCAAGGCTGAAAGGAAATACATGTAAAGAAACATGCTCTTCCTGAAGTAAGGAGAATTAGAAGATATTTTTTCATGACTGTTTAGTATATGTATTGCTATTTGATTCAGGAGAAATAAAGGCACGAATACATTTTTTTAGCTAGAAAAGAGGGTTTAATTGAATAGGTGTATGAGAGATCCCTCGACTTCTATGAAATGAAATGGGTAATGTTTAGAACCGTGATTGGTCATGGTTGAATAAACAGTGAAGTTTGGATCTGCCTGGAGTTTAGCAAAATGATACCGATCCTAGAGAGAAGGAAAGGAAGAGAGAGAAAGAGGGAAGTAACTGACTAAGAAAGTTAGGGCAAGTGAACGTGTATGTTTGAGGCTTTTATTGACAACAGAAAAAGAAAGTGACATTTAGCATATGGGGGCTAAACTTAGAGTTCATTATCTAGAGCTAACACTATTTTCATAATTAGTTTAACTAAAAATAAAGGAGCTGTTATATTACTACCACATTACTATGAGTCTGTTCACACAACTCATCACCAGTCTTGCCAACTTTGCATGAAAAGTGCTAAATTTAGCACATTTCTTGTTTTGGCAGTGCAAAAAAAGTGCTAAATTAGCATAGGCATGCTTGAACATATTGGCAATTTTTTGACCATTTATTGCATCTTTGGGGTGTGTTTCGGTGTTCTTTGGCTACTTTTTTTATTTAGCACATTTTTAGCTTTTTGGCAGTCAAACCAGCACAAAAATAATCTTTGAGTTGGCAACACTGTAAACTCTGAGCTGCTGGTATCATAATGAAAATCCTGTCCTGTTGAAAAAAGCAGTTTAGGAATTTCATGTTTGGAAAAAATGTTTTTTTGTACAACAAATGACAGTCGTGCAATAGTGTCGGAAAGTGTACTGATTTCAAGATACTTGGAGTGGTATTGTTCTCTTGGATTACCATTCTCCAAATCTGTGTGAATGGGCACATTATATTGCCTCACCAGTTTTTTAGCATTTATACAGAAAAATGTTGTTCTGTGCTCCAGCAGTCCCTCTCTTATAGTTTCTTCCGAACTTCCTTAACACTGAGATAATCTGCTGTCTTATGATCCTGAGGTGTTATAGGCAATCCATCACCGGTTTGTCTCTTTCTGATCAGTTGTATATAAGAACTTTTTCCATTTTCAGTGCCAGTTTATGGTGAGAGTCTCTAATGCTTCATCCAGTTTAATGTTCTCTTTCTTTATGAGAACATCTTTCATCAAATTCTGACTGAAGCTGGTTTATTTCCATATCCTTTCCTCTTGTCTTCTGATTCATTGGAACTCTCCCTTGGTCAACGACTTATCAGTGACTTGTATTTGGTATATATTTCTCCAAACCATCTGCAATAAATGTCTCAATATGTTACATGCTGCCTTGGTACTGTCCAAAAGAGCTTGAAAATATTCTTTTCATCAAGACTGGTGATCTTTTCCTTCAGGAATTCTAATGAGTGTCTCTCTCCTGAAACACAGTTGTTGCCTCTCTTCTGTGGCCTGCAATACTTTGCATCATGTCCAGATTTCTTGGAGATTGTCGTCGTCTCGTTGGACAACCCTTAACTCATCCAAGTCCATACAGGGGGACGACAGTCAAGTTTTGCTTTGAATTCACGTCATATATATGGATTTTGGAATTTTCCCAATTGAGCTTAGGTTGATCTCAGACTCGCTGGATGTTACCTCCAATCACATTGTGTTGGAGTCTGTCCCCTATTTCAGCCTCTGATTTTTCCCTGAAAATAAGGACAGCTTATCACGACGTTGGCAACTTCTGTTTTTGTCTTTGGTCCCTTTTAGCCAGCGTTTGTCTCCTTACTCTTCTACCTTCTATTCCAGCATCTCTGGCAAGACTTTTGCTTGGTAGAAGTGTGGTGCCTTGTGTCATGTGGGCATCTTGCTCATATTCTGTTCAGCACTACTAAATGAATGTAACAGTTTTTCCCCCTTGGGATAGTCTCTTCATTCATCACCCGGAGTGTGGTCACATACGTTACTGTCTCTTCTTTCTGGATTTGGGGCTGTCTCTAGAGTCTGGTCCATGAAAGCTCCATGTCTCCATGGACACTTTGTCCAGCCTGCCTGCAATGGTAGCGCCTCTACTGTCTGTCCTCAATGTTTCTCAAATTACACCAGAAAAGCATCCATGGCCTCTCCTCTTTGGTACGGGGAGGGTCGGGCTGCTCATCACTGCCCTCCACGAATCTGTAGTAGAATTCCGAGCACACACCTCCATTCATGAGTTCTACTTCTTTCTGCTTTACGATCCCATATGTCTAGAGTCTCTTTCCTGTGAGCCCGTTTGTTTCTCCCAAACTTTTTATTTGTGCAATCCAAGCTGCCATACACCAGTCTGTGATTTGTCTTTTTTCCACTGCTGACAAACATACGCTTTGACTCTTTCAATTGATATGACTTCCTGTCACTTGTTCTCCAATAATTGTTATACTTATTTCCAGTCCTGTGATGTCAGCCAAATGACAGTGAAGCTCATAAAAATCTATTTTCTTTTTCACTTTATCGATTCCTGGATTTCTTATCCAAATCCCACCCCATGACATTAATTTGTTATAGCCTTAGTTTGACATATGTAGTTCATAGCTTGAGTGATTAAGGCTTATTACAAAAGATATGTGTGATGAGGGGGGAAGGAATTCTCAGGTTAACTAACGTATGAGTTAGGTTGTGTGTCTTGACTTGGGAGAACCAAAATGCAGAGAAGAAAAAACAACAAAGCCGTATTGATTTCTAATGGGACAGTTTGGTTTATATAGCAAAACAAAACACTGGGGGGAAAGGGTCTTGGTGAGAAGTTTTTCATTGTGAAATTATTCTTGTTGACCAGAAGGGAAGAGATTAGAACTTTTATTTTGTGGTATTTTTTTTGTTGGCAAGTTTATTCAAAGTCCCTGATCATTTTCCATATGAGAAGACAAATCAATTAATCAAATGGAGTCTCGGTAACATGGTTTTTCACAAAAAATCCCTGATTAACTTTCAAGTTTTCCGTAAGAAATAGACATTCGTCAGAAAAATGGATGACTCACTTGATCTTTTAGAAACGTTCTTGATATATGGAAAATCAGTCATTCCCATGGAGTTGCATTCAAACAATCCCCTCTGTGGGTGAGAGCCAGCCACCAAGACTCTGCTTCATTCCATCTCTTTCCTGCAACTACTACTCTTATGCTACTATCCCTCCTGCCTCTTCTTTGTCTCCTTTTTCTCAGCACCAATTCTTAAATGACTGCGAGATTTCACAATTTCTGCATTTATTTTATCTAGTCTTCTTTTTTTCTCATTGCACATGAATGCTCATGTGAATGTGCGCTTACTTTTTTCAATCGCTGGTTTTTCATTCGTTTTTCTTGACAATCACATCACTCAAGTTATGTTGCTTCCATTACAGATCTGATCTTTAGATCTGGTTGGTCAAGGATTGTCTTAATCTTTTCAGTGCTTGGCTTAAAGCTTTCTTTTCCAAAGTATGTCCTAGGGACTCGAGCAATTTTTGTTATATTCACATTTCTCAGCTTTCAGGGTAACGCTCTTCTATCAGAGTGGTCCAAAGGTTAGCATCATGGTCTTTTTGAGATATTTCAAAGCAAACAATGGTATCACTGATATTGACGACATCTTTGATGCCCATGAGTGCCTGGCATATTTTTTCTTGCTTGCTTTGTTGACCCCCAAAGAATAGACAAAATCCTGTACAGCCCCAGTTGCTGTGAAGGTTGTGATGTAGCGTGACTCTTCAGCTTGTTCTAACTGGTTGTAGCCTTGGTATAGGAATTATTTATGACTAAAACCCTGAGAAAGAGAAACTCTCAGACATTGTTGGACCCTAATTTAGATATTGATCAACTGACCTCACAATTATTGAAAACAATCATGACATACCTGAATCTGGCCTTTCGTTCATTTATCTGGAATTCAATGGTTGATCACAATGAAAATTTCCATTGTCACATTGGTGCCAATTATTAAAAACAATTTCATAACTACGTTTACACAAAAGTGAAAAGAAGGTGAGTACCTGGTTGATGATATTTTCCACCCTTTGCATACAGCTCAAAATAAGTTCATTTTATTAATGCAATAAGAGGAAAGGAGTGTTTTCAGAATGAGTTGAGAGATATATGAGACAGTTTAAATCCTTCCTGGATAAAATCCCATTACAATATCAGAGAAGCTCTTTCTCCAGAATATGTAACTATTAAAACAGTTTTATTTCATCTTGTTTTCTGCAACTGAAGAATTTAATTTTGTCTTCTTATTATATTTTCTTCTCAACAGAGAGATGTTTCTTGTGTCTTCTCTCTAAAGCATTCTCTTCCCAACTGATTTTTCTTGAAAAGCAAGATACAAAATTGACCATGTTGGTTTGTGAGAGATTCTAACAACCAGTTTTTCATTGGGTGATGCCATTAGTTGGTTGAGTCACGTGATTTAAGATTTTGAAGAAGAAAGAAGAAATGGCATCTGAGTCATTTAAACATTTTAAACAACAAATGAGAGATTGCAATTTCAATCAAACATAATTGAGGCCATTGATTTATTAAAATATAAAGTACAAATTCAGTTGCACATAATCAAATAATTTTTATACTCTCCCATCACAGAAAAAGCATTTATTGCTTAAACAAATTTCTAATAATCCTTTTTGCAATAAACCATTTACAGTTATTTTCAAAGAAGGAAAATATTATTTTTTCACTTATTACAAATACAAGGAACTTTCTGAGTGTGCGTTGTACACTTCTAGCTAGTTTTTCTGTTAGACCCAAATGTATCCAGACGGTCTTTTCAACTAACTTATTCCTTTGGAATCTCACTTCATACCGGAAACAAGTTTATCTACTAAAATAACAAAATCATTAATTTTACCATTGGAGTAAGTATTCAACTAGTTAGGTAAACATATGACAGCCAGGATACAAGTAATTCTAATGTGGATAAATTCTTGGATTTCATAAGGACTACTTAAGCTTTGGCTAATACCAAGTATGATTCACCATTTTGAACATTATAGGATTTAAATCTCAAATGGTATGTTTCTTCTGGGGGATTATCCGTTCTTTGGGTTTCCAATCAAAGGGTTTATTGGATTTGCATTGTTGGAATAAATTCCGTTTTTGTCACAAAGGCTACCCATTTTTATGCTGGCCTCATCAATTTTTTTTCAAGCAATTTCAAAATGGATTCTTCTTGTCTTTTAAACTGATCCTTGTTGGTTTCTCCTTTCTCATTTTTGCAGCATAAATCATTTAAGCTGTTGTTATTCAAAATTTATTAACTCCTGATTTTCTCGATACATTGTTGATGTCATTAAAAATACCATTCTAGATTGATATAACTTAATACCCCAAGTAGAGCTGTTAATACATTGAGTTTTGTCTACATGAATGTTGTATATGATAGGTAACTTGATGCATGGAAAGATTAATCAATCAGTCCAAACTCCCTGAACTTTTGGGTGGCTTCTCATATATTCAGGTATATGTGTACAGAATTATGCACTCAGTATTCTCCTTCCCAAAATGTGTGCACACTTATCAAAAATAAAATTTGTTAACTGACCACTAAGTTCTTCGAACACTGAAGTATAAACATTGAGCATGCGTTGTTATTAAATCCAATTTATATTTTAACACTATTTAACACCCGTTAATAATTCATGGTTATATTTGAATATCTCTCAAGTCTGGGTGTTTTACTCCCAACCATCACTGTACCATTACCTTCAAAACTTATTCGCATCATCACACCATATTTTTTGCTGGTCAAAATTTTGCTTAGTATCCATGTTGTGAGTCGCAATATACAGCTGTTGTCTGACATTTTTGCAACAAGATCATTGCCATTTGACCTTCGACTAAGTAATATATTTAAATATATTTTATTTTAGAACTTCTTTGATTACTACATTTCTCATATATATATATTACATTATTACCATTAGATATATGGCCTTGGGTTTCATTTTCTTCAATCTTTAATATCAAGTTTCTTTTGTCCTTTGTTCTGCCAAGTATGACATACAATTTTTCATTGGCAATTACTGGCTCTGAAAGGTGTATGGCGACATTATCACATGATTGACCTTGGGATTTATTGACATTACAAAGGCTGGAATAAAAAAGTTGCCTCCTCTTTAAGATGATTGGTGAGGTTGTCTCACCTCATGCAACATCTATCCTTGGAATAAACACTATTTTGTGTTTGTTACTACCAGTGAGTATTTTAGCACAGATTGATATTATGGCAAGTCAGGTTCCATTCAATGAGCCTTTCTTGGCATTGAGATTTCTAATAGTCATTATTGTAGCTTCAACTCTGAGTCAAAGTCTGTAAGGTTGCATGCCGCATGGCATTTGATGGTGCACAAGTTCTACAGAGATGAGAGTTTGCAGTTTTTCATTGCCAATTGTATTAGTGTACATGCTTGGATAAATCATATTGAGAACATCTTTACTCAATTTTAGTGTATCCGTATTTTTTTGTGTTGATATAACCTTAGAAGACAATCGGCTGTTTCATTGGTATTTTCTGCAATATTTCCGTAGACACCATAGACTGTTGTTTTCAATTTATTCTTAATACTCCCAGTTGATGGATCAGGGTTAGCAGCTGAAGCATCATTCCGTGGGTGTCAAATCTCCATTTTTAGACTGAATTCTGCCTTGGATAAATAAAAGTTGGGTAGTGCAAAAATTGTTAAGTTAGCTAAAAAATATTTAGATACTTTTGACAGTTTTAAGCCTCATTATGATTTTTTTTTTTTTTTCCTTTTTTTTTTGTGCTTTTTGACAGTCAAACTAGTGTGAAAATATCTGTTGGCAACACTGAGTTTTGGTCTTGGCAATTTTCTTTACTAATACCCCTACCATTCTCAACATCTAGGAGCCATCAGCTTAAATTATTCTGTCCTGCACTCCTCATTTAGTAGTAAGTTGGAACCTCTGTGCATATCTACAGAGAGGAGAACTTTTCACGCATGACTCTGTGTGTGGTGGAACCTCGTGGAATAACATTAGTTGTTTGTCTGAAATTTCTTCCCTGTAATGCCTTCCTCCCAAAAAAACGGTTTGTTGTTTCCCATTGCTTTTTGTCAGTTACCTGCAGGGCATTTGATGCCAAATAGGATGCTTCGTCGACAATAATCAAAGAAGCGTTATAAATAACCTGAGACTCTGCACTCGGAACTCTTATTGACGACGTTAAAGTCTCCAAAATTGGCTCAGGAAATCACAGCCCACTGTCCTTCCCCTTAATAATTCAGCAGCTATTCCAGTTGTGACAAAATGCAAAGCAATTTCATTGTTTCCTTCCAAATAGTATATGAGGGTGTTGTACATGTAAATCTTACTAGATCCACTCTGACCATCCAAGAAAAAGAATCTGTGATTTACTTCATTGTCATTGATGACATTAACTGTTGTCTGAAACACATTCCTCTGCTGGTCATTCAAATTTCTGCGCCTTTTCACAGCTTCACTCATGTACACTTTTACATTAGCTTTTGCATTTTGCACCAAAACATGATCTGATCCTAGATCTATCAATCCCAAATCAGCACTGTTGAGACTATAAAGTTTGAGTATGATTATTATATTCTGTAATGACTTTTGAGTGACTTCATCTTTTTTGACCAAAGTCCTCTGAAAGTGGCAGCTTTACCGATCATTTGTCTATGAACGTTCCAATCAACATTTCAGGTGGCTAATGAAGGATGTTGGCTGCGTCAGCAAGGAAATTCAGGCATTGATGTATCTTGCCAATGAGGATTTCAAAGTCTGGCAAAGTCTCATTTTTTTTTTTTTTTGCCAGTAGACAGTCCAGTATATTTGCAGCAGACACTCAAATATCTCATTCTGGTATATTTGCAGCAGACACTCAAATACCTCATTCTGAATAGTCTTAGAAATACCTTTGGAGACTGTACTGGTTTTTAAATGGTTCTTTAAATCAGTCTAATTTAGATGCAAAATTTATTAATCCCCTATTTATACCTGGATTGACTAAATCGTCCTTTCCATCATGTCCATCTGAAGGAATTTCTAAGTTTCCACAAAATGTAATGCAGTCTTATTGGATAAAATTTCACAGTTCTCGGTGAGTTTCCTGTTATGCTCATTGATTGAAAGTCTATAGGCCTTTCTTTAATATCTATGATGACAAAATTTGAATTATTCCTGTATCTTTACCCCCCAAATATATGAATTGTCTTTTTTATTTATACTATATGTATATGCCGCCCTGAAAGGGTTAAAGTCTTTGTTTTTAGTTCTTTTCAGCTTATACTTAGTTACATTAATTTGTACAGCAATTCTTTAATCATATTGCATCAAAATTGCACTATTCAAGGTGTTCCTGTAATTCTATTTCACTTACTCAAATTCTGTAATAAAATATTGTCATTATTCTATTAGTTTTTTGGACCAACATCCTCATCTTCAAGACCGACACATTTCTTCTTAAGTATTTGGTGAAGGTTTTGATGCTCTTGTATAAATTGTTACATCCAAAAGTGTGTTGCGATCTTTTCAAATGAAATAAACTCCTGAACAGCACTCAAAGATTGCTTTGTGCAACATAAACTTTAAAAAAATGGCATCATTTAAAACCAGGTGAAAACAACAAAGATGAGAATACTAGTCCGAATAATTTACTGGATTCAAACTCAATCTACCAATAAATAAAATATTGCAAATATTTGTTTCTGCTTTTGTTATTCTTTGTGTTTTGCTTATAATTTGCTGAAGGGGAAACAGTGAGATGATGATTTCAATGTTATCAATAAGAGTTCCGAGTGCATATTTAGATGTTTTGGATTGTATATAATTGTCAGAAATTGCTGTTCAGATGATCTTTAAGAAAATTTGTAACATTTTCATTCAATTTGTAGAAGTAGTTGTAAAATGAACAGTAATACTTTCACATTTAATCTATTAATAATGTGTAATATATTTCCTAGATTTTAAATATATAGCTAGAGAATCTAGATGTATCTAGACTCAATTTTGGATGTTAACTTGCAAATAAGTTGGCAACTCTAATTCTAAGTGTTCTGTAATGTCTCTCTTTCTCCAAGGAGAGGCCCAGAAAAGTAAAGGTGGGTGTCTTGGAACAGTTTCAGGTGTTCTGTACTACCTGCAGAGATATGAACAACTACTGAAAATTATCTCTAATGCCCTTGGAAAAGGCATGAATCCCCCCATCCCTGTTATTGGTGTAAGAGCAGGTTAGTTGGACCCCTTTGGCCCTGTAAAGAAATCCCATCTTGGGTGTGTGGCCAGCAGCTTCCCCTGTTAAAAACCTACTTGTTGCTAAAACCATAATGTGGCCCTAAGTTCCACTTGGAGCCTATATGGGGAGATCTTTACTAATCTTAGTCTTGTGTGCTGCCAAATGAGGTGGGAGGATCGTGGTGCACCAATATCCAAGTGAACAATACTGCTTAAAAAAATCATCTTTCAAATCTTGATTTTTTTACCTGGGCGTCAGCATCAAACATTTCACTTGTGGAAAATATGCAACTATCTCATGCACCAAGCAGAAACATAATATTAATGTTTGCTAAGCTTTGCCTGTCACAGGGCCACAGAAAGTAATCATGAAATGAGGATATATTTGGCAACCAATCTTTGGTGATTCAATCGATATAAGTATTTATTCAAAATGAAATAGTTACCCTCAATTTTTTTTTACCTCACCTCACAGAAAGTGTCCAGAATTGAGCAAGTGAAGGGTCCAATTTTCGAAAATAATCTTTTTTTTTCTCCGCTCTATCTGACTAAATAGATGATGGATATGATAAATATTTTTGTTTTTAAGGTCAATCTATGATTACTTGGGATAATTTGGGTTCTTTTTATTTATAAGAAATTTTCTGTTTGTACCTTGCCCTAACAGCAGGGGGGTCCAGATCCTTTGGATCCCACCCTAGATCTGATTTCACAACTGACATTTCTATCTTGTTGTTATGTCCAATCCATAAACACTAGCTGATACTGACCGAGAGGAGACTGAATCGTTGAAAGATTGAACCATAGTCTATACATATATGAGCTGTGAAACGGCCATGGGATTGGTTTGGCAATGAGGTGTCATAGTTGTACATATATTGGCCAATATGCTTGGGCCACAACCTACAAGCTATCATGAGTGATTTCAATGCTAGATGAGTGATCTAGAAATGCACAAATATACCAAAGTGAGCCTTGTTCATGTGAGACTGCTATGGAATTAGTTGCCATAGTTGTCCATTGGTTAATATGCCTTGACCATAAGCTATCAAAAGTGAGTTCAATACTTGATGAGTAATCTAAAGATGCACAAATACAAGGTTTCTCGAACTGGATTCCATGGAACCCCTGCATTCTGCATCATATATTTTTGATTCAGCAGCTGATTTTGAGAAATAAACTGTTCAAATTTTAATTAAATATCATGAGCTATTGATGCAAAAAATCAACATGAATCCATTGTACTAAGACTTCAGTCATTAGTTTTTATTAAAAAAGCCATGTTTAATGTAGAATTAAAACTAACTTTATAAATATAAATAACCATGGTCAAGTTTGTTTTTTTTCTTAATTTCATGTTCAAAAACATGTTTGGTCATCACGACTATTGTACACTGAAGAGGTTTCCTCTTAAAATAATCTAATCCATTTGTAATGCATAAGGTTATATATTCCAAAGTCAAATACAAATAAAAATGTCAGAAAAAATTATATAATTGTATAATTCATTATTTCTCACAGCACTTGGAGCTGTTATTGTTAACTTTGAGGTGTTAAATATCTTACTTTGAAATGTTCAAGCTAAACAATACATAATGGGACTTTAGTTTAGGGTGTTGACGCTTATTAATCTGGTTGAAGCTGGATCCTTATTGATATCTTTTAGGTTTCAAAAATTTTTGCTCAGTCTCCCAGGTTCCTTGAGTGTCAAACAGACAACATTGAGATTGGATCACAATCTCAAGTCAGTTTAATCCAATTCAATTGTAGTTGTGGGTTCTCACTTTATTAGGGATATAAGTTGGAGAGAGAATGCAGGGTTGAACTAGGAATAAGGTTTCTTCATTTCAAATCATCTGACCAATTTTGACCTCATGGTAGGACAGAAGTGAAATCTGACTCCACCTACTTCAGCTTGCAAAATACATGATGTTCACTTTGTAGTAAGCTGGTCATATTTTTATATGTTCTCATTGTAGAAGTCATATAATCATGCGTACACATAAATCATGAGATCTGATTATGGGCTCTGTCCTTGTGTCTTAGGAAAGAGGTGAAAAACCAAAGTGGGCTGTGGTCATGAATAAGTGCTGAAACAGCCGTAGGATTGGTTCGTCAATGAAAATTCATAGTTATTAAATAGTTTATTTTTATGCTAAGCCCATAAATTATCAATAGTGAGTTCAATGACTGATAAGTGCTCTAGGAAGACAGTAATTCACACACACAATAATTACCAATGTGCAGATGTCTTCTGTCATACTAAGGGATGCAAATGTAGTAAAATAGAATTTCATTCATGCAACTGACATAGTAAAATAGATATTCACTCATGTTCTAATGATAAAAAATAATAAAAATGAATTTGTCGACAAGAGCTCCAAGCTCACTGTAATTAAAATCTCTATTATCCATGTATATAAAATGTTATGTGTATCTATATATTTCATATATATATGCCATCATTTAAATAAACTAGTATACGAGAATGGGCCTTGTTCATGCATAAGCTGTCGGATAACAATGTGATTAAGATGTCATTTTATGTTGGTTAACATGCAAGGAAACAAAGCCTTCATGAGTAGGTTCAATCTTTGTTCTAGAGTGTTCTAGAGATGCAGTTATTTCAAAAAATATGTCTATAAACATATGATACCATGGTTATGCTAGATTTTACAAGTGCATAAGTGCTACCTTGAGCTTTATATAAAAAGTTATACAAGCTTGAATTAGCTGGTTGCATAATAGTTTTTATGTACTTTTATATTGAGTTCTGAGAAATAAAAAACTATAGTTGTTGCTATCAGAAATATTAGCTGAGAAAGATTAAAAAACAGAAATGGAAAGATATTCTGCATTGAAATTATCAAAATTTACACCTGTTGACCTAAGACAGAACATGGGTTCAAGGTCAGGTAGCAAGATAACAAAAACCTGGTGTATCCCAAAATAATAATAATTAGAGAAAGTGTCAGTAAAGTTAAATTTCTGCCCATATCTGTCAGACCCAACCCTAGAATTGAGGGTTACCCACAAAAGAAGATGATTTTTGCATCTTGGTGGGTCCTGAAACCAGTCGCCGCCTGAATCCCAGACACTTTCATTTCTGAGATGGAGAGGCAAAAAATATTCTCACAGTAATAATAAGATTATAATTATATTAGTATAATATAATATAATATAATAGTAAGAGCCAGATGCAAACTTATACAAGTCCCACCAAGAAGTAGAGACTATAGAGTGAGACAGAGCTTGCTCCTACTTTCCAGGCTGAAACCCCTCAATCCCTTGAGAGACCATGAGCAATGAACCACAGAGATCTTCTTTTCTGCCTCTCGATAAAGCTATAATCCTGAAGCAAACTTCAGGAGTATTGCATCATGTTACCTCCTGCATCAGACAGAAAACAATGATATCAACTGATCTTCAAATAATTACTTTGTTACTGTACCAATGTCTACGTGTTCCTGTTTCCAGTCATCTTGTGGTTGCTTTTGTGCACCCCCCCGCCTCGGATTTCATCAACATTTCGACAAGAGCGCCCAGACTTTGTCCATCAATCATTGAACACAGTGTGGGTATGGGCGTGGTCAAGGCTTGGCTTGGAACAAGCAACTGAAGTTGAGGAGTTGGGGTTACAAATAAAGGGCGGTAAATATACAAGCAAACGCTGCTCAAAAGCCGTGACATTGTTTACACAATTTTTGACATTTGTTTCTGACAGTATTGATAAGATTACAGAATTTTGTTAAAATTTTAATATTTCATCAAAAATACAGAATTTCATGATTTCAACAAAATTTGAGAGAATTTGAAAGTTCTAAATTAAATAAGATCTAAAGAAGGTGAATGTGGCTTTACCTACAGGTAATAAAATGCTATTTTTACATTGCTTTCTGACAGCACAATACAACTGCTTCATCAGGTTTTTGGCTATGCCCAACACATCTCTATAAGATGCTTTTTGGTCAGTTTCATTAATGCAACTAACGTAGTTGAATAGAATTTCATTCTTGTTCTAATGACGTAATAAAATGCCAAGTGTAAAGAACAATAAAAATTATCAAAAACAAAAACAAAAAATTATGAAAATCTGTTGTATTTCTCCAAGCTCACTGCAATACAAATTTTCATCATCCACGTATATAGAATGCAATGTGCATCCATATATGTCGTTATTTTTTTTCCTGTAAATAGGTAGATAAATTTTCAAAAATTCAAATATAATTTTTTTTTTTTTTTCTAATTGATGGAACAAAATTAAGTAGTGGACGAGTTGAGAGTGAACACCGTCTTCATATGTGTGCGTGTATGATGTTTGCTGTTGTGTGGCAGTTCCGGCCTTGCGCAGCGTAGAGCCACGTCACAGAAGAAGGGAGAAATAGTGGGAGTAGAAGAAACAATTGTAGTAGGAGGGTTGTCTGTATCAGCAGTGACAGTTTGTGTGTCTGAAGTGAACCCTAACGACTGGCTTTACCCACATATTTGTTCTCTACTCCGGGCTTGTTAGGTTCTGGCTGTAGGGTCTCTTCTTCTTGGAAGAAGAAACTAAGTAAAGAAAAGCCCTATTCCATCAATTGACAAGTTGGAATTTTAAGGAAGGCATTGGATTTTCGTTCAGGCAGCGAAAAAAAGGCAATTAAAACCCTTAAAAATGGTTCTTATGACAATGATAGCCCGGGTAGCTGATGGGTTACCTTTGGCTGCATCAGTACAAGAAGATGAACAGGTTGGTTATTTTAAATCAGTTCAACTATTTTTATTTCGGGTTTTTGTTTTGTTTTATGCATTCAGATCTGTCTGCTTATGTTTATTTAAGGGTCTGTACCCAAAAATAAAATTGCACTGCTTCAAAAATAACTGACAATCAAGTTAAATAACTCAACCCTGTCTTTTTCTCCGTCTGTTATTTTTAAAATATGCATTACCAATTATCACAAAATTACTAAGAAGATACATTTAACGCAGTGGCTTCGAAACTGGGGTCCATGGACCCCCTGGGGGTCCGACAAATAATGCATTGGGGTCTGTTGCAATGCTCCCTAAAAACCTGACGTTGCAAATATTATGCCAGAGCTTCGTTCGCATCGTTATCGAAAAAACATATATTGTACACAGACCTTTACCATATCAAGTAAATGTAATCCATTTTAATTAATTATTTTTAAAGGTCAAACATGACTTTTTATTGTTGTTCATTAATTAGTCTAAAAATGAATGCTGGAAAGGGTCTGCCAAAATATTTCAGGGGGTCTTTGAAATAAAACCACTGATCTAACAGATTGAGATGTATGTTAGGGGTCAACATTTGAGATGTGAATATTTTGGAAATTTCTGTACTTGAGTTATGCTAGATCTTTTGAGAAGTTGTTTTAGAACATGTTAATAAAAAATTCCATAAAGACTTGACTGTCTTATATCTGAAAGGGAGTTCCAGTTACTTCCATGAATTGAAAGGGATCTTGATGTTTTAGAAATCTGTCTCTACCAATAATTGAATATTCATGTATTTAGATTAGATTTGTATGTTCATCTTTTAAGGGTCTGCGTAGCTTTTTAAAAAATCACACTGCTTTTGAAATAACTGACTATATTAAATTCAATAACTCAGCCCATGTCCGTCTTTCTCTCTGTTTTTAAAAGTAAAAGCACAGACTACATAACAAGAATGTATTTCATAAGTAAAAACTTGATGACTTTCCTTTTGTTTTTACTTATTTCTACATCGTAATTTTTTTCCAACGGTTTATTGTCGTTAATTTATAAATTCGGTTATGTTTAATCGAAAAACAGGTATTTACAAACATTAGTCCAACCAAGAAGTCAAGATATTGTTAATCAAAAATATTTCAATGAAGGTGATCATATGGGTTGTTTTTTTTTTCATACATTTCTCTTTGTTACATATTTTTCGTTTTTTACTGTTTTGTAAGTTACAAATGTTAATTTTAGAAACTAAGACTAAATTTATTTCCTTTGACTTATATTTAAACGATTTTGTTAATAAAGATTCAGTTAATAAATAAATTACGTTTCTCCGCCGTTCTGAAAACTATCATCAAACAGAAATGTTATTTGATCACTAGAAGATGTAGAAGAAATAACAATCTACAAATTTCAATCAAATTAATAGCTTATGGCTTTTAATAAACGAAAGATTATCAGTTTTTAGATTGATAAGTATTTGTTGACATATTAAACAAATGTATTGTTCCAAATGTTTTGAGTGTAACACAAAACTTCAGAACTTGGGTGTATTTTTACTTTTATTTTTAAATCCTGTTCCTATAATTTTACTGACTTTCTCTAATCCTTGAACAAATTAGCTTTTATCTCCTTAAGAACTAACCCAAAGGGTTCTTTTTCTTCCTTTATGAATTTAAACATTGTTTTTAATTAAGACAGGCAGGTGTTGGACAAAAAATAGGCTTCTGAGAAATCCACCCACAAAAGATTTTGAATTATCTATTATATTTAGCTCGTGTTTAAAAATGTAGTATTCAGTTTGCAATTAATGTTTACTGTAGGAGTTCGTTAGTAAATGTTTAAAAACACATTAAACAAGTTTGTAAACCAATGAAGTTTAAATAATCAAGATATGTTTAACGCTTAATCCAGATAATCTTGTAGTTCGTCGAAAAATGATGACTGATTTTCAATTTTGAAGTTTCAGTTCACCTATAAAATGAGATTTTTTTTTATTAAAATCTAATTCTAATATATAGATAAACTCTACATACATCAACAATATGTCAAAAGAAATCATTTGATGTATTTTAAAAGGAATCTTATCAGAAAGAGATAACCTGTATAGTGTATTTTTAAGGAAAAGGTCAAGGTTTTGTTTTTAAACTTTTATTTCTTCCGGTTTCAAACTTTGAAATGAAATTAGAATAAGAACAGAATCACAATTTGGTTGCAATTTATATATATGTTTTTGCTTTTCAATTTACGAAACATGAATCTTATCAAAAATAACCTTAGAAACAATCATTTTTAATAAAACTCGTATTTCATGTACAATTATCTTCTGTTTGATATGATCAAATTTCGGTTAGCTATAAATTGGCTACAAAATGGCTACCCCGGTTGTAATTTGTCCACACACTCGCTCACTCGATGTTAACTTTTGTTTTTCTTTCCTGAATTTTCATAAATCGCTCATAAATTATTTTGGTTTATCCTCACACTCGCTCACTCAATGTTAATAACGCACACAAAAGTTGTGCGCTATTTCTCAACATACATTGAGTGAGCGAGTGTGTGGATTACCCAATATAATTCATATATTAACTTGTTTTTCTTTCATGTATTTTCCACACACTCACTCACTCGATGTTTTAAACGACACACAAAGATTAGAGGGTGTCCGATTCATCTGGCAAATGGTGTCGTTCATAGATAGGAATGAGAGTAAGACGAAGAATGACTTTATTTTCTAATACGAAAAGAATGGTCTGTTGAAATGAAACCACTGAAGGACATATGTAATGATTGTTGTGTTGACTTAAATAACATGATAATTCTTCATTTAACTGAATTTTTAAAATAAGAGACAAAAATTAAGTATGATCTTCAACTTGACACAATTTGTTTTTTGTCACTTCATTTATTTATCTTTCTCTTGCTTTTTCGGTCTTCGGACTGCGATCAGAGTGCAGTACCTGATCCTCAGTTGTGTTTTCGTCTCTTTCTATCTCTCTGTACCCCATCTCTCTCTGTCAGTCAGCCCCTCCTTTCTCTCTCTATCAATCTGTTCCTAATCTCTCCCTTCCGACCCCTGTCTCTGTCCGTCTGCTCTTCCAGTCTCTTCTCTTTCTTTCTTTCTCTTGTTCCCCGTCTCTCTATCTGTACTCTCACTCTCTTTCTGTCCATTTTCTTCCTCTCTCTTTTTGTCAGCCCCCCTCTCTTGCTGTCCATTTTTATCTCCCTCTCTCTTCCTGTCCGTTTTTCTCTCCCTCTCTCTTCCTGTCCGTTTTTCTCTCCCTCTATCTTCCTGTCCGTTTTTCTCTCCCTCTATCTTCCTGTCCGTTTTTCTCTCCCTCTATCTTCCTGTCCGTTTTTCTCTCCCTCTCCCTTCCTGTCCGTTTTTCTCTCCCTCTCCCTTCCTGTCCGTTTTTCTCTCCCTCTCCCTTCCTGTCCGTTTTTCTCTCCCTCTCCGTTCTGTCCCTCTCTCTTCCTGTCCGTTTTTCTCTCCCTCTCCGTTCTCTCCCTCTGTCTTCCTGTCCATTTTTCTCCCTCTCTCTCTCTGTCTCTTTCTGTTCCTCCTTCTCTGTCTCTGTTTCTGTCAACCCCCCTCTCTTTCTCTGTTCTGTCACATATATAGCCTGGTCGTAGCAATTTTTTCTGGAAATGTATCTCCTGCTGAGTCAACACAAAATGATATTGACTTTCATTCCGTCTACGTGTAAGAGGATAAAAAAAAAGCACTTGTGGACATTCTTTCAACACTTCTCATATTGCAGATATATTAACATTTCTAATCTGGGGAAAACTTAGTCCTAAACCAATATTAAGAGAAAAAGAAAGAAATACGTTATTTAAATGGCAAAATCCCAGTGCTAATATATGAATGAAGTTTTTTTTTAAAAAAGCTTCTTACTTGAATAGTAACACTTTTAAACCGTTGCATTTTACGTGTTTGGAAATGATTCTCTTGTCGTAGAACATACGAGGTGTTTAATGCCAGAATTTAAAAAGTCTCAGTAGATTTATATGAGATCTATGCAATACAGCAGAAAAAAGTAGTTAATAGTGTAAGGTCCTTTCTTTTTATTGTTCTTTTAACCCTTTCAAGACTAAACTTTGAGGTGTTTAATGCCAGAATTTAAAATGTCCCAGTAGATTTATAAAAGAGATCTATGGGACCCAGCAGCAAAAAGTAGTTATGTAATGTGAGGTCCTTTTTTATCGTTCTTCTAACCCTTTCTTTATAGTTCTTCTAACCCTTTCAAGACTGAACTAGGGAGGTGTTTAATGCCAGAATAAATAATACCTGATAATATACATTTTGATTGTGCAATGTTTCACTAGAAATATTAAAATCCTGCTATGTTTGGTTTAGAGGAATATAAACTTCTCATACAAAAAGTGATGGGTGTACTCATTTATGGACGATACTGTATATATGTCCCAGGAGTCTCTCTAAAGGATTAAATCAAAATTAAATCAGACCACTGTCAGAACTTACAATCTTAGTTAACTTGGAATGTGAATAAGAACCAAGTTTTGTCAGACCGAGACAGTAAGTCTGTTCTTATCATTCAACACTACCTTAACTAAGTGGCATGTTGTCAATAACTATAGCAAGAAATTTATTCATTGATCACCAATCTTTCCAATATTTTAACTGATCACTCCCAACACGGCATGTTGCCAAAAGACGTTGGTCATGTGGCAGTTTCTACTGAGTGACTAACCAGACCTCTTTCTTTTTTTTTCTTTTTTTTACCCTTACTTGGCTTTATATTTTGGCTTAGTTTGAAGCTTTTGTGGTTGTAAGAATCAACAAACAAAACAAAAAGCCCCTGAAAGAAACAGACTCCTTACTTCTGCCAATTCTCCCCCTCATGAGTGAAAAAAGTGATCTGAAACCTTTTTGGCATCAAGAAAATATCCAATGATATTTGTAAGTGATATCTTTGACACCAAGCTGCAAGTACTATAAGCTTTGGGGATATAAGAAAAAGAAGCAAAAAAATCCTTGTACGTAAAATGCAATGTGTATCCATGTATACTCATACGTGGGCCCCAATCAGCACAGGCTTCTATACTGTCGATTTACTTCTCAGGGTGGGTAGCAGTCAGTGTGTATCTAGTTCTCTCAGAGCGTCCTAGATCTGTGCTTAAAATTGCAGACAGCTGTACTGTTAGGATTCTTCTTCAGAAGGAATGGTGGAACTCTATAGCCAGCTCTAGCATCTGCCAACCATGGAGTGGTCATGTCCTGTGGTCTAAGCACCTAGGTTAGCCATACTGTGGGAATACTCCTGCAAAAGGGCAGCAGGCCCTCATAACTAGTTTGGGCATCAGAGGTCCTTGCTTCATTCATACATCCTCAATAGACCATAAGATACAAACCCTTGGTTTTGAGGGTGGTGTCGGCCCTGCGCACATTGTACTTCATTGTGCGAACTAGAGAGCTATTCTGCGCACAGGTCCTACCATCTAAGATCCTATAAGCCCTCCCCCAAATTTTTGTTCATGAGTATATACTTTGTATGTGCATGTAATACTTTTCAATGAGTGCACAGATACTACACTTATGCCCTAGACACACGGTATTATGCTTGTTGATATATAGACAAGAATCAATATAGTGAAAATGGGTATGAGATATAAGATAGATCAACTCACTTTCAAGTTTTAATAAAAAAAACCTTCAAAGCTCATTGATTGGAAAAACACTATCCTGTTACGGTCATTTCGAAGGTTACTTCCTTTTATTAATACTAGCCGGAATTTTCCAATCTAGTTATAAACAATCACTAAAGAATAAAGATCAATGACATTTTAATGGTTTAATTATGAGTTACATATATACAATCCATCAAAATAAATAGAATAATGTAAACAAATAGAGAAAACTACTGTTTAAATGTTTATTTCAATTGGATCAAATATACTGTCTTTTTCTTCTTTCTTTGATATGTGGTTCAAACATTCTGCTTTGAAGTCCATCTCTCTTTTTTTCTCTCTTTAACACTTGATTCAAGAAATCTGCTTTCAAGTCGAGCTCTCTTTTTTCCTTCTTTTTAAAATGTGATGTACTATTATGACGTGATATATAGTGAGGGTAGCAGGTGCGTCCTTTAATTGCGTGAGACTAATCTAGGCTGATTAAAAATATAATTGTGCCTGACATGGTGATAGTTAACAATCTAGTCTTGTAAGCCAATGGTAGTGCCTTTGATTCTCTCTCATTTATCAACCCTACAATATTTATGGATATTCATTTACCATGCTGAGGTTGGTAAGATACAGGCTTCCCTCATCTTTATGTGGGTTTTGGGGTCCAAGAAAGCCAACCTCCTCATAAACGAGCCACAATAACCAGGGTTTCTAATTTAGCTCTTTTAGAACTAGATTAATATTTTAGGGTCCATCGACCACCAGCATGATGTCGTGAACTGCGTTATGTCGGGTTAGGCCTGTAGTTAGGGAAATAGAGAGTTGGAAAATAGTGTTATGCATATGTGTCTGTATAGGGATGTTTAGGTTATCTTAGTGTGTTTGTGTGAGTCTGTTTGGGAGTGTGTATGTATCTATCTACAAGTCTCTGTGTGTGTGTGTGTGTGCGTCTGTCTCTCTGTCTGCAAGTGTGAGTGTTAGTCTTTTTGAGAGAGAGTGTGTGTATGTATATGTACATGTATATTGTACACAAACACAATACAAAGTCTGTTAACATTTGGTCTTTGCTCTTTATAATATTTGTAAGTAACAACAAACCCTATGACTTGGCTCATTATGTCTTCCTTTTCTTGAAGTAATTGATGATTAAGAAGACTCT
Organism: Thysanoteuthis rhombus; assembly: GCA_963457665.1. Taxonomy (NCBI): domain Eukaryota; kingdom Metazoa; phylum Mollusca; class Cephalopoda; order Oegopsida; family Thysanoteuthidae; genus Thysanoteuthis; species Thysanoteuthis major. The sequence goes on along the minus strand of OY735240.1, from coordinate 22,456,214 downwards.
ACCACTTATTTTTACTTCCTGTCTAGTGAGGATGGAAGAAGGAAAAAGAGAAACAGGTCTGGTTAGTTACTCAAAAGAAACTGTCACTTGACCAATGTCCTTTGCCTGCATGTCGTGTTGGGAGTGATCAATGAATAAGTTACTCATTTCACCTTTTGTTAGGCAGTGGTCTCAAAAAGTCCTAATTTAAAAAAAGAAGGAAAAAAAAACAAGCATGAATGTTGCCGGACAAAATCTAAGTGGCCAATTTAGCATAAACCTACTTTACTAATTGAACACCCCTTCTGAAAACTTATTTAAGTGGAAATTTTAAATGAAAAACATTTTTTTTCTAGACATAATAAGCAATAAATGTTTAAATTGTCATCCCTCTAGCTTCATAGCATATATGATACATTCATAAATACATATTCAGTCAGCTAGAGTTAGAAACCGAAGAAACCTGTATGGACAGTTCTGGTTGACAGTGTCTAACTTCTGCCCTATCACATGATGTGGTTATCCTCATATTTGAGGAGATCTAATAACAGAATTCAGAATGTTACTTCCAGGTCACTTGCTTCTTCCTGTTGAGATGTATTTGTTCACTAATTCTGAACTGCTATGGCATTTCTAGGTATCTATATTTTTTTTTACCAGCCTCATATTTCAGTGATGAATTGAATTAAAATAAACTCATACCTCGTTAAGTAATTTTAGATTCTCCAGATATACATCTAAAATCTTGTGAAATAACATTACATATTATTGATAAATTAAATTTGACTTCAAATTTCTACTTTAATTTTATTATATTATTACTCATTTTATTACTATTATAAATTGAAAAAAAATATTATTTTATTGAAAATGATTTAAACATCTGTACATTGCATAAATGAATCACCGTAGCTTGTGCGTGTAGTAGAACTGATTATCAAAAAAAAAAAAAAGATCTTTCCTCTAAAATTATCTAAAATATACGAGTGAAAGATTTGGGCATTCTTGGCCCAAAATGACTGTTGAGACACCAAAAAGTGCATTTATGAGAGAAAAAAAAAAGATTTTTAGATACTACATGGTGGTGTGCTCATGGTTGTAGTCCCAAAAGTGTGACCAAGAGCTCCCAGAGACATACACACACACACACACACACACACCAGCTAAGACAGAAGAATCTGTAGCTTGCTTGTCTGGATGGTTGTGCGGGCAATTCGTGGGGCTATAATGGTTCAATAACAATTTCTGACACACCAAATGCAACCAAAAACATTTAGATTCAAATGAAAAACATCTTAATTGGTAACATTGAGCGAGAGATGAAACTCGCATTTCGGTATGTCAGTTAATCAGTGATGGCAATTACTGCTAGGGATGCTAGCAGATTTAAGAAAAAAAAAGAAAAAAAATGTAAATAATTTCACAGGACTGTTAGAGAAAAAACTGATAGATATCTTAATATAATAGTGCAACTTGATTTGGTTTTGAAATGAAAAGTAGGCCAAACAGCTGATTAATCATACTTGAAAAGAGATTTTCTTAGTATTTGTAAAAAGGAAAATCATGCCTAACTATGGAAGTAAAAGCAATGTTATCTTAATTTTTCACGAGAAGAAACTTTCTTGGCTATTAGAAACCATCAAAGAAAACTGTCATCAAAACTGTCAGCATAGGTTTCTTCAGTTTTTGAGTTAGTCGGTGTCTGTATAATGTGTACAGGCCACTCAATGGAGCTTGAAGGCTGAAATTCAAACATTCACTCATTATCTAGAAAAAATTTTTCCTTTTGAATTCCTCATCTAAATAAGTTTTTAGTGAGGAGGGGTCAATTTGCAATGTAAGCTTATGCTAAATTGATCCCTCACTTTGTGTCCTTTTTTGTTTTTTTTGTTTTTTTCAATTACAGACTTTTTTTTTTTTATTAATGATCCTTGGCCAACAAAAGGCTAGAGAAGTAACTCATTCATTGATCACCCCTTTCAACCCGACACAGCATGTTGCTGAAAGACATGGGTCGCGTGACAGTTTCTATTGAGTGACAAACCAGACTATTTATGACCAGCTTTTATTGTCATCTTCATTGCAATTGTAAAACATTATTATCATGTGAAATATGAATTTCATCTCCATCTACAGATTGTCATGTTCAAGTGTAATATGATGTGTGAATAAGTGTTAGGAAATCATTCTTCATCAATAAACGACCACAGATGGTTTATATGGTCAAGTTGTGACACCCTTAGCTCTCTGATGTGTCAGTGTACATAAACTTTGTTTCATGAACAAAAAATATTTCAAAAAATTGTATGAATTACTTCCAGGTTATGGGTACAAGATATATATGAAATATAAATGTTTTTTATGTTTTGACTTTGGCCCCAACTGAAAGATATTTCATTGTATCATATATAGGTATACTATGACTACTGTGGGTAATTTGTTTCAAACTACTCTGTTCAAGGTCTTATTTTAATTCAAGATGTTGTTTTCATTAATTTTATTGCACTGATTTGTACAGCAATAACATAACCATAATACATCATAACAGCATGTGAAATTGCCTTATTAGCAAATTACCTTTTTATAAAAAATGAATTAATATGTAGTTTTAATTCTAACAAAAATTCATTTAATCAAAATAAGGATATAAAACAACTATTTTTTGCAATCAGAAGTTTGTGAAATCAAACTTGTTTTTACAAAAATTAAGTTAATTTCGCCGATAGGGCATTTTCACTGACTTGGTGTAACATATGCAGATATTCCAAAATAAAAAACCCAAAACACCAGGTATTTTTTGGCAACCTGTGTATGTGATTTGATAAATGTGAATAATTTGGTGATAATTACAAAATTCCACCATAATACCAAATGATGGTTGTGTTTATCTAATTTAATTTTCTTTTTTTTCCAAGTCCGGGAGAAGCTTAATGGATTACCAGAATCAGGCTAAGCAATTGTTTCGGAAAATATCTGGAGATTCCACTGCCCCACACAGACAGACTTTAGAGACAGGACCATATCTATTCCAGTAAGTATTCTTTAACTTACCTTTTTTGATGGCACATAAAAACCCACAATCAATTAAGCCCTGGCCCCCATTTCAGCCGGGATAATTGAAAAAATTTTGTGTATTTATGGGTAAACATTTGATATAACCTTCTATCTTCCTCCATTGTGAGGCTTCCCGAAGGGTTTTCACCAAGGTCAAAGTTTAGTTTAAAATAAACTGTTACTTTGATATTTACATAGTAAATACTGCTCTTTTACCCAATGTTAGAATTTACATTATATGATATTGTATTGAAATTTAGTGTGTCAAATGTCTTTGTTATTTAAGATTATTTCAAAGAGAAATTGTTAGTGAAAATGCACTTTCCTCCAATAAGTAGATTACACTGTTTAACCATACTAGTTGAGGAGTAGTTGATGCTATTGAAGTATGTAGATATAGTATAGCTCAGTGATTCCCAACCCGGGAGGTGGGGTAGAAGTCCGAGGGGAGCAATAATGCCATTAGGTGAAAATGAAAGTAATGGTGAGAGTTTTTAGCTTGAGGATATTTGGGATGTGTGATTCAAGATATAGTATAATTGTGCAACCAAAGGCCTGAATTTTCCTTACCAGATTTATCATCATAACTATAATATATATATATATATATATATATATATATATATTATAGAGAGTGAGACAGACTCAAGAATGAAAGAGTATGGAAGTTAGGTTTATTTATCTGTTAATGTTTTCATTGATGGTCTAGATATGTTTCAGGAGGTAGTATGTTCTCTGTGTGTATATTTTTAGAGGTTATAAGTTTGATGTGGAACATAAGTCCACCATCAGGAGCTTTGCTTTGTGAGCAAAAAATGGTATCACATCTGCTAGGGGTATCCTGATGTGTGGGACAAAGTTCAGTCTAAGATGAAGTCTGTGGTGTTAGCAGCAGTAGTAGGTAGTTGCTGCAGGAATTGAACTTGCGACGGACGGGGTAGCTGCTGCAGGAATTGAACTTGTGACTGATGGAATAGCTGCTGTAAGAATTGTACTTGCGACCGATGGGTTAGCTGCTGCAGGAATTGAACTTGCGACCGATAGGGTAGTTGCTGCAGGAATTGAACTTGTGACTGATGGGGTAGCTGCTGCAGGAATTGAACTTGCGACCGCTGGGGTAGCTGCTGCAGGAATTGAACTTGCGACCGCTGGGGTAGCTGCTGCAGGAATTGAACTTGCGACCGCTGGGGTAGCTGCTGCAGGAATTGAACTTGCGACCGCTGGGGTAGCTGCTGCAGGAATTGAACTTGCGACCGCTGGGGTAGCTGCTGCAGGAATTGAACTTGCGACCGCTGGGGTAGCTGCTGCAGGAATTGAACTTGCGACCGCTGGGGTAGCTGCTGCAGGAATTGAACTTGCGACCGCTGGGGTAGCTGCTGCAGGAATTGAACTTGCGACCGCTGGGGTAGCTGCTGCAGGAATTGAACTTGCGACCGCTGGGGTAGCTGCTGCAGGAATTGAACTTGCGACCGCTGGGGTAGCTGCTGCAGGAATTGAACTTGTGATTGCTGGTGTAGCTGCTACAATGTAGCATTTTTCTATATAATATGATCTAGAATAACGCAATTAATAATCATTCTGTTGGATCATATATCCATTTCTTAATGACATATATAGTTATATAAAGCTGTCTAATCATAAGCAAAATGAAATGATTAAAAAAAATATTCTTTGTTGCAACTTACTTGAATGGGAATAAGGAGTGGGATTGTAATTTTATTGACAAAAGTGGGGAATGGCCTTGACAAGGTTGGGAACCTCTGGAGCAGAAAAAGAAGAAAGAAAACGTGGGCAAAACCTGCAAATCGGAGAGCTGTAAAAATGTTTTTAATAATAAAACTGCTGAGAGAGAAAACAAAAGCAACTTAACTGTAGCAGAAAACATTTTTTAAAAACAAGCTATCAGCAGAGATGAAAAGTAATCAGGAAATCAGACTAGAAGGACAGTCATTAACAATGATAATTATATATGAATGCAATAATAGAATTATGAATCACTACCACCAATATTTGCTGCTTTTTTACCTTGTAAATTGAGCAGTGCTGGGGGTAAATTATACCACCTGGATGAAAATACTACCAGTATGGTTTGAATCATAAATTCATGATTCAAGAAGAAAAACAGGTCTGGTTAGTCACTCACTAGGGTGATCAATTAAAAAATTGGGATCAATGAATAGAATTTTTTGGCATTGGAGGTGGGTGATCGGTAAAAAGTACAAATTTAAAAATAAAAAAAAAACTAATGTGAATGCTGCTGGACATTAAGTAAAGGACAAATTTTGCATAAACTTTAATTGTAAATTGACCCCCTCACACTAAAAACCTATTTTGTGGGGAATTGAAAAAAGAAAGCAAAAAAAACAACATTTTTCTAGGTATTTGTCTCAGAACATCGAACTTTAATTTTTATGATAATTCTTTTTAACCAGTTGCCAATTCAACTATTTTGGAGCTAAATCATTCACTCATGTCATACCATACACAGTGTTATTACTAACCGTGTTATAACGCCGGAGGCCTGTTGTATTAATAACTAAGTTGTTAGTGATATTTGAGTAAGTAATATTACAGTATTATAGAGTTAAGTGTCTGAGTAAACATTAGCCAAGTGTTTCTATTTTAGTATCATTCACCTTCAAGTCTTTATTACAAACTTTCATTACACCATGACTAAATTCCCTTATGTTTTTCATTATTTTCATCTTATTCTCCTTTGTGTGTAATTTTATGTATAATGCATTTTGTAACTTGAGCAAGAAGTATAAATCAATTAATTTTTTTAATGTTTCTTATTCATGTTTTTTGAACATTCCAAAATATGTGAAGAAAACTAGGAGTGACAAGAAGATTAACACAGAAAATTATTTGAATTTTTCTAATGAATTTAGCAAACAACATTCTTGAAACTTGGAATTAGATTTTTAGGAATAATGTTTCATGATTTTGTTTACTACAAAAAATACTTTTTTAAAGTATAGAAAAAATATGGATATCTGAGTAAATTAAGTCTTTCACCCCTCATGTTTTGTTCAGCTTTCATTTACCACTGTGATTGAATTTACTATTGAATGAATCATTCACCAGTTTAAGAAACCCATCATTATCTTACTATATACTTCGACTTATAACATATAAGACCCAGGAGATTCTTTTTGGGCCATTTTTTTTGGTGGTGGGTGGAAGTGGATTATATCAGGGTGCCCAGATTTCCTAATTCAATGCTATTTTGATGCCCATGTTAGATGAGACTCCAATCTCCCCTTTAGCCTAATCTGTTGGCTTTTGTCAGATTATCTGGTGCTTTCCAATTTAGTAGGTTGGGACATTCACAAAAAAATCCCTTGTGAAATATTATGCTGGTGTTACCTGAAACAATAACCTTGCCAAAGAATCCTGTCATATCAAAATAATGTAAGAACATTTCCGATTTTAATTTTGATTTAAAATTTTTTTATCTAATCCAACCCACTGTAAATTTTTCTTTAATTTTAGTTATTTTGTTGATTTTTTAATTGATTTTACGAAATTTTATTTCAATTTACAAAAATAAAAAGTATGATTTTTAATCATCACTGTCACCTGACATAGCATTTTAAAATCCAAAGTTTAAATTCAAATACAGTTCAATCGAAATGGAATTATCAACTCCATTCGTAAAAATAGGTGATTTAACACATTTCATTTCTTTATTATTTATTTTTATCATAATATTCAATTTTTATCATAATTTATTTGCAATTACATTTAAAATTTTTGCAACTTGTAGGTAGATAAAATTGTAGATAAGTAAAGCACATATGAAGCCACTTGATAATTCCTATGACAAAAAAATTATAAGATGTGAAGTTCCACTGTGCAAAATAAAATTATTATGCTTAAATTATTGTTTGTTTCGTAAAAAGTTGGAAAGGAAGGAGAATTTGATGAATATGACAGAATTATCTTCAGGACGGTCAATGTTTTGGTCAGGAAGTACCGATTATGAATCAATTTTTTTTTAACTAGAAAAAAAATGAATGTATTTTTAGTGAAGTTTTTTTAGAGATGATGTAATAGTACTGATAGGCTTGCATAAGCTCTGAATTCTACAAATTATTGAAAATAAATTACTAGTATCTTCATCTTTGTAGTTTTGATCAGTATATCGTCTGGATTTTCTCAGGTCTATCTGTATGAAACAGATTGCAGTTGTGAGCATCCTCAGACTACAGAATGGTGATGATGGTATGTTAGGTCAAGTTGTTGGAGGTTGGGGTGGTGGAAGGTACAGAAGACTTCAGAAGAGGTTTAGGAGGAAGTGGATGCACATTGCCACTATAATGGCTATCTGCAGAACAAGTGCTGAATGTTATTTTATTTTTGCTTTTCATCTTTCTTTGTAAAAGGGAAAAAGTTGCAGACAGCAAACTTTTGAAAAGTGGGGAATATCTGTGTACGAATGTGGATCAATAAGTCTGTAGCCTGACGTATAGTTTTAGCTGAATTTTTATCTGTATAATGTTTAATCTATATAATAAATATTCACCATTGAATTTGGAACATTGGCAAGGAAAGATATTATGTTGAAAAATAAATACAGGAACTCCCAATTAATGTTATGGTCAAGTTCCATGACTTTACCTAAAACAATGTGAAGCGAAACCCATTTTATCATAGACACTATGATTAGAAACTATCAATATAGGTTTTTAAGCTGGTCTGGTTGGCTATTCATGTATTATGTGCAGAGGCCACACCAATGGAGTTAGAGGGCTGAAAATTTAAACATTCATTCCTTATGTCTAAAAAAAAAGAAACAACTTTTTTTAGACTTATACGCTTAAATTATTGTTTTTTTGTGGGGCATGGGTTCAATTTGTAATGTAAGTTCATGCTAAGTTGGTCTCTGAGCATCCATGCTTGTTTTTAAAAAAATCAGACTTTTTTTTAATGATCACTGCTCAACAAAAGGCGAGTGAAGTAACTTATTGATTGATCATCCCTTTTTTCCAATTTTTTGATTGATCAACCTTAACACAGGTTGCTGCCAAAAGACATTGGTCTCATGATGGTTTCTATTGAGCGACTAACCAGTATCACTTGGGATTATTTGATTTATTGTAGTGCAAGAGTTTTGCAACTGAACCATGTCAAGTCAGAAAAATCACTTAATTCACAATTCTACCTACAATATTTTGGTATGTTTTGTTTTTTGTTTTCTCAATGTAATGGCAGAACACTGTTGAATGAAACAACGTTGATTAAAGAGTCCCGGTATCTGTTGTGTAAAATAAATACTGTTTTCATCATAAGGCTGTGGACTGATTTGATATACTTATGTATATCTGAAACATTGAAGATACTGGTCTGAAGTTAGGATTTAGTTATGTTTTATGGAGCTGAAACATGGAACCTAACCTAGAGACAAACCCGCAAACTGAGAAGCATGCAACATGTGCATGAGAGAATCATGCTCAACCTCACATGGAGAGATCACAAGACAGCACAATATATCAGGGAGAAAACAGAGGTCACAGACATCATAGAATCCATTAGAAAACTTGAATGGCAATGGGCTGGTCATGTTGTGAGAATGAAAGACAACCAATAGACATCACAACTCACAACATGGATCACATGCGAAACTGAGGCTGACAAAAAACAAGATGAAGAGATGAACTAGACAAATCCAGAAAATACTGGCTCCGCGACGCCCATTATAGAGAAATGTGACAGATCCTGGGGAAGGTGTATATCCAACGACAAATGTTAAAAAGACTGATGATGATGAATGCCATTCAATTGTGCAAATCATTTTCATTTATTTATAACTAAGGGCTTGTGTTTGCAATGTACAGATTTGAGTTACTTGATTCGCTACGGACAGGTATAGAAATGAAGGGTAGTAGCATTGTTGCTCTCAATCTTTATGACCTTTTTTTTTTGTTTTTTTTTAAAATTTTCTTGTACTTGAGGGGAAGTAGAGATGGCAGTCATGTTATTTTGTCCATTTGATTTATTATTCTGATACACTTTTCCGGCTTGCTCAACCTGTCGAAGATTCACAGGAGTCTATGTTGAATGTACATTTCAAGAACATTTTCCATACTCTGTCAGTTGCCAATCTCTCATGATGCTGGACAAGAGGTTAGACTTTTCTGATTTAAAATCAGTTGTCATTCTCCTAGACTGGTTGCTAACTAAGGCTGGAGAGCCTAGTCAGCCTTGCTATTTTTACCCATTGCTGGAAGGAGAAAAAGATGGATTCATGCCAAGGGCATTAGTGTGAAGTGAATGCAAACTGTCTCAGCTGAAGTTTGCCAATTTCTTTTTCTGTGCTGCAAACCCGTTCGGCCATGTGCACGTCCTCATTGCTCATTATTGGACATTGTTTAGAAACCATCAACCAAAACTGTCAACAAAGGTTTCTTCAGTTTTCAAGTTGGTCTGTCTGGCTGGCTACATATGCATGCATTATGTGTACAGGCTGCACCAATGGAGCCAGAGGGTTGAAAATTTAAACAATGACTCTTTATTTTTAGAGGAACTTTTTTTTTTAAATTTCCCTCCCAAAAAGGTTTTTAGTGGGAATTTCAATTTGCAATGTAAGCTTATGCTGAAATGGTCTCTCAGTTTGTGTCTAGCAGAATTTATCCTTTTTTTTTTTTCTTTTTGTAAAGTCAGATTTTTTTTTGTGATCACTGCTTGACAAGAAGTTGGAGAAATAACGTAATTGTTGATCACCCCTCTTTTCCAATTTTTGATTGATCATCCTCAACACAGCATGGTACCAAAAGATGTTGGACTCATGACGGTTTCTATCAAATGACTAACCAGAACTGTCTTCTTATTTAATACTATTTTGCTTCTCTCTTTCAGCTACCTGATAGAACGTGGTGTTTGCTACCTCGTTTTGTGTGAAAAAGCTTTCTCCAAAAGACTTGCCTTTTCATACTTAGAAGAATTACAAGGGGAATTTTCATCACAGCATGGGAAGAAAGTAGAAACTGTATCTAGACCTTATCACTTCATTGCTTTTGGTGAGTAGTTTTTGAGTCTCCCTGCTTTTAAAAAAAATTTTTTTTATAACCCTTTCAAGACTGACCTATTATGGCAGTGGTTTCGAAACTGGGGTCCGTCAAATAAGGTTCAGGGCTCAGCAGCAGTGTTCCCTCTGAAATTGACTTTGCAAATCTTGTAACAGTGAAACATCATCATCTATCTCATAGCAATCAGAAAACAATTATTTCACAGACTTGTACCAGAATTTGAGTGAATGTAATCCATTTTAATTGAATATGATTTTTGAAGGTCAAAAATTGCTTTATCATTAATTAATCTAAAAAAAACTAAACCTGCTTAAAATAGGGGACCACCAGAATATTTCCTTTAATGCAGGGGTCCTTGAGTTTTCAAAGTTTCAAAACTACTGTATTATTGTGTTTAATACCTGAATTTTCCATGTTTTGAAGAACCAAAGTCATGATGGGATATATTTATCAGTTTGCAATGTTCTTTTTTGAGATCATCATCAGTTGCTCCCGTCACATTCATATTAGTCTCAATCTTGTTCAAGGTACAAAATCTCTTTGGGAAGAGCCAGAAATCATAGAGAAAATGAAAGCCAATGAGAAAGAAAATTCTCCAGAAATTTGTGGCTAAAGATTGAGACAGTGTTAGGTTTATCTATGACAATGATACAAAAGCAAATGAGAAGTTCCTGCTTTTGATATCCTAACATTATCAGCGAATGCAAAAACGCTCTAAAGGCACGAAGTGTCTAAATCAGGAAATATGATGATGATGATGATGAAATCTGAAGTGTAAGAGCAATGACAGATCTGATTGTTGTGATGTTCTGCAAGGAAAACCTGCATGAAAAGTTAGGAATGGGCAGGCTCACTCACTGTGGATGCAAGTCACACAGTACTCAAGCTCACCAATGGTTTCCCATTGCCAACTGAGTAACCTCATGGGAGAGTGTCTGTTCACGTATATGTGGTAAGATCTCTCCTGATTGGTTGCCAAGTTACACCCAGGCCAAGCAAATGATTCTCGAGATATTCAAAATGGCTGGATACTTTCTAGGCAGGCTTTGTATTTGAAAGAAAAACAAGAACCATAAGTTCAATGATGCGTCCACCATCCATGATAGTTTTAGTAGGAGGAAATAAAGTTGGTTTACTTGTAAGTCTGGACCCAGTTTCATATCAATTCCACTTGATCTGGTGTAAAAAATTGATATCTAACATAATCAGGACCGACCGACTGAAAGAAGTGTCTCAGTTATAGAGATGTGTGGACATATCTAAAGATGTATTTTTTTGATTGTACTCTAATTCATCCTCCTCTGTCTTGACTTTTTATTTATTCAAAAATCTTTTTCAGATACATTTATTCAGAAAACTCGAAAGTCTTACATGGATTCCCGAGCACGAAAAAACTTGTCCAACATCAACACAGAATTGCAAGATGTGCAACGGATTATGGTACAGAATATTGATGATGTTTTACAACGAGGAGAAGCATTAAACAGTGAGTAATTTCTTCCACCTTCTTTATTTGATAAAACTTGTTCAGATATAAATCACTGCTATCCACAACAGACCGGTTTAATCACTGTTGTTAGGTTTAGGTTATTCATGTGCTTTGACATTCACATGTATCTATCTATGTATCTGGACTTGACCGAGCCCTAACTGCTCAAAGCAGAAACTGGAAATTTTGCGCATATACACCCCTCAATGAGTTGGGAAAATGTTTTTTTTTTTAAATTTTTATATCCAACAACTGGCTCTGTTTTTCACTATATCCCTGCCTTGCACTTGAATTTGGCATGTATACTTGATGGACCTCGGAGAATGTTGTCTGGAATTGACTTCATTTTCCTACTGTCACAAGAACAAGAACAATCCTCACCAAAATGAGGGATGTAAACCGATATGAAAAATCCACGTTCCCCTTCTGTGATTTGAACCTCATCCTTCTGGCAATCAGTTGGCTGTGTCTTACAAATTGAGCTTAACTGACAAGTCTTAAAAGTTTGTCATACAGATATGCACAGGATTATTTCATTCTAATCAATAAATACATTCATACAAGAACATATATATATAATTTTTTTATTTGTTATACATCCAATACAGAAGTTGAGTTATCATCTTCAGCCAAGATAGAAATTAAGGTAGAGTTCAATTCTGCAGCAGTCAGTCTTATTATCACTTAAATGGATTTGTAAAAATTTTCGAAAAAAAAAATTTGTAAGATATGATTAGAACTATTTAAAAAGAAGTAAAATTAAACAGTCTTGTTTTAAAGTAAATTTTTTTCTGAGTTGAAGAGGTGTTCTTTTTACAATGTAAACATTATGCTGAACTGAACCCTTATTTATAAACATACTAGCTGGAAACCAACCAATTTGGAGGTTTTCAGCTAGTCTTCAGTAAAGATGTCTACAAAGGCCTTAACTATAGAAATGGTAGATTATATTCATATAGGAAATGAGTATAAGCCTAATCAGAGTGTCTATTACAATTTCTTTATATGTCTTTGGTATCTTCCTTTATTCAAGATAACCAATGTAGATCTTCAGGTACTATTGGCATAGTTCGTAATGACTCAAACCATAGAATCGGTAATCAGGGTTCAAAATCCAGTTAGGGCTGTTTATGTTCACTTCGCGCTAATGACCTTGGGAAAGGCATAAAAAAATACGTAACTTCACCTCCAGCTATATGTGAAATGGCCTGGCATTTTGGGTTCTCTAGCCTTGGCAAGGCAACCAGTCTAGGAGATTCCAAATCTGGGAGTGGGACCCCCTTAAGGTGGTTTGACCCCCAATTTGATGTCTTTCCAGCAGGCCCTGCTGCCAAGCTGATGCCAGACATCGCTTTGAGATGTCCTCTGGACCAAATCAGCATGATCAAGAGGGGGATTCTAACGACTTTGCATCTAAGGATCTTTGTATGCTTTGCGCGGGCATGTGCCCCTGGGAAGACAGAGGCTATTCATATAGGCCTTAATACCTTCACTACTACCCCCACTGGTCCAAAATACAGCACAACGTAGTAAACGCTCATTGCTATAAGGCAGAAACTGAGCCTAGTGTGTTGCTGTAGTTATTTATATTGCCATAAATAAAAAAAGTAATCTTTGCTTTGACATGCATAAACCTATGGCACTGTTCAACCAGCATAGAAAAGTTCCAAAAGTTATAGTTTTCTTATTAAAAAGTATAATTGAAGATCATATCCATCAGAAATAAACCCAATAATGAAATTAAATGTCTTTCTTTATCATATTGCTCACTCAAAAAGGTATGACAGAAACAGTGCATCTGACATGCCAAATTGACAAATTCAGGGTGTGCAGTCTAATGAAGACATTTCTAATTTCATAATTCTGATGAATATTTTGCTTAATTGTACTTTTTAATAGGAAAAAATCATACTTTTTGGAGTGTTTGTATGACTTTTTGCAACCTTTATATGATGGTTAAATTCTGCAGTAGGTTTATGTATCTTAAAGCAAAGATTAGCATAAAACCATGGAACAGACACCTATGTGCATCTGATCCATACACAATATACCCAAAAATGTACTTGTGCATCATGTGGTAGTGAACGTGTTAACTATAGAAATGATAGATTATATTCTTATAAGAATTAGTGCTAGCTTAAATAGAAAACTGTCTAATGAAATGCCTTCAGATATCTTAGGTTAACTCAAATAAAAATGACTACGAAGGCCTTAACTATAGAAATAATACATTGTGTTCTATAAGAAATAACACGGGCGGGGGGCAACTACTGAGGCTCAATATGGATAGTTATGGGATTTGGATAAGTTGCAGTGAGTAATAGTCTTTTTGATACTCTTGTAAACTATTTGTCCTATAGTCCAGCATATACAATAATAGATAATAATCTTTGAAGAAATCAGTGTAAGCCTAATCAAAAAGTGTCTATTAGAACACCTGTAGATATTTAGGCTCTTTCTGCTATCTTGAATACCTAGTTTTGTATGTAAAATGACATCTTTTAATAAGATAGACATTGACCATCCAATTATCTAGACATAGCCTGTCCATTCTTGACATCTATTATAACATGATCATATTCAGAAATGAATGTCTGGTCCAGTGGTCTCCAACTGGGAGAGGGTAAGGGGATCCCCCCCAACAGGGGAATTTGGGTAGTTCAAGGGTGCGATAAGACTATAAGATTTAAAGTTAGAATTGGTGTGAACGTTTTTGACCCAATGGTAGTTGGATGAGCTCTCTCCTTAATAGATCCACAAATCAAAGAATAGTAGCTTAAAGAAACAGGGCAGAGATCTTAGATGTGTATATAACTTACAAGAACAGAATTCTTATCATCTTATTATATCTTCTTTTTTTTGTTGTAATAAATTAGAATTTCAAACGTGTTTCTAATTATTTTTGTTTGCTTTCTTTGAGAGACAAATATGCAGCAGCAGCTATACAGTTATAAAAATTAACTAATTCTTATTATAAAACTGTTTAATTATATGTGTAATAAAATAATTATTTGAAATTATCCCTTATTGCAACTCACTTGAATGTAAGGGGAGAGAAATCTTATCGACAAAAGTGAAAATGTAAATTGTGTATAAAAATGCCCATATAGCAATGGTTTTGAAACTTCGAAAGCTCAAGGACCTCCTCTATAAAGGAAATATTCAGACAGACTCATATTTTAAGCATTTAGTTTTTAGACTAATTAATGATATACAATGAAAAGACATGTTTGACTTTCAAATATCATGTTTATCTAAAATGTATTTCATTTATTCAAATTCTAATGTATGGTACAGGTCTCTATCCAATAATTATGTTTTTTGATAGCTATAAGATGGATGATGGCATTTCTCTGCCACAAGATTCGCTATGTCAGGCTCAGAGGGAATACAGTAGCAGAACTTCCAAGCATTATTTGATTACCCCACAGGGGTTCAGACTCCAGTTTCAAAACCACTTTCATGGAGGCATTTTCATTTAATAAATAGTCTTCAGTGGTATATTTTTAAAAATACTGCTCAGTTTGAATTTAATCTTTCCTGTGCATTTCTAGTGATCAAATCTTTTTTTTCTCATCTTGCAGCTCTGGGTAACAAAGCCAGCAACCTGTCCATACTCTCACAGCAGTACAAAAAAGATGCAACTTACCTGAACCTCCGGTCGACATATGCCAAAGTTGCGGCTGTTGTCATTGTCATAGTTGTTTTCTTTCTTTTCATTCGTTTTTGGTGGTGGTAATGTTTTTTTTTTGTTTTTGTTTTTTTAAAGAGAGAAAAACAACCCCCCCACTTCCACAAAAAAAGAACAATTGCAACAAAGACACGGACTGCGATTTCTTCCTGTATAAGACCTGTTTCTTTCCCCTGTTTCTTTTGCTGATTTTCTGTCCTATGGAGAAAAAAAAATCGACTTTGCTCAACCTATGAGGATTACAACAATTTGAATGTTCTTCTTTATTAATCATTCTCTGCAGTTATGCTGGAGCAGCGATACCAGATTTGGCCAGAAGGGGAGATAATCTGAGCTTTGTCTCTGAGACTTACCAAACACATTGAATTTGAAAATTGAGTGAGTCTGTAGGCAAGAGTTTCTATACCAGCCACTTGAGGCAAAAGTTCAACATCTCTCTCAATTTCCGGATTTAGCCCTATTCCAATGCCTGTGTTGCATGGGTCTTTGAAATTAGGCTCGGATTATCTCCCCTGTTGGCCAAATCTGACAACCGTGTTGAGGATATTT
The DNA here is from genome assembly GCA_963457665.1 of Thysanoteuthis rhombus. Classification (NCBI taxonomy): domain Eukaryota; kingdom Metazoa; phylum Mollusca; class Cephalopoda; order Oegopsida; family Thysanoteuthidae; genus Thysanoteuthis; species Thysanoteuthis major. The sequence continues at coordinate 22,440,421 of OY735240.1, read as the reverse complement.
TGAGTCTTCCGGTAGCAAAGCTGTTTTAGCATTTCACCTTGAAGGCATCCTAAAAGAGGTCCGCTATGAAATATGAGAAACAAAGGGAATATAATTTGAAAAAGCTTTTTATACAGCGGTTCGTGGTGATTACTGCATATTTCGGCAGATAAGGTGACCTTCAGATAAGATGAGACCCCCAATTTCAGTCTGAATTTCAGGGTTTTAGCTCACTGTTTAGTCACTGTTTCAGTATCTGTCTCATAGGACAACCCCATTTTTTAGGGTGGTTTTGGGATGTTTCAAGTGTTGTCTTATCTGCCAAAATATACAGTAAATAAATAATTTAGGGTTAGGTTTATTCATTAATTAGAGCAGTTTTCACTGATAATGATATTTTTGCTTTGCTTCTCGTATTTTACCACGACCCTCATAAAAGAAAAGGAATGTTTCTCACTCTCCAACCGCTATAAGGACCAAAGACCTTATAAATTTCTTTTCATTTGTGAGGGTCCCCAACTATTAGTTGGGATTATCAACTGGTTTTAAAGAAGCTTCTAAGTCATTTGTCAACCTTCAAGTGCCACAGGTCAACAAAAACTTCTCAAAGAATCCAGTGGTCCCCTTTTTATCCTTAAGACACAAAAATTGCTAAGAATTGATCATTATCTGAAAAAGTTTGGCAAATAATTACTAGTCATAGAACAGCTGCAAGTGGTGATAGCATCTATTAATTCAAAAGGGCCCAAAAGTTCAAAATCAATAAAAAATCTAAAAAAAGTATGAATTGATATGAGGGAATGACTGAACCTCCCCCCGAGATCTATTAAATGATTTTCTTGTTATGATCGTTTTTATATTGATTACCCATTACTTTTTTATTTTGACCCTGGTGTATTATAAGAGATGACTTTATATGAATTTTTTTTTTCCTTGCTCTTTCCTGATGTTGAAAAATTTGTTCGGCTCCTCCCCCTGAAAACTTTACAGACTGCCTCGGCAGTAATAGGAAGATGGGTCACTGTTAACGTTTCTCTTTTGATTGAAATTAAAAACAAAAACAAATGAGAATTGAATAAGCATACACTACAAGCGAACATCATAGACAAACACTCAGTCTCTATAGACTTGGACACCCAGGCTTTATAGACTTACACTTCCTCTTAATCATCTTTCAAACTATTTTTGACTATATTTTTTTTGCATCTTATCTTTATGGCTTTTGGTGATACCTACTTATACATGGCCAAGTTTCGTTTGGCTATAAAATGGCTCCCCCAATCATAAATGGAATAAGCTTCCAACAACATTTGAACTTGCATCTTTTATCCTTGGGTGCTCAAATCTCATTTGAAAATTGAATTGATCATAACTAGGGCAGTGCCCATTCCAAAAGTGTAAGTTTGGAATGAGATAGATTTTATGGTGTGTGGAGCAGCCTGCCATAAAGCCATGAAAAATAATTTTCCGTTTGTCAAACAAAATTATGGCTTTGAAGTATCCCATTTACTTCTCTTCAGTGTTGCCAATTTAGATATAAAATATCTAAATTTAGATCTATTGCCAATTTAGATATTCTGTATGTAAATTTAGATTTATCATTTTAGATGAAAGATCTATAATCTATAATCAGTAAGGCACTGTCCCTGTGAGACAGATTCCCCAAGGATGGGAGATTCAAGTTCAAAACTTGTCAGAAGTTTATTATTTATTTCTGATCAATGCTGCTTATTTAACAGTCAGAGGATGTAAAATCATTCTGAGCATTGCAATAAAAAGCAACAGAAATAAGATGAAAGAAAAACTAGTAAAAAATGAATAATGATAACAAGGCTTCATCAAAGAAATTCAGAGTACTTAATACTACTACAACTAGTCACTTCATATATTTTTTATATTTATATATATGTGCACACACATACATAATTGTGATGACTTGAGGATAGGGTCTTTTGGATAACAATAAGCGGCTGATAACATCAAGTATAGGATATACAGAGGAAACCACTTACTGTGATCACTTTAAATAAAGTATTTGGACTGATTTTGATAACACTATCTGTGATTATGATGAATGGATTCCTCTGCGTGTGTGTATGTGTGTGTGTGTGTGTATATATATATATATATATATATATATATATGTATACACACACAATCATGTATATATACATATAGGCCTTTACCATAGCTTGATGCGCAAGTGAGTCAGATCATTTTCCTAATGTGGTGAATTTGATCATCACTGGGTGCACCTCTGCTCTGGCCTAGTGCCACACTAAGCTAAGCTTAGTAAGTAATTGTACATATATATACGCATATAAATATAAGTTACAAAACCTATACCAGAGACCCTATATTGTGTTATGAAGGTTTGAAAAATTTCCTACTGAATAGGATTGGTCTCCACTAATTAGTTTGAAGTAATTATAAAAAATGAAAATGTCAGGCTGTTTCCTACCCACCCCTAATTTTTTTTTTTTTGAATGGGAGAGGGAGAACATAACATTTCTAATGAAAAGAATCTTTCATTTATTATGGAAAAAAAAAAAATGAAAAATGAATAATCTATTGAAATAAAAAAAGTATTCCTTAAAAAAAACTTTGAACATTGTATCTGTTAATCTAAAAGCAAGAAAAAAAATAAAATTATCAATTTTCTCAAGAATATTCTTGTTATGAATGGCTTTGGTCGTTCTGTTTTCACCCTGAAGCCGCCGGGAACTATCATTCGCTATGGTTGTCTTTGAAGTTGCAATCAGATAATTTCATTATTCCTATATATATTTCAATGAGATTTTGTATGTAGGTTTGAAATTCAACCTTGGGGATGGTGAGTTATAGCCAATACAACTGTTCATTTATATTTTATGAGTAAAAACATTTTTGTCTACTATTGGGAAAATTTCTCAAATCTTAACTGATTTAGCTGAAAATCTTATAATGTTGACAAAACCCCAGGAATTGAAAAATGATGAATTAAGGTCAAAAATTTAATACCTAATTAACCATGTATGAACATGCAAAAAAAATATTGAATTTTTGAACAGCAGAACCAATTAGATTCTTGGGCACCTAATTACTGAAAATATATAATATTCTTGAGAATTTCATTGTTGGAAAAAATTTAAAAAATCTGGTGTCTTGGAGTTGATGGTCTTAATAAAGAACTAATTGCCACCATCTCTCTATTCCAACCATTTCTGCCTAAGACCGTTATATGTTTTAGATTTTTTCTTTGAATTCTCTGATATGCTCATCTCTACTTTTGATAGGCAAAACTGGGTCTAGCAATATATATTACCTCGAATGAAACCTTGGAATGGACACACGTGTTTCAGAGGCAATTCATGACACGATGCACTTGTGTGTCATGTGTCAGCGAATGTGTTAACTATTCAGTTTTAATCCTTTCATCGCAGAGTATATAGAAATGGCTGAGAAGAAAAAAAGTTTTTTCATTAACATAAAAATGTGCTATATTTGTTAGCTGCTAAGATGTATATTCTACAGGGGCGTTTTTTGGCTAATCCCTTTTGACCTTCAAACTGTACACTTAATGCTCTTTGTGACAACCTCCTCTGTATAATACTAGCACATTGGACATAGTGTAATATTAAAATACATTAAAGGAAAAACTGATTAATGCTCACCCTCTCGCTGTACATCTTGAGTCTTCAATGCCAGCCTCCTATAGAGTTATCACACAATTAATGCCAGCCCGCTTGTTGAATCCCCCCTCCCCCACTAGTTGTCATCCCTCCCCACATTGTGCAAAAGGACAAGGTTCTGGTGTTGTGGTTGGAGCGTCACCAAGATGCATCAATGTCATGAAAAACAGGAGCTATCAAAAGCAGGAAGCACAACACGTATTAACAAAAACCAGGCGCTCATTTTCTCTTGGTAATTCATCAGCTTGTCCAGTATTGGAAGCAATGTGATACTCTTCTCTGGAGTTGAATGGATCATGTATCTGTCGCCTTGTAAGACAGAATTGAATAGCTTGTAGCTGCAAAGGAGACACAGACTGGTCTATGCAGGGATATTGAAGTTAAAGTTTGCAATCCAAGAAACCAGGGTCAGATGGCTGCCTCCCATTTCTGCTTTCTGAGTGAATTCTTTGAGTCAAAGTCTTGGTTTTTACTGTGCAGGTCCTAATGCCAGTTTTCTGTCAAGTCAAGTTGCCGTTCCTAACATTAAGGATTCAGGTGGCAACTGGTTTTGTCAGCTCTGGAACTAAAAATCAGCTCCTTTTATGAGGATCGACCAACTCCCAGAGAGGGGTCAGCAATGTATAGGGGTAAGATTAGTTATCATCTGGCCAGAATGAATCAATCTCCATCCCCAACTGGGGAATTCTCAAAAATTTAGAATTTAATTCCAACATCTTTTTTTCTGTACGCTTCTTAAGACTTACCCTGTACTCAATATTTCACCCCTTCTCCAATGGGACCACGCTTCCTTTTTAGCTTGGGTATAAAAGTGGCGGCCCTTAGTCGAGCAGTAATTAATTCAAAGAGATCTGCATTTGATTGTTCATAGAGGAAATTCTGATAAGAGTTGGGGAATTTATCAGATGTCCTTTCTGGGCATAAAACAAAAATTCTGTTTTCCTGCCTCAAAGTGCTTTTCACTTGTGGTTTTTGAATGAATTTCAAAACATAACCAGATTTTCTCTTCTCTTTGGGAATATTTCACTCATCTTTTAAAATTCATAAGCTGAGAACAATTCATTAGGGAGAAATTGTGTTTTTTTTCAGTGAGATTGGGCATCTAATATTCCCAGATCATTTTGGTATTGAAGAAACGATGACAGAATGGACAACACTTGGATGAAAGAAGCTACGTCTGATTTCAAACTGAAGTTGCCTTTAACTGACAATTGTCTCAATTAGGTTGTTTTGGTGTTAAATCAAAAATTATCAGCTAGTAGTCCCTTTCAAAGACAATGTCCAATGAGCTTGTGAGTAGAAGTTGGAAAAAGCTTAAGTACAGGGAAATAACTCTTAAAATTGACCTATTCACGGTCTATCCCAGATGATCTAAATTTATCCAAGTTATTCTTAAAATTATTTATACTTGTAGTATGAATCATTGCTTACCTACAACAGACTGGTTTAATCACAGTTGCTGGGTTTAGGTTATTCATATATTCTGACATGTATAGCTATCACCCAGCCCTAACCATCCATAGCAGAAACTTGAAATTTTATGTGCACACTTTCCTCAATCAACAGAAAAAATGTTGTTTTCTTTAACCCCCCCCCCCAATAGGTTTTTATTGGGGGGTTTAATTCAGAATGAAAGTTTGTCAGATGGGTCCTGGACACAAAATAAGGGACTATTCAGACTGGGGGAGGGTAAATTTGTGCTTTTTAGTGATCACTGCCCAACCCAAAAAGCAAGAAAAGTAACTCATTCATTGGTCACCCTTTTTTCCAATTTTTTAATTGATCTTCCTATTCAGTGATTAACTAAACCTGTTTTGTTCTGTTTTTTTTTCTATCATAAATTCAGGATTCAAATCATACTGGTTATATTTTCCTCAAGGTAACTTGATTTTATCACCATTACTGCTTAATTTACGATATAAAATGTGGTATATATGGATGGTGATGATTCATAATTTCCCTTGGAATGCTAGTTTGCTTTTTTCCACCTAAGATGGTAAACTATTCTAGGTATAAGCAAAAGTTCTTTAGTGAAAACTGAATATTCAGTTGAAAAACCTATTTCACTGTAAACTTTTCTGCCCACACCTGATATTTCCCAGTGAGGTTGGGTGTTGTATCTAGCAAAATGTTCTGATTTGATTTACATACTAATATAAAAACTATGTGATAAACTAAGTAGAATTAGATGGATCAGTTAAAAAAAAAAAAGATTTTTCTTTCTCATATGTGTATTTGGTACTCCTGAAATAGTGGGGTTCAATGAATAATAAAGTTATTTCCCTTGAATTTTAAAAAATTTTCAAGCCCAGATATACGTGAAAATAATCCTATACAAAACAATAGTTTTATTAAAAAAATTATCTCATGTAGAATTTACGCAGAAAGTTTGCTGTGCCAGAACAAAGTTTGTATAGTGTTGGGGTAAATAAGGGTCAAAGAATCCCAAAATTGCTAAAGTTGAAATTAGCTAAGTTTGAGTATATTGCTTTGCTCTTACATAAATCAACTTGGAAAGGATTTCCTATGAAAATCGAAGCTGACCAAAAAAAAAAAAAAACAATCTTAGATGGCGCAAGATGAGATTAGAAAATAACAAATGAGAGATAGATTAAAGTGCACATCAAGTTATAAACAAAAAAAGATAACTTCATACGGCTCATTGAAAATAAATTTCCTTTTATTCAAAACTATATCAAAGACAAAGTTATTTTTGGAGTAAATATGATTTTTGAACATCATAACGGACACAGTTGTTCGACAGTTTTAGGACGTGACTGATAATCCTAAAATTATTTTGATAAAAAAATTTAAAAAATGTGATCCATAGAAAGTTATTTTCATTTTAATGCAACATGGTAGCTAGTTAATATAACTAGGAATATTACAAATTAAAAACTTTATACAGATAGCTGAATTTTTTGTTTGAACAGTCTGTTGTGATTGTTCAAGCAAAAATTATAATATTTTTTCAACTAGGTACAGTTTTTTTATTTTGATTCAAGTATTTTAATTTTGACTTATTCTTGAAATAAAACAAATATTTGTCAAGGTGTAGAGTACATTTTTGCAATATACACCATTATGTTTTTGTTGGTATTTTCCCAGTATCAAGAGAAAGATTTTAAAATAAATTTTATATATTATTTTCTTTGTCTGGCCTTGAAAATCTTTTAAAAATGATTCTAGGATAATAACATTTTTGTCTTAATGGTTGGACCCCCCTCTATTGTATGAGTACCACATGTTCTGGTGGAATTTGTCTTCCTGGCTTTTAATTGCTCAACCTTTGCTTTTTCAAGCATGGTTTTAAAAATTCAAAATTCGCTCATAATTATTCATACTTTCATTAGGGTTATCAATGGCAAAGAAAATGAAAATGAAATTCATTTCATTATAAATAATACTCAATTGACAAATGTTAGAATATATCAGTACACATACAACTGTACATAAAATCATTTTTCTTCATAAATCTCACACACGATATATATCTTATATATTATTAGATACCAATATATATATATACGAGATTTGGTATCTTATATATATTAGATACCAAATCTCATTGTAAATAGTACATTTACAAATTTTACTGTAGATGCTTTTTTTTCCCTCTTTAATAGCCATCACACTAATTTTTAGCAAGAAAAAGTCCACCCGTTTCTTTTAAAAAAGAAGTATCCAAAAGAGGCCTCAAATTGTCTCCCTTTGTTTTCCAGGGAATTCAGAGTCTGCCCTGTTTAATAAGCAAAATGATATCTCAACATATCATTGTGTGGTAAATCAAGAGTTGGGGAATAAAGAGTCGGGGGGGGGGGACGATACAGGTTCTCTGAAGATATATATATATACATATATAAAATCATAAATCACATTATCAATGCATGATTCGATAAAATCCATTTCAACTTGGAGTTGACTTAGCTTAGAGACCACAAAACAGCACAACACATCCGGGAAAAGACAAGAGTTAGAGACATCATAGAATCCATAAAAAATCTCAAATGGCGGTGGGCTGGCCATGTTGCAAGAATGGCTGACAATCGATGGACATCACAACTCACAACATGGATTCCCCGAGACCACAGGCGCAACCGAGGCCGGCAAAATGTTAGATGGAGAGACGAGCTAGATAAGTTCAGGAAGTACTGGCTCCGTGACGCCCATGATAGAGAAGTGTGGCAAATCCTGGGGAAGGTCTATGTCCAACGACGGACGCTAAAAGACTGATGATGATGAGATGATGATGATGAAATCCTGTAAAAAAAACTAATCCTCAACTAATTCAGGGGAGTAAACTCTTCACTGATTGTCTATCATGTTAAACCAAACCATTATATAAAATTAATATTTTCCTAATGTGATTTGAAATAACGACCAAGTGATTTGTAGGTGGTTCTCTTACCAATTGAACTTAACTGACACCTCTTATATATTTGTAAATTTTCTTATTATCCATGAAGTGGAGTTTGACCCTGCAGTAGCCAAGCTTGTCATTGCAAGAAACATGGCACTTTCTAAAAATCATTAGATAGAAATATCAGACTAAATACAAATGAAAAACAAATTTATTGTTGATGCTATTCAGGCTATGTATAAAATCCTCAGATTTTTTAATGTCATATCTTTAGAAGTAGGAAATAAAATACAAAACTAGGCCTATATATATATATATATACACAAAAATATTAATAATAATAACACCAATAATGGTAATAGACACATGCATATGAACAAACACAACTACACAGATAATAGGAACAAGAACACCAGAAATCACAAGAACATTATACCTACTACCCCTCAAATTCCCCAAAAGGAAAGCCTTAAGAAAAGCATCCCTTCTCATCCATCATATTGACCCATCCAAGGCACCCTGAAGACCCAACCAAACATCCTGACCTGCAGGTAACCCCTCCATCATCTTATACATAGGAAATCCCCCTACCACTGAATATGGAAGGGGGATCAGAAAACTTAATACCTTCACTAGTAGGAATTTTAGAAAACTTATTAAAAAATTACTACACATCATCAGAATTAAGGAAGATCCAGAAGGCAAAGTAATTAACCTGAGTAAATTTAGATTTACAAGGGACACCTTCAAACTCCTTAACAAAGGCGTTAATTTCTGTCCCCGACTCCCACACTTCAACAATTACATCCTTGACAAAGATCTCAATGACTTCTTCAGAAGAATTAAACTTAGAGTCCACTTTGGAAAAATAAGCCATGATAGTGACATCCTAGATAGACTTAAAGACCCAAACAAATCCTTCATCCCAAAAAACATAGACACTACCATTCAAACTCTTGAACTAGCAGTTAGAGAAGACATAAAAGCCTACATCAACAATAACATTCAACAATCCCTACCACGTGATAACCTTACTGCTAAAGAGCGAAAGGCCCTTAATAAACTCAAAAGCAATACCAACTTAATAATCACAAGAGCAGATAAGGGTGGAACCATAGTCATCTGGGGTTTAGATGAATACCTCGGAGAAGCGAACATACAATTAAGCAACACTGAATTTTACAAAGAACTCTCCAAAAACCCCTTCAACAAATACACGAACACAATAATCCAATCCCTAACAGAATTATACAATAGCAACATGACAGATAAAAGGACACAGAATATACTCAAACCCACTTCCACAAAACCTGCTAGGTTCTACCTACTACCCAAAATCCACAAACCAAATAACCCAGGTAGACCAGTCATCTCCTCCACAAACTGCCACACTACCAAACTATCCAAATATGTAGATTACTGCATCCAACCCCTAGCAACACAAATTAAATCCTACATACGTGACACCACAGACCTTCTAAACAAAATCAAACACATTACAACAATCCCAGACAAAGCACTTCTAGTCACTATGGATGTTAAATCCCTATACTCCAACATCAAACATGATGAAGGCATCCTAGCACTTACACAAGCCCTAAACAATAGAACTACTAAAGAACCCAGCACTGTAACAATTACCACCCTTATGCACCACATTCTAACTCTAAATAGGTTTAACTTCAACAATACCTACTTTCTCTAATTGAAAGGCTGTGCCAGTAGCGGCCCCATCCTATGCTAATATCTTCATGGGTAAATTTGAAGAAACCTACATTTACCCGGAGATACATAACGATTGCATTTTTTATGGCAGATATATAGATGACATTTTTTTCATATACACAGGAGATGAAGCCAAATTAGAGAATTTCTTTACACATGTAAACTCTGCACACGATTCTATTAAGTTTGATTTTGTGACATCCACTGACTCCATAACCTTCCTAGACACCTGCATATACATAAACAACAGAAACCTCCGAACTACCCTTTACACTAAATCCATGGACACCCAATGACCTCCACTCTAAATCAGCCCATCCCCAACACCTAAAAAAAAGCCTACCATTTTCACAAGCCCTTAGAATTAGAAGAATTTGCTCTACAGATAATGAACTCAACAGACATAACCATAACCTAGTACAATATTTCACCCAACGAGGATATCCACTAGATGATACTAAAAGCCAAATAAAAAAAGCAACTAGAATACCCAGGGATAAAACCCTCAAGCTTTCCCACAATGATAAACCTGACCGCATACCACTTATAACCACCTTCAACAACACACTCCCACCCTTAGCACACATCATCAATAGGAGATGGAACATCCTCAACATTAAAACAGATCTAAGAGAAACATTCACAGACTTATGCGTCATCGCTTACCGCAGGCCCCAAAACATCAGAGACATGATTAGCAGTAACAATATCATTAATAATGAAGTCGTACACAAAAATATCCCTAGAACCACTAAATTCTGTAAACCTTGTGACATAAGAAATAGTCTATGTTGCAACCACCTCAAGTACACCAACACATTCACAAGCACTACCACAAATGAGAGTTACCAGATATATCACAGCACCAACTGCTGTAGTAAGAATATTATATACCTTCATAGGCAAGTCCGAGTGGCAATTTAATGTTAGACTCAACAATTACAGACACAGGATTAAGTCACATAACAATCGCAGCCCACTTCCCGTAGAACTACACTTTCGCACAACCGGCCACAACTTTGCCACAGACGCTAGTTTTACTAGTATAAAAAAAATAGAAAAAAATACTCCAATTGACATAACTAAAGTTCTAGAGAAACATGAGGATATGTGGATGAACAATCTCAAAACTCTGTATCCTAATGGATTAAACACTCAACTTAATAACCCTAATCACACAGATCTCTAATTCACAAAACTCCTACTAACAATATCCTCACACCCACATCTACCCCCCCCCCCCCCGCCCAGATACATTCAGTACTGGGAGCTTCAAAGTCACTCAGACCCATAGGAAAAATCCACCTTAGCCAGTTATATCACATGTCCAAATCATAGCCAACACATTTTTGATAACTTGTAAGGTTGAAACCTATGTAGTCCCTTAACCTCATTACCCCTCCGTTTACACTATCCCTAACATACCCCCAAATTCAAACTCCACATCACTTCCCTTCTTCATCACCAGCTGGACTTTCTCTCACACAGCAGGATGCCTCCAGCAGCCTTTATAAAATCTTTTACCCATAAGGCAAAGCTCCTGATAGTGGACTCTGGTTCCACATGGAAACTTTAAACCCTAAAAACACATACTCACACAGCACTGAAGATGGGAATAAATCCCGAAATATGTTTGGACCATTAACATTTACGGATAAATAAACCTTACCTCAAAATACTTTACTACCGAGTTTGTCTCACTCTTTACAGTTTATATATATATATATATATATATATATATATGAAATACAGCATTTCTAGGGCATTTATCAAGGATTCAACTCACTCTTGATAGCTTGTAGTCCAAGTATATCGTCCAATATACAACTGACTCTTCTCTGGGTCAATATCATGTGGTGTTGATGGACTGGATATCACAACTGACATTTCCACATTTAATAAGTCAGTTGGTGGATCGCTAGGTGAGGTTCAAGGATCTGCTCAGGCAAAGCACAAATAAAAATTTTAAATTTAGATCAAGAAATTTTATGAATTTAAAAAAGAACAAAATTTCCCAAGTAATCATAATTTATCATTAAAAACAATTAGACCCTCCACCTTCTTAAAATCCTACATACCCCGATTTATAAGGTAAAAAAATTGGGGGTAACCGTTTTCTTTCAAGTAAATAAATACATCTATTAACCCAATCAAGATTGGTTGCCAAATATCCTCATTTCACAGCTTTCCATGCTTTCATTTTGTGTCTCTGTGACAGAAGCTTAGTAAACATTAATACTATGTTCCTGCTTGGTGCAGGAAATAGTTGCATATTTTCCACAAGTACCGATGGATAGTGCTTAAGCCCCAGGGAAAAAAAAATCAAGATTTGAAAGATGATGTTAAGGCAGGCATTCTGTACTTGGAGGTTGGTGCTACACAATCTTCACCTCATCTAACTAAACTAAGCTTAGTAAATATCCATTTCCCATTGCTAGCTACACACCCAAGATGGGAGTTCTTTGCAGGGCTACAGGGATCAAACAGGCCAGCTATTAACTCATAGCAGGGAGGGGTTGGATTTGAGCCTTTCTCAAGGGTATTAGTTCGAAGTGAACTCTGTTAATTGATTCTGTTTTCCATGTCAGTAAGAGTTATACTGCTAAACACTTTTTAATAAATATCCATAATTAGAGATAATTTTCATATATTCATCTTTCTGGAAGATCGTATAGAACACAGGGATCAGTCCCAAGAAACCGCCTTTACTATTATGAGCCTCTAGAGAATGGGACATTACAAAGAACATAGAATCAGTGATACCAATTACATATTCAAGTTTCTATCTAAAATTGAGTCTAGCAACATCTAGATTTCCAAGATATACATCTAAAATCTAGGAAATATCTTATATACTGATAATAAAAACTAGCATATATTCATGTTAGATTAGTGGATTATTTATGCATGGATCAGCACCATGGAGTCTAAAGCTATTTTTTAAGGTAAAAGTCTCAACTCATCTCAAACAGTTTTAAAGTGTGATCTGACATGGGGTCTTGAGAGTTTCTATGACAATTTTCATCATTTTGTTATACTAGGAAGGTACATTAACTAGAGATCATCTCAATTAAGTGCTAACAAATAAATAGAAAAATTTACATACAAACTCATTATATGGTTACAAAATTAAAGGTGACTTTAATTTTCAACATTCATTTTATTGAAATAATCAATTTAAAGAATTTTATTACTATAAATTAGAAGAAAATATAAAATTTTCTTGAAAATCATCTAAATAAAATTTCTGATATCTAGATGCAACCAAAAACATCTGAATAGGCAAGACTGCTTAGAATGTGTTAATGGTTAACAAAGCACAAAGAATAACAAATGCAAAAATGAGTATTTATAATGTTTTATTGAATTCTAATTGTGAAATATTCAAGACTGATATTCCAATTTTTGTTGTTTTTACCAGGCTTTAGATGATGAATTCTTTAACCCTTTGGTGACACTCCCTTGGGAAATCGTTTCTCAAAGAATGATGGAGTATCGATTACTGTGACAATGGAAAAATGCATTAACCCCCCCCCCCAATATTGTTAGAACATTTGCAATACTATAGCCTATAGAATTCTGACAAAAAAAATCTTCCTGTACCTGAGATTATATCTATACCAGGAGAATGAGAGAAGCCAGGTGTATTCAAGAATAGCTGAGTGTTTCATAGTATCATTGAAAAAACTCACATCATTTTTATCCACATTTCATCTCAGCAGTAAGATGATGATCCCAGTGCAAAAATAACAAAATTCGTGCAGTATTTTGGCCTTTTGTGACCATTTATAGCATCTTTTTAGTATGTTTTGGCTATCTTGATTTTATTTAGCACTTTTAGATGTCAAACTAGCAATAAAATATATTTCTAGTTGCCAACACTAATCCCAACACAAGAAGAAAATAGGAGACGACAAGTTTATTGAAAGCATATGTTTATATAGATACTATAACTAATCTATTGTATGGAGGCCACAGAGTGATGGACTCATGACACCAATCAGAGATGGGTCAAAAACTTGTAAAGTTTTCAAGAGATATTTTTTCATGTGTATTCATTGCAAGATAAGCTTTGTTTTGTTTAAAGAAAGTTATCAAAAAATATGAAATGCCAATTTTTACTGTTTAGTCCATATTTAGTAAATTGTGCATTATGCAATTAACCAGTATTATCTATAATATCATAAATGAATTTACAGAAATTAAACCAAGATGAGTGCAGTTATTTAGCTTATCAAGCTTTACAATGATATACAGCATGATGGGTATATTTGGATCAATCCCAAGTTAAAATTGTTTGAATAGGCAATGGTGAAAATTTGGGGGCTGTCACCAAAGGGTTAACCTTCCTTAGGTTTATGTAGCAATCTTTGTGTACTGTGAGGAGTTGATACCTTTTTTTAAAAACCCTGACACACCTTTGAATATAACAACTCACTCAAGAGCATCGAAGATTTGTCCAAAAACTTATAAAGAATTGTCCATCCAAGATGTATTGAAAAGCACGTTTGCTGGCAGTAAAGAGACATTCTGTAACTTTGAGATATGTCATTATCATTCCAGAAGTTGATCAGACAAATAATCGCATTGCTTTAGCTGTTAGTACACTTTTCGATCCAATCCATTGTATGGCATTCCTCATGGTGAACTAAGATACTTCCTCTAGTTTAGAGATGAGTCATTATCATTTGAAGAGTTGTTTGTCGTTACTACTATGGTTTGGTCAATCATTCTACAGCCTTCCCCAAGTGCACACAGACACATTCCTTGATTTAGAGAGGAGTCATTATGATTTGAAGATTTTTTCAAGCAATCAATTTTATTTTCATTGCTTTTACTGTCACTACAGTGCTTCCTGAAAGTTTGATACCGACCCACATTTTTTCAGTATCTTTCATGAAACCAACACTTTGGTTTACAAGCAGACCTAAATGGTATCAGTTCAAATTCATTGCTCGAACAGCACAAAACAGTCATTCTACTTATGTTAATGCCCTTTGACAACAAGGCAGCTGGTATTTTTTTGAAGGAACTGGTTGGAGAATGCAGATATTTGTCTTCCATCAAATGATCATCTCTGATGCTGGTTTTCCTCCGGTGACCACTCCTCTTCCAGTTACTTGAAAGCCCCGTGAATTTCAAAATGATGCATTATGAATTGCAGTTTCATGAACACTATACTTTGCATGCTAAATTGCTTTTGCCATGTAATATTACTCCTAGTACACACTGGGCCTGGCTGAGAGAAGATTTTTTTGCTCATTTTATCAGTTATATTATGGCCGCTTATATCCACACAATTGATTATCTAAAAAACAAAATGTTAATGAATAATGCCCAGCTGGTTCAGAGAAGAGGCAATCTGATGCAACAGTTACATATAATAAAATTTCTGATTGCAACCTGATGGGTCTAAGGCAATAATTCAATTTTTTCTCATTGTTGGTCGGGTGGGAAGCACTGTACAATGTTTTGATCAATCCATTTTTCGGCTTTCAACAATCTGTATGGAAATTTTACTCTTTCATGCTAGTGAGTGTTTGTTTGAAGGAAATGTGAGACATCATGATGGTAAAACTAAGGAGAAAGACATAGAGATAATATGAAACTGTGCTGATATTTTTGACAAGTGATTATCATTTCATGAGGTGTTTGGATGACTGATCTCATTCTTTTCGTTGCTTTTGTTACCACAATGTTTCAGCCGATCCATTCAGTTATTTTCAACTGTTCCTTACAGAGAGTGCCAACTGGAAGTGATCAACCTCACTGATGCTCCGCTGATCTTCTGTTCTTTGAAGATTATAAACTGTTTAGTCACATCCCCTTCGCATACTTCAGGCCATACTTGATGGCAGCTGCTAGTGGTCATCTTCAACAAATTCCTTGTCACTCCATTCTCTTGTACATGAAAACATGACTAACCACCTGTAAAAATTGAAGAAATTTGACTAAAACATTCCAGTCATCAATGAACTAATTATTATCAACTTGGGCTTTTCCTCTTAGGTACGGGGTATCAGAATTCAGAGGGGTTAAGGGTTGAGATGATTAGGGCAAAAAATAAAATATGTAAATATTTCATTTTCAAACACAGAAATTCAGTATACTTAGTAATATATTAAAGTTATTTTTCAGGTATTTTTTTCCAAGAAAAATGAACATTGAAGAATGTTTATTTGTTCAAATCCCACACAGTTTTTGTATGATAGAGGATGTTATTGATTGCCAACTTCAACCTATTTCCTGTTCTTAAATATCGACCAAAACCAGCCCACAGTTATAACACAGTTGGCTTTCTTGATCTCCAATGCCTGCGTGATAACACAGGGATGCCACCTTTCCAAAGCAAACATAGAAGTCATTATAAATATTATCAAGATAATTTAGAAAATATCTGCTTAATTCATACCTTCGCTTGATATCCACCTTTCTTCTGCAATAATTAATAACAACAGAGAATACAGAAGTCATTATGAATATCAACCTGCTATCACAGTCAATAATTGAACAACCTTGGCATCAAAATTTGAATCCTACAAGAAAATTCTAATGAATAAATACGATCAGATTAAATTCTATTCAAGACATGACTGCATTTCCCACTAGAAAACATTTAAAATTGAGTGAAGAGACATCTAGGTTCTGCAGAATTTTTTTTGAGTAACTCTTTCTGATGTTATGAATTTAAAGCAAATGGGGGAAACTCCTAATGCTTCATCAGCATTTAATAATGTAATAACACTTTGTCATAGAAAAAACCTGAATTTAAATGGTGGCACTTTCACTGAACTCATCAACTGCACAAGATGAAGTATGGTTGAACTATGTGAATACTGGCCCGAACATGTGTGAAAGACTAAGAGTTATTCCCCTTTACCTTTATTTATCATTTCAATATTTTACTTGACGTCTAAAAATGATTTGGAATTAGGCGATTATTTTTGGAGATATTCTGAAGATTTCAAGTTTTGATTTATTGACCATACATCGGTTTTCATGCAATTAGCATAATTTTATTTGTTAAAAAATAAATTAATTCAATTTCCTCTTATACTTTTATGTTGGTTTTCAATATAACTTACTAAAACCATCTGTGAAAGCAAAATAAGAAAGTTTTTTCAGAAGACGAAATATTGTTTAAATGATAAAAAAGATGAAATATTATTAAAAGGATGTAAAAGAAAAAAGAAAAAAAAGAAGTAATTTCTAGATTTTCATACACATCATGTCTGGACCCTCATGTTGCCAAAGTACCTATTTGACAACTGGCACAGAATGTAGACATTCACATGATATATTTTGAATAGATATCAATTTTTTGGTCCAGTTCACAATTTTACAGTTAATAGTTACTCTTGAAGTTGATTCAATTTGTCAACTCTTATTTAAATTGAAGTCAAGCATATAAAGTGGTTTTATGATTAATAGTCCATTTTGATCCTTCTGTCCATTGTCAACCACGCTACTATCCTGTAATGCAGTAATCTTCATGTTTGTCACACCAGACCAATACCAAAATCTTGCCGTTGCATTGAAAGATTGTTTCACCTTTTATTTTAAATGCCACATCATACAATTCTTGCAAGTTGTGATCCATACAGCGATAGAGACTATAATTACAGACATATCCACGGCCCAATTCAGCTAGGATGTAGCTTTTTACACTTCATTGAGTTGAACAATCTGAGGTTTAGATGTCCATGCTATTTTAGCATTCCTTCATCTAGTGACAACTTTTCTTTTGGAATGAAGACTAGAAGTAAACTTGACAATAGTGTAATCATACATTGGCCATACCCGATACAACCTACCATAACAGTCAGAAAGAGGGGCTTTATTAGAAATCTAGAAACTTCATGATGAAGAAAAAACTGTCATGGCCCACCACCTGATTGAAAAATGGAGTATGAGTATGCTGCGTACCATAATGACCCCCATGAGAGCCAATAAATTGGAGGATAGATAGGTAGATAGAGCGATGAAAAGAGACTTAATTTTCAAGTGAATAAGTAATCTTAAAAAAATTGAATTAAAAAGTATCATTGAGAGTATGATAGAAAATTACACTGTGTATAAAATAGGAATTGTATAACAGAAAGTAAGTGATTGGGATGTTAAAATGTAGGAATTGACTAAGTATAAACAAATGCTATTGTTTAGTTCTTTTGTCCTGCAGACCAGGAATAATCATCAACAAAAAGTTGAAGCATAAAGAAATAATACCTACTTGATACTTAAATCAGATAGGTATAAATAGGAGACACGATAAATCCCGCCAGACCTTTGATGGGGATTTGTTGGTAAGTGCTTTGCCCACCTCAAAACCAGAGCCAAATGGGGAGCCGTAACCCTCCAGGTTGAGAATGTATCTCCATATAGTAAGCTACATATAACTGCATAGCAGAAATTCAACTTAGACAACCAACTTAAAATTTTTTTGAGAAATCATAGAAACATAAGCTAACATGAAAAAAAGGATAGACAGATCATAGAAATAATTCTCTTGTTCTTAAAATTCACAATCCCAGCAGTGCCTTGTAAAATACAAAATGAATAAAGAATGCATAACTGCTACAAATATAATGATTAGGTGTCCATTCTTCATGCTAAGAAAGTTTTCCTTCCAGAATAAAAATCTACCAACATGTCGCCAGCGAAGAGATGAAGTACACAATCCATTATGCTTCATCATCATCATCATCATCATCATCACCATCACCATCATCACCACCACCACGATAACGTTATAACAGTTCTATCAGTTGACTGAAACATCGGAATTTCTGAATGGAATAATTTTGGGAATAAAAAAAAAATCTGATCTGTTTGATATTTCTCGTCTTAGACAAGCAGATTAATATTGCATCTACTCTAAACATGATTGATATAGGGAATATCTTTAATATCTGACCAATACATTTTTAGATTTTTCTCTAGTCTGGAAACAAGCAAAATCAACACAGGAAACATGGCATTCATTCTAAATATGATCAGTCAAGGGAATTTCTCAAATAACTTACCATTATAGTTGAGTCAAAATAGGTTTTGTCCCAGTAAACCATGTATATAAGATGAATTTGGTTCTGTTTGAAAGGATAAGTTGTCCTCTTTCAGAATTTGAAAAGTCCTCAGTTGTCCTTCAAGGAATATAGAGGTAGTCAGAAGGCTGAGGGGGTTCCTGGTGGGCGTAAAATAAGCTCTGAGTTTCTCTTTATATTCATGAACTAAACTATATAGCAAAACAACAAAAAAATGAGGGTAGACATTAGGTAACCCGTCAGAACCACCAATAATGACGTCCTCCACCAGGGTAGACTTGGTGCAGCAACACCAGTAATGATGTAAGAAGCCATGCTCTTCATTGCTGGGAGACAAAGTGGGGGTTAATTTGTAATCCCACTGAAATTATCAAGTAGAAGGAAGTGTTATATGTTTTAGGAATGCTCAGGCCACACACAAAGTGTGATGCAATGATTCTGCTAGATTTTACAAGTACCCAAGTGTTACATTGAGCATTTTATAACAAATCATAAGCCCAAATTTACTGTGTACATGAGTTAGTTATAAAGATATGTACTTTAAGGGTGAACTAACACCCTTCGCCTGTTGGTAAGTGCAACCCTGGTCAGGCCGTAGTTGACTGGTCGCTGTATCTCAGCTTCTAGTTGCCCCTACCTCACCTATATCATGTTCAGATCCGAGGAGGTACAGCTGTCTAGAAGACTGTGAGGCACTGGAACAAAGACCCCTGGAGGTGTCACAAATTGAAAAGGAAAAATCGACACTGTGTGTATAACATGCAACAAGATTTATGTCAGTATTATTACAGGATGACCGGTCAAAATATACGCGAGGACACCATGGAATGATTATCAGTCTGTCTTTCGGGTTATTTACTTGATGTCTCTTGGTATGTCAATCAGTACAGCTCCAACAGAGCTCCCAAGTTGAAACTATAAGTCTTTCAGGGTATCCACTTGATGTCTCTTGGCATATTTATCAGTATAGTTCCAAAGATATTATCTTCTGGGGTCAAGATTATTTGTGATGACAAAGAACGTGGAATTTTGGGCAGCAGTTTCTCTGCACCCTCTCTGCAACTCAAAAATAGCTGGCCTATATGAGTGTTGGCTCCCTCCATGTGCGGGGCCGATGGCTGAAAAGTTCATGATTGATTTTCCCCCTCTCAGCTGGTAAATATTGAAATCGTGCTGACCTAAGCAATCTTCATTCCACCCTCTCCAATTTTGGGAATCAATAATTTTCCCTTGGAAATATGCATAGGCAATAGGTGGTGCCTGATCCTCTGGCAATCAATTCAATTGCCCGGAAACCAGAAGTATTTTCTCAACTCAGGGATTTTTAAACCTCTGAAACAAAGGTGATTAATCATACATTTGTATTCTGTCCAGGCCTTGCTTGTCCAACCCTTTTAAGTAAAGAAGTATTTACCTAACTCAAGGTATTTTTAAACCTCTCAAAGGTGATTAATCATACATCAGGTTTCACTCAAAAAACCCATAGGCGACCATTCTGATTTGTAAGTACACTCAACCTTGCAAGGTTATCTCATTTCCTCTTTCAGATTTTTCTAATTAACTCTTCATTTCCATAGTGTCACATTGGTTAGAGAAAAGAAAAAAGTTTTTATCAGAAATATTAGTCAAGAAATGTTGAAAAGCAGAAATGGAAAGATTCTGAATAGAAATTATTAAAATATACACTTGTTGATCACAAGCTTGTTGTTATGTTATGTCATATTGATTTCCAGATAATGAAGAGAAATGGGAATCTTGTTAGGTGAACAAGATGTCAAAATTCAGGTGTACCCCCAGAATAATGGTAATTAGAGGAGGTGTCAGGCAAATTAAATTTCTTCCCAAAGCTGTCAGACTCAACCCTAAAATTGAAGCTGATTTTTGTATCTTGGCAGTTCTGGAACCAGCCGTCTGCTAAATCAAAAACACTTTCATCTCTGAGGTGGAGTACAGAAGTCTTGTACTTACAGTCTTGTGACTTGTGCCAAAGTTCCAAGAAAAATAGAAACAAGGGAATAAACTTACTGGTCTGACAAAGGAACTTTTTGCTAAAGGAAAAAAACAAAAAAACAACCAAGGAATCAACTCCAGAAAACCATGGATTTTTGACACCAATTACAGCCAACAACTGTCAAAAAATAAAATATCAACCACACCTGCCATTAGACAATGGAATGTGAATGCTACATTGCAATTGACAGGACAGCCGTTTTCCGTCTTGATAATCCAAGATACACCTATTCATCACCTGAAGATAGCCGTAGGGTACAACGGCCCAAATACTGCATTAAAAAAATGAACCTAGACAACTGAAGTCCACAAAAAATTGACAAAATATTTTTTTTACTGACAATTGTTCCAGCTCTATTGGCTTGATTTGCTTCTGAGAGTTCCTGCAAGAGCTTTTTTGCATTCCTTGATGAGACAATCAATCTTTTTCTTCTTTCCTTGAGTTCATTGAATTTGCTTTGTTGAATATAAAAAATGTCTGCATTTCCCAGATATTGAATCTGGCCATCTTTTTTCAGAGTTTTGCTGCTAGAGTATGGATTGATAACAGTTTCAATTTCTTTAATGTTACCCAACCTATAATGGGTCTCTCCATACCAGCCACTACAAAGAATGTAGCCAGGCAAGAGTTGGTGCCTGAGCAAAGGATGGTTTTGAACTCAACAAAGCACTGGTACAGATTGTTTGTTGCCATAGATAGCAATTACAGTTTTTTTTTCTTCCAGATGGTGATGTTGTCTGGTCCAGGGGCAGTTCCTTTCTTCGTCTGTTTAATTGCTTCTTTCACCACCCACGGGGTTACTTTTGGGAAGTCCTCGAGTTGATTGCTCACGTCTTGC
Source organism: Thysanoteuthis rhombus (assembly GCA_963457665.1). Classification (NCBI taxonomy): domain Eukaryota; kingdom Metazoa; phylum Mollusca; class Cephalopoda; order Oegopsida; family Thysanoteuthidae; genus Thysanoteuthis; species Thysanoteuthis major. The sequence continues at coordinate 22,418,796 of OY735240.1, read as the reverse complement.
GTATCTCGCTCATTGTTTTGTAGTCCTTGTTTGGACGAATAAAGTTTTCGGTAGAATTCTTCGGCACGTTCAACAATCCTGTCTCTATCTGCTGTTAGGTTTCCATTTTCCTCGAGTATGCTAGTTATTTGCCTTCATCCTGAGTTGAGGCCTTTGTTTATAGCTTTGAAGCCCCGACCTTTTTCAAGAGTCGATTTGATGACTGCCGTCTTGTATCTCCTTCTGTCTTCCCTTTGTTTTTTCTTTATCAATTTATTTAGTTCAGCCTCTTCAATTTTCTCTCTTGTTGTTGTCAGTGGCTTGAGGTTTCTGCTTTTTTCCATAAGATTTCTAGTTTCATCTGAGATTTTGCTAATGAGTGTGCTCATTGGTTTGAATGTAGAGGCGACTTCAATTATTGATGTTGTCATTTTGTTGCTTAGTTTGTTGATGTTGGTGTCATCTTGTTCAGTAAGAATTCTGAATCTGTTTTTTAGTTCGAGCTTGAAAGATTGAGCGTGCTCTTTTGGTATGCTTAGAGGCTGCGGTTTTGTGTGGAACATTTTCCTGCATTCTTTGTTGGTGTTTACTTGTATTTTATGTCGTACCATTCTGTAGTCGCTGCCTACATTGACTTGATTTAGGACTTGGATGTCCTTGACAATATCGTTTTTGTCCATTAGGATGTAGTCTATTTTGTTCTTTGTTTCGTGATTGGGGCTCTTCCAAGTCCATTTCCTATTGGGTCCCTTCTTGAAAAAGGTGTTTCACATTCATTCAAAACGAATCAATTCCACGAATATCGGGAACATGAACATTACATATTTTCAATTTATCCTTTTTCTGGAAACATGCAGATTCAACATAACAAACTTGTCAATCATTTAAACAAATCAATTCAAGGAATATCTGATATATCTGCCCTTTACAAATATTTGATTCTTCTTCATTCAGGAGAGAAGCAGAGTCAAAATAGCAAACCTATCACTCATTCCAGGGAAGGTCTCAAATATTTGACATTTATATATTTTCAATTCAGTTTCATTCCGGAAAAAAGTTGAATTAACATAGCTAGCAAGACAATCATGCAACATATGATCAATCAGGGGGTATATCATGTATCAAACCTTCAATTTATTCTGCTGCTTCTTCATTCTGGAAATAAACAGAATTACCATAGCAAGCATGACAATCAAAATACGAACGATTAGGTAATATATTATATATTAGACCATGACTTTTTTTCTGATTTTTCTTCATTCTCGATATTAGCAGAATTAACATAGCGAACATGCCACTCATTACAAACAGGAGCAATTCCAGAAATTCATATATTTTTGATTCTTCTTTATTCTGGAAAGAGACAGAATCAACAAAACAAGCATGACTATCACTCCAAATATAATTGGGTAATAGAATCAGGTAATATATTACATATCTGACCATTTCTTTTTCATGATTTTTTTTTGTTCTAGAAACAAGAAAAATTAACATGGCAAACATGTCACTCATCCCATACAAAATCAAATCCACAAATATCTTAAATTTCTAACCTTCGCATGCATTCAATTCTTCTTTATTTTAGAAACAAGCATAATTAACACAGCTAACATATCACGCATTTCAAACTAAAGTAATTCCATGAATATCTCAAATATCTGAACTTTATTTTGAATCTCTTTATCCTGGACACAAGGAATATTAACACAGCTAACATGTAACTCATTAGATGCAAAACCAATTAAAAATATATTTGAAATATCTGACTTTCACATATTTTGAATTCTTTTTCATTCTGGAAACTAACAAAATCAACAGAGCAAACATGTCAATCATTAAAAATAAATCAATTCTAGGAATATGTCAAATATCTGACCCCAAAATATTTTTGATTCCTCTTCATTCTAAGAGGGGACAGATTCTTCTTTACTCTGGAGGCAATGTCTGACCGTTACATATTTTGATTTTTCTTCATTCTGGTAACAAGGAAAATCAACATAAGGATGACATTCTCTCCAAATATGATCACTAAGGTAATATATTACATATCTGGCCATTACTTTTTTTCTGATGATTCTTTATTCTGGAATGATGCAAACAGTTCACTCATTACAACCAAAAGCAATTCCAGGAATATCTGAAATATCTGACCTTTTCGATTTTTTAATCTTCTTTATTTGAGAAATAAGCAGAATTAAAGTGGCAAACAAGTCAGCCATTAGAAAAAAATCAATTCCAGGAATATGTCTAACAGTTGACCTTTAAATATTTCCAATTGTTCGTTTTTCAATAAAAAAGCAGAATAAACAGAGCTACCATAACAATCACAGTAAATATGATCATTCAGGAAATATATTACATACTGACAATTACTCTATTCAAATTTTCTTTATTCATATAATAAACAGAATCAACAGAGCAAACATGTCACTCATTTCGAACAAAAACAATACCAAGAATATCTCAAGCACCTGACCATTATATATTCATTGCAAAAATGTTACTCATTACAAGCTAATCAATTCCAATGATATCTGAAATATCTGACCCTTATACATTTTTTCGATATTTCTCCATTCTGTAAACAAGCAGTGTTATCATATCAGTCACTCATTATAAACGTATCAATTTGGGAAAAATAAAAGTATTAAATCTTTACATATTTCAGAATATCCTACATTCTCAAAGCAAGCAAAATAAACATAGCTAACATCACTCATTACCGACAAATAAATTCCGAAAATATGACATATGTGTACATGTGAATATTATCAATTCTTCATTCTGTGAACAAAAAATTAAAACAACCAACATATCACTCATAACAAACAAATGAATATGAAAGATATCTCTAATATCTAATCTTGACATATTTTGGGGTCTTCCTTATTCTACCCACAGTCAGAATTAAAATGGCAAAGTCTGTCAATTCAAACAAATCGATTCGAGGAAAAACTGAAGTATCTGACAATTATACATTTCCTATTCTTCTTTGATCTGGAAACAAGCAAAATATACATAGCAAACATGTCACTCATCACAAAAAATTAATTTCAGGAATATCTCAAATATCTGACCCTTTTGTATTTTCTATTCTTATTTGATCTGAAAAAAGCAGAATCATCAACGCAAACGTGTTACTCACCAGAAGAAAACAATATCAGGAATATCTCAAGTATATAACCATTACAGATTTTTGATTCTTCTCAATTCTGGAAACAAGCAGAATTACCAGACTAAAAACGTCAAACAAATCGATTCAGAAAATATCTGAAATATCTGACCTTTAAATAATTTTGATTCTTCAATATTCTGGAAATAACATGATTAGCAGAGCGAACACATCACTCATCACAGAAGATAATTTCGAAGATATTTCAATTATCTAACTTTTAAATATTTTCGAATCATTCTTCTGGAAACGAAATGAATCTGCACAACATGTCACTCATCATGAAAAATTAAATTCAGGAATATTTCAAACATCTGACCTTTAAATATTTTCTATTCTTTATTCTGGAAGCAACAAAATTAACAAAAAAAAAAATATTCTTTTCTTACAAACAAATCAATTCCAAAAATATCTGGAATATCTGAAATTTGCATATTTTAGAATCTTCTATATTCTAGAAACAAGCACAATTAGCATAGCAAACATGTCATTCATGACACAAATTCAATTTCAGCAATATCTCAATTATCTGACATTTGATATTTTCGATTTTTCTTTATTCTGGAATCAAGCACAATTAACGCACCATAAATGTCATTCCTTACTAAAAAATAGTTTCAAAGATTATTGCAAATATTTAAGCTTTACTTTTTTCTGATTCTACTTGGTTCAGGAAACAAGCAGAATAGCATAATAAACATCTCATTCATTACACAAGATTAATTTTTTAGAATGTCTCAAATATCTGACCTTTATATATTTTCGATTCTTCTTAATTCTGGAAGCGAGCATAATTAACATACCAAAAATGTCACTCCAAACGAACTAATCGATTCAAACAATATCTGAAATATCTAACCTTTACTCTTAACTGATTCATCGTTGTCCTAGAAACAAGCAAAACTAGCGTAGCTAACTTTTCAGTCATGACACAAGATCAATTTTTGGAATACGTCAAATATCTGACCTTCATATAAACTCTTTTCTTCTGTATTCTAGAAACCAGCAGAATTAACATGCAAAAACTGTCACTCCTTTCAAACAAATTGATTCAAACATTAGAAATATCTGACCTTTACATATTTTCCATTCTTCTTTTTTCTGGAAACAAGCAGAATAAGCATAGCAGCAAACTTGCCACTCATAACAGGAAATCAATTTTTGGAATATGTCAAATATCTGACCTTTACATATCATCTTATTCTCTGTTATTCTGGAAGCAAGCAGAATTAACACGCAAAAAATGTCACTCCTTTCAAACAAATCGATTCAAAGAATATCTGAAATATCTGACCTTCACATATTTTCGATTCGTCTTTATTCTGGAAGCAAGCAGAATTAACACGCAAAAAATGTCATTCCTTTGAAACGAACCGATTCAAGGAAGATCTGAAATATCTGACCTTCACATATTTTCGATTCCTCTTTATTCTGGAAGCAAGCAGAATTAACATGCAAAAACTATCACTCCTTTCAAACAAGTTTAGAAATATCTGACCGTTACATGTTTTCCATTCTTCTTTTTTATGGAAGCAAGCAAAATTAGCATGGCAACAGACTTCTCCCTCATAACACGAAATTAAGTTTTAGAATATGTCATATGTCTGACTTTTACATATCATTTTATTCTCCGTTATTCTGGAAGCAAGCAGAATTAACATGCAAAAAATATCACTCCTTACGAAGGGATCGATTCAGAAAACATTAGAAATATCTGAGCTTTACATATTTTCCATTCTTCTTTCTTCTGGAAACAAGCAAAATCAGCATAGCAGCAAAGTTGTTACTCATAACACAAAATCAATTTTTGGAATATGACAAATATCTTACCTTTACATATCATTTTATTTTCCGTTATTCTGGAAGCAAGCAGAATTAACACGCAAGAAATGTCACTCCTTTCAAACAAAATTAGAAATATCTGACCGTTACATGTTTTCCAATCTTCTTTTTTCTGGAAAAAAGCAGAATCAGCATGGCATCAAACTTGTCATTCATAACACAAAATCAATTTTTGGAATAAGTCGAATATCTGACCTTTGCATATCATTTTATTCCCCGTTATTCTAGAAGCAAGCAGAATTAACACGCAAAAAATGTCACTACTTTCAAACAAATCGATTCAAAGAATATCTGAAATATTTGACCTTCACATATCTTTGATTCCTCAATATTTTGGAAGCAAGCAGAATTAACATGCAAAAAACTGTCACTTATTTCAAACAAATTGATTCAAACAACATTAGAAATATCTCACCGTCATGTGTTTTCCATTCTTTTTTTTTCAAGAAACAAGCAGAATCAAAGTGGCAGCAAACTTGTAACTCATAACCCGAAATCAATTTCTGGAATATGTCAAATATCTGATATTTATATATCATTTCATTCCCCGTTATTCTGGAAACAAGCAAAATTAACACGCAAAAAATCTCACTTCTTTCAAAAAAATCAATTCAAAGAATATCTGAAATATCTGACCTTCACATATTTTCGATACGTCCTTATTCTAGAAGCTAGCAGAATTAACACGCAAAAAATGTCACTCCTTTCAAACAAATCGATTCAAAGAAAATCTGAATTATCTGACTTTCACATATCTTTGATTCCTCAATATTCTGTAAGCAAGCAGAATTAACACGCAAAAACTATCACTCCTTTCAAACGAGATTAGAAATAACTGACCGTTACATGGTTTCCATTCTTCTTTTTTCTGGAAGCAAGCAGAATTAGCATGGCAACAGACTTCTCCCTCATACCAGAAAAATTAAGTTTTAGACTATGTCAAATGTCTGACTTTTACATATCATTTTATTCTCTGTTATTCGGGAAGCAAGCAGAATTAAAACGTGAAAATTGTCAATACGTCAAATATCTAACCATCATATGAACTTTGTTCTTCTGTATTCTGGAGACCAGCAGAATTATCAATGCAAAAAATGTCACTCCTTTCGAAGAAATTGATTCAAACAACATTAGGAATATCTGACCGTTACATGTTTTCCATTCTTCTTTTATTGGAAACAAGCAGAATCAGCATGGCAGCAAACTTGTCACTCATAACACGAAATCAATTTTTGGAATAAATCAAATATCTGTCCCTTACATATCATTTTATCCCCCGTTATTCTGGAAGCAAGCAATATTAACGCTCAAAAATGTCACTTTTTTCAAATGAATCGATTCAAAGAATATCTGAAAATATCTGACCTTCACATATTTTCGGTACATCTTCATTTTGGGAGCAAGCAGAATTAACACGCAAAAAATGTCACTCCTTTCAAACAAATCGATTCAAAGAATATCTGAAATGTCTGACCATCACATATCTTCGATTCCCCTTTATTCTGGAAGCAAGCAGAATTAACATGCAAAATCTATCACTTCTTTCAAACAAATTGATTTGAACAACATTAGAAATATCAAACTGTGACATGTTTTCCATCCTTCTTTTTTCTGAAAAGAGGCAGAATCAGTATGGCAGCAAACTTGTCACTCATAACACGAAAACAATTTTTGGAATATGTCAAATATCTGACCTTCACATATCAATTTATTCCCTGTTATTCTGGAAGCAAGCAGAATTAAGACGCAAAAAATGTCACTCCTTTCAAACAAATCGATTCAAAGAATATCTAAAATGTCTGACCTTCAAGTATATTTGATTCCTCTTTATTCTGGAAGCAAGCAAAATTAAAATGCAAAAACGTCACTTCTTTCAAACCGATTGATTCAAACATTAGAAATATCTGACCATTACATGTTTTCCATTCTTCTTTTTCATGGAAACAAGCATAATCAGCATTGCAGCAACATTGTCACTCATAACACAAAATCAATTTTTGGAATATGTCAAATACCTGACCTTTACAAATCATTTTATTCTCCGTTATTCTGGGATCAAGCAGAATTAACACGCAAAAAATGTCACTGCTTAGAGAAAACGAAGATATGTGAAGGTAAGATATTTGAGATATTCTTTGAATCGGTTAGTTTGAAAGAAGTGACATTTTTTGCGTGTTTATTCTGCTTGCTTCCAGAATAGAGACGTATCGAGAAATATCTAACCATTACATATCATTTTATCCTCTGTTATTCTGGAAGCAAGCAGAATTAAGACGCAAAAACTGTCACTCCTTTCAAACAAATCGATTCAAAGAATATCTTAAATGTCTGACCTTCACGTATCTTTGATTCCTCTTTATTCTGGAAGCAAGCAGAATCAACACGCAAAAACTGTCACTCCTTTCAAAATAATCGATTCGAAAAATATCTGAAATATCTGACCTTCACATATTTTTGATACGTCTTTATTCTGGAAGTAAGCAGAATTAACACGAAAAAAATGTCATTCCTTTCGAACAAATCGATTCAAAGAATATCCGACGTTCACATATTTTCGATACGTCTTTATTCTTGAAGCAAGCAGAATTAACACGAAAAAAATGTCACTTCTTTCAAACTAATCGATTCAAAGAATACCTGAAATATCTGACCTTCACATATCTTCGATTCCTCTTTATTCTGGAAGCAAGCAGAATTAACACACAAAAACTATCACTTCTTTCAAACAACATTCGAAATATCTCACCGTTACATGTTTTCCATTCTTTTTCTTTCTGGAAACGAGCAGAATCAGCATGGCGGCAAACGTGTCACTCAAAACACAAAATCAATTTTATGGAATATGTCAAATATCTGACCTTTACATATCATTTTATTCTCTGTTATTCTGGAAGCAAGCAGAATCGACTCGCAAAAAATGTCACTCCTTTCGAATAAATCGATTCAAAGAATGTCTGAAATATCTGACCTTCACATATTTTCGATACGTCCTCATTCTGGAAGTAAGCAGAATTAACACGCAAAAAATGTCACTCCTTTCAAACAAATCGATTCAAAGAATATCTGAAATACCTGACCTTCACATATTTTCGATACATCTTTATTTTGGAAGCAAGCAGAATTAACACACAAAAACTGTCACTTCTTTCAAACAAATTGATTCAAACAAGATTAGAAATAGCTCACCGTTACATGTTTTCTATTCTTCTTCTTTTGGAAACAAGCAGAATGAGCATGGCAGCAAACTTGTCACTCATAACACGAAATCAATTTTATGGAATATGTCAAATATCTGACCTTTACATATCATTTTATTCTCTGTTATTCTGGAATCAAGCAAAATCGACACGCAAAAAATGTCACTCCTTTCAAACAAATCGATTCAAAGAATATCTGAAACATCTGACCTTCACATATTTTCGATTCCTCTTTATTCTGGATGCAAGCAGAATTAACACGCAAAAAATGTCACTCCTTTCAAACAAATCGATTCAAAGAATATCTGAAATACCTTACCTTCACATATTTTCGATACATCTTTATTCTGGAAGCAACGAGAATAAACACGCAAAAAATGTCACTCCTTTCAAACAAATCGATTCAAAGAATATCTGAAACATCTGACCTTCACATATTTTCGATACATCTTTATTCTGGAAGCAACGAGAATAAACACGCAAAAAATGTCACTTCTTCCAAACAAACCGATTCAAAAATTATCTGAAACATCTAACCTTCACATATTTTCGATACGTCTTTATTCTGGAAGGAAGCAGAATTAACACACAAAAACTGTCACTTCTTTCAAAAAAATTGATTCAAACAAGATTAGAAATTTCTCACCGTTACATGTTTTCCATTCTTCTTCTTCTGGAAACAAGCAGAATCAGCATGGCAGCAAACTTCTCACTCATAACACGAAATCAATTTTATGGAATATGTCAAATATCTGACCTTTACATATCATCTTATTCTCTGTCATTCTGGAAGCAAGCAGAATCAACACGCAAAAAATGTCACTCCTTTCAAACAAATCGATTCAGAGAATATCTGAAATATCGGACCTTCACATATCTTCAATTCCTCTTTATTCTGGAAGCAAACAGAATTAACATGCAAAATCTATCACTTCTTTCAAACAAATTGATTCAAACAACATTAGAAATATCTCACCCTCACATGTTTTCCATTTTTCTTATTTCTGGAAACGAGCAGAATCAGCATGGCAGCAAACGTGTCACTCAAAACACAAAATCAATTTTATGGAATATGTCAAATATCTGACCTTTACATATCATTTTATTCTCTGTTATTCTGGAAGCAAGCAGAATCTACTCGCAAAAAATGTCACTCCTTTCGAATAAATCGATTCAAAGGATGTCTGAAATATCTGACCTTCACATATCTTCGATACGTCCTCATTCTGGAAGTAAGCAGAATTAACACGCAAAAAATGTCACTCCTTTCAAACAAATCGATTCAAAGAATATCTGAAATATCTGACCTTCGCATATTTTCGATTCCTCTTTATCCTGGAAGCAAGCAGAATTAACACGCAAAGAATGTCACTCCTTTCAAACAAATCGATTCAAAGAATATCTCAAATATCTGACCTTCACATATCTTCAATTCCTCTTTATTCTGGAAGCAAGCAGAATTAACACGCGAAATCTATCACTTCTTTCAAACAAATTGATTCAAAGAACATTCACAATATCTAACCGTTACATGTTTTCCATTCTTCTTCTTTCTGGAAACAAGCAGAATGAGCATGAAAGCAAACTTGTCACTCATAACACGAAATCAATTTTATGGAATATGTCAAATACCTGACCTTTACAAATCATTTTATTCTCCGTTATTCTGGGAACAAGCAGAATTAACACGCAAAAAATGTCACTGCTTAGAGAAAACGAAGATATGTGAAGGTAAGATATTTGAGATATTCTTTGAATCGGTTAGTTTGAAAGAAGTGACATTTTTTGCGTGTTTATTCTGCTTGCTTCCAGAATAGAGACGTATCGAGAAATATCTAACCATTACATATCATTTTATCCTCTGTTATTCTGGAAGCAAGCAGAATTAAGACGCAAAAACTGTCACTCCTTTCAAACAAATCGATTCAAAGAATATCTCAAATGTCTGACCTTCACGTATCTTTGATTCCTCTTTATTCTGGAAGCAAGCAGAATCAACACGCAAAAACTGTCACTCCTTTCAAAATAATCGATTCGAAAAATATCTGAAATATCTGACCTTCACATATTTTTGATACGTCTTTATTCTGGAAGTAAGCAGAATTAAAACGAAAAAAATGTCATTCCTTTCGAACAAATCGATTCAAAGAATATCCGACGTTCACATATTTTCGATACGTCTTTATTCTTGAAGCAAGCAGAATTAACACGAAAAAAATGTCACTTCTTTCAAACTAATCGATTCAAAGAATACCTGAAATATCTGACCTTCACATATCTTCGATTCCTCTTTATTCTGGAAGCAAGCAGAATTAACACACAAAAACTATCACTTCTTTCAAACAACATTCGAAATATCTCACCGTTACATGTTTTCCATTCTTTTTCTTTCTGGAAACGAGCAGAATCAGCATGGCAGCAAACGTGTCACTCAAAACACAAAATCAATTTTATGGAATATGTCAAATATCTGACCTTTACATATCATTTTATTCTCTGTTATTCTGGAAGCAAGCAGAATCGACTCGCAAAAAATGTCACTCCTTTCGAATAAATCGATTCAAAGAATGTCTGAAATATCTGACCTTCACATATTTTCGATACGTCCTCATTCTGGAAGTAAGCAGAATTAACACGCAAAAAATGTCACTCCTTTCAAACAAATCGATTCAAAGAATATCTGAAATACCTGACCTTCACATATTTTCGATACATCTTTATTCTGGAAGCAAGCAGAATTAACACACAAAAACTGTCACTTCTTTCAAACAAATTGATTCAAACAAGATTAGAAATAGCTCACCGTTACATGTTTTCTATTCTTCTTCTTTTGGAAACAAGCAGAATGAGCATGGCAGCAAACTTGTCACTCATAACACGAAATCAATTTCATGGAATATGTCAAATATCTGACCTTTACATATCATTTTATTCTCTGTTATTCTGGAATCAAGCAGAATCGACACGCAAAAAATGTCACTCCTTTCAAACAAATCGATTCAAAGAATATCTGAAACATCTGACCTTCACATATTTTCGATTCCTCTTTATTCTGGATGCAAGCAGAATTAACACGCAAAAAATGTCACTCCTTTCAAACAAATCGATTCAGAGAATATCTGAAATATCGGACCTTCACATATCTTCAATTCCTCTTTATTCTGGAAGCAAACAGAATTAACATGCAAAATCTATCACTTCTTTCAAACAAATTGATTCAAACAACATTAGAAATATCTCACCCTCACATGTTTTCCATTTTTCTTCTTTCTGGAAACAAGCAGAATCAGCATGGCAGCAAACGTGTCACTCAAAACACAAAATCAATTTTATGGAATATGTCAAATATCTGACCTTTACATATCATTTTATTCTCTGTTATTCTGGAAGCAAGCAGAATCGACTCGCAAAAAATGTCACTCCTTTCGAATAAATCGATTCAAAGAATGTCTGAAATATCTGACCTTCACATATTTTCGATACGTCCTCATTCTGGAAGTAAGCAGAATTAACACGCAAAAAATGTCACTCCTTTCAAACAAATCGATTCAAAGAATATCTGAAATATCTGACCTTCACATATTTTCGATTCCTCTTTATTCTGGATGCAAGCAGAATTAACACGCAAAAAATGTCACTCCTTTCAAACAAATCGATTCAAAGAATATCTGAAATACCTTACCTTCACATATTTTCGATACATCTTTATTCTGGAAGCAACGAGAATAAACACGCAAAAAATGTCACTCCTTTCAAACAAATCGATTCAAAGAATATCTGAAACATCTGACCTTCACATATTTTCGATACATCTTTATTCTGGAAGCAACGAGAATAAACACGCAAAAAATGTCACTTCTTCCAAACAAACCGATTCAAAAATTATCTGAAACATCTAACCTTCACATATTTTCGATACGTCTTTATTCTGGAAGGAAGCAGAATTAACACACAAAAACTGTCACTTCTTTCAAAAAAATTGATTCAAACAAGATTAGAAATTTCTCACCGTTACATGTTTTCCATTCTTCTTCTTCTGGAAACAAGCAGAATCAGCATGGCAGCAAACTTCTCACTCATAACACGAAATCAATTTTATGGAATATGTCAAATATCTGACCTTTACATATCATCTTATTCTCTGTCATTCTGGAAGCAAGCAGAATCAACACGCAAAAAATGTCACTCCTTTCAAACAAATCGATTCAGAGAATATCTGAAATATCGGACCTTCACATATCTTCAATTCCTCTTTATTCTGGAAGCAAACAGAATTAACATGCAAAATCTATCACTTCTTTCAAACAAATTGATTCAAACAACATTAGAAATATCTCACCCTCACATGTTTTCCATTTTTCTTATTTCTGGAAACGAGCAGAATCAGCATGGCAGCAAACGTGTCACTCAAAACACAAAATCAATTTTATGGAATATGTCAAATATCTGACCTTTACATATCATTTTATTCTCTGTTATTCTGGAAGCAAGCAGAATCTACTCGCAAAAAATGTCACTCCTTTCGAATAAATCGATTCAAAGGATGTCTGAAATATCTGACCTTCACATATCTTCGATACGTCCTCATTCTGGAAGTAAGCAGAATTAACACGCAAAAAATGTCACTCCTTTCAAACAAATCGATTCAAAGAATATCTGAAATATCTGACCTTCGCATATTTTCGATTCCTCTTTATCCTGGAAGCAAGCAGAATTAACACGCAAAGAATGTCACTCCTTTCAAACAAATCGATTCAAAGAATATCTCAAATATCTGACCTTCACATATCTTCAATTCCTCTTTATTCTGGAAGCAAGCAGAATTAACACGCGAAATCTATCACTTCTTTCAAACAAATTGATTCAAAGAACATTCACAATATCTAACCGTTACATGTTTTCCATTCTTCTTCTTTCTGGAAACAAGCAGAATGAGCATGAAAGCAAACTTGTCACTCATAACACGAAATCAATTTTATGGAATATGTCAAATACCTGACCTTTACAAATCATTTTATTCTCCGTTATTCTGGGAACAAGCAGAATTAACACGCAAAAAATGTCACTGCTTAGAGAAAACGAAGATATGTGAAGGTAAGATATTTGAGATATTCTTTGAATCGGTTAGTTTGAAAGAAGTGACATTTTTTGCGTGTTTATTCTGCTTGCTTCCAGAATAGAGACGTATCGAGAAATATCTAACCATTACATATCATTTTATCCTCTGTTATTCTGGAAGCAAGCAGAATTAAGACGCAAAAACTGTCACTCCTTTCAAACAAATCGATTCAAAGAATATCTCAAATGTCTGACCTTCACGTATCTTTGATTCCTCTTTATTCTGGAAGCAAGCAGAATCAACACGCAAAAACTGTCACTCCTTTCAAAATAATCGATTCGAAAAATATCTGAAATATCTGACCTTCACATATTTTTGATACGTCTTTATTCTGGAAGTAAGCAGAATTAAAACGAAAAAAATGTCATTCCTTTCGAACAAATCGATTCAAAGAATATCCGACGTTCACATATTTTCGATACGTCTTTATTCTTGAAGCAAGCAGAATTAACACGAAAAAAATGTCACTTCTTTCAAACTAATCGATTCAAAGAATACCTGAAATATCTGACCTTCACATATCTTCGATTCCTCTTTATTCTGGAAGCAAGCAGAATTAACACACAAAAACTATCACTTCTTTCAAACAACATTCGAAATATCTCACCGTTACATGTTTTCCATTCTTTTTCTTTCTGGAAACGAGCAGAATCAGCATGGCAGCAAACGTGTCACTCAAAACACAAAATCAATTTTATGGAATATGTCAAATATCTGACCTTTACATATCATTTTATTCTCTGTTATTCTGGAAGCAAGCAGAATCGACTCGCAAAAAATGTCACTCCTTTCGAATAAATCGATTCAAAGAATGTCTGAAATATCTGACCTTCACATATTTTCGATACGTCCTCATTCTGGAAGTAAGCAGAATTAACACGCAAAAAATGTCACTCCTTTCAAACAAATCGATTCAAAGAATATCTGAAATACCTGACCTTCACATATTTTCGATACATCTTTATTCTGGAAGCAAGCAGAATTAACACACAAAAACTGTCACTTCTTTCAAACAAATTGATTCAAACAAGATTAGAAATAGCTCACCGTTACATGTTTTCTATTCTTCTTCTTTTGGAAACAAGCAGAATGAGCATGGCAGCAAACTTGTCACTCATAACACGAAATCAATTTCATGGAATATGTCAAATATCTGACCTTTACATATCATTTTATTCTCTGTTATTCTGGAATCAAGCAGAATCGACACGCAAAAAATGTCACTCCTTTCAAACAAATCGATTCAAAGAATATCTGAAACATCTGACCTTCACATATTTTCGATTCCTCTTTATTCTGGATGCAAGCAGAATTAACACGCAAAAAATGTCACTCCTTTCAAACAAATCGATTCAGAGAATATCTGAAATATCGGACCTTCACATATCTTCAATTCCTCTTTATTCTGGAAGCAAACAGAATTAACATGCAAAATCTATCACTTCTTTCAAACAAATTGATTCAAACAACATTAGAAATATCTCACCCTCACATGTTTTCCATTTTTCTTCTTTCTGGAAACAAGCAGAATCAGCATGGCAGCAAACGTGTCACTCAAAACACAAAATCAATTTTATGGAATATGTCAAATATCTGACCTTTACATATCATTTTATTCTCTGTTATTCTGGAAGCAAGCAGAATCGACTCGCAAAAAATGTCACTCCTTTCGAATAAATCGATTCAAAGAATGTCTGAAATATCTGACCTTCACATATTTTCGATACGTCCTCATTCTGGAAGTAAGCAGAATTAACACGCAAAAAATGTCACTCCTTTCAAACAAATCGATTCAAAGAATATCTGAAATATCTGACCTTCGCATATTTTCGATTCCTCTTTATTCTGGAAGCAAGCAGAATTAACACGCAAAGAATGTCACTCCTTTCAAACAAATCGATTCAAAGAATATCTCAAATATCTGACCTTCACATATCTTCAATTCCTCTTTATTCTGGAAGCAAGCAGAATTAACACACAAAAACTGTCACTTCTTTCAAACAAATTGATTCAAACAAGATTAAAAATTTCTCACCCCTACATGTTTTCCATTCTTCTACTTTCTTGAAACAAGCAGAATCAGCATGGCAGCAAACTTGTCACTCATAACATGAAATCAATTTTATGGAATATGTCAAATATCTGACCTTTACAAATCATCTTATTCTCTGTTATTCTGGAAGCAAGCAGAATGAACACACAAAAAATGTCACTCCTTTCAAACAAATCGATTCAAAGAATATCTGAAACATCTGACCTTCATATATTTTCGATACGTCTTTCTTCTTGAAGCAAGCAGAATTAACAGGCAAAAAATGTCACATCTTTCAAACAAATCGATTCAAAGGATAACTGAAATATCTGACCTTCACATATCTCTGATTCCTCTTTATTCTGGAAGCAAGCAGAATTACCCAGCAAAAAATGTCACATCTTTCAAACAAATCGATTCAAAGAATATCTGAAACATCTGATCTTCACATATTTTCGATTCCTCTTTATTTTGGAAGCAAACAGAATTAACATGCAAATTCTATCACTTCTTTCAAACAAATTGATTCAAAGAACATTCACAATATCTGACCGTTACATGTTTTCCATTCATCTTCTTTCTGGAAATAAGCAGAATCTGCATGGCAGCAAACTTGTCACTCATAACACGAAATCAATTTTATGGAATATGTCAAATATCTGACCATTACATATCATTTTATTCTCTGTTATTCTGGAAGCAAGCAGAATCAACACGCAAAAACTATCACTCCTTTCAAACAAATCGATTCAAAGAATATCTGAAACATCTGACCTCCACATATTTTCGATACGTATTTATTCTGGGAGGAAGCAGAATTAACGTGCAAGAAATGTCACCCCTTCAAACAAATCGATTCAAAGAATATCTGAAATACCTGACCTTCACATATTTTCTATACGTCTTTATTCTGGAAGCAAGCAGAATTAACACGCAAAAAATGTCACTCCTTTCAAACAAATCGATTTGAAGAATATCTGAAACATCTGACCTTCACATATTTTCGATACATCTTTATTCTGGAAGCAACAAGAATAAACACGCAAAAAATGTCACTTCTTCCAAACAAACCGATTCAGAGAGTATCTCAAATATCTGACCTTCACATATCTTTGTTTTCTCTTTATTCTGGAAGCAAGCAGAATTAACACAAAAACTGTCACTTCTTTCAAATAGATTGATTCAAACAAGATTAAAAATTTCTCACCGTTACATGTTCTCCATTCATCTTCTTTCTGGAAACAAGCAGAATGAGCATGGCAGCAAACTTGTCACTCATAACATGAAATCAATTTTCTGGAATATGTCAAATATCTGACCTTTACATATCATCTTATTCTCTGTTATTCTGGAAGCAAGCAGAATCAAGACGCAAAAAATGTCACTCCTTTCAAACAAATCAATTCAAAAATATCTGAAATATCTGACCTTCACGTATCTTCGATTCCTCTTTATTCTGGAAGCAAGCAGAATTAACATGCAAAATCTATCACTTCTTTAAAACAAATTGATTCAAAGAACATTCACAATATCTAACCGTTACATGTTTTCCATTCTTCTTCTTTCTGGAAACAAGCAGAATGAGCATGAAAGCAAACTTGTCACTCATAACACGAAATCAATTTTATGGAATATGTCAAATATCTGACCTTTGCATATCATCTTATTCTCTGTTATTCTGGAAGCAAGCAGAATTAACACGCAAAAAATGTCACTCCTTCAAACAAATCGATTCAAAGAATATCTGAAATATCTGACCTTCACATATCTTCGATTCCTCTTTATTCTGGAAGCAAGCAGAATCAACATGCAAAATCTATCAATTCTTTCAAACAAATTGATTCAAACAAGATTCGAAATATCTGACCGTTACATGTTTTCCATTCTTCTTCTTTCTGGAAATAAGCAGAATCAGCATGGAAGCAAACTTGTCACTCATAACACGAATTCAATTTCATGGAATATGTCAAATATCTGACCTATACATATCATCTTTTTCTTTGTTATTCTGGAAGCAAGCAGAATCAACACGCAAAAAATGTCACATCTTTCAAACAAATCGATTCAAAGAATATCTGAAATATCTGACCTTCACATATCTTCGATTCCTCTTTATTCTGGAAGCAAGCAGAATCAACACACAAAAACTGTCACTTCTTTCAAACAAATTGATTCAAACAAGATTAGAAATTTCTCACCGTTACATGTTTTCCATTCATCTTCTTTCTGGAAACAAGTAGAATGAGCATGGCAGCAAATTTGTCACTCATAACACAAAATCAATTTTCTGGAATATGTCAAATATCTGACCTTTACATATCATTTTATTCTCTGTTATTCTGGAAGCAAGCAGAATTAACACGCAGAAAATGTCACTCCTTCAAACAAATCGATTCAAAGAATATCTGAAATACCTGACCTTCACATATTTTCGATACGTCTTTATTCTGGAAGCAAGCAGAATTAACACGCAAAAAATGTCACATCTTTCAAACAAATCAATACAAAAAATATCTGAAATATCTGACCTCCACACATCTTCGATTCCTCTTTATTCTGGAAGTAAGCAGAATTAACATGCAAAATCTATCACTTCTTTCAAACAAATTGATTCAAACAACATTAGAAATATCTCACCCTCACATGTTTTCCATTCTTCTTCTTTCTGGAAAAAAGCAGAATCAGCATGGTAGCAAACGTGTCACTCATAACACGAAATCAATTTTATGGAATACGTCAAATATCTGACCTTTACATATCATCTTATTCTCTGTTATTCTGGAAGCAAGCAGAATCAACACGCAAAAAATGTCACACCTTCCAAACAAATCGATTCAGAGAATAAGTGAAATATCTGACCTTCACATATTTTCGATACGTCTTTATTCTGGAAGCAAGCAGAATTAACATGCAAAAAATGTCACTCCTTCGAACAAATCGATTCAAAGAATGTCTGAAATATCTGACCTTCACATATTTTCGAAACGTCTTTATTCTGGATGCAAGCAGAATTAACACGCAAAAAAGGTCACATCTTTCAAACAAATCGATTCAAAGATTATCTGAAATATCTAACCTCCACATATCTCTGATTCCTCTTTATTCTGGAAGCAAGCAGAATTAACACGCAAGAAAAGTCACATCTTTCAAACAAATCGATTCAAAGAATATCTGAAATATCTGACCTTCACATATCTTCGATTCCTCTTTATTCTGGAAGCAAGCAGAATCAACACACAAAAACTGTCACTTCTTTCAAACAAATTGATTCAAACAAGATTAGAAATATCTCACCGTTACATGTTTTCCATTCATCTTCTTTCTGGAAACAAGCAAAATCAGCATGGCAGCAAATTTGTCACTCATAACACGAAATCAATTTTATGGAATATGTCAAATATCTGACCTTTACATATCATTTTATTCTCTGTTATTCTGGAAGCAAGCAGAATTAACACGCAAAAACTATCACTCCTTTCAAACAAATCGATTCAAAGAATATCTGAAACATCTGACCTTCACATATTTTCGATATGTCTTTATTCTGGAAGCAATCAGAATTAACATGCAAAAAATGTCACTCCTTCAAACAAATTGATTCAAACAAGATTAGAAATATCTCACCGTTACATGTTTTCCATTCATCTTCTTTCTGGAAACAAGCAAAATCAGCATGGCAGCAAATTTGTCACTCATAACACGAAATCAATTTTATGGAATATGTCAAATATCTGACCTTTACATATCATTTTATTCTCTGTTATTCTGGAAGCAAGCAGAATTAACACGCAAAAACTATCACTCCTTTCAAACAAATCGATTTAAAGAATATCTGAAACATCTGACCTTCACATATTTTCGATATGTCTTTATTCTGGAAGCAATCAGAATTAACATGCAAAAAATGTCACTCCTTCGAACAAATTGATTCAAAGAATGTCTGGAATACCTGACCTTCACATATTTTCGATACGTCTTTATTCTGGAAGCAAGCAGAATGAACACACAAAAACTGTCACTTCTTTCAAACAAATTGATTCAAACAAGATTAGAAATTTCTCACCGTTACATGTTTTCCATCCATCTTCTTTCTGGAAACAAGCAGAATCAGCATGGCAGCAAACTTGTCACTCATAACACGAAATCAATTTTATGGAATATGTCAAATATCTGACTTTTACATATCATCTTATTCTCTGTTATTCTGGAAGCAAGCAGAATCAACACGCAAAAAATGACACTTCTTTCAAACAAATCGATTCGAAGAATAACTGAAATATCTGACCTTCACATATCTTCGATACGTCTTTATTCTGGAAGCAAGCAGAATTAACAAGCAAAAAATATCACATCTTTCAAACAAATAGATTCAAAGGATAACTGAAATATCTGACCTTCACATATCTTCGATACGTCTTTATTCTGGAAGCAAGCAGAATTAACACGTAAAAAATGTCACTCCTTCCAAACAAATCGATTCAAAGAATAACTGAAATATCTGACCTTCACATATCTTCGATTCCTCTTTATTCTGGAAGCAAGCAAAATTAACACGCAAAAAATTTCACATCTTTCAAACAAATCGATTCAAAGAATATCTGAAATATCTGACCTTCACATATCTCCGATTCCTCTTTATTCTGGAAGCAAGCACAATTAACATGCAAAATCTATCACTTCTTTCAAACAAATTGATTAAAGAAGATTAGAAATATCTCACCGTTACATGTTTTCCATTCATCTTCTTTCTGGAAACAAGCAGAATCAGCATGGCAGCAAACTTGTCACTCATAACACGAAATCAATTTTATGGAATATGTCAAATATCTGACCTTTACATATCATTTTATTCTCTGTTATTCTGGAAGCAAGCAGAATCAACACGCAAAAAATGTCACATCTTTCAAACAAATCGATTCAAAGAATAACTGAAATATCTGACCTTCACATATCTTCGATTCCTCTTTATTCTGGAAGCAAGCAGAATCAACACACAAAAACTGTCACTTCTTTCAAACAAATTGATTCAAAGAAGATTAGAAATAACTCACCGTTACATGTTTTCCATTCATCTTCTTTCTGGAAACAAGCAAAATCAGCATGGCAGCAAATTTGTCACTCATAACACGAAATCAATTTTATGGAATATGTCAAATATCTGACCTTTACATATCATCTTATTCTCTGTTATTCTGGAAGCAAGCACAATCAACACGCAAAAATTCCCTTTGTTTCAAACAAATCGATTCAAAGAATATCTGAAACATCTGACCTTCACATATTTTCGATATGTCTTTATTCTGGAAGCAAGCAGAATTAACATGCGAAAAATGTCACTCCTTCAAACAAATTGATTCAAAGAATGTCTGAAATACCTGACCTTCACATATTCTCGATACGTCTTTATTCTGGGAGGAAGCAGAATTAACACACAAAAACTATCACTTCTGTCAAACAAATTGATTCATACAACATTCGAAATATCTCACCGTTACATGTTTTCCATTCATCTTCTTTCTGGAAACAAGCAGAATCAGCATGGCAGCAAACTTGTCACTCATAACACGAAATCAATTTTATGGAATATGTCAAATATCTGACCTTTACATATCATTTTATTCTCTGTTATTCTGGAAGCAAGCAGAATCAACACGCAAAAAATGTCACTCCTTTCAAACAAATCGATTCAAAGAATATCTGAAACATCTGACCTTCACATATTTTCGATACTTCTTTATTCTGGAAATGAGCAGAATTAACACGCAAAAAATGTCACATCTTTCAAACAAATAGATTCAAAGGATAACTGAAATATCTGACCTTCACATATCTTCGATACGTCTTTATTCTGGAAGCAAGCAGAATTAACACGCAAAAATTCCCTTTCTTTCAAACAAATCGATTCAAAGAATATCTGAAACATCTGACCTTCACATATTTTCGATATGTCTTTATTCTGGAAGCAAGCAGAATTAACACGCAAAAAATGTCACTCCTTCAGACAAATTGATTCAAAGAATGTCTAAAATACCTGATCTTCACATATTTTTGATTCCTCTTTATTCTGGAAGCAAGCAGAATTAACATGCAAAAAATGTCACACCTTTCAAACAAATCGATTCAAAGAATATCTGATATATCTGACCTCCACATATTTTCGATACGTCTTTATTCTGGAAGCAAGCAGAATTAACACGCAAAAACTATCACTCGTTTCAAACAAAACGATTCAAAGAATATCTGAAATATCTGACCTTCACATATTTTCGATACGTCTTTATTCTAGAAGCAAGCAGAATTAACATGCAAGAAATGTCACTCCTTCAAACGAATCGATTCAAAGAATGTCTGAAATATCTGACCTTCACATATTTTCGATACATCTCTATTCTGGAAGCAAACAGAATTAATACGCAAAAAATGTCACATCTTTCAAACAAATCGATTCAAAGAATATCTGAAATATGTGACCTTCACATATCTTCGATTCCTCTTTATTCTGGAAGCAAGCAGAATCAACACACAAAAACTGTCACGTCTTTCAAACAACATTCGAAATATCTCACCGTTACATGTTTTCCATTCATCTTCTTTCTGGAAACAAGCAGAATCAGCATGGCAGCAAACTTGTCACTCATAACACGAAATCAATTTTATGGAATATGTCAAATATCTGACCTTTACATATCATCTTATTCTCTGTTATTCTGGAAGCAAGCAGAATCAACACGTAAAAAATGTCACTCCTTTCAAACAAATCGATTCAAAGAATAACTGAAATATCTGACCTTCACATATTTTCGATACGTCCTTATTCTGGAAGCAAGCAGAATTAACACGCAAAAAATATCACATCTTTCAAACAAATAGATTCAAAGGATAACTGAAATATCTGACCTTCATATATCTTCGATACGTCTTTATTCTGGAAGCAAGCAGAATTAACACGCAAAAAATGTCACTCCTTCCAAACAAATCGATTCAAAGAATAACTGAAATATCTGACCTTCACATATCTTCGATTCCTTTTTATTCTGGAATCAAGCAGAATTAACACGCAAAAAATTTCACATCTTTCAAACAAATCGATTCAAAGAATATCTGAAATATCTGACGTTCACATATCTTCGATTCCTCTTTATTCTGGAAGCAGGCACAATTAACATGCAAAATCTATCACTTCTTTCAATCAAATTGATTCAAAGAAGATTAGAAATATCTCACCGTTACATGTTTTCCATTCTCCTTATTTCTGGAAACAAGCAAAATCAGCATGGCAGCAAACTTGTCACTCATAACACGAAATCAATTTTATGGAATATGTCAAATATCTGACCTTTACATATCATTTTATTCTCTGTTATTCTGGAAGCAAGCAGAATCAACACGCAAAAAATGTCACATCTTTCAAACAAATCGATTCAAAGAATAACTGAAATATCTGACCTTCACATATTTTCGATACGTCTTTATTCTGGAAATGAGCAGAATTAACACGCAAAAAATGTCACATCTTTCTAACAAATAGATTCAAAGGATAACTGAAATATCTGACCTTCACATATCTTCGATACGTCTTTATTCTGGAAGCAAGCAGAATTAACACGCAAAAACTATCACTCCTTTCAAACAAAACGATTCAAAGAATATCTGAAACATCTGACCTTCACATATTTTTGATATGTCTTTATTCTGGAAGCAAGCAGAATTAACACGCAAAAAATGTCACTCCTTCAAACAAATTGATTCAAAGAATGTCTGAAATACCTGATCTTCACATATTTTTGATTCCTCTTTATTCTGGAAGCAAGCAGAATTAACAAGCAAAAAATGTCACATCTTTCAAACAAATAGATTCAAAGGATAACTGAAATATCTGACCTTCACATATCTTCGATTCCTCTTTATTCTGGAAGCAAGCAGAATTAACATGCAAAAAATGTCACACCTTTCAAACAAATCGATTCAAAGAATATCTGATATATCTGACCTTCACATATTTTCGATACGTCTTTATTCTGGAAGCAAGCAGAATTAACACGCAAAAACTATCACTCCTTTCAAACAAAACGATTCAAATAATATCTGAAATATCTGACCTTCACATATTTTCGATACGTCTTTATTCTAGAAGCAAGCAGAATTAACATGCAAGAAATGTCACTCCTTCAAACAAATCGATTCAAAGAATGTCTGGAATATCTGACCTTCACATATTTTCGATACATCTTTATTCTGGAAGCAAGCAGAATTAATATGCAAAAAATGTCACATCTTTCAAACAAATCGATTCAAAAAATATCTGAAATATGTGACCTTCACATATCTTCGATTCCTCTTTATTCTGGAAGCAAGCAGAATCAACACACAAAAACTGTCACGTCTTCCAAACAACATTCGAAATATCTCACCGTTACATGTTTTCCATTCATTTTCTTTCTGGAAACAAGCAGAATCAGCATGGCAGCTAACTTGTCACTCATAACACGAAATCAATTTTATGGAATATGTCAAATATCTGACCTTTACATATCATCTTATTCTCTGTTATTCTGGAAGCAAGCAGAATCAACACGTAAAAAATGTCACTCCTTTCAAACAAATCGATTCTAAGAATAACTGAAATATCTGACCTTCACATATTTTCGATACGTCCTTATTCTGGAAGCAAGCAGAATTAACACGCAAAAAATATCACATCTTTCAAACAAATAGATTCAAAGGATAACTGAAATATCTGACCTTCATATATCTTCGATACGTCTTTATTCTGGAAGCAAGCAGAATTAACACGCAAAAAATGTCACTACTTCCAAACAAATCGATTCAAAGAATAACTGAAATATCTGACCTTCACATATCTTCGATTCCTTTTTATTCTGGAATCAAGCAGAATTAACACGCAAAAAATTTCACATCTTTCAAACAAATCGATTAAAAGAATATCTGAAATATCTGACGTTCACATATCTTCGATTCCTCTTTATTCTGGAAGCAGGCACAATTAACATGCAAAATCTATCACTTCTTTCAATCAAATTGATTCAAAGAAGATTAGAAATATCTCACCGTTACATGTTTTCCATTCTCCTCATTTCTGGAAACAAGCAGAATCATTATGGCAGCAAACTTGTCACTCATAATACGAAATCAATTTTATGGAATATGTCAAATATCTGACCTTTACATATCATTTTATTCTCTGTTATTCTGGAAGCAAGCAGAATCAACACGCAAAAAATGTCACATCTTTCAAACAAATCGATTCAAAGAATAACTGAAATATCTGACCTTCACATATTTTCGATACGTCTTCATTCTGGAAATGAGCAGAATTAACACGCAAAAAATGTCACATCTTTCAAACAAATAGATTCAAAGGATAACTGAAATATCTGACCTTAACATATCTTCGATTCCTCTTTATTCTGGAAGCAAGCAGAATTAACACGCAAAAATTCCCTTTGTTTCAAACAAATCGATTCAAAGAATATCTGAAACATCTGACCTTCACATATTTTCGATATGTCTTTATTCTGGAAGCAAGCAGAATCAACACGCAAAAAATGTCACATCTTTCAAACAAATCGATTCAAAGAATAACTGAAATATCTGACCTTCACATATCTTCGATTCCTCTTTATTCTGGAAGCAAGCAGAATTAACACGCAAAAAATGTCACATCTTTCAAACAAATCGATTCAAAGAATATCTCAAATATCTGACCTTCACATATCTTCGATTCCTCTTTATTCTGGAAGCAAGCAGAATTAACACACAAAAACTGTCACTTCTTTCAAACAAATTGATTCAAACAACATTCGAAATATCTCACCGTTACATGTTTTCCATTCATCTTCTTTCTGGAAACAAGCAAAATCAGCATGGCAGCAAATTTGTCACTCATAACACGAAATCAATATTATGGAATATGTCAAATATCTGACTTTTACATATCATTTTATTCTCTGTTATTCTGGAAGCAAGCAGAATCAACACGCAAAAAATGTCACTCCTTTCAAACAAATCGATTTAAAGAATAACTGAAATATCTGACCTTCACATATTTTCGATACGTCTTTATTCTGGAAATGAGCAGAATTAACAGGCAAAAAATGTCACATCTTTCAAACAAATAGATTCAAAGGATAACTGAAATATCTGAGCTTCACATATCTTCGATTCCTCTTTATTCTGGAAGCAAGCAGAATTAACACGCAAAAAATGACACACCTTTCAAACAAATCGATTCAAAGAATATCTGAAATATCTGACCTTCACATATTTTCGATACGTCTTTATTCTGGAAGCAAGCAAAATTAACACGCAAAAAATGTAACTCCTTTCAAACAAATCGATTCAAAGATTAACTGAAATATCCGACCTTCACATATCTTCGATTCCTCTTTATTCTGGAAGCAAGCAGAATTAACACGCAAAAATTCCCTTTGTTTCAAACAAATCGATTCAAAGAATAACTGAAATATCTGACCTTCACATATCTTCGATTCCTTTTTATTCTGGAATCAAGCAGAATTAACACGCAAAAAATTTCACATCTTTCAAACAAATCGATTAAAAGAATATCTGAAATATCTGACGTTCACATATCTTCGATTCCTCTTTATTCTGGAAGCAGGCACAATTAACATGCAAAATCTATCACTTCTTTCAATCAAATTGATTCAAAGAAGATTAGAAATATCTCACCGTTACATGTTTTCCATTCTCCTTATTCCTGGAAACAAGCAGAATCAGCATGGCAGCAAATTTGTCACTCATAACACGAAATCAATATTATGGAATATGTCAAATATCTGACTTTTACATATCATTTTATTCTCTGTTATTCTGGAAGCAAGCAGAATCAACACGCAAAAAATGTCACTCCTTTCAAACAAATCGATTCAAAGAATAACTGAAATATCTGACCTTCACATATTTTCGATACGTCTTTATTCTGGAAATGAGCAGAATTAACACGCAAAAAATGTCACTCCTTTCAAACAAATCGATTCAAAGATTATTTGAAATATCTGACCTTCACATATTTCGATACGTCTTTACTCTGGAAGCAAGCAGAATTAACAGGCAAAAAATGTCACATCTTTCAAACAAATAGATTCAAAGGATAACTGAAATATCTGAGCTTCACATATCTTCGATTCCTCTTTATTCTGGAAGCAAGCAGAATTAACACGCAAAAAATGTCACACCTTTCCAACAAATCGATTCAAAGAATATCTGAAATATCTGACCTTCACATATTTTCGATACGTCTTTATTCTGGAAGCAAGCAGAATTAACACGCAAAAAATGTAACTCCTTTCAAACAAATCGATTCAAAGATTAACTGAAATATCCGACCTTCACATATCTTCGATTCCTCTTTATTCTGGAAGCAAGCAGAATTAACAAGCAAAAATTCCCTTTGTTTCAAACAAATCGATTCAAAGAATATCTGAAACATCTGACCTTCACATATTTTCGATATGTCTTTATTCTGGAAGCAAGCAGAATTAACATGCAAAAAATGTCACTCCTTCAAACAAATTGATTCAAAGAATGTCTGAAATACCTGACCTTCACATATTTTCAATTCCTCTTTATTCTTGGAGCAAGCAGAATTAACACGCAAAAAATGTCACATCTTTCAAACAAATCGATTCAAAGAATATCTGAAATATCTGACCTTCACATATCTTCGATTCCTCTTTATTCTGGAAGCAAGCAGAATTAACACACAAAAACTGTCACTTCTTTCAAACAAATTGATTCAAACAACATTCGAAATATCTCACCGTTATATGTTTTCCATTCATCTTCTTTTTGGAAAAAAGCAGAATCAGCATGGTAGCAAACGTGTCACTCATAACACGAAATCAATTTTATGGAATACGTCAAATATCTGACTTTTACATATCATTTTATTCTCTGTTATTCTGGAAGCAAGCAGAATCAACACGCAAAAAATGTCACTCCTTTCAAACAAATCGATTCAAAGAATATCTGAAATATCTGACCTTCACATATTTTCGATACGTCTTTATTTTGGAAATGAGCAGAATTAACACGCAAAAAATGTCACTCCTTTCAAACAAATCGATTCAAAGATTATTTGAAATATCTGACCTTCACATATTTCGATACGTCTTTATTCTGGAAGCAAGCAGAATTAACAGGCAAAAAATGTCACATCTTTCAAACAAATAGATTCAAAGGATAACTGAAATATCTGAGCTTCACATATCTTCGATTCCTCTTTATTCTGGAAGCAAGCAGAATTAACACGCAAAAAATGTCACACCTTTCAAACAAATCGATTCAAAGAATATCTGAAATATCTGACCTTCACATGTTTTTGATACGTCTTTATTCTGGAAGCAAGCAGAATTAACACGCAAAAAATGTAACTCCTTTCAAACAAATCGATTCAAAGAATAACTGAAAGATCTAACCTTCACATATTTTCGATACGTCTTTATACTGAAAGGAGGCAGAATTAACATGCAAGAAATGTCACTCCTTCAAACAAATCGATTCAAAGAAGATCTGAATTATCTGACCTTCACATATTTTCGATACGTCTTTATTCTGGAAGCAAGCAGAATTAACACGCAAAAATTCCCTTTCTTTCAAACAAATCGATTCAAAGAATATCTGAAACATCTGACCTTCACATATTTTCGATATGTCTTTATTCTGGAAGCAAGCAGAATTAACATGCAAAAAATGTCACTCCTTCAAACAAATTGATTCAAAGAATGTCTGAAATACCTGACCTTCACATATTTTTGATTCCTCTTTATTCTGGAAGCAAGCAGAATTACCACGCAAAAAATGTCACATCTTTCAAACAAATAGATTCAAAGGATAACTGAAATATCTGACCTTCACATATCTTCGATTCCTCTTTATTCTGGAAACAAGCAGAATTAACACACAAAAAATGTCACACCTTTCAAACAAATCGATTCAAAGAATATCTGAAATATCTGACCTTCAAATATTTTCGATTCGTCTTTATTCTGGAAGCAAGCAGAATTAACACGCAAAAAATGTAACTCCTTTCAAACAAATCGATTCAAAGATTAACTGAAATATCTGACCTTCACATATCTTCGATTCCTCTTTATTCTGGAAGCAAGCAGAATCAACACGCAAAAATTCCCTTTGTTTCAAACAAATCGATTCAAAGAATATCTGAAACATCTGACCTTCACATATTTTCGATATGTCTTTATTCTGGAAGCAAGCAGAATTAACATGCAAAAAATGTCACTCCTTCAAACAAATTGATTCAAAGAATGTCTGAAATATCTGACCTTCACATATTTTCAATTCCTCTTTATTCTGGGAGCAAGCAGAATTAACACGCAAAAAATGTCACATCTTTCAAACAAATCGATTCAAAGAATAACTGAAATATCTGACCTTCACATATCTTCGATTCCTCTTTATTCTGGAAGCAAGCAGAATTAACACGCAAAAAATGTCACATCTTTCAAACAAATCGATTCAAAGTATATCTGAATTATCTGACCTTCACATATTTTCGATACGTCTTTATTCTGGAAGCAAGCAGAATTAACACGCAAAAATTCCCTTTCTTTCAAACAAATCGATTCAAAGAATATCTGAAACATCTGACCTTCACATATTTTCGATATGTCTTTATTCTGGAAGCAAGCAGAATTAACACGCAAAAAATGTCACACCTTTCAAACAAATCGATTCAAAGAATATCTGAAATATCTGACCTTCACATATTTTCGATACGTCTTTATTCTGGAAGCAAGCAGAATTAACACGCAAAAAATGTACCTCCTTTCAAACAAATCGATTCAAAGAATAACTGAAAGATCTAACCTTCACATATTTTCGATACGTCTTTATCCTGGAAGGAGGCAGAATTAACATGCAAGAAATGTCACTCCTTCAAACAAATCGATTCAAAGAAGATCTGAATTATCTGACCTTCACATATTTTCGATACGTCTTTATTCTGGAAGCAAGCAGAATTAACACGCAAAAATTCCCTTTCTTTCAAACAAATCGATTCAAAGAATATCTGAAACATCTGACCTTCACATATTTTCGATATGTCTTTATTCTGGAAGCAAGCAGAATTAACATGCAAAAAATGTCACTCCTTCAAACAAATTGATTCAAAGAATGTCTGAAATACCTGACCTTCACATATTTTTGATTCCTCTTTATTCTGGAAGCAAGCAGAATTACCACGCAAAAAATGTCACATCTTTCAAACAAATAGATTCAAAGGATAACTGAAATATCTGACCTTCACATATCTTCGATTCCTCTTTATTCTGGAAACAAGCAGAATTAACACGCAAAAAATGTCACACCTTTCAAACAAATCGATTCAAAGAATATCTGAAATATCTGACCTTCACATATTTTCGATTCGTCTTTATTCTGGAAGCAAGCAGAATTAACACGCAAAAAATGTAACTCCTTTCAAACAAATCGATTCAAAGATTAACTGAAATATCTGACCTTCACATATCTTCGATTCCTCTTTATTCTGGAAGCAAGCAGAATCAACACGCAAAAATTCCCTTTGTTTCAAACAAATCGATTCAAAGAATATCTGAAACATCTGACCTTCACATATTTTCGATATGTCTTTATTCTGGAAGCAAGCAGAATTAACATGCAAAAAATGTCACTCCTTCAAACAAATTGATTCAAAGAATGTCTGAAATATCTGACCTTCACATATTTTCAATTCCTCTTTATTCTGGGAGCAAGCAGAATTAACACGCAAAAAATGTCACATCTTTCAAACAAATCGATTCAAAGAATAACTGAAATATCTGACCTTCACATATCTTCGATTCCTCTTTATTCTGGAAGCAAGCAGAATTAACACGCAAAAAATGTCACATCTTTCAAACAAATCGATTCAAAGTATATCTGAATTATCTGACCTTCACATATTTTCGATACGTCTTTATTCTGGAAGCAAGCAGAATTAACACGCAAAAATTCCCTTTCTTTCAAACAAATCGATTCAAAGAATATCTGAAACATCTGACCTTCACATATTTTCGATATGTCTTTATTCTGGAAGCAAGCAGAATTAACACGCAAAAAATGTCACACCTTTCAAACAAATCGATTCAAAGAATATCTGAAATATCTGACCTTCACATATTTTCGATACGTCTTTATCCTGGAAGGAGGCAGAATTAACATGCAAGAAATGTCACTCCTTCAAACAAATCGATTCAAAGAAGATCTGAATTATCTGACCTTCACATATTTTCGATACGTCTTTATTCTGGAAGCAAGCAGAATTAACACGCAAAAATTCCCTTTCTTTCAAACAAATCGATTCAAAGAATATCTGAAACATCTGACCTTCACATATTTTCGATATGTCTTTATTCTGGAAGCAAGCAGAATTAACATGCAAGAAATGTCACTCCTTCAAACAAATTGATTCAAAGAATGTCTGAAATACCTGACCTTCACATATTTTCGATTCCTCTTTATTCTGGAAGCAAGCAGAATTACCACGCAAAAAATGTCACATCTTTCAAACAAATAGATTCAAAGGATAACTGAAATATCTGAGCTTCACATATCTTCGATTCCTCTTTATTCTGGAAGCAAGCAGAATTAACACGCAAAAAATGTCACACCTTTCAAACAAATCGATTCAAATAATATCTGAAATATCTGACCTTCACATATTTTCGATTCCTCTTTATTCTGGAAGCAAGCAGAATTAACACGCAAAAAATGTAACTCCTTTCAAACAAATCGATTCAAAGATTAACTGAAATATCTGACCTTCACATATTTTCGATAAGTCTTTATTCTGGAAGCAAGCAGAATTAACACGCAAAAAATGTAACTCCTTTCAAACAAATCGATTCAAAGATTAACTGAAATATCTGACCTTCACATATCTTCGATTCCTCTTTATTCTGGAAGCAAGCAGAATTAACACGCAAAAATTCCCTTTGTTTCAAACAAATCGATTCAAAGAATATCTGAAACATCTGACCTTCACATATTTTCGATATGTCTTTGTTCTGGAAGCAAGCAGAATTAACATGCAAAAAATGTCACTCCTTCAAACAAATTGATTCAAAGAATGTCTGAAATATCTGACCTTCACATATTTTCAATTCCTCTTTATTCTGGGAGCAAGCAGAATTAACACGCAAAAAATGTCACATCTTTCAAACAAATCGATTCAAAGAATAACTGAAATATCTGACCTTCACATATCTTCGATTCCTCTTTATTCTGGAAGCAAGCAGAATTAACACGCAAAAAATGTCACATCTTTCAAACAAATCGATTCAAAGTATATCTGAATTATCTGACCTTCACATATTTTCGATACGTCTTTATTCTGGAAGCAAGCAGAATTAACACGCAAAAATTCCCTTTCTTTCAAACAAATCGATTCAAAGAATATCTGAAACATCTGACCTTCACATATTTTCGATATGTCTTTATTCTGGAAGCAAGCAGAATTAACACGCAAAAAATGTCACACCTTTCAAACAAATCGATTCAAAGAATATCTGAAATATCTGACCTTCACATATTTTCGATACGTCTTTATCCTGGAAGGAGGCAGAATTAACATGCAAGAAATGTCACTCCTTCAAACAAATCGATTCAAAGAAGATCTGAATTATCTGACCTTCACATATTTTCGATACGTCTTTATTCTGGAAGCAAGCAGAATTAACACGCAAAAATTCCCTTTCTTTCAAACAAATCGATTCAAAGAATATCTGAAACATCTGACCTTCACATATTTTCGATATGTCTTTATTCTGGAAGCAAGCAGAATTAACATGCAAGAAATGTCACTCCTTCAAACAAATTGATTCAAAGAATGTCTGAAATACCTGACCTTCACATATTTTCGATTCCTCTTTATTCTGGAAGCAAGCAGAATTACCACGCAAAAAATGTCACATCTTTCAAACAAATAGATTCAAAGGATAACTGAAATATCTGAGCTTCACATATCTTCGATTCCTCTTTATTCTGGAAGCAAGCAGAATTAACACGCAAAAAATGTCACACCTTTCAAACAAATCGATTCAAATAATATCTGAAATATCTGACCTTCACATATTTTCGATTCCTCTTTATTCTGGAAGCAAGCAGAATTAACACGCAAAAAATGTAACTCCTTTCAAACAAATCGATTCAAAGATTAACTGAAATATCTGACCTTCACATATTTTCGATAAGTCTTTATTCTGGAAGCAAGCAGAATTAACACGCAAAAAATGTAACTCCTTTCAAACAAATCGATTCAAAGATTAACTGAAATATCTGACCTTCACATATCTTCGATTCCTCTTTATTCTGGAAGCAAGCAGAATTAACACGCAAAAATTCCCTTTGTTTCAAACAAATCGATTCAAAGAATATCTGAAACATCTGACCTTCACATATTTTCGATATGTCTTTGTTCTGGGAGCAAGCAGAATTAACATGCAAAAAATGTCACTCCTTCAAACAAATTGATTCAAAGAATGTCTGAAATACCTGACCTTCACATATTTTCGATTCCTCTTTATTCTGGAAGCAAGCAGAATTAACACGCAAAAAATGTCACATCTTTCAAACAAATAGATTCAAAGGATAACTGAAATATCTGACCTTCACATATCTTCGATTCCTCTTTATTCTGGAAGCAAGCAGAATTAACACACAGAAAATGTCACACCTTTCAAACAAATCGATTCAAAGAATATCTGAAATATCTGACCTTCACATATTTTCGATACGTCTTTATTCTGGAAGCAAGCAGAATTAACACGCAAAAAATGTAACTCCTTTCAAACAAATCGATTCAAAGATTAACTGAAATATCTGACCTTCACATATTTTCGATTCCTCTTTATTCTGGGAGCAAGCAGAATTAACACGCAAAAATTCCCTTTCTTTCAAACAAATCGATTCAAAGAATATCTGAAACATCTGACCTTCACATATTTTCGATATGTCTTTATTCTGGAAGCAAGCAGAATTAACATGCAAAAAATGTCACTCCTTTCAAACAAATCGATTCAAAGATTAACTGAAATATCTGACCTTCACATATTTTCGATACGTCTTTATTCTGGAAATGAGCAGAATTAACACGCAAAAAATGTCACTCCTTTCAAACAAATCGATTCAAAGATTATTTGAAATATCTGACCTTCACATATTTCGATACGTCTTTATTCTGGAAGCAAGCAGAATTAACAGGCAAAAAATGTCACATCTTTCAAACAAATAGATTCAAAGGATAACTGAAATATCTGACCTTCACATATCTTCGATTCCTCTTTATTCTGGAAGCAAGCAGAATTAACACGCAAAAAATGTCACACCTTTCAAACAAATCGATTCAAAGAATATCTGAAATATCTGACCTTCACATGTTTTTGATACGTCTTTATTCTGGAAGCAAGCAGAATTAACACGCAAAAATTCCCTTTCTTTCAAACAAATCGATTCAAAGAATATCTGAAACATCTGACCTTCACATATTTTCGATATGTCTTTATTCTGGAAGCAAGCAGAATTAACATGCAAAAAATGTCACTCCTTCAAACAAATTGATTCAAAGAATGTCTGAAATACCTGATCTTCACATATTTTCGATTCCTCTTTATTCTGGAAGCAAGCAGAATTACCACGCAAAAAATGTCACATCTTTCAAACAAATAGATTCAAAGGATAACTGAAATATCTGACCTTCACATATCTTCGATTCCTCTTTATTCTGGAAACAAGCAGAATTAACACGCAAAAAATGTCACACCTTTCAAACAAATCGATTCAAAGAATATCTGAAATATCTGACCTTCACATATTTTCGATTCGTCTTTATTCTGGAAGCAAGCAGAATTAACACGCAAAAAATGTAACTCCTTTCAAACAAATCGATTCAAAGATTAACTGAAATATCTGACCTTCACATATCTTCGATTCCTCTTTATTCTGGAAGCAAGCAGAATCAACACGCAAAAATTCCCTTTGTTTCAAACAAATCGATTCAAAGAATATCTGAAACATCTGACCTTCACATATTTTCGATATGTCTTTATTCTGGAAGCAAGCAGAATTAACATGCAAAAAATGTCACTCCTTCAAACAAAATGATTCAAAGAATGTCTGAAATATCTGACCTTCACATATTTTCAATTCCTCTTTATTCTGGGAGCAAGCAGAATTAACACGCAAAAAATGTCACATCTTTCAAACAAATCGATTCAAAGAATAACTGAAATATCTGACCTTCACATATCTTCGATTCCTCTCTATTCTGGAAGCAAGCAGAATTAACACGCAAAAAATGTCACATCTTTCAAACAAATCGATTCAAAGAATATCTGAAATATCTGACCTTCACATATTTTCGATACGTCTTTATTCTGGAAGCAAGCAGAATTAACACGCAAAAAATGTAACTCCTTTCAAACAAATCGATTCAAAGAATAACTGAAAGATCTAACCTTCACATATTTTCGATACGTCTTTATCCTGGAAGGAGGCAGAATTAACATGCAAGAAATGTCACTCCTTCAAACAAATCGATTCAAAGAATATCTGAAATATCTGACCTTCACATATTTTTGATACGTCTTTATTCTGGAAGCAAGCAGAATTAACACGCAAAAAATGTAACTCCTTTCAAACAAATCGATTCAAAGAATAACTGAAAGATCTAACCTTCACATATTTTCGATACGTCTTTATCCTGGAAGGAGGCAGAATTACATGCAAGGAATGTCACTCCTTCAAACAAATCGATTCAAAGAAGATCTGAATTATCTGACCTTCACATATTTTCGATACGTCTTTATTCTGGAAGCAAGCAGAATTAACACGCAAAAATTCCCTTTCTTTCAAACAAATCGATTCAAAGAATATCTGAAATATCTGACCTTCACATATTTTCGATTCGTCTTTATTCTGGAAGCAAGCAGAATTATCACGCAAAAAATGTAACTCCTTTCAAACAAATCGATTCAAAGATTAACTGAAATATCTGACCTTCACATATCTTCGATTCCTCTTTATTCTGGAAGCAAGCAGAATCAACACGCAAAAATTCCCTTTGTTTCAAACAAATCGATTCAAAGAATATCTGAAACATCTGACCTTCACATATTTTCGATATGTCTTTATTCTGGAAGCAAGCAGAATTAACATGCAAAAAATGTCACTCCTTCAAACAAAATGATTCAAAGAATGTCTGAAATATCTGACCTTCACATATTTTCAATTCCTCTTTATTCTGGGAGCAAGCAGAATTAACACGCAAAAAATGTCACATCTTTCAAACAAATCGATTCAAAGAATAACTGAAATATCTGACCTTCACATATCTTCGATTCCTCTCTATTCTGGAAGCAAGCAGAATTAACACGCAAAAAATGTCACATCTTTCAAACAAATCGATTCAAAGAATATCTGAAATATCTGACCTTCACATATTTTCGATACGTCTTTATTCTGGAAGCAAGCAGAATTAACACGCAAAAAATGTAACTCCTTTCAAACAAATCGATTCAAAGAATAACTGAAAGATCTAACCTTCACATATTTTCGATACGTCTTTATCCTGGAAGGAGGCAGAATTAACATGCAAGAAATGTCACACCTTTCAAACAAATCGATTCAAAGAATATCTGAAATATCTGACCTTCACATATTTTTGATACGTCTTTATTCTGGAAGCAAGCAGAATTAACACGCAAAAAATGTAACTCCTTTCAAACAAATCGATTCAAAGAATAACTGAAAGATCTAACCTTCACATATTTTCGATACGTCTTTATCCTGGAAGGAGGCAGAATTAACATGCAAGGAATGTCACTCCTTCAAACAAATCGATTCAAAGAAGATCTGAATTATCTGACCTTCACATATTTTCGATACGTCTTTATTCTGGAAGCAAGCAGAATTAACACGCAAAAAATGTCACATCTTTCAAACAAATCGATTCAAAGAATATCTGAAACATCTGACCTTCACATATTTTCGATATGTCTTTATTCTGGAAGCTAGCAGAATTAACATGCAAGAAATGTCACTCCTTCAAACAAATTGATTCAAAGAATGTCTGAAATACCTGACCTTCACATATTTTCGATTCCCCTTCATTCTGGAAGCAAGCAGAATTAACACGCAAAAAATGTCACATCTTTCAAACAAATAGATTCAAAGGATAACTGAAATATCTGACCTTCAAATATCTTCGATTCCTCTTTATTCTGGAAGCAAGCAGAATTAACACGCAAAAAATGTCACACCTTTCAAACAAATCGATTCAAAGAATATCTGAAATATCTGACCTTCACATATTTTCGATTCGTCTTTATTCTGGAAGCAAGCAGAATTAACACGCAAAAAATGTAACTCCTTTCAAACAAATCGATTCAAAGATTAACTGAAATATCTGACCTTCACATATCTTCGATTCCTCTTTATTCTGGAAGCAAGCAGAATCAACACGCAAAAATTCCCTTTGTTTCAAACAAATCGATTCAAAGAATATCTGAAACATCTGACCTTCACATATTTTCGATATGTCTTTATTCTGGAAGCAAGCAGAATTAACATGCAAAAAATGTCACTCCTTCAAACAAATTGATTCAAAGAATGTCTGAAATATCTGACCTTCACATATTTTCAATTCCTCTTTATTCTGGGAGCAAGCAGAATTAACACGCAAAAAATGTCACATCTTTCAAACAAATCGATTCAAAGAATAACTGAAATATCTGACCTTCACATATCTTCGATTCCTCTTTATTCTGGAAGCAAGCAGAATTAACACGCAAAAAATGTCACATCTTTCAAACAAATCGATTCAAAGAATATCTCAAATATCTGACCTTCACATATCTTCGATTCCTCTTTATTCTGGAAGCAAGCAGAATTAACACACAAAAACTGTCACTTCTTTCAAACAAATTGATTCAAACAACATTCGAAATATCTCACCGTTACATGTTTTCCATTCATCTTCTTTCTGGAAACGAGCAAAATCAGCATGGCAGCAAACTTGTCACTCATAACACGAAATCAATTTTATGGAATATGTCAAATATCTGACCTTTACATATCATTTTATTCTCTGTTATTCTGGAAGCAAGCAGAATCAACACGCAAAAAATGTCACTCCTTTCAAACAAATCGATTCAAAGAATATCTGAAACATCTGACCTTCACATATTTTCGATACGTCTTCATTCTGGAAATGAGCAGAATTAACACGCAAAAAATGTCACTCCTTTCAAACAAATCGATTCAAAGAATATTTGAAATATCTGACCTTCACATATTTCGATACGTCTTTATTCTGGAAGCAAGCAGAATTAACAGGCAAAAAATGTCACATCTTTCAAACAAATAGATTCAAAGGATAACTGAAATATCTGCCCTTCACATATCTCCGATTCCTCTTTATTCTGGAAGCAAGCAGAATTAACACGCAAAAAATGTCACACCTTTCAAACAAATCGATTCAAAGAATATCTGAACTATCTGACCTTCACATATTTTCGATACGTCTTTATTCTGGAAGCAAGCAGAATTAACACGCAAAAAATGTAACTCCTTTCAAACAAATCGATTCAAAGATTAACTGAAATATCTGACCTTCACATATCTTCGATTCCTCTTTATTCTGGAAGCAAGCAGAATTAACACGCAAAAATTCCCTTTGTTTCAAACAAATCGATTCAAAGAATATCTGAAACATCTGACCTTCACATATTTTCGATATGTCTTTATTCTTGAAGCAAGCAGAATTAACATGCAAAAAATGTCACATCTTTCAAACAAATCAATTCAAAGAATATCTGAAATATCTGACCTTCATATATCTTCTTATTCTGGGAGCAAGCAGAATCAACACGCAAAATGTATCACTTCTTTCAAACAAATTGATTCAAACAAGATTAGAAATATCTCACCGTTACATGTTTTCCATTATTCTTCTTTCTGGAAACAAGCAGAATCAGCATGGCAGCAAACTTGTCACTCATAACACAAAATCAATTTTATGGAATATGTCAAATATCTGACCTTTACGTATCATTCTATTCTCTGTTTTTCTGGAAGCAAGCAGAATCAACACGCAAAAAATGTCACTCCTTTCAAACAAATCGATTCAAAGAATAACTGAAATATCTGACCTTCACATATTTTCGATACGTCTTTATTCTGGAAGCAAGCAGAATTAACTCGCAAAAAATGTCACATCTTTCAAACAAATAGATTCAAAGGATAACTGAAATATCTGACCTTCACATATCTTCGATTCCTCTTTATTCTGGAAGCAAGCAGAATTAACATGCAAAAAATGTCACACCTTCCAAACAAATCGATTCAAAGAATATCTGAAATATCTGACCTTCACATATTTTCGATACGTCTTTATTCTGGGAGCAAGCAGAATTAACACGCAAAAAATGTCACATCGTTCAAACAAATCGATTCAAAGAATATCTGAAATATCTGACCTTCATATATCTTTGATTCCAATTTATTCTGGAAGCAAGCACAATTAACATGCAAAATCTATCACTTCTTTCAAACAAATTGATTCAAAGAAGATTAGAAATATCTCACCGTTACATGTTTTCCATTCTTCTTTTTTCTGGAAACAAGTAGAATCAGCATGGTAGCAAACTTGTCACTCATAACACAAAATCAATTTTATGGAATACGTCAAATATCTGACCTTTACAGATCATTTTATTCTCTGTTATTCTGGAAGCAAGCAGAATCAACACGCAAAAAATTTCACTCCTCTCAAACAAATCGATTCAAAGAATATCTGAAATATCTGACCTTCACATATTTTCGATACGTCTTTATTCTGGAAGCAAGCAGAATTAACAGGCAAAAAATGTCACATCTTTCAAACAAATGGATTCAAAGAATATCTGAAATATCTGACCTTCACATATCTTCGATTCCTCTTTATTCTGGAAGCAAGCAGAATTAACACGCAAAAAATGTCACACCTCTCAAACAAATCGATTCAAAGAATATCTGAAATATCTGACCTTCACATATTTTCGATACGTCTTTATTCTGGAAGCAAGCAGAATTAACATGCAAAAAAATGTCACTCCTTCAAACAAATTGATTCAAAGAATGTCTGAAATACCTGACCTTCACATATTTTCGATACGTCTTTATATTAGGAGGAAGCACAATTAACACACAAAAACTGTCACTTCTTTCAAACAAATTGATTCAAACAAGATTCGAAATATCTCACCGTTACATGTTTTCCATTCATCTTCTTTCTGGAAACAAGCAGAATCAGCATGGCAGCAAACTTGTCACTCATAACACGAAATCAATTTTATGGAATATGTCAAATATCTGACCTTTACATATCATCTTATTCTCTGTTATTCTGGAAGCAAGCAGAATCAACACGCAAAAAATGTCACTTCTTTCAAACAAATCGATTCAAAAAATAACTGAAATATCTGACCTTCACATATTTTCGATACGTCTTTATTCTGGAAGCAAGCAGAATTAACTCGCAGAAAATGTCACATCTTTCAAACAAATAGATTCAAAGGATAACTGAAATATCTGACCTTCACATATCTTCGATTCCTCTTTATTCTGGAAGCAAGCAGAATTAACATGCAAAAAATGTCACACCTTCCAAACAAATCGATTCAAAGAATATCTGAAATATCTGACCTTCACATATTTTCGATACGTCTTTATTCTGGGAGCAAGCAGAATTAACACGCAAAAAATGTCACATCTTTCAAACAAATCGATTCAAAGAATATCTGAAATATCTGACCTTCATATATCTTTGATTCCAATTTATTCTGGAAGCAAGCACAATTAACATGCAAAATCTATCACTTCTTTCAAACAAATTGATTCAAAGAAGATTAGAAATATCTCACCGTTACATGTTTTCCATTCATCTTCTTTCTGGAAACAAGTAGAATCAGCATGGCAGCAAACTTGTCACTCATAACACAAAATCAATTTTATGGAATACGTCAAATATCTGACCTTTACAGATCATTTTATTCTCTGTTATTCTGGAAGCAAGCAGAATCAACACGCAAAAAATTTCACTCCTTTCAAACAAATCGATTCAAAGAATATCTGAAATATCTGACCTTCACATATTTTCGATACGTCTTTATTCTGGAAGCAAGCAGAATTAACAGGCAAAAAATGTCACATCTTTCAAACAAATGGATTCAAAGAATATCTGAAATATCTGACCTTCACATATCTTCGATTCCTCTTTATTCTGGAAGCAAGCAGAATTAACACGCAAAAAATGTCACACCTCTCAAACAAATCGATTCAAAGAATATCTGAAATATCTGACCTTCACATATTTTCGATACGTCTTTATTCTGGAAGCAAGCAGAATTAACACGCAAAAATTCCCTTTGCTTCAAACAAATCGATTCAAAGAATATCTGAAACATCTGACCTTCACATATTTTCGATATGTCATTATTCTGGAAGCAAGCAGAATTAACATGCAAAAAATGTCAATCCTTCAAACAAATTGATTCAAAGAATGTCTGAAATACCTGACCTTTACATATCATCTTATTCTCTGTTATTCTGGAAGCAAGCAGAATCAACACGCAAAAAATGTCACTTCTTTCAAACAAATCGATTCAAAGAATAACTGAAATATCTGACCTTCACATATTTTCGATACGTCTTTATTCTGGAAGCAAGCAGAATTAACATGCAAAATCTATCACTTCTTTCAAACAAATTGATTCAAAGAAGATTAGAAATATCTCACCGTTACATGTTTTCCATTCTTCTTCTTTCTGGAAACGAGCAGAATCAGCATGGCAGCAAACTTGTCACTCATAACACAAAATCAATTTTATGGAATATGTCAAATATCTGACCTTTACATATCATTTTATTCTCTGTTATTCTGGAAACAAGCAGAATCAACACGCAAAAATTCCCTTTGTTTCAAACAAATCGATTCAAAGAATATCTGAAATATCTGATCTTCACATATCTTCGATTCCTCTTTATTCTGGAAGCAGGCACAATTTACATGCAAAATCTATCACTTCTTTCAAACAAATTGATTCAAACAACATTCGAAATATCTCACCGTTATATGTTTTCCATACATCTTCTTTCTGAAAACAAGCAAAATCAGCATGGCAGCAAATTTGTCACTCATAACACGAAATCAATTTTATGGAATATGTCAAATATCTGACCTTACATATCATTTTGTTCTCTGTTATTCTGGAATGAAGCAGAATTAACACGCAAAAAAGTCACTCCTTTCAAATGAATCGATTCAAAAAATATCCGACCTTCATATGTTTTCGATACGTCATTATTCTGGAAGCAAACAGAATTAACACGCAAAAATTTCCTTTGTTTCAAACAAATCGATTCAAAGAATATCTGAAATATCTGACCTTCACATATTTTCGATTCCTCTTATTTCTGTAAGCAAGCAGAATTAACACGCAAAAACTGTCACTCCCTCAAAACAAGATTAGAAATATCTGACCGTTACTTTTTTTCCATTCTTCTTTTCTCTGGAAGCAAGCAGAATTAACACGCAAAAAATGTCACACCTCTCAAACAAATCGATTCAAAGAATATCTGAAATATCTGACCTTCACATATTTTCGATACATCTTTATTCAGGAAGCAAGCAGAATTAATACGCAAAAAATGTCACATCTTTCAAACAAATCGATTCAAAGAATATCTGAAATATCTGACCTTCACATATCTTTGATTCCTCTTTATTCTGGAAGCAAGCAGAATCAACACACAAAAACTGTCACGTCTTTCAAACAAATTGATTCAAACAACATTTGAAATATCTCACCGTTACATGTTTTCCATTCATCTTCTTCCTGGAAACAAGCAGAATCAGCATGGCAGCAAATTTGTCACTCATAACACGAAATCAATTTCATGGAATATGTCAAATATCTGACCTTTACATATCATTTAATCTCTTTTATTCTGTAAGCAAGTAGAATTAACACGCAAAAAAAGTCACATCTTTCAAACAAATTGATTCAAAGAATATCTGAAATATCTGACCTTCACATATCTTCGATTCCTCT
Source organism: Thysanoteuthis rhombus (assembly GCA_963457665.1). Taxonomy (NCBI): domain Eukaryota; kingdom Metazoa; phylum Mollusca; class Cephalopoda; order Oegopsida; family Thysanoteuthidae; genus Thysanoteuthis; species Thysanoteuthis major. The sequence goes on along the minus strand of OY735240.1, from coordinate 22,376,306 downwards.
TTTTTCTGGAAGCAAGCAGAATTAACACGCAAAAATTCCCTCTGTTTCAAACAAATCGATTCAAAGAATATCTGAAACATCTGACCTTCACATATTTTCGATATGTCTTTATTCTGGAAGCAAGCAGAATTAACATGCAAAAAATGTCACTCCTTCAAACAAATTAATTCAAAAAATGTCTGAAATACCTGACCTTCACATATTTTCGATTCCTTTTTATTCTGGAAGCAAGCAGAATTAACACGCAAAAAATGTCACATCTTTCAAATAAATCGATTCAAAGAATATCTGAAATATCTGACCTTGACATATCTTCGATTCCTCTTTATTCTGGAAGCAAGCAGAATTAACATGCAAAATCTATCACTTCTTCCAAACAAATTGATTCAAAGAAGATTAGAAATATCTCACCGTTACATGTTTTCCATTCTTCTTCTTTCTGGAAACAAGCAGAATCAGCATGGCAGCAAACTTGTCACTCATAACACGAAATCAATTTTATGGAATATGTCAAATATCTGACCTTTACATATCCTTTTATTCTCTGTTATTCTGGAAGCAAGCAGAATCAACACGCAAAAAATGTCACTCCTTTCAAACAAATCGATTCAAAGAATATCTGAAACATCTGACCTTCACATATTTTCGATACGTCTTTATTCTGGAAATGAGCAGAATTAACACGCAAAAAATGTCACTCCTTTCAAACGAATCGATTCAAAGAATATCTGAAATATCTGACCTTCACATATTTTCGATACGTCTTTATTCTGGAAGCAAGCAGAATTAACACGCAAAAAATGTCACTCCTTCAAAGGAATCGATTCAAAGAATATCTGAAATATCTGACCTTCACATATTTTCGATTCGTCTTTATTCTGGAAGCAAGCACAATTAACATGCAAAATCTATCACTTCTTTCAAACAAATTGATTCAAAGAAGATTAGAAATATCTGACCTTCACATATCTTCGATTCCTCTTTATTCTGGAAGCAAGCAGAATTAACATGCAAGATCTATCACTTCTTTCAAACAAATTGATTCAAACAACATTCGAAATATCTCACCGTTACATGTTTTCCATTCTTCTTCTTTCTGGAAACAAGCAGAATGAGCATGGCAGCAAATTTGTCACTCATAACACGAAATCAATTTTATGGAATATGTCAAATATCTGACCTTTACATATCATTTTATTCTCTGTTATCCTGAAAGCAAGCAGCATCAACACGCAGAAAATGTCACTCCTTTCAAACAAATCGATTCAAAGAATATCTGAAAAATCTGACCTTCACATATTTTCGATACGTCTTTATTCTGGAAGTAAGCAGAATTAACACGCAAAAAATGTCACTTCTTTCAAACAACATTAGAAATATCTCACCGTTACATGTTTCCCATTCTTCTTTCTGGAAACGAGCAGAATAAGTATGGCAGCAAACTTGTCACTCATAACACGAAATCAATTTTTCGGAATATGTCAAATATCTGACCTTACATATCATTTTGTTCTCTGTTATTCTGGAATGAAGCAGAATTAACACGCAAAAAAGTCACTCCTTTCAAATGAATCGATTCAAAAAATATCCGACCTTCATATGTTTTCGATACGTCATTATTCTGGAAGCAAACAGAATTAACACGCAAAAATTTCCTTTGTTTCAAACAAATCGATTCAAAGAATATCTGAAATATCTGACCTTCACATATTTTCGATTCCTCTTATTTCTGGAAGCAAGCAGAATTAACACGCAAAAACTGTCACTCCCTCAAAACAAGATTAGAAATATCTGACCGTTACTTTTTTTCCATTCTTCTTTTCTCTGGAAACAAGCAGAATCAGCATGGCAACAGACTTCTACTTTATAACACGAAATTAAGTTTTGGAATATGTCAAATATCTTACTTTTACTTATCATTTCATTCTCTGTTATTCTGGAAGCAAGCAGAATTAACACGCAAAAATGTCACTCCTTTCAAACGAATCGATTTAAAGAATATCTAAAATATCTGACCTTCACATATTCTTGATACGTCTTTATTCTTGAAGCAAGCAGAATTAACACGCAAAAAATGTCATTTCTTTCAAATAATCGATTCAAAGAATATGTGACCTTCACATATCTTCGATTCCTCTTTATCCTGGAAGCAAGTAGAATTAACACGCAAAAAATGTCACTTCTTTCAAAGAAATTGATTCAAACAACATTAGAAATATCTCACCATTACATGTTTTCCATTCTTTTTTTTTCTTGAAACAAGCAGAATCAGCATGGCAGCAAACTTGTCACTCATAACACGAAATCAATTTTTGGAATATGTCAAATATCTGACCTTTACATATCGTTTTATTCCCCGTTATTTTGGAAGCAAGCAGAATTAACATGCAAAGATGTCACTTCTCTCAAACAAATCGATTGAAAGATGTCATACTTCACTAAAAAATTGATTCATAGATCATCTTAAATATCTGATCTTCACTCTTTTTCATTCTTTTTTTGTCCTGAAAACAAGCAAAATTAACATAGCAAACTTTTCACTCATCACACAAAATCAGTTTTCGGAATACGTCAAATATCTGACCTCCATATGATCTCCATTCTTGCTTACTCTGGAAGGAAGCAGAATTAACATGCAAAAAATGTCACTTGCTACAAACAAATCGATTAAAAAAATATATGTAATATCTGACCTCCACATATTTTCAATTCTTTTTATTCTGGAAATAAGCAAAATCATCATAGCAAACTTGTCACTTTTAACCCGAAATCAATTCGAGGAATACGTCGAATATCTGTCCTCTAGATGATCCCTGTCCTCCTTCATTCTAGAAGTAGTATCATCATTCCAAAAATAATATCCCATTTGATCAATCTATTAAAACAATATCTGATATTTCTGACGTTCAAATACTTTTGATTCTTCCATGTTCTGGAAACAAGCTGAATCAACAAAGCATTTATTTCCCTCAAAACACCAAATCAATTTCAGCAATATCTCAAATATCTGATCTTCATATGATCTCTGTTCTTCCTAATTCTGGGAGCAAGCAGAATTAACATTTCAAAAATGTCACTCTATTCCACACAAATCGATTCAAAGAATATCTGAAGTTTAGAAAACTTTCGATTCTCCCTTGTTCTGGAAACAAGCAGAATCAGCATAGCAAACATTTCACTCATAGCACAAAATCAATTTTAGCAAAATCTCAAATATCTGACCTTTATATGATCACTGTTCTTTATTTTGGAAGTTAGCAGAATTAACATTCCCCAAATTTCACCCCATTCTAATAAATCGATTCAAAGAATATCTGAAATATCTGACCTTTACATATTTTCGTTTCCTCTTTAATCTGGAAGGAAGCAGAATTAACATGCAGAAAATGTCTCTCTTTTCGAACAAATCAATCTACCTGAAATATCTGACCTTTACATACTTTTCCACTTCATACGGTTCTGGAAACTAGCAGAATCAGCTTAGCAAATATGACACTCATCACATAAAATCAATTTCAGCAATATCTCAAATATCTGACCTATAATATTTTCGATTTTTTTGTATTCTGGGAACGAGCGGAATCAACATACCAAAAATATCATTCCTTACTAACAAATCGCTCCAAAGATTATCTCAAATATATAACCTTCACTTTTTCCAGGAAACAAATAACATCGGCATAGCAAACATTTCATTCATAACCCAAAATCAATTTCAGCAATATCTCAAATATCTGACCTTTATATGACCTCTTTTCTTTATTTTGGAAGCAACCGGATTTAAGATTCCAAAAATGTCACTCCATTCAATCAAATGTATTCAAAGAATATCTGAAATATCTGACCTTTAGATATTTTTGATTCCTCTTCATTCTGGAAACAAGCAGAATTAGCATAGCGTACTTCTGACTCATAACATGTAATCAATTTTAGGAATATGTCAAATATCTGACCTATAAATATCATTTAATCTTCTTTATTCTGGAAGCAAGCAGAATCAACAGGACAAAAATGCAGTCCTTTTAAACAAATTGATTCGAAGAATGTCTGAAATATCTGACATTTACATATTTCAATTCCTCTTCATTCTGGAAACAAGGAGAATCAGCGTAGCAAACATCATTCATGACACAAAATCTATTTCAGCAATTTCTCAAATTTCTTACCTTTATATGTTCTCCGTTGTTCCTTATTCTGGAAGCAAATAGAATTAACATTCGAAAAATGTCACTCCTTTCAAACAAATAGATTAAAAGGATATCTGAAATATCTGACCTTCACATTTTTTTGATTTTTCTTTGTTCTGGAAGGAAGCAGAATTAACATGCAAAAAATGTCACTCCTTTCTATCAAATCGATTCGTAGAATATCTCAAATATCTGACCTTTACATATTTTCCATTCTTCTTTGTTCTAGAAACAAGCAGAATAAGTACAGCAAACTTTCCACTCATTACACGAAATCAATTTTTAGGAATACGTCACAGATCTGACCTTTAAGTGTGTTTTTATTGCTTTTTATTCAGGAAGCATGCAGAATTAACACAACATAAATATCACTTCTGTCAAACAAATCAATTCAAAGAATATCCGAAATATCTGACCTCCACATATTTTCAATACGGCTTTATTCTGGAAGTAAGCAGAATTAACACGCAAAAAATGTCACTCCTTTCAAACTAATCGATTCAAAGAATATCTGAAATATCTGACCTTTACATACTTTTGATTTTCTTTGGTCTTGGTAACAAGCAGAATCAGCATAGCAAACATGTGACTAATCACACAAAATCAATCACAGCAATATTTCAAATATCTGACATTTTCGATTTTTCTTTATTCTGGAAAGAAGCAGAATTAACATACCAAAAATGCCATTCCTTACTAAAAAATCGCTTCAGAGATTATCTCAAATATCTAACTTTTACTCTTTTCTGATTTTTTTCTTCTGGTAACAAGCAGAATCAGCACAGCACACATGTCACTCATAGCACCAAATCAATATCAGCAATATCTCAAATATCTGACCTTTATATGATCTCTGTTCTTCTTTATTCTGAGAGCAAGTAGAATTAACATGCGAAAAAACATTACAAACAAATTGATTCTAAGAATATCTGACCTTCACTTTTATTTATGTATTTTTTAAATTGTTCTTCTATCTGGAAACAAGCAGAATCGGCATAGCTAACAAGTCACTCATCACACAAAATCAATTTCTGCAATATCTCAAATATATGACATTTCCATATCATGTATTCATATTAATTCTGGAAGTAAGCAGAATTAGCACACCAAAAATGTCATTCCTTTCAAATATATCAATTTGAAAAATACGTAACCTTACATATTTTCAATTCTTCATGGTTTCGGGAACAAGCTCAAGTAAGATAGCAAACATGTCGCTCATCACGCAAAATCAATTTCAGCAATATTTCCATCATCTGACCTTCAATATCTTCCATCCTTCTTTATTCTGGAAGCAAGCTGAATTAACACGTCCAAAATGTTAAACCTCAACAAATCTATTCAAAGATCATTTCGAATTTCTGACATTTACTTTTTTCTGGAAACAAGCAGAATCAGCATAGCCAACATATCACTCATTACACAAAATCAATTTCTGGAATATCTCAAATATATGACCTTTACATATCTTCATTTCTCCTTCCAAGTGGAAGGAAGCAGAATGATCCGACTAAAAATGTCACTCCTTACAAACAAATAGATTATCTGGAATATCTGACTTTAACATATTTTCGATTCTTCTTCGTTCAGGATAGAAGCCGAATCAGCATAGCGAAGACATCACTCATCACAAAAAATTAATTTCAGGAATATGTCAAATATTTGACCTTCACATGTTTTCCATTCTCCTATATTCTGGAAGCAAGCAGAGTTAACATACCAAAAATGTCTCTATTTACAAACAAATCAATTCAAAGAATATCTGAAATATCTGACCTTCACATATTTTTGTTCTTTTCTTGCCTTGGAAGCAAACAAAACATACAAAAAATGTCACTGCTCATGAACAAATCGATTCAAAAAACATCTGACCGTTACATGTTTTTTTTATTCTTCTCTACTCTGGAACGAGTAGAATTAACATAACAAAAATATCATCCGTCACTAATAAATCAATTCAAAGAATACCTGAAATATCTGACCTTATATTTCCGATCCTTCTGGAAACTAGCAAAATCTGCATAGCGAACACCTCATTCTTCACACAAAATCAATTTCAGGAATATCCCAAATATCTGACCTTTACATATCTTTCCTTCTTTTTTATGCTGGAAACAAGCAGAATTAACATACCAAAATATCACTCCTTACAAACAAATCGACTTGAAAGAGATTTCAAATATCTGACCTTTATAAACTATTCTTCTCTATTCTGGAAGCCAGCAGAGAGAACATACCAAAAATGTTTTTTATTACGAATAAATCAATTCCAAGAATATCTCAAATATCTGACCTTAACACCTTTCCGACTGTTTTTTGTTCTGCAAACAAGCACGACACAACAAACATGTTACTTGTCAACAATTCAATTCCAAGAAATCAGCAATAACTAACCTTCACTTATTTATGATATTTTTTTTGCTGGAATCAAGCAGAATAAAGATACCAACCAAGTTACTAGTTTCATACCCATGCATTTCAGACATATTTTAATACCTGACCTCATAGTTTCAATTCATCATTTGTATAGAAAGAAGCAGAATCAAAGCAAACTATTCACTCATTACAATTCCAGGAATATCTCTAATATCTAACCTTCACATATTTTTCATTCTACTTCATTCTGGAAGCAAGCATTATTATCAAGTCATACATGTCACACATTACAATCAAATCGATTCCACGAATATTTGCAATATTTAACCTCAACATATTCTCAATTTTCATTCTAGAAATAAGCAGAATCAACACTCTAAACCAATCATACATTCCCAACACATGAATCAAGGGAATGAATATTTCATATCTGACCTTTATATCTCTTTTAGTGACCCACTGTAAACATGTTCATTCAACAGTTATTATTTTCTGAATTTTCATTCTTCTGGAAGGAAGCAAAATCAATTAGAGCAAACCTGGCACTTACTCCAAATATGATCAATTCGGTAAACATCTCATGCCTGACCTTTTTTTCTTCATTTCTGGTAAGAAGAAATAACACAGCAACCATGGCACAATTATCACCAACTTTAGGAATACCTGAAATATCTTTATTGTTAAACCAAGTAGATATAATATGGATATTGAACATCTGTAACAATATCTCATCCTGAAGTCTGGAAACTAGCAGAATCAACGGAGCACATATGGTACAAACATGATCTCTTTAAAGAACATCTCAGATGTCTGACCATTTTCATTTCGTAAAGATCAAGGGATGATTAATGCAGTAGACAAGGCAATGATTCCAACCATGATCAATCTAGAGAATATCTTCAATGTCTCACCATTTAACTTCAAGTTAGAATCATACTGGAAGGAAGCAAAATCAAAATAGAAGACAGGACACTCATTCCAAATATCATATCAGAGAATATCAGCATTCATACATATGTAATGGCTTAATTGAATCCCAGTCCAAGAAAAAATTAGAAATATAGCAAATAAGGCCCTCATTTCAACTTTGAATTGCATATTTCACCAATTCAGAGAATTTGATGAGTATCTGCAAAATTGCATCCCCCTGATTGCTTTTTTTGTCATTAAGATGTTGAATCAAGACCACTAAAATGGGATTTGCACTGAATAGGATCTATTGCTAAAATGGATCAATCCATTTGTGAAGATGTCACACTGCCTTAATTCAAATACTATCAATATTTGAATATCTTGAATATTAAACACAATCAAGTCTGAGAAAATTTGAATTTCCGTACTTTTAATATCCATTAAAACACTTTTCACTTCCAACACTTGCACTCAATGCAAATACAATCGATGAAGATGTTTGACTGTTACAATCTTGTTTGTCTAAATCAGGTAAAATCAATATTAGTTACTACAACTCAAGTTAGTCACTACATGATCAATTAGATTCTTTCACACTGAAAGGAACAGAATCGCAGCAGACATGGTACTCACTCCAAATGCAATTGATTTGAAGCATGTATTCAAGTGGTTTGGTTTTCACTCTAGCCCGAAATATGCAGAATCAGCACGAACATATTGCACCTACTCCATACATTATTAATCTAGGGAATATATCACATATTGGCACCTTAACATTTTTTGGTTATATCTTCGATCAAGAAATATGTTCAATTCACAGCACACAGGGCACTTGTTATCAGTACAGCCAATTTAGACAATATTATGAATATCTGTATTACATCATTCCCCTTTCATTTGGAAAAATGCAGAATTACCACAGCAAAAATGGCATCACTGATCTAGAATATATATTCACTAATCTACTATAATTCATCTACTTCGTTATTTCTGAAAAAAAAAAAAAAAAAAACAAACTTTATTAATGGTTTATCTGCATACAGTATTTTTCAAACGTGAGAATATTCAGCTCAATCTTAAAACAATTCTAAATATTTTTATCCATTGATTTATATAACCATCTTGATCCTTTTGACACTCTTCCCTCAGAGAAACTTAGATAAAGGGTTTGTCTAAAATATTACATACTGTGACTAATTCTCATTTCAAATCCATTTTGGAATACCTAAAATAGAAAAGTCAAGTACAGTTTCTGTCCATCATCAAGGTCTACTACAGGAGAAATATAATTTTCTTCGAATAAAGTCATAGTTATCTAGAAAGAGTAATCAGATATAAAGGCAGATTGAAATATCACCTTTCATTAGATATTCCAGTAGAATGTCACACATGCATATCAGCATGATCAATTCAAAAAACAAAAAAAAAAAAAAAAAAAAACAAATAAATAAAAATCAAACTAATTATAATATATTTAGATCCAATTCAAAAGGATTATCATCCAAAAACAAACACACTGCAAGCATCTACTTTCAAGAATGTGAAAACATTCGATGATGCATGCAAATCAAATAAATCCATCTTCCATTTTCCATTATGTTTTTTTATAACAATCCTAGTATAAAGCATGACAAGAAAATACCTGCACTGGAAAATCAGTGTTCTCTGAAGGATTACTTGACAAGTTCCAAGGTGCTCACAAGATATATAAGAGTTCTTCCACAAGTTCATCAAGAATTTGTCATCTCCAGCATTGAAGAATCCATCAACAAATCATTCATCAGTATCTTTCAAATCTAAGCTTGAACAGAAACAATGTTAAATCACTTTTAATGCTCCACAAGCTTACTCTCTCAATAAGGATGGAACTATATAGAAGCAAAATGGAATCGAATGTTCATGTTAGGCAAGTAATTCATGAATTGGTTGTAAGATATCATATGATGAAAATACTATCATTTGATGGAAAAGCATGATTATTTTACTATCTTATTCAACAATTAAGTTATTGATTATAAATGTTCATGTATCAGACTATTTTTATACAGCATAGTTGAATAACTTTCAGTCAAGATGTAGGAAGCATTCTCAATATCATGCAAAAGAAAAACATATTACAAGATCATTTTCCTCTATCTCACAAGGAAAAGCATATCTCTTAGAAAAAGAATTATATTGAATCTTAAACACTACAAAATCAAGATATTTACAGCAACTGCATTTTCATACGTCTGTCCACTTCTTTTCTTTCACAGCACACTTTCTATCATTCTTTCTCTTCTCCCATTGAATAGGTGCTTCATCATTCCAGAATTGGTTCAAGTGATGCTGAAAGTTCCTATCGGTATAATTCAAGTTTAAAGTCAAGGATGGTTTAACCAAAATGTTCAGGATCAGAGGCTAAGCTAGGTTGGTGACACTCATTACAATCCAGCTATTTTACCATCACTGATTTCGCTTGCACAAGATCGACAGCTGTAGGGGTTCATTTGTTAGCATGGAATTTACATGAGCAAAATTAGGGTAATGAGTGTCACCAATACAGAATCTGAGTATTTGTCATTAATCTATGTTCAAACCCAGAGAATTCATGATCAACATTTTCAATGAGGTAGTGATAGATGATATGTAATTCTACCTCACTTGCAGCATGCTTTGTGACAACTACATATTTTAACAACCAAAATATCACATCATTCAATCAACAGTAATCAAAAATGGGTACATCAACAAAATGATAAAAACCTCCCAGTTAGGGGTATATATATACCTCTTTCATCAGGCTTTCATTCTCAAGTGAGCACACTTAGTTATGCAGTCTGTTCTTCGTTTTTCTTTCTCTGAAGTTGGTCAAATGTTCAAGTATATATGATAGTTTTGGGTAACAAAATTCGATGGATTTCAATTTGTTTTCTTTTTCCAAGCATTCACAAGGAACAATTTTCCCCAAGACAGACGAGTGATACAAAAAGTTGATTTCCTGGGATGTTCCGTTGTCAGGCTGAATCAAGGTTATCTGATAAGAACCATCTTTACTGTTTCTATAGTTACAATATATTGAGATATTCTAGATTTCAGTGTGATTGTGGTACAATACAGTCAGTTTCATTTAGAAGCAAATCAGAAGTTTCTCATATTGGCCAGGAGAGCTGGCAATTGGAAAATGATGTTCCCAGATTTTAAAAAAAGAAATAACAAACAAAACATGAAATGGTTGGAAAACTGTAGAGAAGAACTCATTTTCTCCTAAAAAGATGCAGCAGTCCCTGATTTTTGCTCGCTGTTCTATGAACACAAATGAGGATATCATCAAAATTTGCCACAAGGCATTAGTGAACAATTGGTCCAGAAAGAATTCTTCCAAATCATGATGCAAGTAGTAGTTGAAAAAAAAAAAAAAAAAAAAAAAAAAAAAAAAAAAAAAAAAAAGAAACCAAAATGCATGCTTCCTCCCTACTGTGTCAAGAAGAGTTGAGATCCTTGTGAAGTTGCTGACTGGAAGGAAAAGTATGCATTTCTTGTGTTGTTGCTGTGTCCGAAGATTTTTCATGGTTTGGTAGTTTGAAAGATTTCAGAAAGAGAGGGAGGAGAAAAAAAAACTCCTGTGAATTTGAGTATTTTTTCCACTCCTCACTTTTGAATAGTTTATAAAAGTCTGAGAGAGTGGGAAAAGAAAAAAAATGTGGGTGAAGAGGATATTCTACATCTTGCAATTCTTGTTGAATTGTGTGATGTCTGATTTCTTCATTCAACTCTGAAAAGAGAAGTTCATTGGAAAACCCTTCATTTCTCCCTCTAAATGTTTGTTCCAACCAAATGTAATGAATACTGAGCTAGTTCTTAGAATGAATTGCTCGTTAGTATGAAGATAAGTAAGGTATTTTGATCCCAAGTTACTTCATCAATCAATTTAAATATGATTAATTATTGAATTTAAACAGAAACTAATTTAGAATCACTTTTAAACAATGATCTGATAAAATATCAGAAGATATTACTGAGTCAATCAATTTTTTCTTGTAAAAATTTCTACAACAAATATGCATTCAATTAGGTGCATAAAATCTTACTACTCCCCCTCTTCACTCACTGAAATTATTATACGAAAACTAAAAATGGACTTATCAGTGGATAAGTTTTAGAATAATGTGGGGGCAGCAAAAAGCAATCATATAGCAGTAAGCCTTGCTCATAAGATACAAATAAAGATAATTGGAAAGGCTAAAGCAGTTTCTGCAAAATCAGAGAAAAAATCCAAAGGGTTTCTGTACCTTTCAATGAATATGTAGATATTTTATACTTCATCACTTGTCAAGTCACGTTTGACCAAGTTGGTAGAATTTGATATCTTGAGACGGTCATCTTATGTTGAGGTTTGCATCAGTCCAGGGTATACAAACTTGAGATATGCGGCTGGTTTAGTATAAAAAGTAAAAGAAATGATCGCTGGGTAGCCCATTACCCAACAAGATATGGGCATTAGGATAGCTTTCAATGAGGGCTACTTCTACGTACTGAGAAGAGATTTTGATAGCCTTAACTTTAGGAAATGCAGAAAAATAAGACTTATACCAGTTTAATATTCAGAAGTGAAAAATCCTTTATTTTATTCTTTTCAATTTAAAATCAAGTTCATGTTTTATATTGAAGTCATTTTTACAAGTTCTCTTAACTATCAACCTGTTCCTATGAGATAAACATACTTATGAGTATTTTGTCATGTATTAGATAAGACACTTTGATACAAGATATAACTTACAAAATGTTCTGGGATTGTTCACCTTTATTTTGGGTAATGGCAGAGAGGCACCTGAGTAGATTCTTGAAAATCCTTGACTGAAAAAATAGACTGTGCCTCCTATAAAAAAAACACACGCCACAGCCAAAATGCTAACTTCTGTAAGATAAAAGTGACAAGAAAAGAACCTCAAGAGACCTGAAATAAACACTTGTATAGCATTTCATTGATCAAATACCAACTTTTCTAATTCAAGCTTTACAGTCGACAGCACACTTCATTGAGTATACTTAGAGCTTATGATTATTAGCTTTACCGCTCAGGAATCATTACTCTTATGTAACACATTTTAAGACAATCACCAAAAAACATTGAACTAGAAGGAATATATTATGCGTCTTACGCATCAAGGATTCAAGGAACCAAGAGTTATAAAGCTCTCCATCTACTGACAAAAAAAAAAAAAAATTATATATCTTGGCTTTCTAACGTCTAATTCTTTTGAATGTTACTTGCATTTTGAAAATTCACGTACAATATTAATACAATAAGATGAGGAGATGGGGTTCGTATCTCATCTATTAAATAGGCAAGGTGAAAAAATTCACCTAGTGACCAGGATTTCCTTCTACCAACTTCACAACTCAACTAGGAGGTCCAATTGACAAATGCACTAATACAAGATCCAACTGATCATGCAATCTCAATTATTTAAAATATTAGCTGTGCTCAAGTAATCATCAATCAATTTTCAGATATTCCAGTATTATAAAAATTGGTTATGAACCAACATACATGTTTAGCCAGCCTGTTCGATGAGAGTTCAAAGTGTTAGAAAAAAAAAAAAACAAACAAAAAAACATACAAATAAATCCTGGGAAATGGGTAAGCTTTCTGCATAACTCAATTTTTTCTTTACTTACCCCGATTTGCCAAAATCTACCAGGTAACCTTTTTTTATCAACTTGGGTAGATAGGATACTCTGCCAACCCGTCATCACTCGCTCCTTGAGCTTTTATACCTTTTTAGAGAATTGAGAAAATTCTTCAGACACCAATATCCATCAAGTCTAAATTCAAAAATCAAAAACTACAATAAGGTAGGCAAAGTAAATCCTTACTTGCAGCTTTCTGTCTTTCATAGAGGAGAGAGAGGGGGTAATGAATTAACAAAGAATAAATAACAAATGTTTTAGATGTTTTGGTCCTGTCAGTGCAAAATGCAGTTTAGATGAGCTTTGTTCCTGATGCTCACCTCTTAAAGGCGGTTTGACTTTTTCAGCTGGCATCAGAAGATTGTTTCTTTTCATTTTTTCTTCGATTTCTGGATGTAGTTATCAAAAGTCAAATTAAGAAATCTTACATGAACCCAAGTGGAAAGAACTACTAGGCATCATTATTTCAACTCGGGATCTAAAATGGGAACCAAGTATAATAAAAAAAAAATAAAAAAAATAAAAGAAGGAAGCCTAATAGTGTCCAGTTGAGTTCATGTCAAACTAGTTGATGAGCTTCTCATTTCATCAAAATGTTTGATATAAATCTTGACAGATATTGTATCTCAAAATCTGTCTCACTATATTCAAACCTGTCATTAATTAATGCTTAAAATTATATCTTTTTTTTGTAAATCTAGTGATTTCAGTGAAAGGTTCAAATCATTACTAGTATTTTAGTTACTTCCACTCACTCTCAAATAATTCAGAGAAGAGAAGGGTTTGGGTTTAAGTGTGGGTGCAAAATCTAATATCAACAAGTGAATGCAAGGAGGTTCAATAATTGTTTTACCCCTGTCTATACAGCCGTTGATGCTGCCACTGCTGTCCACGTCCCCTGAGAATGACAAGTGCTGTGGGTCCAAAATCCAACAGGTTCCAACAGATTCTTGATTCCAGTGAAACCAAGAGGGAGAAATGCTGCTGTTAAATAATAACTAAAATATTTCCATCATAAAAAAAAAATGTGCCAACTGCACTGCCCTTTTTTGGAGGGGGAGCAGTTAGACACTTAAAAAACCTGTAGAAAACCTTGGAATCAAATAATACAGATTGATCCAATACTAAAAGTCATTAATTTCAGCAATTAATCAAACTAAATGAATATAAAGCATAATGAATATGATTTAAATAGATTCCCTGTTTTAAAAAAGGGAGATAACTGGCATCTCATGCAGAATCCTTTTCAAGTTTGGTTCTTAAATTTATTCCAATTTTGGACATGTGTTATTTTTAAAAAGATTTTGGCAAATAGCCATCATATTTTTTTGGTTAAGAGACTGAATGAACATTTATTGAAGATGATAAAATATACAAGATACGCACACCGAGTTGCAGTTCAGAAAACGTACCTTCCTTGCCTGTTGCCATAGCAGCAAACCTTTCACACCAGAGCCTGTGGGCCACAACATCAGTGTTGTATTATTCTCATTTCTGGAAACTAATAATTTTTGTGTTAACAAAACATTGTCAACAACTACAAGAACCAATCAAGCTTCTCTCAACTATTCTATAGGAAGATGATAGAAAATCAAAAGGAAAAATACTATTCACTGATGTTCTTTTTCTAACTAAATAAACATCAAAAGAAACAAGAGTAAGTCATAAGAAAGAAAAGGTCTTGAACAAGCCTCCACCGTAACCTAATTCCACATTTTACAAAGATGATTTTATCCAATATCATTTAACGTATTGCATCACTGATTCGAATATCTATACAGGCAGTTCAGAACGTAGCCATAACATGGACTTCAAGTAAAATTGATTATTTCTCAGAAACAAATGATCATCTTGTACAAACTTGATAACATTCCTAGTATTCATTCGGTGATAACTACATTAATGGAAAGGTCACTTCCAATTCAATTGTTCTGACACCTAAAATCAGCAGACCATGTAAGAGTGAAGATCCCCAAAAGAATCGAAATCAGTCTAGATACTCCGGTAAGATTAGTCAGGCAGAGGTTCAATTAATATCCCGATCATTATCTGTTCCGTAATACAAAACGGAATGATGCTCTCTAATGCAACTTAGTTATTATCCGTTGTTCAAAATGGATAGGTTGCACCCAGTGGATCTTTTACACATACATCAGGCAATCAGTCAGATAGGGTGAGGAGCAATTTGGCATTATGTATTCCTAAGAGCAGAAGTCGAAGGGAGATAATTAGGAATCCATGTTTCCCTCCATCAAAGCTATTCTCATAACTAGACACTGCACCGAGTGCTGACCATTCTGTCTGGTTAATGACAACCATATATTATGGCCAGTTGTCGTGTAATCGCGGTGCACGGGATTCCTTCACTAATGGTCCCCATTACCCTCAGATATAGAGGCAACAGGATACAACTAGGTATCTTCGATTCTTCCACTGAACAGAATCAATGGTGGCCAATGGTCCCTTTAGAGATGTATTTTTGAGATAACTTCAGGCGAGTAGAACCACCAGAGACTATAATGAACAGTTAGACATTTTACACAAAATATTAAGGTTGACCAGTGAATTGATTAGTTTTTAGAATGATACAAGCACAGAGAGAAATAGGGCAAAGTGAAAAAGAAATGGATACCCCTTTGGTCGTTGGCAGAGGGAGGACTGCTTGTGATGGTATAAAAGGAACAAGACGTTGACCCCTTTTAAAGAGAGGAGGGTCCCCTGGATTGGTGACAACTGTGAAAAACAAACGGTTTACAATAGTAGGCTAACAGACATCATTATCAAAGGCTGAAAACTAGAAACTGATTATAAAAGCCAATATTTTGCGTGATAAATCTAACAACAAATGATCAATATCTTGGATTCATAATTATCTACTCAAGTTCAAAGATTTCAATTTTCTCCGGTTTAATATCGGATTAGGATTTATTACAAGATAAAAGCACTGACTCAACTGATAGGCAATCCACAATAAAATGGACATTTCATAGAACTGATTAAATTCCGCCATCCACTGTCAATGAGTTATCTACTGTTTTCTCAGTCAACGGAAGTGACGTAAGTAACATCATGGTTACGTCACTCACAAGGTAGAATTTCAGACCAAAACATGGCGTCCAAATATTTAGAGAAAACTTCAGGTGAGAAAAACCAACAAGGTAATTCTGACAGTTCAGGATTCAATAGAAAAACCCACTGGGGCATTTGTACCATAAAAAACTCAAAAATCAGATTTTTATCAACGATTTTCTTTGCAACAATTCGCCATAGCAATCTTTTTAAGCATTTTGAGCAAGAGTAAAATACGGACATGTTTCCTTTCATTTCAAGCTTTTGAGAACTAAGATAATAGAGAATTAGTAAAATATATATACACACTCGGATCATAGAGAATCAAGAAAAGGCAATGAAAAGCCAACCTGTAGATTCCATAAGATTTTTTTTTTTTTTTCGAAGATCTTGCCTAGAGAAGAATTGCCAGGATACACAGCATGAATGGAAATAACCTCAACAAATCTCAGGTATTGAAAACTGAAAAGAAAATTTATATACTCGGCCAGGTAACCTCAACAAAAGAACCAAATTCCAACGAGTGAATTAGTAAAAGTCAAAACATTTACCATGTTTCATATCACCAGTTACATACGTAGCACTTAGAATCGATGGAAGTTAAATAATTCCAGAAATTCGTAGAGATCAATGGAAAATGAATTTATCTTACATTTACATCATTTTCTTTCTAATATTTAGTTCTAGGGTAAAATGTCATATGAGGCATGGTAAAAAAAATTCCGAGATACTCAAGAAGTTTAAAAGGATCGATAAAATTAAATGTACAAATTATCATTTTGCAAGTTCATGTTACGATGAATGTCAGGCTAGAAAAATGTTAAACCACAAATTTTTTTTTTTCAACCAGCCAACATCTTTCCTCGTGAAGATATATACTAGGAAAAAAAAGCGGCCGCTATTAACTAAATAAGTTACATGGAGGAAAAAATGGTAAGCATAGAAGGAAAAAGAAAAAAATGTAGGTAACAATTCCAACCAAATAATCATTCATAACATACAAACAAAAATGAATACAATGTTAACAAGTTAGGGAAAGACATATTTTATGAAGAATTACTAGTTTTTTTCTTTTTTGTTTGTTTAACATGAACAGATCGATTTTAGCTTACCCAGCAGATCACGAGATATAAAAAAAAGAAACCCACATAGTCGCTCACTTGGGACAATTTTTTTAATAATTTTTCTCCGTACTGACAGTACAATTACTACGTTTGGTACACAACTCGGTAGTGACTCAACCATTTTCAAAGCTGCGAAGAAGAGAGACGAGAAATATAATGGTATAAAAAATGGAAAGAATCGACAAGTCAAGTTAAATTCAAAGACAGATTTTATTTTTTGTAAGATTACAAATCGGAATACATAAAAAGTCTTACCAAACTCTCTCGACAAGAAAAATGGGTCGGCCAAAAAGTTCGTTCGGTTGAGGGAATTTCTAATTAGCAATAATCAACAAATATATTTACCGCTTTGTTCCAATATCTTCTGTCGATGCCGTCTTTCAGGCTAATTCATTTCTTCCTTCGAGAAACCGCTATTGTACTTTTTATGATCATCGGAATTCATTTTTCTTCAGAATCCTTCAAGGACCGGAATAGATTAAGTGATAATCCGAGTGAAATATTAATCAGATGGATTATATGTCAAAACTTGGTCTCTGTGGGCAGCTAGAGCAGAAGACTGACAAAGGTGACGAACAATAGAAAGCAGTTACCTTGACATATTTACAGCATTTCAAAAGAGATTTCAGATGTCACAAATTTCCAACACGCGTCGGCTATCGTCTGATCTTTCTTCTCAGGACCAAAAGGGGCAGGGCGATTTGTCAAAACAGGTGCAATAAAACGTTGTCAAACACACCGGAACGGGACTAATTGTATTCAATTCTTACCTTACATATCATTACACTTCTTCCATGGAGCGTTGTTATCCAGAAGTCTAACTTTGCTTTCTTCTCAATTCTGCAGAAATTTCTTTTCCGGAATTTATCACTATCTTCCAGGAAAACGACCAACACCCACTGTGAGCAGAATTTTCTTCGAAATTTGCCACTTTCGGAAAATGATTGGAAAATCACTATCATATGACATATGTTGAACAATAAAAAGCAATATTTTCAAAAGTAATTCAACTAAAAAACCAGAACGAACATTTTGGACCAAACCATAAGTTAACGCGAGAGAGAAAATAAATTACACAGCTTGTTCATCCAACGGCCAGCACTGCAATGAGACGCTTAGATGAGGGACTACGTGATTTCTAGCCCCGGGCCTATTCACTGTATTCGTACGCTACTGCGCAGGATATAGTACCTCATAATCAACACATTATTTCGAGTAAAAAGGCGTAAATATCAAATTTTTTATGCGAATTATACAAAAATAGTAGAAACTAGAAGATTTATCCACGGTTTTTATATCTAATTTAATTGCAAATAATTATGTAGGAAGATGTCTGCGGAAGGTAAAAATATGTGACTGAATTACGTCATCTGAATAAAACAGGCGATGTGAAAGAAGGAAGGGCCAAGTGCAAAGGTCGAAGATTACGTCATCTTCTAAATATACGAATATGTTTTTATTATTTGTTTACTTATCTAAATAGCGTGAAACTTAATTTTGATTCATAAAATGATAATTTTAGAAATTTTGGAGAAAAAAAAATTCTATTTGCATTCATAATATTATTCACTGTGGGTAGCGTAGCACTAAATAACAAACAAAGTAAAAAAAGCTCCTGAAGGCGGAAGCTAAAAAGAGAGAAAGAGACGCGTAAACACTTTCAATCTTTCACCAATCTCTCGAAACAAAATTATTTAATCAATTACCAACAATTTATAAACTTTGCTTTTGTTATTTTCCAGGGAATCAACAGTTTTTTAGAAATATTTATTGGATTTTGTTGTTGATTTCTGTCCCCATATGAAAGAAACAATGGCGGCCTTCTCTATTACTACTACGACGACAACAACTCCTACTGGGGAAGAACAAGAAGTCATGGAAATTACAAATTATTTATCGCCCAGCAGTCAAAAATGGATGGAAAATTTATTCAAGGATGCCTCTAAGATGTCTGTAACTAACCAGACCTTAATCGGTGGATTATCTGGATGGTGTTGTGGCCTTCTTTTTGCTAAAGTGGGTAAGATGGCTGCTGCAACCGTTGGCACCAGCCTACTTCTCCTTCAAATTGCTCAACACCAAGGATATGTCGATGTCAACTGGAAAAAACTGGGTGATAATGCTCTAAAGATAAAAAAAGCCATCATGAAAGATACAGAAGAGGCCTTCCCTAAAATCGCATCGACATCCAAATCCTTTTTCGAAGATAATGTGTTGCTGGCTTCTGTTTTTGCTGGAGGTTTTTTGTTGGGACTTTCCTGATTGATTCTATGATTTTACCATTACTTCTGCCTTTTCCTGCCAGTCAAAGACATTTTTTTCTAAATTTCCATGTGTTATTGAATTCAAATTTAATAATTCTTTATTTGATTTCGCTGCCATTGTAGATATATTTTTTGTATTATACGAAATGAGGAAGTCAGTCCCGAATTAAGAAGAAAACAAACGTATAAATCGTCAACACTGGACTGTCAAATTCGAAAAAATAAAAAGAAGAAATACATATTATTTGGTAACCCTGCTGGAAACAAGAATAATAATAATTACTACCGCTGTCCCATAATAGTTATTTTATTTAGTGTAAGAAATGTAGATGCAAATGTGACAACTATTATGGGACATTTTATTATTATTATTTACTATTTATCATTACAATTTTTGGTTTCAAAAGTAACTAGTTAATATTTAAGGTTAGTTTGGTAGCAAATAGTTGCGTATTTGTTTGCTCTTTATTCATGAAATTGGTGTAATCAAGTAAAAGCAACATTTTAAATGTTGGCAGTAGCACTGTCTTTCTTATTGTTCTACATCAATTTCTCCCTTCATTTAATTTTGAAATCTTTAATACCATCTTGTAATATATCAGTTTGTTAATTCCATTTAATTAAGGGTTATTGGAATACTTAGCTAAGTTGTTTTCAGTTGGTCAGTTAAAAATCAAAAATATTTCTCAAATTGTTCTTTTTTTCATTTCAATTTGTTTGAAGATTATCCAAAATATGAAGGGAGGTAAAAATATTAAATATTTCATTTTTATTTACTATGTAATTCATGTGGTATACACACATATATGATGGCTTTTGTCATTACTGTAAATGGATATAGTAGTATGTATGTATAAAAAATTTCAATATGCTATACACACATATGCATTATTATATGTATATAATGTGCTGATTTACATTCTTGAAGGTTTTATCATGTTCAATATTTGTTAAATATAGAAGCTGTAATATATAATACTACTACAGATTTGAATCTGAAATGTGCAAAAATGAAACTTTCATCAAATACTATTACCACAAGTATCTAAAAGAGATCGCATATAAACCCATCACACATCCTTTCATAATTTTCACAGTACATTATCAAATATAAAAAGCATAACAAGTTTCCTTTGATGTTGAACTTTTTATTGCACCATATGCAGAGCGATTCGATATTTCCTTTCAAAATCCTGTTTAATATCATAGGAAATAAATATCAGGAAAAAGTGCTATGTAGCTAAAAAAAAAACGCCATGAATTACTACGTTATCATGGATGCACTGAAATCTATAACTCTGTGCAAACCTTCTACTTATTAAAAATTTTTTTTTTCATTCCTGGGTAAACAGCATTATTTATAATTGATTGTGTAAAAAAAAAATATGTAAAATGTCAATTATCCCTTCAAACTTTGTTTTTCTGGCCAGAACAGGGATTATATGAAATTTACTCAATTCCAGATGGACTATGGTTGATTTTGCACACTTGATCACATAAAGTAAGAAAGACAATTACGTATGATTATCAACGTCCTGGTCAAAAAAGTAAAGTGTGAAGAGAATAATGGCTATTTTCCATACTTTTTACACATAAGCTATCAGAAAATAACACAATACTCATAGACAAAAATTATTTGGGATAGTGTAATAGGTTTGTTATATTCAATTATGTGCTCAAATCTGTATATTAAATGCTAACAATTAAGTGGCTGTGATGTATATTTAACTGCACAGGTCGCTATCAATATCACACAATCCGACAAAAACTATTTGAGAAAGTGCTTTGTTTCCCTCCCAAATATATCATACATTTCACCCCTGCAGAGCCATAACCTTGGCAAACCTCCTCTAGCTTCACTTGTTGGAGAGGAAGCCTCTTATTGTGATCACTTAGGGACGGGATCTTTTAGATAACAACAACCTGCTGATAACATTAAGCAACTATGAAAATTAGAACAATTTACATTCATTGTTATAAATTCATTGTTGCATTATTAAATTCATTGTTATAAACAACTTTACATCATAAAAAATTGATGTGAAATTTATTTGCCTTTTCGATGAATTTTTGATTCATTTTATATTAAGTGTTTTAGACTGATTTCGATAACAATAGCCATTTGATAACATTATCTATTATTATTATAATAAATGGCTTCCTTTACTTAAAATTTTCTACTTTTCCAATGTCATAGAGCAGTGGCTAGCATGCTAGTCTTGCAGACCATTGACAGTAAGCTTGTTTTTCAAATAAACATGGCCTTGTGCCAAAGCTCTTACCATTCAACAAGTATCAAGCTTAACAACTCATAAACAAAATTCCACTCATTTTGGTAAGTAAAATTCTAATCAAATTGAACACGAACAGGAAAAAATATTCAGAGGTAGTTCTCATAAGTGATGAATTTTAATCCCTGTAATAATGCTCAACTGCCTCTCAAAAAATTTCAAGAAATATATACATATGAGTCATGTCTGTCACACACTTATAGTATCAGTAGCAGCTATTAGTCCCTTTCTCTTCCTACCCTCTTATTAAACTGCTTAACTTTCTTTTCTCTTTTCTCCTTCCTTCCCTCTTATTGAAATACGTAACTTTTTCTTTTTTCCTCTCTCCCTTCCTACCGGATCTGTCACACTAATGGTATCAGTAATAGCTATCAGCTGAGCTCATTATTGTACATTTGTAATAGCTCTCGGCAAAGCGACAGGTCATGGACTAAATTCTAATAAATCAATAATAGAATTTGATTCCCCCCCCCCTCATAGCACTTTTAAAAATATGCTTCATGTCTCATTTCTCTCGAAAGATATAAAATGATCATTTTTATCAATCATTTCATTACATTATTTCATCTATTTGACATTTTTATTTCTTCTTCATGAAAGCTCATACAATAAAAGATGTTATCTATATATTTGTCTTCTATTTTTTATAAATAATTAGTGTGATTGCTGCATATTTACAATCAAATCATTGCTTTTTCATGTATTTTTTTAAAGAAATTTATTCAGTCATTTTTAGGGCCGCCTATAAAATTATCAAGATATTAGTGCCATTCCCTTGCTAATAGGCTCGTCCTAATGCGCTTACTTACTGCCACTCATACATTTTAAAAGTATTCAGTGACTTCTCTTGTGAAGGGTGTAAAAAAATTTTTCACTGGTAACTTTTTTTGTTTTTATTGAGATTGGGTAGGTTCCACACTGCCGCACAATAACTCTTGCAGTACCTTCAGGAAATGCTGACTCCAGTTCTAGTTTTTGTATTTGAATGGTCACTGAAACAAATTTAAGTATGTACTTTTACTTTATACTCTATTTCTTTATTACCTAAAAACCTTATCTTGAACACTCGATCATTTCATCATCTTTCAATCTCTGCGGTATCGACCTGTAAAAATTGATATCTTAATTCCTTATTATACGACATATCGTTCCTGTGCATGACATCACAAGGCACCACAATATGTCACCCTTTTTCGAAAGTGATTCAGGCAACAACATTCCTGGAGTCGATTTTTTTTCCTTGAACTAAAAATCAACTTTTTTCAAAACTGACAAATTCCTTGTGGAGAGCAAGTTCTGAAGGATTGAAAGCACTAAAAATGAATTGCAAAAAGATTTTTATAATGGGGTGACTTGAGAAAAATGGGACCACAATTGTTCAAATGTTTTGTAATTGAAACCAATTGAGAAAAGTAAACATTGTTATGTTACTGAGGATTGAAAATTTATCCAAAACAATAGAATAATTTTATACAAATTTTGATACAAAATGATTTGTTTCAATACAAATACAAATATTTTTTTTATATTTATTCCCATCGCGAACAGAATGTAATAATTAATAAAAATTATTATTTATATTCCCAAGATCGCCAACCGGAAATAGCTGGGAGGAATATTTGAAAATTTATAATGAATTGGCTATACTATGAAAAATTGATATATTTATAATGAAAATCTTGAAAATTGCTTCATCATTTTAGTTATAATGGTATATAGCAACAATAACTGGTACTACTAATACACTTACTCACATAATTTCAAGTGTTTGGTGAGCCAAAAGTACATCTTTTTCAAATGTATAACACCATGATTGCAGGTTTACTATATAATTAATTATGTAAACAAACAGGTATTCTGCTTCAGCTGGGACCAGGAATTGTTGACCCTCTCTCTCACATTTGCAAGGTCTTCAAGTCACAGGCACTGCCCCCAATATTTATTTATATATGCCAGATGATATCAAAAAGTTCTAAGGTATATGAAAAGCTTTATTCGTATTTGAAAATCTGGCTACCATTCCCTTTGAAATAGTTAGGTAGTGCAGTGGCACAATTCTCTTAGTGCTTCTATCACAGTTCAAACACTCCCTGAAAAAGCCACCCTTTAAAGTGAGTAAAGTACCATCTGAGATTCACTCTTAATCTCCTCTGCAGTGTCAAAACAGCAACCCTTCAGCTTGAACTATACCTTGGGGGAGATGAAGAAGTTGTAGGGAGCCGACCTCAGCGGGTGTGGAGTGACAATCATGCTGGTGCAGCTCGAAAACAACGCTCTGTGATCATGTTCAGGTCGTTCGCACAAAATATTTTCTCAGAACTATTCTAAATAACATGGTGACGCTATTTCAATGATGGTGATCCAATGATTCTGATGTATAATTCGTCCAATTTCTTACAGGAATAGTGCTCATTGGGGGGTTGCACTGACCTCTCGTCATCTTCTAGTGATGTTCTACCACTCTTGAGGTACGAGTGCCACTCAAAATACCTTGCTCAGCTATTTGCTGTTGGCATACTTCAACATTTCAAGGGTCTTTGTTATCGTTTTCCTGAGTTTCGAGTTTGAGGTCCATCCCAAAATCCCCAATGAGTACATGAACATTATCACAAAAATTGTGTAACGCAGATCTAAATGTTCACAGTATTACAACATGCGACATGCTGACTCACGATGATTACTGCTCACTTCCTGCTAGGCAGTAGGCAGTATGTGTGACTGTCCTGTACTTCGTTTGTTCATAACAGGGAGAGTCTTGAAATTTTAGCTTACACCTCATATATATATATATATATATATATATATATATATATATGTATATGAATAGTAGAATATGGATTCGCTACACAAACTAGCTCATGTTTCTGCCCTCTCCAGGCGAATCCCCTGATAAGGCCTGGAGAGGGCAGAAACATGAGCTAGTTTGTGTAGCGAATTCACATTCTACTATTTATTTCCATCTCCACTCTAAAACAACTTAACTTCAATAGTAAAAAGTTGTATGTATCAAGCATTCTATGAAATAAATCCATTACATATCAGAATTGGTTTTAGATTATTAATACATTATTATTGTATTGCGTTATACTGCGAGCCTGATTTGTACCGCACACACATATATATATGACACATAATACATATGGTACAGATCAGGTTAGCAATATAGCATGATATAAAGTAGCGTCTGATATTATTATTTCATAGAGTGCTCGATACATCCAACTTCATACTTCAAAAGTCAATTTGTTTTAGAGTAGAGCTGGAAATGAATAATAAGATATGGATTCGCTACACAAACTAGTTCATATATCTGCTCTTTCCAGGCATTGGTGTGTGTTAATGCCAGATAATTTGTCGTTATATTAATGCACTGAACTGTCTTATATAGCTGTACTTATTTTAATCAAGTTTTATCGAATACTCCAATTGATCATTTACACTTTTGCATAGATATCAACTTGACAAATGATTTGGCATTCAAACGCATTTACAAGAGCACACACACACATATACACACACCTGCTAACACACATTTGAACATATATACAGAATACCCAAAAAGTCCAGATCCATAAACACTTTCCAAATGAGGCCCGGAGAGGGCAGAAACATGAACTAGTTTATGTAGCGAATCCACATCTTATTATTTATTTATATATATATATATATTATGCATAGACATGCTTATGTATATTGGGGTTGCCATATCTGAATGATCAGGAAAGACGACATTCCAGAAAACATTCTGCCCATCCCAACACACTTCGGCAGTATGTTACCATGAAGCAGCTGTGATGATTGATTTTGTAAGCTTCTGAACAATTACTTCTGGATTAAAATTCCCAGATCTAAATGAAGGACATGTTCTGAAAAATATGGATTCATGGCAACCCTAATACATATTATATATATATATATATATATATATATATATATATATATATATATATATATGTTTATGTGTATAAATTCAATAAGTTCACAAAACAGAAGTATATCATTTTTTTATTTTCAAAATCAGAAATATCAGATAGATTTAGTGGAAAAAGATAAGGAATCAATACACACCTTAAAGAGAAAAATAATCGTAAAATGGCCATTATGCGATTCAGTAATCATTTCATATTCGAATGAGAAGATCGAGAAGCCATAATTGCGATAAAAACATTTTCTAGAGACCAAAATTTAGTGAAGTGACAATTGAGATGTTCACTACCATCCAAGGGAAATAATTTCGTATGATTTCTGTATTCAAATTTTGATAATGATAGAAGGCTTTTCTTTTTAATTAGAATTTATAATTGGTATTTTGTTTGGGGGAAAACTACATTGTTTCATTTTCGTCTTTGCCCAAAATTTGAGGGAAGATTTTTACTCTAGCACTCCATAAACAATAAATCTGCATATCTATTTTCGCTAGGAAACATTAGAAAAAAAAGTCTGATTAGTCACTCAATAAAAATTGTCATGTGATCAATGTTTTTTGGCAGCATGCTAATCAATTAAATTTTGAAATTGAAAAAACAGTGATCAACAAATAAGTTACTTCTCTTGACTTTTGTTGGGCAGCTATTACTAAAAAGTCTGAATTTTCAAAAAGCAAGCATGGACGTTGCTGGACACAAACTAAGGAACCACTTTAGATTTACTAAAAAATATCTAGAACATACATTGTAAAATTGACACCCAACTAAAAATGAGTCTGGGAGTAGAAAAGGGAAAAAAAATTGTTTATTTTAGACGTAATCAAGAGAAATGGTTTTAACTTTCAGCTCTCTAGCTCTATCAGTAAGACCTATATGTGTGAGACATACATATATACATTGATAGCCCAACAACCAAAATTACTTGAAAACTGATGTAACCTATGTTGACGGTTTCTGATGAAATGCAGGTATTGACTAGGCCAAAACATATGTGGCCCTGAGATTCCTTTTTTTTTATTTTGGCTAATTTGTACCCGTCTGGAGGTACTGGGTATATATGTTGTGAAATTATAAGATTGGAAGTCTAATCAATTTTGAAATCATTAGATGAAGTATTTTGAATTATAATTATTTTGAAATGAATTTTTTTTATGACTACATTTTACCTTTAATTTAATTTATTAATTGCTTTTTGTTGCAACTTTTATTCAGGCCGATTTCCCTCCCACCTAAGGCTTATTCACTATTTACTGATCAGATGCTATTTACTCATACAAATAAACACACAACTATCAGGTACCAAACCAACCTTAAAAACCTGGGTGGGTGGGTGAAAGAACAAAAGAAAAAAATCAGTTTTTTCTTGGCATAATCAGGGATAAATGTTGAAATTTTTCAGCCCTCAAGCTCCATTAGTGCTGCCTGTACGCATGATACATATATACATCGATAGATAACCAACCAGAAACACTTGAAAATTGAAGAAACCTTTATGGTTTTGGTTGATGCTGATAGTTTTGGTCAAAAGTTTCTAAGAAAGCTTCATCTAAGAAACAAGGACCGCTTAGGCCTAATTACAAGATTGAAAGATGAACTAATCCAAGCTGTGTTGAGTTCGATGTTTATTTTAGAGGAATTCAATTGGTCAATTGTTATGAATCAAGAAAGCGTATTGTCTTATTTTATGATTTTCAAGTAAAACTATAAGTAATTTAGCCAGACTGTTTTCTTCATCTTTGTTGTGTATGTCTTTCAGAACGTTTTGGTTGCGCACCCTCTGGCCTTAATCAGATGTTATTCATTCTTGAATATTGAAGCTAGTTCCTGTAAGGCATGCTCATCCCTTCTGTATACTGAGTACAGGCTTGGTCACCGCACTTTGAGAGAGATAAAAATCATTTAGAAAAAGTCCATTGACAAGCAAGTTAGTTCCAGAATTAAAAAGTATGAGTTATGAGGATATGTTAAGGTTGCCATTGTTAGAAAATAGGAGGGATCTGGGCGACTTAGTGTTCAAAATTATATCTAGTCTGGAATTAGCAAACCCTGATGTATTTCTTACTTGAAGGGAGTACAAGGGACTGAGAGACCACACATATTTGTTGAAGTAAATAAAAGTAGAGTGATAATTGGAAAAATTCTTTTTTAGCAATATAGTGGTAGGATTATAGAATAGATTACTAGGATACATTGTGCTATTAACAGATATAAATGATTTTAAGAAGAATTATGAAGTTTATTACACTACCACAAATGTATAAGACCCTAGATTTTGTGCAAATATGAGTGTTATGATGCGTGCTTGTTTATACAATTTGTAAACTTTTGTTCACACCAAAATAAATGTTCTATGTTTATCACATACAATTTTTGTCTCTTTGTTTCAGGGTTTATCTCCCCCTGACCTCTTTGCTTCTGTGTTCTTGGAGTTGCTTTCCTTTGATCGGGTGACCTCTATTTGGTTTTGCATGCTTTTTCTTGGGTCACAACTACAAAGAGCCTTCCTAATCAACGGTTCCTACAAGCTATTCATGTTGATACTTGGTCTGCTGATCAGATTGTCCTAGTATAGTTAGTGGACAGATTCCACTAGGTATTTTTTTTTCTACCAGTGTTTCTCCCCTTTTACTATTTTGACTTCATTCTATTAACTAAGACGAAGAAAATAGTCCAACTAAACCACATACAGGTATACCTTGATAGTTGCGGTTAATTTATTCCAAAATTTTCCATATAGTTCAAAACCACACTGTTTGAAGTTTGATTGTAATTTGTGCTTTACTTTCCAGATTATACTTAGTTACGTTAATTTTACAGCAAGACCTAAACTATGTAACATTAAAACCGCACTATTCAAGTTATTCCCTACGAGGTGAAAAAAAATAATAAGCCAAATACAAAATGAAAAACTCTGTCTAGCAAAATTCAGACAAAAACTACCAAAAATTACAATTTTTTTTTTTTTGTTTGACTATTACTTGTTAACTATGTTCTACACAAGTGGTTCCCAACCTTTTCAAAGTCATTCCCCACTTTTGCCAATAAGACTATCAGTTTATCTTTTCCATTTATAAGATTACTAGTCCCTCACCTTCCCTATGATGTCACTTTCTGCCAAAAATCTGTGGTGCATTAAAATAGAATTAACTCAAAATCAATCCTGGGAAGTGAATGTCATAGTTGTTTACGAAAAATTAAAAATTTTATTGAAGTTAATAGAACCAATTAAATACAACAATGAAAAGCTAATGCTATAACTAAATTTAAAATAATTTCAACAAACAACATTTGTGAGGAAAATTCAGACCTTTGGCTGCACAGTTATACTCCATCTTGCATCATACATCTTCATCACTTTTAAGCTAAAAACATACACCACAATTTTCATTTTTATCTAATAGCCTTATTTGCCACTTGGATTATCTAAATATTCCCTTTCAGGGAATCTCTCCCCACCTTGGTTGGGAACCACTATTCTATATCCTTCCACCCAAATATATTGAAGAGATTTAATGTCTACCATTTAAGCTACAACCAAATATCTTTGTTGATTTTATTTGGGTTTTTTCCTCCGACGAGTGTTGCATTTCTTGGTCTGTCGATCAATTAATTCTTTGGATTGCTTTTTGATAGCAATTCGACTCAGGACTTCAGCATCATCTTCTCTGCTGCTTTCACTATCTGCTGATGGAAAGAAGAGAGAAAAATGGAATTGATTAGTCACTCAAAAGACACCGTCAAGTGACCGATATCTTTTTGGCAAGCAAGCCATGTTGGTTTTGTTCAGATCCTACTAGAAATTACTACGATTAGAGAATTGGAAAAAGGGGTGATCAATGAATAAGTTACTTCTCTCACGTTTTGTTGCATCACTAAATAGTCTGAATTTTCAAAACGCAAACATGAACGCTGCCACACACAAACTAAGGTACCAATTAAGCATTACATTGTAATTTGAAGCCCTTACTGAAAAACCTATTTAGGGGAGGAATCTTCTGCCCCCCCCCCCCCTGCAAAAAAAAACAGATCAGGTTAGTCATTATAGAAACCGTCCCATGACCAACATTTATGTTTAGACGCATTGCCGTGTTGTGGATGAGCAATTAAAAAAATTGGAAAAAGCAGTGGTCAATGAATAAGTTACTTCTCTCATCTTTGGTTGGCCTGTGATCACTAAAAAGTCTGAATTTTCAAAAAGCAATGCTGGACACAAACTAAGGGATCAATTTAGAATAATTTTACACCAAATCTCAATTTTCAAAAGAAAAAAAAATTTTTCAACACAAAATGAGGTGTAAATGTTTAAATTTTCAGCCCTCTAGCTCCATTGTAGTGGCATATTGTACTTCTTCAAGTAGGTAGAGAGAAACATTAGAATAAAGAAGGGATGATGCCTTGATTGCTTTTTCAAGTAATTTGAAAGATGTATCTTTGAAAATACTGGAATCTGAAATGAATTATCTAACCCTCAGGCCTCTTTAGTACTCTTAAGAGCTTAATTGTCATTTGGGGTCAGGATGAGAGTTAGAAACTCACTCAGTTTAGTACATTTATGGAGGTTGTTGGAAAACCATGGTCACTGACACAATTTAATAGGATCTGAACAAAACGAAGTTGTTAGAGAAAGTTTTATAGTAAGGGTGATATAGGCACATGGGAAGTAAAAACATACAGTATTGTCAGGAACAAGAAAGTTATTTTGCTTTTGAAAAAAATTATAGCTTCTACCAAGACTCAAACTGTTCAGTAATAACTAAAGGTAAAACGTCCTGTCACTTGAGAGACAACTCCCAATGGTGTATGGAGGCGGGTGACAAAGTTCTTGTTTCTATTGCATGCATTAGCTTAGGGGTCCTTGCAACTCTCAAGTCTGGTCAATAACAGGACTTTATTTCTTCAAGTTTTTATGACCAACTCCTTGTCAGGATGCAGGTCCATCGAAGGAATACCTACACTCTAATCACACAGTTCAGAGTGTATTCAATTAGCTACTGTGTGCACAGGGAAATTTGTCCTAATGAGGAGTTTTCCCTACTCTTCACTCATACTGAGAACCAAACTGCGGACCATCTGCATCTGAGGCTGACGTGCTAACGATTATAGTATCCATCATTGATTGAAAGCAAAAAGAATCCCCATCAACCTACCTCCATATGTGGTTTCAGCCTGTTGTAATGGTAGCTTCACTCTGGTATTGTACAAAGGAAGTCTGTTTTCCATGTTAGCATGAAACTGAAATGATCCAAGAGCAATGCAAAAATGAGATGAAAAGTCTGGTTAGTCACTAAATAGAAACCGTTACACAACCAATGTATTTTGAAAACATGCCTTGTTAGGGGTGATCAATTAAAAAATTAGAAAAAAAAGGAGGATTAATGAATAAGTTACTTCCCTCACCTTTCGTCGGTCAGTGTTTACTAAAAAGTCTGAATTTAAAAACAGAAATAAGCAGACACAAACTACTGGATCAATTTTGCATTAACTTACATTGTAAACTGAATCCCCCTCTAAAAAAGTATTTAGGGGGGGAAATTTATAAAAAAAAATTTTTTCTAGACATATTAAGGAGTTAATGCTTAAATTTTCACTCCTTTAGCTCCATTCCTATGGCCTGTATGCAAAATACATACATACATTACATTGCTAGCCAGCCAGACCAACTTGAAAACTGAAAGAAACCCATCTTGACAGTTTTGGTTGACAGTTTCAAATATACTAAGCCTCTAGAACAAACTATCAATAAAAATTATGCATCTACTTCTATTACACTTATCAGATTTAATCAGCAATTGCAGATTTCTTATTGACTAAATTGGGAAAATATCAGCCAGATCTAGCCGGAAAATGGCTAATTCGGCAATTCTTATCCCACACTTCCCTTCCTCCTTCCCTTGATCTTCATTTTGTATGCAGCAAGCACTTCTTTCTTTTGTCCCCTCTCTTGTAAAAGTACCTTACAGGCATGACATTTTATTAGTGAGTACCTTGGATACACACTTAAATTATTATGATGTTATATAAGAAAATATCTCAAGTCATTTGATGAATTTGGATGAAAACAAGAATAATGAAAACAGCTTCAAAATCAAAGAAAAAATTACATAGTCTTGTATAATGGAAAGCATCTTAAATATGGGAGAATATGGCAACAGTTATGATAAAATGATAGGAATGATGGAAGAAGCTTTAAAATCAAAAATATCTATTATGTATTTTAGATAGAAAAGCAACCTAAATATGGAAGGATATAGCAAGAATTATGATAAAAACAGGAATAATGAAAACAGCTTCAAGGATGAAATATAAAAATGCCCCCCGCCTTAAAAAAAAATCGATTGGATTGAAAAAGAATTAATTTTGAGTCTTCACCTGTACAGCACAAGTCCTACAAACATAAACAAATACGATTTGTATAATTTATTATAAATATTGATTAATTAATATTATATTGATATTGGATGAAGTATGGTAACAATATTTTTATTATTGATTTTGACTAGTTTTTACCTTCATTTTAAATTTTTAGTTTCTTTTTATCACAACTTTGACTCTGACTATTTATTTCTGATCTCGCTGTTCACATGTGGTCTTAAAATTGAAATGAATGTGAAAACTTGTGAAAATTAATAATGAAAAATACAATTTGGTTTTTATAAAAATTTATTATGAAATAGAATGTAAACTTGTTGATTATTTTACTTCGCCAGTATAATACTGCATCCAAAATTGAAAATAAATTAATATTTTAAATAAATGTTTGGTAAATTAAGCAAATCATATTTGTTTATGTTTGTAAGACTGGTGACATAGAGGTGACGTTATCTGGTGAAGACTCAGAATGCATTCTTCATCAACTCTGTCCATTTGTATATTTCATCCAACTTCAATATCAAAGAAATGTACAGATTGAGTTTAATAATAAAAAGTATCTTGAATATAAGAAAAAATGAGAATTTTGGTGAAAACCTAAGAATAACAAGAAAAAAACTTTAAAATCTAGAATATGTTATTATCATGTTTTAAAATGGAAAGGATCTTAAATACATGAGAAAATGGCAAGAATTTAATGAAATTATAGGACTTGTGAATAAAGCTTCAAAATCAAAGAAAAGTTTATATTGTATTACATAACAGAAAGCCAATAGAAGAATATTGTTAGAAGCATGTTTATAGTCTTGAATATTTGATAAAGGAAAATAAATGAATCATACCTCTTCTTCTTCCATCTGTTTCTGTGTCTTCTCCAAATCTGTATCCCCAAAATCATCCATTAGTTTTAGCAATTTCTCCTCACATAGACCAAGTTGGTCAAGGACATATTCATTGGACATTGGTGAGATTCGAGCAGATGTTGTATGACCTTTCCCCTGGATTAATAATGATAAAGAGAGCAAAAATGGTCAATATAAATTATGGAAGTTGAATACAGTGGTAGATTAAAGCAACTGGGGGTTCCAGGCTAGGACCGGACTACTCAAAGTAGAGGCTGGGACCTCTCCAGGGTTGCATAAAGATTGTCTGGGGTCACAGAAATATTTGAAAATTATGGATTAATTCATATGATTTTTTTGATCAGACTTGAAAATGGAGGACAAATTAACAATCCACTCAAGGTAGCACCTGATAGAGGTTAGTGTGCTAAAAAGCCAGACTGTCTGTTATTAAGCCGGACGTCTGGCCACCCTACTTGTAACAGTGGAACTCTTTAATGAGTAACATAAAATGTGGTTGAATGCTTCAGTGAATTGAATAAAAAAGATTTTAAAAATTACCAAATGGTGGAAGGGAGATAATTTTATACAGAACTCATTTCCCTTGAATTTGATATTCTATCTTCTTTGTATGACTTTGAGAGTTATACAAATACTTACAGTCTTCAGGTGAGAAAGTTTGTCAGCCAGGTGATCAACACCTGCTTTGACTTGCAGAAGGACCTTGGATAGTTTATCAAGTTTCTCTTCAATTTCATCACGGTTCTGTTTTTCTTTTCGCAACTCTTCTTGAAAATCTTCCAACATCTTCTGCCCACTGCCAAATTCAAAATAGCAAAACAAAAAAAATCATTTCTTTTTTTATCTTTATTATTGCTTTTTTTCATGGAAATACATTAAAAAAATAGTAAAAAATAGCCTCCTAAGTTATATTCAAATCAGGGCCATAACAGGTGGGGGTTTCAGGGGGCTCGCAACTTTTTTCAGAAATAATATATATATATATTCTATCATCTGAGATTTGCTAAAATGCAAAGAATTTGGGTTCTGAGATGCTATAAAATTAAAAATTTTCTGGGACTTCACCCCTGGACTCTATTAGGTCTTCAGGGGTCTTACAGCATCCCCCAAATCCTCAGCTGTATTTGGTTTGGTTACTCTTTG
This sequence comes from Thysanoteuthis rhombus, assembly GCA_963457665.1. NCBI lineage: Eukaryota > Metazoa > Mollusca > Cephalopoda > Oegopsida > Thysanoteuthidae > Thysanoteuthis > Thysanoteuthis major. The sequence goes on along the minus strand of OY735240.1, from coordinate 22,342,109 downwards.
CCCACTCCCACCTTTCCCATGGCACGGGCCTGCAGATCTGACTGACACCTCTTCATCATCAGTGTTACATAAGCCAGAAACTTCTAAGTATTCAAAAGGGAAGACAGGATTCAGAGTTATAAAAATATATGCATATATTTTTATTTGGTATAGTTCCAAGTAGCGTCTGGAGAACAAATAGAGAGAGTAGTGCTCAGGATAACAAATGGGCATATGGGAGCCATCTTAGTGTCTTGTGGTCTGCAATCAGCGGCAATCTGGTCTGCCCAAGACAGCTATTATCACCTTCTTATAGGGTATCTACATCCACATATTTGGAGGATTAACTCAAGCTTTTTGGTGTCTCTGCCAGCATCCACTGACACTTTTTGGTACCCCTGCCAACATCTAGCTACACTTCTTGATATATCCGCCCATCTGGATATGGCTTTTTTTGTTAAAAACACCTGTTGTTTTTCTGGCTTTCTATTCAGGAAAGTGGAAGTAGCATGTCCTTTTGTCAACACACTCATCAGGATATTTTTCGTCAACACCTATCATCAAGATGTCCCAAGGATGCTTTTCTGCATTTGCACATCCAGTTTATCATTATCTTTGGGCACTGGATACAAGATCAATCCTTTGGACTTTGCTTACGCTATCCAACAACCAGGATTTACTTTAAATAGCATTTAGCAGTTACCAACTCTAAACAAGAAAAACAAGCATGGGGTTGAAGCCAAGTAGCAATGCGATTAAAATAAACTGATTACTGGCAGCTATTAGCAGCTTAATTAACAAAATAACATGGGTTTATTTTACTCCACTGGGAGTCTAATATGGTAATTTCACTTGAGTTGTGCATGATGATCTTAGAAGAAAGAAGACTAAGTTCACATATGATGGTGAATTATTGAAGTCTTAAATTCATGAACTGCTTGAATAATGTTTGTAATGGACAGTGGAACTCTTCAATGAAAAGAATAAAAAAATAGAGGAGCTCTTAGATGAAGTGAATTGAAAGAATAAAATAATCTAATCGTCAAAGGGAGATAATTCAAGTCAGGAATTTCCCTTCATATTGACATCCAATTTTTTTATATGACAAGTTTATGAAATGATGATGACTTACAAGCCAGATTTTTTGTACAGACCTTGAAAGTTTTGATTCTCCTGTATATTTCATTTCCTCAAATTTTTTCTGAAGGGCAGCTTTCTCTTCTTGAAGCCGGACAATCTGTTTTTCATTTTCTCTCTTCAGCTCTTCAAGGTGAGCAGTGGTGGCTCCTTGGTTTTCAAAACGATATACAACTTCCTTTAACAGATATGAAAAAATCATTACTTAGCAAATAGCAAAGTTGTATTCCCATGTCACATAACATGAGGCAATGATTTTGTCACCATTTTTCAAACAATCCAAAGGACCCAATCATTGTTTTTTGAAATCGTGGGTTTTTACAAGGTTGGGGTGCTAACCTGGTGCTCAAGATTGGCTGCCTTACTAGGGTAAACAGCTCCAAATACCCTGTTATCCACTCATAGCTGGGGAGAGAAGTGCATTCATGTCTTTCTCAAGGGCATTGGTGCAAAGTGAATGCAAACCGTGCCAGGCAAAGTTTTAATTTGGCTAACCAATTCCATTCTCCTTGCTGTTAATGGTTAGGCCACCCCAGAGGTGTAGTAAGAAGGAAATGAGGACAGTTATTCCTGGGCGCTTGTATAATTGGACACAAAATTATCTCTAGCATCTAATGCTTGTTAATTGATAATTATGCTTTTCCCAGGGGTTACCTTTGCCCTTTGGTTCTATCTGTCTTCTATATGCTGTCTTTGCCCCTGGTGCTGAGAACTCTTGCTATGCCAATGAGTCACCCATGCATTCTATCTTATCTTCTAATTACTTACTGTTTTTTATAAATCTATAGAAAAAAAAATGTTTTGTTTCAACATTCTCCAATGTTTACAAAGTCTAACAAATATTTTCTGATGATAAAGTGGACCAACATTATATGAATATTGGAAGGTTTTGATAGATAAAGAGTTATATCTCACCATTGTATCTGATACCCCAGTGGCTTCTTTGATACGTCGGAAGGCCTCCTCGTAAGTCATGATTTTTTGCTGCTGTTCTTCTCCGGACAAGGTTGGTTTTTCCACAGCGCTCATTTCATCTTGTTGAAATGATGCCCGTTGTGACTGAAAAATAAACAAAAAAAAGGTCTGCTTAGTCACTCAATAGAAACCATTAACTGACCAATGTATTTTGGCAGCATATTGCATTGGGGGTGATCAATCAAAAAGTTGGAAAAAGGGAGAGATAAACAGATGAGTAACTTCTCCCACCTTTTCTTGAGCAGAGATCATTGAAAAAAAGTCCAAATTTTCAAAAATTTGCATGAGTGATGCTGGACAAAACTAAGGGATCGTATTAGCATAAACTTACATTTCAAATTCAACCCCTAACTAAAAACCCATTTCTGGAGAAATTGAAGAAAAAAAAACCCATCTTTTTTGTCATAATAAGGAGTAAATGTTTAAATTTTCAGCCCTCTAGAACCATTTATGCAGCCTGTACATGTGACAAACCAGACAGACTTAAAAACTGAAGAAACCTATATTGACAGATTTGATTGATGGTTTCTTTTTGTAGTTGCACATTCATTTCTTTCTTATCTTTTCATACAGCTTCAAACAGCCAATAACAGTGGTTCTCAACCTTTTTGCTTATACACCCTTTTCATCATATTTCTGAATGTCACCCCCCTCTTCAAGATTGTTTAGAATTGTAGGTAGACCTCTGTTCATCATGATCACTCCTTCAAAGTTCCCTCTTATTTTTAGTAGTTATTGTGCACAAAAATCTCATGTTGTGCAAATTTTTTCCAGTAACAAAAGTAAGTGCGCTCTTTTGAATTCAACATAGAGAATCAATAAAAACTCTATCTAGAAAGCTATCAACAGAATTTGAAATTTTTTGTGCCCTGGTTGCAGAGCCTTGAAGGAACTATGCACTCCTTACCAGCCATCATTTAAAAGGTGCATCTTTGAGTTATTTATATCCAGTTGAAGCCCCATGAATCACTTTTGATCAGTACGGTCACTAAGTTTACCTCTACCAAATGCTTATTGGTGTCTGCTGCCAGTTTTCCAAGAAGGTGCAAAAAGATATATTTCCTGAGTGGAAGGGAAGAGGATATATTCGGGATATATCTTAGTGGCAAATACTATTTTTTTCATATGGATACATCAAATTGATGTTACACAAAAACGGTTATCCTTTATTGACTATAAGGCATCATCTTTCAAACCCCATGTGAAAAGACCTGATTCAGAGTGGACAAATGTCCTTTTTGCATCCCAGCAGTTACTTATGCTTGTTGATAGTAATAAAAATAATTAACAAATTCTGGAATTTTTATTCTTCAGAGATGTCTTTTTGAGTACACTGCTTATATCACTCTACCATTATAGAAAAAAAATGCTGGATTTGAAGAAAAATCTAAACATGTAATAATCAGCAATGTTCTGATGCTTTCTTTCATGCTAAGGAACACAACTGACATAGTAAAATAGAAAAAAAAATGAAAAAGTATTAAAAACAAAAATAAAGATGAAAAATTATGAAAATCTGTTTGTAGTCAAAAGAAAACTATTCTCCAAGCTCACAACAATATAAATCTCTATAACAGCATATATAAAATACAATGTGTATCCATATATTTCATATACACCATCATTGACTGCATGAATAAACTAGTTAATAATGATGAAGTAAATTGTTCATTTACATTAAAGCGTCTTTCGATTCGGTCATGCAGCATCTTCTTCTCTTCGGCTTCTTTTCTCTTTTCCTGTAAAGCAAGGTCTCGTTTCTTCCTCTCTTCTGCGATGATATCTTCCTGTATCTTCAAGTCTTTCAAGGCATTCTCCTTTGACAACTGTGCATCATTATGCATACCTTTCAATTCTTCCAGCTCTGACTGACATTGCTTGATTCCTTTCTCCAGGTTTTCAAGAACCAATGGCCAAGTCAAGGAATCCTAAATGGAGATAAATCAAAGGGATCCTAAATGAAAATCAATCAAACGGAATGAATGTGAAAAAGGATACGGGTGTATAAAGTTGACAATTCCCCTCCTCTACAGAGGGAATCAAAGGACTGGGGGAAAGGAAAAAGAGAAGGGGAAAGGGAATGGAAAGTGGGAAAGGGGAAAGGGGAAAGGGGGAAAGAGAGAAAGGGGATAGAGATTTATTGAATCACTATAGTCCCACAAATGGCCTGTCCGACCAACCAGCTAAGTGGGCTACAGATTCTTCTCTTTGCTCATCTGTGTGTCTGTCTCTTTGTATCTCTGGGTACTCTAATCATATTTGGGGGGCTACAATCTTGAAAATTTGCATTGGTACACCACTAGTCACCATCTCAAAACATTTTGATTTTTTAAAAAGGGCTTTTAGGGGCCCCCAAGATCATTTGGGACCAACAATGCCCAAATTTTGTGCTTGTATTTTTTAAAGATGATTTCAAATAAAATATCTGTTCTAAAAAAAATGATCCAAGATGATCTTTAGATAATCATCTCTGGTATGTGCACTGGCTATGGAGATTTTATCACTTCTGTACATGACATTTTGATCAGATGACTAATTTAAGTTAAATGTAAGCTAGTTAGAATAAGGATTCCATAGTTTAACAGACTAGAGACATTGATTGAGGAAACAATCTCCATTCTAATCATACTTCAAAGGAGTATCATTTTGAAGGAACAAGGTTATGAGTGAACCTCTGAGCTTGAACTTGCTCTATCGTTGAATAGTTAATTAGTTGTTACAGTATGAGTATATTCGAACTTCTATCAAGGGTCCCAAATGTTTTTTCGACAAGACTTTGTAGGGAAGAGAGGAAATATGGGAAAGAAAATTTCAAAAAAATATCAGGGGGTTATCATAAGGGAGGGATCAAAAGAAGGAAGGAATCAACGCTGTGACAGTTATATACACTGCAGAAAAAGAGAAAACATAGATATTTCATTTTTTGTGTATAGTTGAATTGCTTTCATATACAATGAACCAAAATTTTAAAATAGTTATCATCATACATGTTTTGCCAAGTACTTGATTGGATCGTCCAAAATGTTGTGTTAACAACATGAAGGACGGGAAGAAGAGATTAGATAGCCTGAATAAAAGATGGAATGTTAATGACTCTTCTCAAAGTTCCAGTAATTCGAACAGCGAAAGCAAACTGTACGCAGTCCAGCCTTCTGCTGTTAGGTGGGGCCAGCATTTCGTCAATGTTCATTTATGTGAGTGGCTGGGTTGCTGAGTTATGGTTACTTTTGTAATGTCTTGTTTAAGTGTTTTGGCAGTTTCTGCAATGGCTGATCTCACAGAGCAAAGGACTGATTCAAGATCAACTTGACGACTGCAGAAACTCACCAATTCTTTTAGGTACCTTTGGAGACAATGTCGTATCCCAAAGCAGAATGTTTTTTCTGGTACAAGTATGTCAAGGAAGGGCTAATGTCCATCAAAAATAATAACTATTCTGGATGATCACTGTCAAGCATAATGCCAGGAAACATTGAAAAAGTGCATCAGACTATCCTTACAGATTACAGGTATTTGTGATATCTTACGGCTGTTGTAAGGGAGAGTTCAGTATATTTTGATGGATGTGTTGGCCATAAGATGCACTGCTACAAACTTTGTACCAAGACCAATCACTTACTGAACGTCAGTTCTGGCTTCCAATACCACAGTAGTCATTCCCCACCCACCTTATCCACCTGATTTTGACTCCTATGATTTTCTCCTGTTTTCCAAGGTGAAATTCTTACTGTAAGGGTATCATTTTGACTCGACTTTGGAGACCCAGAAAGAACTGCAGGAGATGTTCAAGACAATCACGCTTGAAGCCTTCTAGGGATGCATAGAATTAAGGAAAAACTGGGACCGCTGTGTATATGCCCGAGGCAACAGTGGAAACTAGGAGCTAGGATAAATCATTTCCTGACAATGTTCAAATTACTGGAACTTTTGAGTTGCACTACGTGCACAATAAGCTAAACTAAATATTCAATAGGGGCATCCTTTAGAATGATGGCCAAGAGAGTAGTCTTTCAGACCATTGATCATGTGGTCAATTCAACCTGGACTGGATGCTCCACTATTGTGGTCTAGTCAGTGTAGTATTGAACTTGAGGTACTTGAGGTACAGGTCTAATGCCCCTAGATTCTAAAGGGGCCTTGGGTGGATTGAAGGGGCCCCAAATTTTTGGCCTATACACTGAGTTTTACTGTGAATAGTAACAATCAATTTAGTCTTTTTATTTTTTTTTTGTTATGCACACACATATATATATATATGTATATACACATCTTTAGAGTAGGAGGGCTCTAAGTTGACCTTTGCATCAGGCCAAAATTAAACTTAATTCAGCCCTGAGTTCAGTGCAAGATGGAGTTGAGTGAATATTGATTTAATTGAGATTTACCTCTTTAAGTGTATGAAGGATCTGTTCATAAGTTCGACGTAGGTGAACTGCTTCATGAATTTTCAATTGAGCTTTGTCACAGTTATTTTCAAGGTATCTTATTCTCTGTGAAAGGAAAACATAAAAAGTGATATTATTTATTCAAGTTGATATTTTCCCACATTTACACTGACTTCATTTCTGCTTTATCACTTAAATTCATAGAATTTATGAAGGGAAATTTATGAAGGGAAATAATTCCTGATTGAAATTATTCCTCTTTGACCAATAGGTCATTTCTTTCGATGTGTCCTCACATCTTTATAAGATACTTTTCAGTTGATCGGTCAGTTGATCAGTTACATTTATGCAAACAACAGAAAGTGGAAGGATGAGAATGTGTAACACAATTAGAAGAATATCTATTCTGATCCATAGATGACGTATCAAGCATTTCTTTTTTTTTACTGTGTTGCCAACTATCATTTGTTATTAATAGCTAAAACTGTCTTAAAAATGAGTAAAATCATCTAAACATTTCAATTTCTGGCTAACTTTATAGCTAAAAGTGTACTCATTTAAAGACCACTCATCAAATAGAATAATTCTAATAACTGATACATCAATGTGATCTCTGTTCTTATTTTTTTTTGGCTATCAGTTCTTCAATTTGAGGGTCTCTTAGTGAGAGAAATCATCCTCAATGTATTTTGAGCCTCCAACTTGATTCATAGAAGTGCAGAAATTTTTATATCATAGAAATATGTTGAAGAGAACAGGATCAGCACATTTAGAGTGTTGTTACTAAATCCCGGGTAAATGGGATGCATTTTCACCCAAAACTCATTCAGAGAGAGGACTTTGAACTCATCTTTTGCTAGGGAGTTGTGTTCAAGTTCCAAAAACTCCTGCAGTAGTTTTCTTTTATCTGTACGGTAATCAAGTTTTCCTTTCAAAAACCTATGAAAACTAAAATTGAAGAAATGTGTGTGTGTGTGTGTGTGTGTGTGTGTGTGTGTGTGTGCATACAAATGCACTGTGGTTACTCAATAACTGGCCATTGTATGAAGTTGGTATTCATCAGATATATAAGTCAGTAAATAAGGCAGTGCATTTGAGTTTGAAGTTGTTTGGATTGGCAGTTCTCAAGAAATCTAATAAAAATAAATTAAATACTAAACATTATAGATCTTTTTTCATAATTTCTTTAAATTATCGCCCTTCAGCTCTTTAGAATTATCTCAATTTAGATATAAAATATCTAAATTTGCAACCTGGGAGAAAAGTAACCAAAACATTTCAAAGCCATAGTTTTGTACGATGGATGGATGGAAAATAATTTTACATGACGATCATGGCTGGCTGTTCTGCATACCATAAAGTTTGGCACCTTTCAAACATGCACTTTTGGAACCAGGACTGCCCTATTTTTAAAAATTTCAAAATCACAGCTTTTTTTTCAGGTAGTTTATGTGATTACAATATAGAAAAAATGTCTGAGAGTAAAAATATAGATTGAAATATCTATCATGCTAAAGAGTAAACTTGTTGAGAACGGAATTTTAACAAAAAGAACATTCTAGAAAACGTTTCTATAATTTCTTCAAACCTGGGCCTCTGGTGATTCTCCTTTATCAGTTGCTCGAGCTAGGGATGCATCTTTGATTTGAAGGTCAAATTTTATCTTCAACTCAGCCAATTGCTTCCGTTTTTGGCCCACCTGATGTTTCAAAGAATTCAGTTGTTTTATTCCATCAGACACCTTGTGGTCCAGGACAGTAATTGCTTCCTGGAAAGAGACGAAATTGCTAATAGAAGATCATTCAGCTATTCTGCTGCCTTTTGTTGCATATACAAAACAATTGAAAAAATGTACCTTAAGATTATGATGTATTATGATAAAATGATCAGTTATTGTGTGTATGACATTTAATAGCACAAAAGCAAAGCCCTGAAAATCCTCTACAATCTTTGTTGATGATGATGATGATGATGATGATGATGATGATGATCATCATCATCATCATCATCACCACCACCACCACCACCACCACCACCACCACCACCACCACCATCATCATCATCATCGGCCTTTTAGCATCAGTCATTAGACATAGACCCTCCCCAAGACTAGCCGGACCTCTCGATCATGTACTTTCTGAATTTGCCTAGCTCGTCATGCCATCTTGCTAATGTATCTCTCCAATGTACCAATCCATTGGATACATTCAAAGAAAGATTTCAACTTGGATTTTTACAAATACTACAAGCAAATGTAAGAAAATCAGGTTGAGGATCAATCCCCACTACTGGAACCATGTAACCCAGTGCAACTTGACACATGATACTTGGAATGGTGATGGGCATTGCAAAGTAGTACCCACAACCCAAACCCTTTCCAACACATCATGGGCAAATGTGGCAGGTCATGGTTCGCAAGAACAAGATCTTTGTTTATATCCCCGCCTATTTTTTGAACATATGGATCCATTTTTCGTTTTGTGTTTTTCTTCAGAATTGAAAACACTTTTCAATTATGTTCTCACTGTGTGATATTTCATGACATTGTTTACTTGAATAAAATACGATCTTTTCAATATTGTTTCATTTTAAATTACTACTTGGACAAAACCAGTTGTTGAAATATATAAGTATAATAAACTTCATTTAAATAATGCTATAGCTTGTATTGTCCACTCAATAATATTGTCAAATGTTGTATCTACATACTCATCATTATAATATATATACTATTTTGACCACACTGTTGTGTTATTAGCTGTACATATGATATTTTATATAGGGGTCCCTTGAAACATGAAAGTTTCTTCAAGGGTTCCCTAAGTCTAGAGAAATTTAGAAAGGCTGCTTTCCAGAATGAAAGTATTCATACCCAGGGGAAAAAACTTACCTGTCCTGTTTTATTCTTGAGAGAATTCCTTTCAACTGGCTTGTCTTTTAATGCTTTAGTGATAACAGCTTCATCTTTCTGTAAATTGAAGGAAGTAAGAAAACAACAATTAAGACAAGGCTGTCTGCTGCAGGATCAAACTCTTTTCCAACTTCTATTCTGACTGAAGATGATTACTATAACTTTTTATTGTCTATATAACAAATAGAATGTTATAAAAACTCACCATTACAGTCAATAATTGAACATCTTTTGCATCAAATTTTGAAGTCATGTAGAAATATTCAATTGAAAAATAAATATGGTCAGAATAAATTCTATTTATAACATCACTGGTGTTTTCCACTGAGTAAAAACATCTAGAAATATCTAGAGTTTGAAGAATCTAGTTGTTATTAAAAAAACTGCCAAGATAAGGCACCAAAAAGGTAAAAAAAGCCCTTAAAAAAAAACTATTTAGAAGAAGTCTACGGGAGTACTGGTGCCAATTTCCAGTCTATAGACAAAACAGTGAGGCCAGGAGCACTGAAACACACAAACAAACTCTTAAACAAACAAACGAATGCACATATAAAAAAAGGATAGAACCCTTTGTCATCTTGGTTGGCATTATTCAATATACATTTTCTTACATAAAAAAATTCTACATCAATTGCTATTTTTTATAGATTTTAACCAAGCTCTAGCTATTTTCTTGCCATTTGAGGAAAAATGAATATCCTTAAAAATACATGCATGAATTTGATTCACAATCATTCTAGGCTTAAGCATGAGTAAACATAACAGTGATTGAGAGATTCAAGTTTAAAAGTGATCTCAGAAGTCTTCTTCTTTATGGTGATAATGTTTATTTTGTAAAATTACAAAATGTGGAACAAGATGATTTGGGAAGAGCACCAAAATGTTTTCCTACTAATCAGCTTCTGCAAATTCTCACCCTTGGTTTGGATCCAGCTGAACATTATAATAAGCATTCAACTCATATAGATTCAATTGTTACCACGGATGTGACAATTGATGATTTACCAATTCACAACTATTCATCATACACTTCTCACCATTCATTCATAACACCTGACTCGAAAGATATCACACCTATCAACTAGAAGGCACTGTAGTCAGTGACATGCATTCCACTCAAGAGACACAAAAAGATGACTTTAACAAATCCCATCTATATTTGTTGAACTGGTAAATGAATTTATCTTAGAAAATGTCAACCAAAACCAACTTGAAATCTGAAGAAACCTATGTTGACAGTTTTGGTTGACAGTTACTAATGTTACGCAGTATTCAATGTGCTGGTATTATGACTAGGGGGGGCATTTACTGAAGCTTGATATGGACAGTTATGGAGCTTGAATGAGTTGTAGTGGGCGCTGGTAAACCATTTGTCTTATAGTCTGATGTATACAGTATTTCCTTGAATAGAACTTTGATAAAATGAATAGTAATGACACAGTGCAAAAAAAGAGTCTTGGTTTCATGTGTTTAGTATTGAAGTCAATCAAATGCTGAATGCATGGAAACGACCATCTCTTTTTGGCAATCACAACCAAAATAAGAATTTGATTTATTGGCCAAGCTTTTTGATTATATCTGATCACACTTCCGTTTCTTCTGAAATTACATAAATAAAAAGAGGTATAAAATCTAGATACCGAATGTAGATCTCTGAGTTTTTGACGAAGTTCTTTGTTTTCTTTCCTAAAGGATCTTATCCTTTCCTTGTTCTTTTGGATCAAAGTTTGGGATGTTTCCTCATAGGCCTTCCGGTCTCCATCTTGAAAGAGTTTTTGAAGAAAAAAAGGTAGCAAAATATAGATTAAGTGTAGCCAGAAATATTCTTTTTAATCTGTAATAATCAACATGTACAACAAAATATTTATCTGTACAACTTTATTTTCTATTATAAAGTATGGATGATACACAGAATTTTTTGCCTTGACTGTTGTATTCAGAAACACAGGGTGCTTATATGTAGATTCTTAGACAAAGAAAAATAACCAAAATTCGAGATAGATAGCATTCACAGTGTATCTGATCCTTTTGACTGAGGATGGCATTATCTATCCTGAGCAGGAAATGGTTTCTAAACAAAATCTTTCACTGGAAAAACATATTTATACCTTTTTTTTTCTGCACTTAATTCCTCTTTTTCATTGTTGTTTACATCTCTACTTTTATTATGTTATGTCTCCGTTGGGAATGTGGGTACAAGGGGCGTGGCTGCCTCAAACAGAGTAACTTTCTCTTATTAATCAGCACTACTAACAACAGAATAGTTTAATCAACGTTGCAGCATTTAGCTTATTCATGTGTTCAGACATTTATATACATGTCTGTCTGTCTGTCTGTCTGTCTGTCTATCTATCTATCTATCTATCAATCTATCTATCTATCTATCTATCTATCTATCTATCTATCTATCTATCTATCTATCCGGACTTTGCCCAGCCCTAGCTGTTTATTGTAGAAACTTGAAATTTTGCACATACATCAATTAGAAGGGAAATGTTTCTTTTTGTCTTTTGAGAATTCCTCCTAGATATGTTTTTATTGGGGGGTTCAATTCAGAATGAAAGATTATGCCTAATTGTTCCCTTAATTTGTGTCCATATTGTTTTTTTTTAAATCATAAAATCTGATAGTCTATTTTCATCAAGATAATTTGATTGTACCACCACCACTGCTTAATTTATGAGGTAAAAAGCACCATATATAGGTGCCGGTGATTCATAATTTCCTTTTGGAATGTTAGTTTCATAGTTCAAATCAACTCTTTAAATTAATCACTCCAGTTTATCACCATTGGCTTTTGAAATCTTCTAAGGGAGGGTACTATTTTGCAGCTGCATATGTAGATTCTCTGCTTCTTAAAATCAGTCATTTCATATGGAGATGAAAATTGCTGAACCACATAAAGGCAACCTTATAAAAGCACTCATAACCCAAGAATACGGCCTCTCAGCTGGCGTAGTGTTTATACTATCCAAAAGTGTACTGCTCACAAATAAGAGTAGCAAATGTCAATACTACATTTGGTTGGAACTCTCTGTTCCAATTCCCCAAACTTTTGAGTAGCACCTACGAGATATATGCTTCTATATTATCTTGAATGGAAACCTATCATTATACCAGATTTTATTTTGTTGTTATGGTGATATACATATATATATATATATATATATATATATATATATATATATATATATATACATTCATATATATATACATTCATATATATACATCCACTCATATTCTTTTCTATTGAAAAATAGAAATCAAAAATTAGGAAATAACTGAGATTATATTTTCCATTATTGGTTGTTATAAAAAGAAGGAAGAAATGTACCTCTTGAATATTAAATTAGATCTCTCACACCTTTGTCAACAGATCTGTACTCTACCGCTAATTCATTCCTACAAGCGTAAGATAGAATATGATATTGACAATTGTTACCTATCCTGTTTTAAAATGTCCGTTGTACCAGCTGCAGGATAATAGATGCTGATGACGAATTTAAAATCAAAGAAGCAGATAATGATATCCCTAACCTTAAAAATACCAAACCCTAACAATAAACCCAAAACACTAACCCTACAGTTTGAATGGCGGCTATTTTGAATTAGGACAGGTAACAATAGTCAAAATATTTTGGGACTAGTGGCACAGGAGATGGTGAGTCTATTTGAAAAGGCATCTGAGCCATCAGAGGAGGTGGTTGTCAAAAAGCTTCATAATAGTTTTTTCCACCTACATTTAAAAACTGACATACAAGGATATCATTTGTACATATATAAATTGAATAAATAATTTAGCCTTTAGGGTTGTTTTTCACCAATCAAGTGATAGTGTATGTCTCTTTACTGGGAATTTTCCTTTTTCATCAAATCTCATTAAGTGTTAGAGAGGTCTATCCTCAAGGAGGCAGACCCCCCCCCCCCAGCCACCCAAAGACTCCCGTTTGGTACCCGTCTTTTTAGAGACAAAAAACTGTTTTCAAAATAATTTCTATATCTTACCTAGAAGAGACTTTTTTGCTCTCAGCTCCTCGATTTTCTCCGATATTGACCTGTTAAGAACTGCATCCCTTCCAGCGGGCATTTTTACCTTTCTACTAATTGTATAAACAATTGTTTTCGAGACATAGGTTGTTTGTATATGTCAGTAACTAAGGAGTGACGTCAATAGTAACTACACCTGAATTTTTATTCAAGGGAAATAACTCTATTTTACTGGCACTGAAACATTCCCCTTCGGCTTAGTACAGCACGAAGCCACAAGTAGCCGATAGACAGCGAAGATCGAACAGGCCATAATAATATGAAATATAAGCTTAGGCTATGGAGCTGAGCCATATATCATTGGCTGTTATAAATCCACACTCTGTTGGCCAAAGCCCCTTCAATCTCCTTACGTACAAGTGCCTTAATATTTATTCTCTGTTGTTTTGATCACATTGAACAAGGGTATTAAGCATAGTTAAGTCTGCAAAAACATTATAAGCAGGTAAACTACTTGAATTACGCTAAATTAAGCTAGGGATTGGTTGCTAAATTTAATTGAAAGATTGATACTAATTATTTTAACATTAGATATAAGCTTAGTCAATTATACTACATTTACACATGCGTATGTATATATGTATATATATATATATATATATATATATATATATAAAAATATATATATATATATATGTATGTATATATATATATATATATATATATGTATATACATATATATATATGTATATATATATATATATATATACATATATATATATGTATATATATATATATATATATATATATATATATATATATATATATATATATATATATACACACATATATATACATAATATGTAATTTTGAGATGTAAAACCTATCTCTTGAGTTTTTCTCTTCACCTTCCAATTGACATTTTAATTGACAGTCTGTCGGATCAACTCCACAATCCAAACACACACACACACATACATATATTAATACGTATATATATATATATATATATATATATATATATATATATATATATATATATATATATATATATATATGTATATCAATTATGTCATCCACAGACAGCTGTTTTGTTGTATTATAACTCGTCAATGTGGCTATAGATTCAAATTCCCTTCTTCTTATTCCAATAAGCAACTTATTTACTCATACATAATTCCCCATTTACCAAAGTGCTTCATTCCAGAGTTGGAAGAACATTGTTATAGTAGCTTATAGTAGATAGGTGCCCTTCTTGAAAGTGCTCAACCCAAAAGATGGGAGTGCTAATTGATAATTGTGTCATTCACAAATAGCTGTTTCGTTGTATTGCAACTCTTCAGTATGGCTATAGACTTGAATTCCTTTCCAGTACTGCTACATTCATTCTAGACCAGAGACAGATGCTCCACCCCAGCCTTACGCAGAAGTGGGTGGTCAGTAGGACCGAATTAAGCGATATATTTACTTACACATAATTTCCCATCTACCAGAGTGTTCCATTCCAGAGTTGGATATATATATGTATATATATATATATATATATATATATACACCCATCCACACATACACACACACACATATATATACATATGTACATATACATACATATGTATATATGTATATATATATATATATATATATATATATACATATGAATATATATATATACATATATATAAACATATGAATATATATATGTATATACGCATATATAAATACATATATATATACATATGTATATATACATATATATGTATATGCATATACATATATATATAGATGCATATACATATATCTGTATATGCATATATATATATACATATATATATATATATATATATATATATATATATATACATATATATATATATATATATATATATACAATACATATATATATATATATATATATACAATACATATATACATATAAAATACAAATCAGGAATGCAATATAATATGATATAGTACAATATCCGATGTGTGATGGGTTTATCTTAAAACGTTGTCTATACATTCAATATTAGACGTTTAATCAAGCTTAAAATATGATGAAATAAACATTTATGTTTCTACCTTGTTCCACTTGAAGATGCCCAAACAGGGCAGAAACATAAACATGTTTATGTAGTGAATCCTTTATTTTATCATATATATAAATATATATATATATATATATATATATATATATGAATATGTATGTATATATATGTATATATATATATATATATATATATATATATATATATATTTATATATATTGTTACATTATTCTTTTTTGATCTTAGTGCTAAGACAGTGTTTAACTATGTGCAGGTGAACAAATTTAATTACGCTATATATAGTAACTGAGATACCCAGTGTTGCCCACTAGGAGAAAAAAAAAAAAAACTGTAAATCTGACATTCTGGGCAGCAAATGAAATGCCAGAAAAAGAAGATGTCTTCATGTCAAAGTTGAAATCTCCCTTAACAACACAACTACAACAATGCACACTTATACACACTAAATATACACTTACATTTTTCTCAATAAGTCTCTAGACTGAACTGCATTTACACAGACACACCAAACTCTTCTCAATTTCACTTACACACAAATGATTTCAACTTAGACACAAAGACATCTACCTTTTTGCCAATGAAGATAACAAATTTAGAAAAGCAATAACCTTGCATCATCTTCCACCCACTCCAAACTTTGTTAGTCGCAAAGTTTTATCATTTTTCCTATTTGACTTTTGACAATGAGAGCAAACAGTCTCTTGAAACATGTAAATAGAGTAAATTCAATCCAGTTCCCAAACTTTTGTGTTTCCATATCATCTATTTGATTCACCATTATGTTGGATACAGCCAATCCTTTTCCTCACCATATATACATATATATACTTGAGAGTAGGGATAGAAAACCCCTGACATGTGTTTCATGGTTGATCCATTTATCAAGAGCGGAGGATTATTTTTAATTTTAATCTTATTGCTTTTAAGATTTTAATTAGCATGCAGTATTTGTTATTAACCCAAATAGATTTTATTACTATTATTAATTGATTTGGCTCATGGGAAGAATGACTAAATGATATTGTCATGAGAATGATAAACTAATTCTTAATGAATTATTTAACCTTCTTAATTCTGTTTGAAAAAAGGTGTTATTTTGTCATTCTCATGACATTCTTCTAAATTCCTTAAACTTAGATTTTAATCACTTATATAAGATAAAGTTAATATTAAAATGTGTTAATTTTCAATTTTAATCTAATCTGAAATTTATATATTTTTATAATAAATAAATAAATAAATAAGTAAATGTTAACTTTAGATCAAGATTAAATAAAATTCAACAATAAAGAATAAAATTGGCCGATTAATAATACCATGTTATTAAATGAAGTAATTGTAAGATTTTTTAATAAATATCATTACTAGTATTTAAAATTTGTTTTAATAATATCATAAAAGTAAAATAAATAAATAAATCAATGAAATTAGTGATTATTATTCTCAAATACTTATATTCTATAAAATTGATTTTAATTTCAATTTTTCCATATGACAGCATTTTGAGAGCATTTCATTTGGATAATAAAATGTTAAAATTTCTACTGTCCTCCTTTTTTCATTAAAATTATTTGTAAATTATGTAGTATCATTGATATTATAGATATATGTATATTTTTTTCTTTGACAATAACCAATGATGCCTGAAAGATCTAGAACTACCAACTTTGGAATGTTTTTAAAAAACTTTGATGACATTAAAGGTTTGTATGTAAACTAGAAAATTTGACAAACAAATTGAATGGACAAAGTTTGTCTATTATTTTTTAGTAATTTATGGTTATATATATATATATATATATATATATATATATATATATATATATATATATATATATATATATATGTATGTACATATATATATATACATATATATATACATATATATATATATATATATATACATACATATATATATATATATATATACATACATATATATATACATATATATATATACATACATACATACATACATATATATATATATATATACATACATATATATATACATATATATACATACATACATACATACATATATATATATATATATATATATATATATATATATATATATATATATATATATATATATAATGTGTACTGTAGAGAGTGAGACAGACTCGGGAGTGAGGTGTTTGGCGGTAAGGTT
Source organism: Thysanoteuthis rhombus (assembly GCA_963457665.1). Lineage (NCBI taxonomy): Eukaryota > Metazoa > Mollusca > Cephalopoda > Oegopsida > Thysanoteuthidae > Thysanoteuthis > Thysanoteuthis major. The sequence goes on along the minus strand of OY735240.1, from coordinate 22,324,514 downwards.
TATTAATCCTTATAAGTAAATTGTCCATACAAGTTTCGGGATTCTTCCCATCATTAATGGTGTGTGTTGTGTATATATATATATGTATATATATATGTATATATATAAATACATATATTTATAACATATAAACTGACATATATAGTCACATTATGATTTTCTGGTGTGAGCAGTAAGATCTAATTTGGAATGTAAGGATAGCAAGAATATTTCCATTCTGTGTAGAGGTCTATAGATACTCCACTGGCCAAAAATCTTGTCATTTCTTGTAGCAGTCACAATTTCTTTGGTCAGTATTATAAGGAAGCATACCTCTAGTCATAAAGAGCCTCCGCTTTGGCTTGGCTCTATAAACTTACTAATTATTTTTTCCTGAGTAGATTTTTATTGGCAGAATATAGAAAAAATCAGCAAAATATATTCCAGCATCCCTGGTGTAATTCTTTGTTGTGAAGGCCATGCTGCATTCTGATTGGTTTATTATCACATCCCTTTTTATCTGACTACCACTAAATTATACGACAAAGTCTAATCATTACATTATTCTTCCCAGATGATTTCATAAGATTTAATGAGGAGTTTAATGATAGCAAGAATATGATTCTGTACAGACTTCTGGAGATTCTCCATGGTCTAGATCTTATCATATTTTGTTATGGTTGCCATTTCTTTGGTCAGTATTGTAGGAAAACATATCTCCAGTCAAAAACAGACCCTGCTAAGACTCGGCTCTGATTGTTGTTCAACAACACATATTGGCAACCAGATTTAATCAATAATATAATGATTGTAATTCTTATGTTTGTTTAAAACAGAAATTCAGTATGCTTTCTGTAATGATCGATATTTTTTTAAGTGAGTATGTGGCCCGAATGATGATGAAAGAATGTCATATGTGACCAGCTAAATAATTGAAGTTACCCATGCCTGTTCAGCAGTGTCCAAATTGATGACAATCAGTGAAGATTGATCTTGTTACTGTAGCAAAAATCTGTGAGACAAGCTTGCAAACAATTGTTTAATGGCAAGACACCCTAATTGATACTAAACATTGTTCTGCCAAGGTGTACAAATTGATATTTACTCAGTAAAATTGAGTCAGGCACAAGGTCGTAAATGAGAAGCACCCAGCAAAGATTGAACTAACCTCTGCAGTGATATTCTGTGAGACTGGTTTGCTAACAATTACTTGATAGCAAGACATCCAAACTGATATTTATGAAGTTAAGTTTGATCTTGCATAAGGCCAATAGTGAGAAGCACCCAATGAGGATTAAGTTAAATGCTGCAGTAATTTAAAAATTTGGTTCCATGGACCCCTGTGAGTCTGACAAATAATCATCTTGAGTCTACAGAAGTGTTCTCTCTGACATTGCAAATCTTGTGGCAGAGAAACATTATCATTCATTGCACAGCTATAGAGAAACATAATTTTTGTACATAAGCTTGTACTATATATCAAGATTATTAAATGTAATTCATTTAGAATAAATATGATTTTTAAAGGTGGAATGCTGCTTGTTATTGTAATTCATCATATACATTCTAAAAACTAAATACGAAAAATAGGGATCACCAACATATTTTCTTCATAGGAGAGGTCCTTGAGTTTTCAGAGTTTCAAAACCACCAGTCTACAAGTCAATGCATGTGTAGTTGAAAAAACAAAAAATCTTAAGAGTATAAAGGTCCCTGGCAGAAAATGGTTGAATTGGAGAGAGAGAGGGGTGATTGATAGTTTATTAGGATCGTTAACTCCAAGATGCCTAATTTATTTTTCATTCAAACCATAAATTTCTTGAAATGTTTTCATTTTCAGTAAGAAAGAAGAACCTACATAATGATTTTCATTTGGTTTAGCAATTCAACAGTGCTGTATTTTTTGCATGTTGCCATATGCTTATTTGCATATAGAATGTAAACAAACAATTGGATTGACTGTTATTCACCATTTTTCTATTCCTGGGGTTTTGTTAACATTACTGCCAAATTTCAGCAAAATCGGTGAAGATTTGAGAAATTTCCCCAATTGTAAACAAAAACAACATGTCTGTTTATAATGTTAAACAAACAATTTGATTGACCATAACTCACCATCCACCACCTAGAATATCTCCACAAGCCTACATACAAAATAAAAGATTGAATTGAAAAAAAAGAGACTGTGACGACAACATCAGACACTCATAGTGAATGATAGTCCCTGGCGTCTTTTTTCTTCTAACAGGAACAAGAACATGTGCAGAAGTACTAACACTGTTTAACTGAATTGTAAAAACATCCCATGTTTGGTCTGTAGTGGTTTTTTGCCAAATTGAAAATCAATATTGAAATATTTTCTTTTACAATAATGACAAAAAGCCATTATATTCTATACGTACATTTTAATTTTTTTTGACAATTAATGTGAAGAAAAAAATCAAATTGCTGACATTTTTCTTTTACCTCTCCTCATATTTTGGATAATCTTCAAACAAAAGATTATCTACATATTTTCATTTTTTATTCTTTCTAGATGAAGTATTTTGAATTATAATCATTTTGAAATTATTTTTTTTTTAATGAATATGTTTTACCTTTGATTTGATTTATTAATTGCTTTTTGTTGCAACTTTTACTCAGGCTGATTTCCCTCCCACCTGAAGCTTTTTCACTATTTACTGATCAGATGCTATTTACTTATACAAATAAACACACAACTGTCAAGTAACAGACAAACCTTAAAAAACCTAGGAAGGGGGGGGGGGGTGAAAGAACAAAAAACAAAAGTTTTTTCTAGGCATAATCAGGGGTAAATGTTGAAATTTTCTGCCCCATAGCTCCATTGGTGCGGCCTGTATGCGTGATACATGCATAAATTTATACATAGCCAGCCAGACTTACTTCAAAACTGAAGGAACCCATGTTGACAATTTTAGTGGACTGTTTCTAAAAATCTTCAGGAAATATGAAATATTTTTTGGTGTAATATAACAAACATTAGAAACAAATGTACAAGAGAAAAGTTTTCATAATAACAGATGTCCCCACCCCTTAAATCCAGAGGTAAACAAATTGAGTTATGCCTCTCCTTAAATTCTTTTCAATGCAAACCAGTGGACAAGTGTTACCAACTGCAGAAAAAACAAAATCAGCAATATATATATATATATATATATATATATATATATATATATATATATATATATATATATATATATATATATATATATATATATATATATATGTATGTATGTATATATATATATATATATATATATATATATATATATATATATGTATGTATATATATATATATATATATATATATATATATATTTATATATATATATGTGTATATATAAAATTCCTTGAGAACTTATGGAGATATATAGTAGTCAAACGTGGGTGAATGCATAAAATGTATGAAAAAATTGAAAAAATATATCACAATCGGAAAAAAAATCTGGATCCACCCCAATATTTAACCAACCCTTCCTCACCAGGTGGTCTACACTTCCAGAAAATCTAATGGAAATCCATTGAGAACTTTCTCAAATGTGTGGACACTTAGTCAAGTTGCAAGGGAGATAACTGTAAAAGAAAATCCTGAATTGGCCCCCAAATTAGATAAAATTTTCTATTGCCAATAGCCTAACCCTTTCACAAAAAAGTCGTTTAAATTATTTGAAAACTTTTGGAGACAATATTGTGCAGGCAAACATAGAGACAGACAGACATTAATTAATGCATACATCTCTTATGAATGAGTGTAGGTGTAATTAATGAAAATGTTTAAGCTCGTGGTTGGTAAGTAGTCATGCCATCAACCACTTCACAATAAAACGTTTTGAAGCAAAACAAAAGAAAAATACGAGGCCAGCTTGTATGTGAGCCTGGATTTGATCCCAAATATTCACTGCGTAAATAAATGTTATTGTTCTATCAATGCAATTAATGGAGAAGTATTGACAAAAGAAGAGAGAGAGGGATTACGTTGAAAAATAAATATCGTTAGCGATTTAGTTCTTCGTTGAGCTAAAATATTATTGACGTAATTTTACAAGCTGAAGGAATCTTTCTTTCTGCCAATTTTTTAAGGATGGGGGGGGGAGCTAAAGTCACGCTGACATACGTCAAAAATTAAGTTTCAGACGATTTAATGGACAAATAAACAAATATGACGTAATAGTGACCTTCCATTATCTCAGTAACCTGTAATCTTCCTATGACGTAATTTCATCGTCGTAGCTGTTTACCTTCCGCAGATGACTTCCTTCATAATTACTTTCGATCGAGGTAAATACAAAAAACGAAGCAAAAATCCACTGATTTCTTTCGTTTTTTGTATAATTCGCATAAAATGGTAGATATTTATGAATTATTTACTCGAAACAAGGCGATTTGATTCTAAGGTACTATATCCTGTGCAGTAGCGTACGAATACAGTAAATAGGCCCGGGGCAACATATCATGTAGTTCTCTCTTACGCGTTCCATTGCAGTGCAGACCGTTGGAGGAAGAAGCTGTGTTATGCGTTTCTCTTACGTAAACTACGGAGATGGCCAAGAAGTTCGTTCTGTTTTTGTAGATAAGTAATTTTATTTGAAAAAGATCACTTTCGATTTTTTTGTGAAAAGCTGTAATCTCAGCGTTTTTTTCCTTGTTTTCTTTTTAAAGATTTTGTTCAAATTGACGTATATATATATTCTTTTCAATTATTTTGACATTGACTATGGAACGAGAACATATCCGACAAATTGTGCTGTTTTATTTCAAGAAAGGTAAAAGTGCGAATCAGACTCAAAAAAAGATATGTGCAGTTTACGGAGAGGGTGCTGTGAATAGTCGTACGTGTCAGAAGTGGTTTGCCAAGTTCCGCGCTGGTGACTTTTCGCTGAAAGATGCTCCACGGTCGGGTAGCCTAGTAGAAGTCGATAGCGATGAAATCAAAACATTACTTGACAATAATCAACGTTATACGACGGAGGAGATAGCCGACATACTTGAAATTTCCAAATCTAGTGTTGAAAATCGTATACAACAGCTTGGTTATGTTAGTCGCTTTGATGTGTGGCTTCCACATGAGTTGAGCGAAAAAGACCTTCTCAATCGCATTTCCGTGTGTGACTCGCTACTTAAACGCAATAAGAGTGTTTCGTTTTTGAAACGGATTGTGACGGGTGGTGAAAAATGTTTATTTTTCACCAATGTGGAACGTGAACGATCGTGGAGCAAGCGAAACGAACCACTAATAACCACCCCGAAGGCCGATCTTCCTGGGAAGGTGATTCTATGTATATGGTGGGATTGGAAGGGGGTCCTTTATTATGAGCTCCTCCCGGAGAACCAAACGATTGATTCGATCAAGTACTGCTCCCAGATAGACCGATTGAAGGCAGCTATTGACGAAAAGCGTCCGGAATTAGTTAACGGGAATGGCGTAATTTTCCATCAAGATAATGATAGACCACATATCTCTTTAGTGACCAGGCAAAAATTGTTACAACTTGGCTGGGAAGTTCTGATTCACCCACCGTATTCACCTGATATCGCTCCGTCGGATTACCATTTATTCCGGTCCTTACAGAATTTTCTTGACGAAAAGAAATTAAATTCTCTGGAAGACTGCGAGAGGCACTTGGAGCAGTTCTTCGCTGAAAAAGATGAAATGTTCTGGGAGGATGGAATTGTGAAGTTGCCTGAAAGATGGCAGAAGATAGTGGAACAAAACGGTAAATATCTTATTCAGTGATGTTAATGTCAAAAATATTGAAATGTCTTTGAAAGAAAATAAAAAGAACGAACAAACAAAAAACGAACGAACTTTTTGGCCAGTTTTTTTCTATTATTGGCATTTTTGTACATTATTCGGTCTGGTAAGACTTTTATGTATTCCGATTTTTTAATCGAAAAAAAAAAACTTCAATAAAATCGATCTTTTGTAATTTGAATTGACGTCTCAATCTTTTTTTGTTTTTATCTTTTGTCTCTTCTTCACAGCTTTGAAATGGTTGAGTTTAAAGCAGAAATCACTACCGAGTTGTGTACCAAACGTAGTAATTGTACTGTCAGTACGGAGAAAAATTATTAAAAAAATTGTCCCAAGTGAGCGACTATGTGGGTTTCTTTTTTTTATATCTCGTGATCTGCTGGGTAAGCTAAAATCGATCTGTTCATGTTAAACAAAAATATTAATACAGAAAAGAATTCTTTATCAAAATGTATTTCTCTAACTTGTTAACAATATTTTTAACGTTTCGAATGATTGTCCGGCTAAAATTTTGTTTGCGACATGAAACTTGTATTTCTCTTGTTCCTTCTATGCTTACCATTTTTCCCCTTTATGTAACTTTGAATTTAGTACCGGCCGCTTTTTTTTTCGTCTGATTTATTCACTTATTTATGTGAAAAGAAAAAAAAATGGTGACTTGTTGGAAAAAGATGGAATAATGTGGTTAAACAATTTTCTAGCCCGAGACTCATTGTAACAAATTTCAAAATTTAAGTTTTTACAATTGAACTTTCATCTATCCTTTCAAAATTTCTAATTGTGAAGCATCTTTGGAAATCTTTTTACCATGCCTCATATTAAGTAAAAAATTAACTTCTTCTAGGTTAGGGTAATTCTGAAACATTTTCACTTATTGCCCTCTAAATCTTCCTAAATTAATGATCAAATTTAGTGTTTACATATGAGAAACATGGTAAATGTTTTGACTTTTACTAATTCACTCGTTGGAATTTGGTTCTTTTGTTGAGGTTACCTGGCCGAGTATATAAATTTTCTTTTCAGTTTTCAATACCTGAGATTTGTTGAGGTTATTTCCATTCATGCTGTGTATCCTGGCAATTCTTCTCTAGGCAAGATCTTCGAAAAAAAAAAAAAAAAAATCTTATGGAATCTACAGGTTGGCTTTTCATTGCCTTTTCTTGATTCTCTATGATCCGAGTGTGTATATATATTGTACTTTACTTATCTATTTCTTTATTAGTTATCTTGTGTAGTTCTCAAACACTTAACTCTAGCTCAACAACTGCAACTGCGAATTTTTGAAAAAAAAAAATTATTCATTCTGTTGAATTTTTTAGTTTAATAGATATTAATTCTATTGACCCATGAATATAGTTATACCTGAATAATTTTAAATGTCCTGGAAGAAATCGTTTTAGTTTTCCTGTTGGATAAACTTGAATGATACGACTTATCAAGTTGGTTAAATCATGAAATGAAATGTCCTTCACTAAATTATCTTGATAGTTCCTTGTAATCGAAGAAGGAAAACTGATGAAATCATTTTGCCATCAGATTTTTTGTTCCTTGTAATTATGACGCCCCACAGAAGGTCAGATATTCTGCCCCCTATGACAATTGCGTCACTTCTATTGACAGTGACGAAACTGGAAGTGACTTTCTGAATCTATTTATCCCCCTCCCCCTGGTGCAGTGATTCACTAACCTTTATTTCCGTCTTCACCAGTTTATCTCTAATGTTGGATGTCACTTCATATCATTATGACCGTGCATCAGTGCATTTCCTTTAAATCCTTGAATTTGTAGATGTTACTAAAAGATCGATTATCGAGCGGAATCGAACTCGGATTATCAAAACTTGATCATTCAAAAAGATAAGAGTGTATATCTTTTTTCTTTTCTTTCTAATCTAAAACTTGTCATGAATCCAAACAGATCTTGTTAGTCAAGTTTCTAGTTTTCAGCCTTTGATAATGATGTCTTTTAGCCTACTATTGTAAACCGTTTGTTTTTCACAGTTGTCCACCAATCCAGGGGACCCTCCTCTCTTTAAAAGGGGTCAACGTCTTGTTCCTTTTATACCATCACAAGCAGTCCTCCCTCTGCCAACGACCAAAGGGGTATCCATTTCTTTTTCACTTTGAGATTTCATTTCCATATTTCTCTCTGTGCTTGTAAAATCCTGACGCTTTTTGCTTAAGGGGGGGTAAAAAACGCAATAAGAATTACATTTTCTGGTGTTTTACCTGTCAGCACGAGTCACAGCTGGGCCACAAGCAGCCCCCCCCAGTTGTATAATGCACACTTGTTATCTGATGTGGACATGACTCATTCGTACCAAGAAAAAATTTTTCTTTTCTTGTCATCCGTACTTCAGCTATCCCATGAGATGCCTGTCATCACCTTATTGGGGTGAAGGAAGGTGACTTAAAACCCACTTTGAACCGAGTTGACAGGTGACACACACTCAATGCAAACATGTATTTTAGATATTATATTCTGCGCAAAGAGTAATTAGTTGATTCATTTTTTTTTTTTTTTTTTTTTTTTTGCTGAACCCCTATTTCTATAACATTCCTTGGATGATTTTTAATTAGTTGAAATTTTGTCACCAGGCATTGATCCTGGTGTAATAAGAGTCATTTTGCTTGACCCGTATTGAATTGATAGTTTAAACCAGCATTTGGAAGTAATTTGTATTGTATTTATTATTTGTGACCAATTTGATATCAATGCAGCCAAAAAGCTTATTGTATGCTGTGGCCCAGCCCTATGAAATTTTTAACTTCACACTACCCTTTATTCTCGCACTACCTCCGAAGACATTGGCACTGAAGACGGTTTTTCTTAATGTTATCTTCTATGATCTGTGATCAGAATGGCCGTTTTCAGAATAAATTTTCTTTATTGCCAAGCCACTTGATCAATGACTCAAATTCACTGACTAAAACATTTGTATTGTAGTTCCAAAGTGTTTGAAGAGTCAAGTGACACACGTGCCGTATCAATCGTTCCTCTATTGTTTTATACATGCCCTAATCACTTAACTAATCATGCCCTAGGTAAAATCACAATGACTTGCTAATTATATCGGATTTTGGTATTGGAATGGTCTTCCAGGGGGATACCAAGTTTCACTTGATTAATTTTTTGCCAAGTTGCTACTTATGGCTTTGTATTTGTGAAAAAGTTGAGCTTCATATATACTAGAAGCTCACTGACCACATGTACATCAGATTTTGTGGATGAAATATTATGCAATGTGATAAAATAGAAATATATGGAGCTGTTGAAAATGTATGTCTGATAGAAATATAGATTGGCTTATGAACAGATCAGACTGATCTGTTAACCATGTGATTATACCTGGTCAATTGGTGCAAAGAACTTGATTGTTTGGAGTATTCTTGGTCTTAAAGATCATTGATTATGTATAGATCTAGGTAAGAAATCCATAAATATTGGATCTTGGAGTTTCGTATTTGTAGTCCCATTTAATTATTTTTGGTAAATTTTACATTTTGAAAAAAAAATGTTGAATTGGTATCTTTTTATTTATTTTATATATATATATATATATATATATATATATATATATATATATATATATATATATATATTCTTAGTTGCAACAACCATTTTAAAATGGGATTATGAATTTCATATTGTGTAAATGATTTAGTTCTTGTGATTCTAGTTTTCCTTGTGATAGATTTTATTTGTAAGAAATTGCCTTTCCTTCTTTATGTCAAGCTGCAGTAGCCTTGACTCGGGTCCCCTTATTTTATTTGAAAGGGAGATGGGCAACCTGTGTTACGTGTTGGAGGGTAACGATAGTATCAATGGATAAACAGAAATGTTTAATCTTATCTTTTTTTTTTTTTCTTTTTTTTCTCCCCCCCCCCCATATGATTGGTCCCCTTTCTCCTCTTCATTTTGTCTTGATTTCTATTAGAAATATTAGCTAAGAAGCTTGATTGGTTCTTGTAGTTGTTGACAATGTTTTGTTAACACAGAAATTATTAGTTTCCAGAAATGAGAATAATACAACACTGATGTTGTGGCCCACAGGCTCTGGTGTGAAAGGTTTGCTGCTATGGCAACAGGCAAGGAAGGTACGTTTTCTGAACTGCAACTGTGTGCGTATCTTGTATATTTTATCATCTTCAATAAATGTTCATTCAGTCTCTTAACCAAAAAAATATGATGGCTATTTGCCAAAATCTTTTTAAAAATAACACATGTCCAAAATTGGAATAAATTTAAGAACCAAACTTGAAAAGGATTCTGCATGAGATGCCAGTTATCTCCCTTTTTAAAACAGGGAATCTATTTAAATCATATTCATTATGCTATATATTCATTTAGTTTGATTAATTGCTGAAATTAATGACTTTTAGTATTGGATCAATCTGTATTATTTGATTCCAAGGTTTTCTACAGGTTTTTTAAGTGTCTAACTGCTCCCCCTCCAAAAAAGGGCAGTGCAGTTGGCACATTTTTTTTATGATGGAAATATTTTAGTTATTATTTAACAGCAGCATTTCTCCCTCTTGGTTTCACTGGAATCAAGAATCTGTTGGAACCTGTTGGATTTTGGACCCACAGCACTTGTCATTCTCAGGGGACGTGGACAGCAGTGGCAGCATCAACGGCTGTATAGACAGGGGTAAAACAATTATTGAACCTCCTTGCATTCACTTGTTGATATTAGATTTTGCACCCACACTTAAACCCAAACCCTTCTCCTCTCTGAATTATTTGAGGGTGAGTGGAAGAAGAAACTTAATTTGTTTAACAAGAATACTTGTAATGTTTTGAACCTTTCTCTGAAATCACTAGATTGACTATAATGTAGGCACTTTCATGAGACTTTTTGACACTTGAAAAAATGTTAAGCAAAATGAGAATATCTTTGAAGTTGTAATATTGGTTATAGCAAAGTTATAGCATGAAGCCCCTTCCCCCATTAATTTTTGTATGAGATTTCCTGCCGTAATGGCGTTTGAAGTTTTGGTTGATGTTTAAAAAAATCTTTCAAAAATAGATTTTACCTCAGAAATTTGAATTGAACAAAATTGATTTTATGATTGACTAGATTATGCAAAAATTTTACTTGCTTATTTTGGGAAATATGAAAAGTGCGTCTATCTAACTGGTAGGATCATAGCGAAAATCTCTAAGGAAGGAAGGTCATGAATGATCTTGTGTAATTTAAATCTTCCACTACCACAAGTTGTGTCAGGTATTGGCTGTTTGCTGATGAAAACTTGATTCAAGTCATCTTTGTGTTGAACAATGTAACAAGCAAAGAACTAAACTCTTTTTTTTTTTTTTTTTGCTTTTGTTTCAATATCCAAAGCCTCTTTCCAAATCTAATAATATTCCAATGTATTCAGTTTCTCTGCATCTTATGGATACAATATAGTAGGACTTGCACTAATATTGAGTTTTAACCTAAAAATGGGGATGGGTTGACGTGGAATTTTTTTTTTTTTCTTCTTACAAAATAGCATTTTCATTTGAAAATTCATTCAAAAATGAAGAAATCCTAAAAATTTTAATTTTCTATTTCTACTTATAGATTGGGTCACGTATGCAAATAAGTTTTCGCACCCATTTTTCTCCAGCTTCACATCTCTACAGAAAAAATGATAAACTGATAATTTTTGGAATTTTTCTTTTATGAACATGAAGATCACTATGATGCAATTGATTAGATCCCTATTTATGTTTTAATTGACACCTGTTGCTTTTTATAGAAGTCTGTGAAAGTGCCTAATGTAAAGCATGAATTTGAGACCAAACAGGTTGAAATTTAGGGAGGCAGATTTTGAGATACAAAATCTGACAAGAGAATAATAGCAAACATTTTGATTGTGGAAGAGCAGCTCATCAACTAGTTTGACATGAACTCAACTGGACACTATTAGGCATCCTTCTTTTTATTTTTTTTTTTTTTTTTTATCATACTTGGTTCCCATTTTAGATCCTGAGTCGAAATAATGATGCCTAGTAGTTCTTTCCACTTGGGTTCATGTAAGATTTCTTAATTTGACTTTTGATAACTACATCCACAGAAGGAGTAAACATATTCAGGTGCCAAAACAACGTGCAGCTTTCAAGGGAGGTAAGTATTCAACAAGAATAAGGTTTTTTTTTGTTTTTTTTTCCTCTTCCCTGAATTAGCATTAACTGGACAAAATCAGTCAACATGAAGGGAAAAATGTTTCTAATACATATTATTTGCTATCTTAGAGAGGTCCAAATATTCATTTACTATCTCTCTGGTTTATTAAGTATAAGAAGCAAGTGCCAATGGGTTGACAGAATTTGATATCCACCCAAAATCTGGGTGTTACCTGGTAGATTTTGGCTAATCGGGGTAAGTAAGGAATAAGGTAGCTATGTAGAAAGCTTACCCATTTCCCAAAACTTACATGCATTTTTATGAATATATTAATTTTTTAGATTATTTTTTATCAAAAATGTTGAAGGAAAAAAAAGTAAGCCAGGTTATAATCTATTGGAAAAATACTGTAGAACTTACTTCCATGCATTATTTGAATTTTTTTTTTTTTTTTTTTTTTTTTTTTAGTGTAGCTGTCTTTGAGTTGATTTTATGTTCAAGAAATGAGCTTTGAATACAAATTTTTTGCCATTTTATAAATGAGATCTAGGATTGGTGGACCTGAAAGAATACCACAGACTAGAGAACAGATGTGGGGATGAATGGAATATTTCTTGGGAATTAGAAAGTAATTTGCTATATTATTTTATTTCATATATATATATATATATATAATTTTTTTTTCTTTCTTTTCTTTTCTTTTGAGGAAATGTTTCAGAAGATGCTACTTGTTGAATCAAGTGTTGAACACTGCTATTATTCAACCTATCAAAATGGCAAAATTAGTACGAATCTCTATCTGGTTAGGGGGAAATCTTTGTCATTGAGTAAATTTCTTTGCTTGGAAATATGACCCTGCTCTCTCGATGGACCTTGTCTTGGTATGAAACTCCATACATATCTATCGTAAAATTTTAGCAGAGTATCATTCTAAAGAATTTAGCTTTTAAAAGCCCATTTACAAAATGAGTTTTCTTAATCTATGCTGACAGATTTACAGCATTCTAACTCGTGGTTTCTCCAACCCTCAATGCATAAAACATTTGATTTATTCCCATGAGTACAATCATTGTATTATTTTGTAAACTAAGTTTTGGAACGTGTAGCAAATATCGGTTCTAAGATTGGTTAAGCCCATAATTACAAATGTTCATGAAATTAATTCACTCATTAAAGTGCTCTGTGGACTGGAGAGCTTGGAAGTTTTTTAATTTTTTTTTTTTTTTTTTTTTTTTTCCAGTAAAATGTTTTGAAAATGTTTTTCAGGTTTCTTGGGGGTTCTTTTCTTGCCATTTTTATCTTACAGAAGTTAGCGGTTTTGCTGAGATGTGTTATGAGTAGAAAACGTGGCATATTTTTTTCTTTCTTTCAGTTAGGAATCTTTCAAGAATCTGCGCAATTGTCTCTTATAACTCAAAATAAAGGTGAAAAGTCCAAGAATATTTTGTAAGTTATCTTGTATCAAAGTGAATTATCTTCTATACAACAGTTTAAGAATTTTATGCAGTCAAATATCATTTTTCACTTAATATTGGAGTACTCGTAAATTGCATTTTTCTGCTTATAAGAAATCTGAGGCAGTCAAGATTTCTAATAACTTTGAATTGAAATATTGAACTTTTCATGCCAAAATCTGGTTGGGTAGTGTTTTACCCAATGAACATATAACCTTTTGTACTAAATCTGCAGCTCATCAAAAGTTTCTATACCCTGGAATAATGTGAACCTCAGCATTGATGGCCTTCTCAAGACTTTTAATTCTACCAACTTAGCATGACTCAACAACTGATGAAATATAAACTATCTACATTTTCATCGAAAGGTACAGGAAACCTTTTGGATTTTTTCTTGATATTTGCAGCAACTGCTATATAACTTTTTGAAGCATTTCTTTAAAATCTTTATTTGTATTTTATGAGCAAAGCTTCCTGCTAGGTAATTGCTTCTTTATAAATTTCTAAAACCTATCCACAAACACAGTCTTTGCATTGAAAGGTAATTTTTATTTTTCACACTATTTTCATTCTATAACAAAACAATGTACTTGTAACATTCAAAACTGACACTCTGAGTTAGAAGCTTTGAAAAGAAAATAGTAGTTACAATTTATGCACTGATCAGATAGCAATGTGCTTGTCCTGACAATAGCCATTATTTGAAAGTAATTTTCTCTGATTGAGAAAATATAATATGTTGGATTTCAATGAAATGTATTCACATGATTATTCACATTTACAATTTCTTGGTAACACTGATTTTATTTTAAAGAAAGCTTCAATTACTCTAATGAAAAAGTATTAATTTTAATGATTTAAGCAATGATGATAATGCCTTGAATCTTCATATAGACAGCAAATCATTAAATAATGTCGCTATTAGTGTTAGATTTTAAAGATTTGAATTTAAGGGTTTTTTCAATTAACTTTTGTTTTCAGAGTTGAATGAAGGAAAAATATGTTTGAAATATGTTGTTCATTAGACTATCATCATTATAACATGAAAAAATAGCAATTATTGGGATATCCTCCTCACCCACCTTCCTTTTTTTTCCTCTCTCTCTCTGATGCTTTTGAATTATTCAACTACAAGGAGAAGAAAAATAATCCATTTCTACAGGATTTTTTTTTCTCACTGAAATTTCTTAAAAATACACTTGAATTCAAACTATCGCACCTGGAAAGGTCTTAGGACATGGCAACAAGAAGAAATGCATACTTTTACTTCCTGCTAGCAAAGATCTGAAACAATTGGGAGAAAGCATGCATTTTAGGTTTTTCTTCAACTTCTACTTGGTGTGCATCATGATTTTATATTTCCTTCAAGACAATATACCATATATATGGTTTCAAATTGTTCGCAAATGCCATGACGAACCCCTCATTTTTCAATAATAACGCTAACAGCAAGCAAAAATCTGGGACTGCAGCTTCACAATTTTGAGCATCTTTTTATGGAAAAATGAGTACATCTTCACGGCCCATAAGCCAATTTTCTTTTTTTTTTTTTTCTTTTTATGGGTGCATTTTTATTTCTCAAACTCTAGCTCTACAAGCTAGTATGAGGAATTAGATTCTTACACTAAGGAAAACTGACTTTATTGAACCACAATTACACAATCTAAAGCATCCCCAAATATTCTCAACTGATATGATTGCTTTTGTCAATTAACCTTAGTTTTGTCTGACATAAGGGAATGACCTAGAAGTACAACTACAATATCGTATCTGTCTTTTATCTATCTTGTGGCCAATGTTCCTTGTGAATGTATTTAGAAGAAACAACAAAAAAACAAATCGTAATTTAGCCAGTTTTTACAACTTCATGATCTTCAACTACCAAACGAACACACATACAAAACCAACTTCTGTTCATTGTTTTTATTTATTTGAGCAACACGTTCCGCACAAAAAGAAAAAGAACAGACTGTAACTGGATGTGCCCACTTCAGAATGCCTGGTGAAAGAGGTATATATACATATATCCCAAACTGGGAACTTTTTACCGTTTTGTAGGTGTACCCCTTTAAGATAACTGTCAATTGAATGGTGATATTTTTTTCCTGTTTAAAAATTTTTTGTCACAAAGCATGCTGAAATAGAAATGAATACCTGCCCTAATTATGAATTACAATTCATTTTCTCTCTACCTCATCAAAAAATATCAAGGTTTTGATTGTTTATTTATGATACTTGTAAATTCTATAGAATTGTCCTCTTGCTTTTTAAGGAGGAAAATCCATTATGATCAAATTCTTTGTTTATGTGTGAGTTATATGGATGCAACTTGCACAACTGCAAGATTATAGCCTAAAAATACTGAGTGAGAAATACTTTTGTTCTGCTCTTGGTGATATTTATCACCCCAGTTTCATGTAGGAAAAATTTTCAGGCCAATGAATGAATTATTTCTTTGACTCAGTCTTGTGCATGCTAAATCTGTGATGTAATGAGTTTTGCCAACCCAGCTTTGTATCCAAAACATCTCACTTCAACAATCCTTCTTTAATTGGTTACTGATGTTTCCAGCATGAGACTAACTCTGGAATGATTGATCACAAATTTACCCTTGAAAAGTTATCTCGAAGTTAGCAATAAATAAAATGAGAAGTGGACAGATACTGAAATTTTGCACTTGCTATAGATATCTTTTCTTATGGGTAGTCTCTAAAATTTTCATGAGCTTTTCTGTTGGCATTTAAGCAATTCATAATTCAAATTTAGCTCAAGGATATGTATAATTTTTTCCCTAGTGAAAATTATTTTCCAAATCAGAGATAAATGACTAAAAAAAATTTTTTTGTGCATGAGAAAAATGCTTCATCTTTAATGAACCTTACTTGACTCTTGTATAGAAATAGTCTGACACATGGTCAATTTTAATTAACATCTGATTGCTGGTATGAGAATCATGCTTTTCCATCAAATGATAGTAACTGAACTAATTTTTATCGTTCAATATCAAAAACACCAATTGAAATATCACTTGATATAAACATTCAAATCCATTTTGCTATGATATAATTCTTGGATTCTTATCACATGTGATGGTCTGACTATTTTAAACAACTCATTTGAAAAAATTAGTATGATTTGCATGGTTAGTAGTTTCACATTGAACTTAGATGCTTGCAATGTGTTTTTTTAATGTGATTCTTTTATAATTGAATATAAATAAGATGTACTTAATTTTGCCAAAAGGCTTGTGTAACATTTCTGAGAAATTGATGAGTATATGAGAAAACAAAGGTGAGAATATTTCAAGGTGCATTTTTGATTGAAGTCTTTCCGCTTATTTTTTAAAATCTTTTAACATCACAAATATCATGACTTATGAAAAACATTTCCTCAGTTTTAGCCCTTGATAGAATCCTTGTAACATTTGTTTTAATTATTCTCAAAATGATGTTTTTTAAAAAAAGAATGTCTGAGAAAACAAGATAGTTATATATCAATGGATATTCATTGCAAGCATTTTCTAAAATTTGAAAAATATTCTGAAATGGAGAATGATTGATTCATTCTTACTGTGAACTTCCTTACTTTGGGATGATGGGTATGTGGTTAAACTGTCTATTTAAATTTTTTATTAAAATAGTTTACCCACATACCAAAATACATCTATTTCAAGACAAACCAACGTATGCCAAAGTATAGAAAATCCTTGTAATCTCTGCCTAAATGAGAAATTTGAAATACTCAATTTTGCTGATTGTTTGAAATCAAAACGTAAAGTAGAATTATTGCACAGAAAAAATAAAAACGCTAAAATGCTGGCATCGCTCAGAATTCTTAACGGACATAACTCAATCCACATGTTAATTCATTAAAGGTAACATTTTTACCCACATACCCATCATTCCAAAAAAAACATCTAATCAACATTATCTACTCCATCACAAGTATATTCAGAACAATACAATCCACGTAGGCAATAAATTAAATGCAAAAATCAGGGTCGGGATCAAAACATCCCTTAGAACACAATTCAGCATCTACTTATAGATAACTCCCACCCACGCTTAGTTCACACCCTTTGACATGTAACATATAACCACCAGCAAAACATATGCACTACCAAAAACAAACAAACAATAAAACAAAATGAAAACTCCTCCTACTATAGCGACACCCACAAGACTCGCCAAAGTCCCCAAACAGGAAACTAAAACGCATGTAATAGTTCACCTGAAGAGGATAGAAACAAATGTATTTGTGTAGCAGATTTACTTTCTACTATATTTCCATCCCTACTCTGAACCAACTTGACTTGGAGTTTGAAGTTGAATGTATCGAACTCTCAACAAAATAAATCCATTACGTATCAGACATTGCTTTATATCATTATGCTTTGTTGCAAACCCGATTTGTACCTATGTATATGCTTCAAATCAATTTCATCTGGAGTGAGTGCCATGTTAGCTATGATGATTCTTCATCTTACAGATCAAAGAAATCAATATGAATTGATCAATTAGTGATGAGCATGTTTTCTATGTTTATTCTGAGTTTTTTTTCTTTTCTTGTAGATTACAATTCCATACCTAATGCATTCTTTTGATATTTAATTCTAATGTTAATTCTGCTTATTACATACTACTAAAAAATCAAAAGAATTTGAAGATCAGGTATTTAAGGTAGTCATTAGATTAATCATATTTTGATTTTATTTGTTTCTTGATAATGAGAAATTTGAAGGATGTTTAAGTACAAATGTACAAGATACTTTCAAGTGACCAAATTTGGAGTGAGTACCATTTTTGGCTTTGTTCATACTTCTCATTTTAGACCAAAGATAATTCCAATTAATGTGGAAGTATGCATATTCAAATATACTCAAAATTGATCATGTGAAGTGAGTGACATGTTTGCTATGGTAATATATATATTTATGTATTACCCGAATTGATCATGTTTTGGAGTTTGTCTCATTCTAGTTATGTTAGTTTCAGACGAAAGGTTAATTGGAAGATAGGAATATTTAAGATATTTCATGTATTGATCATATTTGGATTTGAGCAGCATGACATGCTGACAAATGATTTGAGAGATTTTATAAATTAATCATTCTGTGTGATTTGGCATTTGGTTGTCTAATTCTGCTTGTCTTAGGTTGGAAATTTTTTTTTTTTTTTTTTTTTTTTTTTTTTTTTTTTTAAGAATATGGAGGTACAAGTACAAAAATGATTTTGCTTGTTTCTGACTATAGTTTTGAGGTATGCACATTTGATATACTCTAGAATTGATCCTTTTTGAGGTGGAAGCCATCTTGGCTATGATATTTCTGCTTTTTTTCGTACTGGGAAGAAATCAGAAGATTATAAAGGTACAAATATTTGATATTCCCTGATTTGATGATATATCGAGTCTGTGTTATTTTTGCTATGTTAATTCTGCTTGTTTCCAGAATGAAGGAAAATCTAAAATGTAAAGGTCAGTTATTTAAGATGTTCCCTGAATTGATCATATTTGAACACAATACCATGTTTGCTCTGTCAATTCTGCTTGTTTCCAGACTAGAAAATCAGGCTAATGGTAAGAATATTTGAGATATTCCTCAATTTGATCATATTTGGACAGTGCCATATTAGCTATGCAGCAAAGTTTTTCTATACAGCCAGATATTACATTTCCATAATGGTAATATGTTGATTTTGTTGATAAATTACGGTGATAATGATTCGATGAAATTGCTACCTTAAACAAGATGTTATTCATTAGCTGAGCTAGCTGCTACAACCTTTCTTGATAAAGCCACATGTGCCAATCAGAACAACTGAATATATTAACCTATCAATTTTATTGTAATCTGTTACCAATAAAGATAGAAAATGTTCATCCGAAATATATTTCTGTTTACAATTTGGACTCAGATAAATCTGTGCTCTAAAACTTATGCTTAACACTTGAGAAAAAAGTAACTTGAATTTTTCATTGATTAAAGATGTATATCATCTGGAGCACATTTTTAAATTTTGGCTGGAAATTTTTGAAAAAGAGTCTATGTATATTCATTTGAATTAATTTTGTTATTGAAAGGTTATTTTATTGGGTGGAAATGAAAATATTTTTCATGTCATCGGTCCTCTTCATTATGATAAAATTGACAATACCAAAGTTGTTTTGATAGACAAAGATATACTTGTATTATCTGACTAAAGAAAATATTTAGAATTATTTTATTATGCAATTAGAAATTTCATACTTGTATTTTTTTTCTAATTTTTTAAATTTAGGGCCTATTTATAACAACATATTCTAAGCAGGCTTCTCACTAGTTAAATGATACACAACCAACTTGGCTTGGTTGTTTTTAGATCCTAAAGACTCTTACATGCGTCTAAGTTGAGGTTGAAAATATTTCTTCAAAGTTATAAGGATGTTTTATATACACTAATTAGTGTCTTCCAACTTTGGAATTGACTCATCTTTAGGGAATGGGTAATAATTGCCAACACTGACTCACTGATCGGTGACTGCAACTGTGAATGTAACCTTGAAACCTCCCGAATTTTCAAGCGAAAAAACTGATGAAAAATTGAAAAAATGATGAGAAATCAACACGTTTCTCATGAAGTTTAAACTGGATATCCTATACTGATAAAAAGTTTGAAATTGTATTGAAGTAACATAAGAAACCATGAGAATTAAAACAGGTTTTCCTTAGTGCTATTTAGGTATCGGTTTTGTGATGTCTAGAACTGGAAGTCGTGTGATGACTTATCACTCTATATCTACTTGTTTCAGACTGAAGAAAGGTCTAAAAAACATTTAGTTCAGGTAATTGAGAGAGTAAAGATACAAATATTGGAGATAATCCTTCATTTGAACAGCCTGCTATATTTGATATGTTAATTCTGCTTGTTTTCTGACCTAAGAGGAATGCAAAGGTCAGAAATTCAACATATTCCCTGGATTGATCAATTTTGGATAAGTGAAAGAAAAATCAAAGGATTGTAACTGGAGGGATATTTAAGATATTCCTTTGATTCAGTTATATTTGGACAACATGTTATGTTTTCTTGGTTATTTCTGCTTGTTTCAAGACTAAAGATAAAAGAAAAAAAGATACAATACTTCAAATATTCCCTGAACTGACCATACTTGAAATGAGTGCCACATTTGCTCTAAAAATTACACTTGTTTCCAGACTAGAGGAAAAAGTGAGACGATAGTAATGGTGTGAATATTTAAGATATTCTTGAACATATTTGGACATCATGTCACATTTGCTATCTTAATTCTGCTCATTTCCAAACCAAAGGGGAATTGAATAAAGTGTGAAGGTTAGATATTTAAATTGATCATGTTCACGAAAGTACCTTGTTTGTTTGCTATGTTGATTCTACTTATTTTCAGACTAAAGAGAAATCTAGAAATATGAAGGTCAGATATTTAGCATACTCTCTTGGTTTATCATACTTGGGAGAGCTTGCCACTTTTGCTGTGTTAATTTTGCTTGATTCTTGACTGAAGAAGAAATCAGAAATTGTACAAATATTCTGGATATTCCTGTAATAATTGATATTTTCAAATATTCTATCACATCAGCATGAACATTTATGATATTCCTTCATTTGATCATCATTATGCAGCATGATACATTTGCTATGTTAATTCTGCTTGGTTTCAGACTAGAGGAAAAATCAGAAGATCACAATGGTACAAATATTTAATGTGTTCCTTTACTCTATCATGTTTTTGTGGCGTTATGTTTGCTATGTTGATTCTGCTTGTTTCTACACTAAAAAAACTCAGAAGATTGCAATAATAAGAATATTTGAGATATTCCTCGATTTGATAATATATAGATAGGATGCCATGTTTGTGATGTTAATCCTACTTGGATCCAGTCTAAAGAACTTATCAAAAGATTGTAACAGTATGGACGTATACAATAATTCTTCACTTGATTCACTTCATGGGGCTTGATATGTTTGCTATGTTGATTCTGCTTGGTTCCAGACTGAAGAAATTATCAAAAGATTGCAGTAGTATGTTAATTGTGCTTGATTCTGAACAGAAGACGATTACAATATTGTTTACAGTCCAAAGAAAAGATGAAAAAGATTGTAACAGTATCGGTATTCATGAGATTTCTTGATGCAATCATGTTGCAATAGCATGCTGTGTTTAATATGGTAATTCTGCTTGTTTCCGAAATATAATAGTAATAGTATGAATATTTACAATATTTCTTCATAATGCGTTTACCATGTTAATCATGCCTGGTTCAAGAATTACAAAAAAAATCTCAGAGGGAAATAGTACAAAGATTTTACATATTCCTTAATTTGATCATATTTGTATGCCATATTTTCCATGTTCATTCTACTTGGTTCTAGGCTGGAGGAGTGAGAAAAATGTAACGGTATGAACATTTGATATATTTCTTGATGATTTGTATTTGAATGCCATATTTGTGGTATTAGTTCTGATTGATTCCAGAGTGAAAAAAAAAAAAAATACGATATGGATATTTGATATATTTCTGTATTGGAGCATATTTGTGGTTCAAAGCTGGATAGGTGAAAAGATTGTAACAGTATGAATGTATGAGCTATTCCTTGACTGAATCATACCTGACTGCTATGTGAATATTTGATTTTAATCATATTTGACTGCCATGATTGCAATATTAATTCTGCTTGTTTCAAGGCGGTCTAAATGAAAAGATTGTAACAGTATGAATATTTAATATATTCCTGTATTTGATCATACTTCACTGCCATGTTTGCAATATTAATTCTACTTGGTTCCAGGCTGGAGAGGAGAGGAGATCGTAACGGTGTGAATATTTGATCCTTTCTTTGATTGACTCCTATTTGAATGCCATGTTTGCTGCATTAATTCTGTTTGGTTCCAGGCTAAAGAAGTGAGAAGGTTGTAACAGTATGAATATTTGATCTCCTCGTTGATTGACTCATATTTGATCGCCATGTTTGATGTGTTGATTCTGCTTGTTTCCAGGTTGAAAAAGAGAGAAGACTATGATAGTATGGATATTTGATCGGTTCCTTGAACAACTCTTATTTGAATGCCATGTTTGCTGTGTTAATTCTGCTTTCGTTCCAGGTTGAAAAAGAGAGAAGATTATGATAGTATGAATATTTGATCGGTTCCTTGAACGACTCTTATTTGAATGCAATGTTTGCTGCGTTAATTCTGCTTTCGTTCCAGGTTAAATAAGAGAGAAAATTGTAACGGTATATATATTTGATCCTTTCCTTTATTGACTTGTATTGGAATGCCATGTTTGCTAGGTTAATTCTTCTTGGTTCCAGACTGAAAAAGAAAGAAAATTGTGATGGTATGAATATTTGATCTTTCCTTTGATTGACTCCTATTTGAATACCATGTTCGCTGTGTTAATTCTGTTTGGTTCCAGGCTGGAGAAAAGAGAACTGTAACAGTATGAATATCTGAGCCTTTCCTTAATTGACTCCTATTTCAATGCCATATTTGCCGTGTTAATTCTGGTTTGTTACAGGCTGAAGAATGGAGATGATTGTAACGGTAGGAATATTTGATTCTTTCCTTGATTGACTCATATTTGAGTGCCATGTTTGCTGTGTTAATTTTGCTTGGTTACAGGCTGAAGAATGGAAATGATTGTAACAGTATGAATATTTGGTTCTTTCCTTGATTGACTCGTATTTGAATACTATGTTTGCTGTGGTAATTCTGCTTGGTTCCAGGCTGAAGGAGAGAAAAAAATTGTAACGGTATGAATATTTGAACTTTTCCTTGATTGACTCATATTTGAATCCCATGTCTGCTATGTTAATTCTGCTTGGTCACTGGCTGAAAAATAGGGAAAATTGTAACAGTATGAATATTTGAACTCTTCTTTGATTGACTCCTATTTGATTGCCATGTTTGCCATGTTAATTCTGCTTCTTTCTAGACTGAAGAATGGGAAAAATTGTAACGGTTAGAATGCCATGTTAATTCTGCTTGGTTCTAGGATGAACGAGAAAGATGATTATTACGGTATGAATATTTGATTTTATCCTTGATTGACTCATATTTGAATGCTATGTTTGCTGTGGTAATTCTGCTTTGTTCCAGACTGAAAAAGAGAAGATTGTGATGGTATGAATATTTGATCCTTTCTTTGATTGACTCCTATTTGAATTCCATGTTTGCCATGTTAATTCTACTTGGTTCCAGGCTGAACAAAGAAGATGATTGCAATGGTATGAATATTTGATTCTTTTCTTGATCGACTCGTATTTGAATGCCAAGTTCGCTCTGTTGATTATGCTACATTCCACATTGAAAAAGGAAGAAGATTGTAACGATATGAATTTTGCATGTATTCCTTGATTGACTCCTATTTGAATGCCATATTTGCTGTGTTAATTCTGCTTGGTTACTGGTATAACAAAAGAGATGATTGTAATGGTATGAATATTTGATTTTTCCGTTGATTGACTCGTATTCGAATGCCATGTTTGCTGTATTTATTCTGCTTGGTTACAGGCTGAAGAAGAAAGGAGATTGTAATGGTATGAATATTTGATCCTTCCATTGATTGACACCCATTCGGATTCCATGTTTGCTGTGTTGATTCTGCTTTGTTACAGGCTGAAGAAGAAAGGAGATTGTAATGGTATGAATATTTGATTCTTTCCCTGATTGACTCCTATTTGAATGCCATGTTTGCTGCATTAATTCTGCTTGGTTACAGGCTGAAGAAGAGAAGAGATTGTAATGGTATGAATATTTGACCCTTTTTTTGATTGACTCCTATTTCAATGCCATGTTTGCTGCGTTAATTCTGCTTGGTTACAGGCTGGAGAAGAGAGAAAATTGTCATAATATGAATATCTGAACCTTTCTTTGATTAACATATATTACAATGTCATGTTTGCTGTGCTAAGTCTGCTCGCTTCCAGGCTGAAGAAGAAAGAAAATCGTAACGGTATTAAAATATGATTTCTTCTTTGTTCAACTCCTATTTGAATGCTATGTTTGCTGTGTTAATTCTGCTTGGTTACAGGCTGAGGAAGAGAAAAATATTTGATCATTTCCTCGATTGACTCATATTTGAATGCCATGTTTGCTGTGTTAATTCTGCTTGGTTACAGGCTGAAAAATAGGGAAAATTGTAACAATATGAATATTTGATCTGTTCCTTGATTGACTTGTATTTAATCGCCATATTTGCTGTGTTAATTCTGCTTGGATCCAGGCTGTAGAAGAAAGAAAGATTGCAATGGTATGAATATTTGATTTTTCCTTTGATTGACCCATATTTGAATGCTATGTTTGCTGTGTTAATTCTGCTTTGTTCCAGGCTGAACAAGGTAGATGATTTTAACAGTATGAATATTTGACCAATTCCTTGATTGACTCGTATCTGAATGCCATGTTAGCAGTATTAATTTTGCTTGGTTCAACGCTGAAAAAGAGAGAAAAATTGTAACGGTATGAATATTTGAACTTTTCCTTGATTGACTCATATTTGAAAGTCATGTTTGCTGTTCCAAGTCTGCTTGGTTCCAGGCTGAAGAAGAGAAAAAGATTGTAATGGTAGAAACTTTGATCCTTTCATCGATTGACTCCCATTCGAATTCCATGTTTGCCATGTTAATTCTACTTGGTTCCAGGCTGAACAATGAAGATGATCATAATGGTATGAATATTTGATCCTTCCATTGATTGACACCCATTCGGATTCCATGTTTGCTGTGTTGATTCTGCTTTGTTACAGGCTGAAGAAGAAAGGAGATTGTAATGGTATGAATATTTGATTCTTTCCCTGATTGACTCCTATTTGAATGCCATGTTTGCTGCATTAATTCTGCTTGGTTACAGGCTGAAGAAGAGAAGAGATTGTAATGGTATGAATATTTGACCCTTTTTTTGATTGACTCCTATTTCAATGCCATGTTTGCTGCGTTAATTCTGCTTGGTTACAGGCTGGAGAAGAGAGAAAATTGTAATAATATGAATATCTGAACCTTTCTTTGATTAACATATATTACAATGTCATGTTTGCTGTGCTAATTCTACTCGCTTCCAGGCTGAAGAAGAAAGAAAATCGTTACAGTATTAATATATGATTTCTTCTTTGTTCAACTCCTATTTGAATGCTATGTTTGCTGTGTTAATTCTGCTTGGTTCCAGGCTAAAAAATAGAGAAGATTGTAATGGTATGAATATTTGATCAATTCTTTGATTGATTCGTATTTGGATGCAATGTTTGCTGTGTTAATTCTGCTTGGTTACACACTGAAGAATGGAGAAGATTGTAACTGTATGAATATTTGAACTCTTCTTTGATTGACTCCTATTTGATTGCCATGTTTGCCATGTTAATTCTGCTTCGTTCCTGACTGAAGAATAAGAAAAATTATAACGGTTTGATTGCCATGTCAATTCTGCTTGGTTCTAGGATGAACGAGAAAGATGATTATTACGGTATGAATATTTGATTCTATCCTTGATTGACTCGTATTTGAATGCTATGTTTGCTGTGGTAATTCTGCTTTGTTCCAGACTGAAAAAGAGAAGATTGTGATGGTATGAATATTTGATCCTTTCTTTGATTGACTCCTATTTGAATTCCATGTTTGCCATGTTAATTCTACTTGGTTCCAGGCTGAACAAAGAAGATGATTGCAATGGTATGAATATTTGATTCTTTTCTTGATTGACTCGTATTTGAATGCCAAGTTCGCTCTGTTGATTATGCTACATTCCACACTGAAAAAGGAAGAAGATTGTAACGATATGAATTTTGCATGTATTCCTTGATTGACTCCTATTTGAATGCCATATTTGCAGTGTTAATTCTGCTTGGTTACTGGTAGAACAAAAGAGATGATTGTAATGGTATGAATATTTGATTTTTCCCTTGATTGACTCATATTCGAATGCCATGTTTGCTGTATTTATTCTGCTTGGTTACAGGCTGAAGAAAAAAGAAGATTGTAATGGTATGAATATTTGATCCTTTTTTTTTTTTATTGACTCCGATTTGAATGCAATGTTTGCTGCGTTAATTCTGCTTGGTTACAGGCTGAGGAAGAGAGAAATATTTGATCATTTCCTCGATTGACTCCTATTTGAATGCCATGTTTGCTGTGTTAATTCTGCTTGGTTACAGGCTGAAAAATAGGGAAAATTGTAACAGTATGAATATTTGATCTGTTCCTTGATTGACTCGTATTTGATCGCCATATTTGCTGTGTTAATTCTGCTTGGTTCCTGGCTGTAGAAGAAAGAAAGATTGCAATTGTATGAATATTTGATTTTTCCTTTGATTGACCCATATCTGAATGCTATGTTTGCTGTGTTAATTCTACTTTGTTCCAGGCTGAACAAGGTAGATGATTTTAACGGTATGAATATTTGATCTGTTCTTGATTGACTCGTATTTGAATGCCATGTTAGCGGTATTGATTTTGCTTGGTTCCACACTGAAAAAGAAAGAAAAATTGTAATGGTATGAATATTTGAACTTTTCCTTGATTGACTCATATTTGAAAGTCATGTTTGCTGTTCCAAGACTGCTTGGTTCCAGGCTGAAGAAGAGAAAAAGATTGTAATGGTATGAATCTTTGATCCTTTCATCGATTGACTCTCATTCGAATTCCATGTTTGCCATGTTAATTCTACTTTGTTCCAGGCTGAACAATGAAGATGATCGTAATGGTAAGAATATTTGATTCTTTCTTTGATTGACCCGTATTTGAATGCCATGTTTGCCTTGTTAATTCTGTTTCATTCCAGACTGAAGAAAAAAGAAGATTGTGATGATATGAATATTTGATCCTTTGATTGACTCCTATTTGAATGCCATGTTTGCTGCGTTAATTCTGCTTGGTTACTTGCTGGAGAAGAGAGAAAATTGTAATAATATTAATATCTGAACTTTTCCTTGATTAACATATATTATAATGTCATGTTTGCTGTGCTAAGTCTGCTCGCTTCCAGGCTGAAGAAGAAAGAAAATCGTAATGGTATTATCATATGATTTCTTCTTTGTTCAACTCCTATTTGAATGCTATGTTTGCTGTGTTAATTCTGCTTGGTTACAGGCTGAAGAATGGAGAAGATTGTAACTGTATGAATATTTGAACTCTTCTTTGATTGACTCCGATTTGATTGCCATGTTTGCCATGTTGATTCTACTTCGTTCCTGACTGAAGAATAGGAAAAATTATAACAGTTTAAATGCCATGTTAATTCTGCTTGGTTCTAGGATGAACAAGAAAGATGATTCTTACGGTATGAATATTAGATTCTATCCTTGATTGACTCATTATTTGAATGCTATGTTTGCTGTGGTAATTCTGCTTTGTTCCAGACTGAAAAAGAGAGAAGATTGTGATGGTATGAATATTTGATCCTTTTTTGATTGTAACGTTATGAATATTTGAACTGTTCCTTGATTGACTCATATTTGAAAGTCTTGTTTGCTATTCTAAGTCTGCTTGGTTCCAGGTTGAAGAATAGAAAAAGATTGTAATGGTATGAATATTTGATCTTTTCTCCGATTGATTCCTATTTGAATCCCATGTTTGCCATGTTAATTCTGTTTGGTTCTAGGATGAACAAGGAAGATGATTGTAACGGTATGAATATTTGATTTTTTCCTTGATTGACTCGTATTTGAATGCTATGTTTGCTGTGGTAATTCTGCTTCCTTCCAGACTAAAAAAAAGGGAGAAGATTGTGATGGTATGAATATTTGATCCTTTCTTTGATTGACTCCTATTTGAATTCAATGTTTGCCATGTTAATTCTACTTGGTTCCAGGCTGAACAAAGAAGATGATTGTATGGGTATGAATATTTGATTCTTTCTTTGATTGGCTCGTATTTGAATGCCAATTTCGCTTTGTTGATTATGCCACATTCCACACTGAAAGAGGAAGAAGATTGTAACAGTATAAATTTTGGATGTATTCCTTGATTGACTCCTATTTGAATGCCATATTTGCTGTGTTAATTCTGCTTGGTTCCAGACTGAAGAAGAGAGAAAAATTATAATGGTATGAATATTTGATCCTTTTCTTGATTGACTCGTATTTGAATGCCATGTTTGCTGTGTTAATTCTGCTCGGTTCCAGACTGAAAAAGAGAGAAGATTATGATGGTATGAATGTTTGATCCTTCCTTTGATTGACTAGTATTTGAATGCCATTCTTGCTGCATTAATTCTACTTGGATCCAGGCTGTAGAAGAAAGAAAGATTGTAATGGTACGAATATTTGATTCTTCCCTTGATTGACTTATATTTGAATGCCATGTTTGCCATGGTAATTCTGCTTCGTTTTAAAGTGAAGAATAGGAAAAATTGTAACGGTATGAATATTGGATCTGTTTTTTGATTGATTCCTATTGGAATGCCATGTTTGCCATGTTATTTTTGCTTGGTTCTAGGATGAACAAGGAAGATGGTTACAACGGTATGAATATTTGATTCTTTCCTTGATTGACTCGTAATTGAATGCTATGTTTGCCATGGTAATTCTGCTTCGTTTTAGGCTGAAGAAGAAAGAAGATTGTAACGGTATGAATATTGGATCCATTTTTTGATTGATTCCTATTTGAATTCTATGTTTGCCATGTTAATTCTGCTTGGTTCTAGGATGAACAAGGAAGATGATTATAACGGTATGAATATTTGATTTTTTCTTTGATTGACTCGTATTTGAATGCTATGTTTGCTGTGGTAATTTTACTTGGTTCCAGGCTGAACAAAGAAGATGATTGTAATGGTATGAATATTTGATTCTTTTTTGATTGACTTGTATTTGAATGTCATGTTTGCTGTGTTGATTATGCTACATTCCACTCTGGAAAAGGAAGAAGATTGTAACGGTATAAATTTTGGATGTATTCCTTGATTGACTCATATTTGAATGCCATATTTGCTGTGTTGATTCTGCTTGGTTACAGGCTGGAGAAGAAAAGAAATGATTGTTAAGGTATGATTATCTTACTCTTCCCTTAATTGACCCATATTCGAATGACATGTTTACTGTATTAATTTTGCTTGGTTCCAGGCTGAAGAGGTGAGAATATTATGATGGTATGAATATTTGATCCTTTTCTTGATTGACTCGTATTTGAATGCCATGTTTGTTGTGTTAATTCTGCTCGGTTCCAGACTGAAAAAGAGAGAAGATTATGATGGTATGAATGTTTGATCCTTCCTTTGATTGACTCGTATTTGAATGCCATTCTTGCTGCATTAATTCTACTTGGATCCAGGCTGTAGAAGAAAGAAAGATTGTAATGGTACGAATATTTGATTCTTCCCTTGATTGACTTATATTTGAATGCCATGTTTGCCATGGTAATTCTGCTTCGTTTTAAAGTGAAGAATAGGAAAAATTGTAACGGTATGAATATTGGATCTGTTTTTTGATTGATTCCTATTGGAATGCCATGTTTGCCATGTTATTTTTGCTTGGTTCTAGGATGAACAAGGAAGATGGTTTCAACGGTATGAATATTTGATTCTTTCCTTGATTGACTCGTAATTGAATGCTATGTTTGCCATGGTAATTCTGCTTCGTTTTAGGCTGAAGAAGAAAGAAGATTGTAACGGTATGAATATTGGATCCGTTTTTTGATTGATTCTTATTTGAATTCCATGTTTGCCATGTTAATTCTGCTTGGTTCTAGGATGAACAAGGAAGATGATTATAACTGTATGAATATTTGATTTTTTCTTTGATTGACTCGTATTTGAATGCTATGTTTGCCATGTTAATTCTACTTGGTTCCAGGCTGAACAAAGAAGATGATTGTAATGGTATGAATATTTGATTCTTTTTTGATTGACTTGTATTTGAATGTCATGTTTGCTGTGTTGATTATGCTACATTCCACTCTGAAAAAGGAAGAAGATTGTAACGGTATAAATTTCGGATGTTTTCCTTGATTGACTCATATTTGAATGCCATATTTGCTGTGTTGATTCTGCTTGGTTACTGGTAGAACAAAAGAGATGATTGTAATGGTATGAATATTTGATTTTTCCCTTGATTGACTCATATTCGAATGCCATGTTTGCTGTATTTATTCTGCTTGGTTACAGGCTGAAGAAGAAAGGAGATTGTAATGGTATGAATATTTGATTCTTTCCCTGATTGACTCATATTTGAATGCCATATTTGCTGTGTTGATTCTGCTTGGTTACAGGCTGAAGAAGAAAAGAAATGATTGTTAAGGTATGATTATCTTACTCTTCCCTTAATTGACCCATATTCGAATGACATGTTTACTGTATTAATTTTGCTTGGTTCCAGGCTGAAGAGGTGAGAATATTGTAATGGTATGAATATTTGATATATACTTCGATCTAATCATACTTGAATGCTATCTTTGGTTTATTAATTCTGCTTGGTTCCAGGCTGGAAATAGAGAAGATTGTAATGGTATGAATATTTGATTGTCTTCTTGATTGACTCATATTTGAATGCCATGTTTGCTGTGTTAATTCTGCTTGGTTCCGGCCTGAGTAAGAGAGAATAATTATAACGGTGTGAATATTTGATCATTTCCTTGATTGACTCATATTTCAATGCTATGTTTGCTGTGTAAATTCTGCTTGGTTCCAGACTGAAAAAGAAAGAAAGAAAGATTGTAACGGTATTAATATTTGATCCTTGATTGACTCATATTTGAATCCCGTGTTTGCTGTGTTGATTCTGCTTGATTACAGGCTGAAGAATAGAGATTATTGTAACAGTATGAATATTTGATTCTTTCCTTGATTGACACGTATTTGAATTCTATGTTTGCCGTGTTAATTTTGCTTCGTTCCAGACTGAAGAAAAAAGATCGTAACAGTATGAATATTTGAACTTTTCCTTGATTGACTCGTATTTGAATGCCATGTTTGCTGTGTTAATTCTGCTTGGTTACAGGTTGAAGAAGGAAGGGGATTGTAATGGTATGAATATTGGATCATTTTTTTGATTGACTCCTGTTTGAATACAATGTTTTCTGTGTTGATTCTATTTGGTTCTAAGCTGGAGAAAAAGGAAGATTGTAATAGTATGAACATATGAACCTTTCCTTGATTGACTTTATATCTGAATGTCATGTACGCTGTGCTAAGTCAACTTGGCTCGAGGCTGAAAAATTGAAAGAAGATTGTAATGGTAAAAATATTTGATCTGTTTCTTGATTGACTCTTATTTGAATGCCATATTCGCTATGGTGAATCAACTTGGTTCCAGGCTGAAGAAGAGAGAAAAAATGTAACAATATTAATATTTGATCCGTTCGATGATTGATTCGTATTTGAATGCTATGTTTGTTGTGTTAATTCTGTTGTGTTCCAGGTTGCAGACTAGAGGAAAATTGTAACAGTATGAATATCCGAACCTCTCCTTATATTTGAATGTCATGGTTGCTGTGCTAGGTCTGCTTATTTCCAGGCTGAAGAAGAGAGAAAGATCGTAACAGTATGAATATTTTATCTTTCCTTTGATTGGCTCCTATTTGAATTCCATCTTCGCTGTTGTAATTCTGCCTGGTTACAGGCTGAAGAATAGGGAACATTGTATCGGTATGAATATTTGATTTTTTCTTCAATTGACTCATATTTCCATGCTATATTCGATGTGTAAATTCTGCTTCATTCAAGACTGAAAAAGAGAGAAGATTGTAATTGTTTAAATATTTGATCCTTTCTTTGATTGACACCTATTTGAATGCCATGTTTGCTGTTTATTCTGTTGGCCGGAGGAAAGTGAAGATTGTAACAGTGTGAATATCTAAACTTTTCATTGATCGACTCATATTTGAATGTCATGCTTGATGTGCTAAGTCTGCTTGGTTCCAGGCTGAAAAAGAAAGAAATGAATATTCGTTTTTTTTCCCCAAATTAATTCTTTCTTGAATGCCATGTTTGCTGTGTTAGTTCTGCTTGCTTCCCGGCTGAAGAAGAAAGGAGATTTTAAAGGTGTGAATATTTGATCTGTCCCTTGATTGACTCGTATTTGATTACCATGTTTTCTATGGTAATTCTGCTTGGTTCCAGGCTGACGAAAAACAGAAGATTGTAACAGTATGAATATTAAATTCTTTCCTTGATTGACTTATATTTGATTGTCATGTTTGCTATGTTAATTCCGCTTTGTTCCAGGCTGAAGAAGAAAGAAAATTGTAACGGTATGACTTTAATCTTTTCTTTGATTGGCTTCTATTTGAATCCCGTGTTTGCTGTTGTAATTCTGCTCGGTTACAGGCTGAAGAATAGGGAACATTGTATCGGTATGAATATTTGATCTTTTCTTTGATTGACTCATATTTCCATGCTATATTGCCAACGGTATGAATTTTTGAATTGTTCTTTGATTGACTCGTATTTGAATGCCATGTTTGCCGTGTTAATTGTTATTGGTTCATGGTAGAAGAACAGGGGAGATTAAACGGTAAGAATATTTGATCTCTTCCCTGATTGACTCATATTTGATCGCCGTTTGCTTTGTTAATTCTGCTTGATTTCTGGCTGAAAAAAAGAGAAGATTGTGATGGTATGAATATTTGATCCTTTCTTTGATTGATTAGTATTTAAATGCCATGTTTGCTGTGTTAATCCTCCTTGGTTTGAGGCTAAGATCAAAAGATAGTAATGGTATGAATATTCAATCTGTTTCTTGATTGACTCATATTTGAATGCCATGTTGGCAGTATTAATTCTTATTGGTTCCAGGCAGAAAAGAGGGAAAGATTGTAACGGTATGAATATCTAAGCCTTTCCTTGATTGACTCCTATTTCAATACCATATTTGCCGTGTTAATTCTGGTTTGTTACAGGCTGAAGAATGGAGATGATTGTAATGGTATGAATATTTGATTCTTTCCTTGATTGACTCGTATTTGAATGCTATGTTTGATGCGTAAATTCTGCTTCGTTCCAGACTGAAGAAAGGAGATTGTAATAGTATGAATATTTGATCCTTTCTTTGATTGACTCCTATTTGAATACTATGTTTGCTGTGTTAATTCTGTTTGGTTCCAGGCTGGAGAAAAGAGAAGATTGTAATAGTATGAATATCTGAACCTTCCTTTGATTGACTTATATTTGAATGTCATGTTTTCTGAGTTAATTCTGCTTGATTCCAGGCAGAAGAAGGAAGAAGATTGTAACGGTATGAATATTTGATCTTTTCTCTGATTGATTTCTATGAGAATGACATGTTTGCAGTGGTAATTCTGCTTGGTTTCAGGCTGAAGAAGATAGAAAAATTGTAATGGTATGAATATTTTATCTATTCTTCGATTGACTCATATTTGAATGCCATGTTTGCCGTGTTCGTTGTGCTTGCTTCTAGGCTGAAGAAGAAAGAAGATTGTAACGGTATGAAAATTTGATCTGTTCCTTGATTGACTCATATTTGATTGCCATGTTTGCAGTGTTAATTCTGCTTGGTTCCAGGCTGGAGAAAAAAAAGATTGTAACGGAATGAATATTTGATCTTTTACTTGATTGACTCCTATTTGAATACCATGTTTTCTGTGTTAATTCTGTTTGGTTCCAGGCTGGAGAAAAGAGAAGATTGTAATGGTATGAATGTTTGATCCTCTCTTTGATTGACTCCTATTTGAATGCCAAGTTCACTGTGTTAATTTTGTTTGGTTCCAGTCTGAAAAAGAGAGATGATAGTTACGGTATGAATATTTCATGTTTTCCTTAATTGAATCATATTTGAACGCTAAGCTTGCTATGTTGTATATTGTACTAGGGGAAATGCAATCGTAACAGTATGGATATTTGATTTTAATCATGTTTGAATGCAATGTTTGCTGTGTTAATTCTGCTTGGTTCCAGGCTGAAGAGGTGAGAATATTGTAATGGTATGAATATTTGATATATACTTCGATTTAATCATACTTGAATGCTATCTTTGGTTTATTAATTCTGCTTGGTTCCAGGCTGAAGAAGTGACAAGATTTCAACAATATGAATATTCAATTAATTCCATGATCAAATCATATTCGACTTCTATGTTTGCTGTGTTAATTCTGATTGGCACCAGTCTGAAGAAATGAGATTGCAATGGTATGAATATTTTATCTATTCCTCAATAGAATCTTATTTGACTGCCGTTTTTGCTATGTTAATTTTACTTTGTTTCAGGCTGAAGAAGTGAGAATGAATATTTGATATATTTTTTGATTGAATTTTTTTTTACTGTTATGTTTTCTCTGTTAATTTTGCTTAGTTCCAGGCTGAAGGAATGCGATCACAACGGTATGGATAATTAATTTTAATCATTTTTGAATATCATGTCTGCTGTGTTAATTCTGTTTGGTTCCAGTTTGAATCAGTGAGAAGATCATAACTGCATGTTTGATGTATTAAATCTGGTTGGTTCCAGGCTAAAGATTTCAGAAGATTGTAATGGTAAGAGTATTCACAATATCACAATATTCCTTGATTGGATCATATTTGGACACCATGCCATCTTTGTTATGGTAATTTTGCTTGTTTCTAGGAGATTGTTATGGTATGAACATTAATGATATTCCTCCACTCGATCATATTTTTATGGCATGATATGTTTGTGATGTTAATTGTACTTGGTTCCAGACTCGAGAAATAGTTGAACGATTGTAATATTGTAAACTCTCATAATATTTATTACACTAGATAATATTTTCAGCAAGATAGATCTGATTTGTTCCAGACTAATGGAATAATCAAAAAATTTCAAAGGTATGGATTTTGACAGTATTCCTTCACTTTATCATATTAATGTGGTATGATAGGTTCGCTATATTCGTTTTGCTTGATTCTAGTGAAAAATCGAAAAAATACCATATATTTTAAATACTCCCTAAATTCATCATGTTTGTGCAGAGTGTCACCTTTGCTTAGTTAA
Organism: Thysanoteuthis rhombus; assembly: GCA_963457665.1. NCBI lineage: Eukaryota > Metazoa > Mollusca > Cephalopoda > Oegopsida > Thysanoteuthidae > Thysanoteuthis > Thysanoteuthis major. The sequence goes on along the minus strand of OY735240.1, from coordinate 22,289,289 downwards.
TTTTGTTTTCTTTCAAATTAGAGGAATTGAAATGTAGAGGTTAGATGTTCAACACACTCCATGAATTGATTCAAAACAGCATGCCATCTTTGATTTGTTTATTCTGCTTGTTTCCAGACAGAAAAAATCAGGACACTTCAATGGTACAAATGTTTGATATTCCTTCATTTGATCATATTTGAATAGCATGCCATATTTGCTATGTTAATTCTTCTTGGTTGCAGGCTGGAGAAGTCAGAAGATTCTAATAGATAGCATGCCAAGTTTGCTTTGTTCAACCAGCTTGTTTCTAGACTAAAGAAAAAAATCAGAAGATTGTAACAGTATGAATCTTTATGGTATTCCTTCATTCAATCATATTTGGATAGCAGGCTATGATTGCTATATTAATTCTGTTTATTTCCAGTCTAAAGAAAAAATCGCTTGCTATATTTGCTTTGTTAATTCCACGTGGTTCCAGACAAAAAGTTGTGTATTGTTTTTAGTCAAAAGAAATAATTGGAAGATTGTATGAGGTGTATTTACAATATTTCTCTATTTGATAATATTTATTCAGCATATGTTAGTTGTGTTAATTCAGCTCATTTCCAGACTAGAGAAAAAATCTGACAATTAATATTATATTTAAGGTATTCCTTGATTTGATTATATTTATATAGCATGCTATGTTTGCTTTGTTGATTCTGCTTGTTTCCAGCCCAAAGAAAAAAAATTAGAAGATCGTAACAGTATGAATATTTACAATATTCCTGTATTCAATTTTATCTGCATGATATTTTCGGTATATTAATTCTGCTTGTTTCCAAGAACCTGAAGGTTGTAATGGTATGAATATTTGAGATATCCTTTGATTTGATCATGTTTGAATAGCTGTGTTAATTCTGCTAGTTTCCAGACTAATGGAAAAATCAACAAATTGTAAAGGTACGATTATTTGATGTATTCCTTGATTTGATCATATTTCGATAGCATGTCATGTTTATTCTGCTTGTTTCCTACTAAACAGACAATCAAAGGATTGTTATGGCATAAATATTTACAATATTCTTCCATTCAATCTCATTTGGATGGCATGACATATTTGCTATGTTGATTCTTCTCATTTCCAGATAAAACAAATGATCAGATGATTGTAATGGTATGAATGTTTGAGAAATTCCTTGATTCAATCATATTTGGACTGCATGCCATCTTTCCTATGTTAAATTTATTTATTTCCAGACAATGAAAAATCAAAAAGGTCAGATATCTAAAATACTCCCTCAATTCCTCATGTTTGTATGGAGTGCATTCTTTGCTTGGTTAATTCTGTTTCCAAACTATAGAGGAATAAAAAAAAATGTGTAGGTCAGATATTTGACATACTCCCTGTATTGATTTGCACAGCATGCCATGTCTGCTTTCTTAATTCTGCTTGTTGACTCCAGGAGAAATTGCTATATTAACTCTGCTTGATTCTAGACTGAAGAAAAATCCTTAAAATGGAAAGGTTAGATATTTAACGTATTACCCAGATTAGGAGTGCATGTCATATCTTCTATGTTGATCCTGTCTGTTTACAGACTGAAGAAGAAGCCAGAAGGTTATAACGGTATGGATATTTGGGATATTCCTTGATTTGATCATATTTGGATTGCATGCCATGTTTACCATATTAATTCTCCTTTGATATTTCTGTTGTGTAATTCTGCTTTTTCTGAGACTAAAGGAAAAATTGTAATATTGTAACTGTGCAAATATTTACGGTATTATTTCATTCAATCATTTCTATATGCCATGTGTTTGCTATGTTAATTCAGGTTGTATCCAAGAACCTGAAAATTGTAATGGTATGAATATTTGAGATATCCCTTGATTTGATCATATTTGAATAGCACACCATATTTGTTTTGTTGATTCTGCTTGTTTTCAGAGCAAAGAAAAAATCAGAAAATTGTAATGGTACGAATGTTTATGATATTCCTTCATTCGGTAGTATTTACATAGCATGATATGTTTGCTACGTTAATTCCACTAGTTTCCAGACTAAAGGAAAAATGAGAAAATTGTGATGGTACTATTATATTTTCCTTGATTTGATCATATTCCAATAGTCTCTCATGTTAATTCTGCTTGTTTCCATACTAAATAACTAATCGAATGATTTTTATGATGCAAATATTTACGATATTCTTCCATTCAATCGTATTTGGACAACATGATATATTTGCTGTGTAATTCTGTTTAATTTCAGGTGAAATAAATAATCAGATGATTGTAATGCAACAAATATTTGAAAATTGGATCATATTTGGACTGAAGAAGAAATTGGATGACTTTGTTACATATATTTACAATATTCCTTGATTTTATCATATTTATACGACGTGTTTGCTCTGTTGATTCTGCTTGGTTCCATACTAAAGAAAGAACCTGATGATTGTAACGGTACAAATATTTGAGATATCCCTTGAATTAATCATGTTTGGATAGCATGCCATGTTTGCTATCTTAATTCTGCTTGTTTTCAGAGCGAATAAAAAAAATCAGAAAATTGTAATATAAATTGTACTTACAATATTCCATCATTTGATCATATTTATAAAGCATGATATGTTTGCTACTTGGTTCCATGCTGAAGAAATAATCAAAATATTGAAATGGTACAACTATTTGATATATTCCTTGACATGATTGTATTTGGATTGTATTCCATGTTATGTTTATTTTGCTTGGTTCCAGACAAAAAAATTATTGTATTGTTTCCAGTTCGAAGAAATAATTGGAAGATTGTAATTGTATGAACACTTACTATATTCCTTGATTTGATCATATTTGAATTGCATGCAATGTCTACTATGTTAACGAAATAATCAGGAGATTTTAATGGTATAAATACCATGTCCTACACTCAATCATATTTATACGGCATGCTGTATTAATTCTGCTTGGTTCTTGACTGAAGTAAAAAAAATCAGAAGATTGTAACAGTACATTTTCCTGATACATTCCTCAATTTGATCTTATTTGGATTGCATGCCATGTTTGCTATCTTGATTCTGCTTGGTTCCAGTCTAAAGAAAGAATCAGATTGTAACGGTATGGATATTTATGATATTCCTTCATTTGATCACTTCACTCAGCTTGTTTCCAAACTGAAGACAAACGGAAAAAATGTAAATGTCATTTATTTGAGGAATTCCTTCAATTGTTCATGTTTGGAGGGAAAGTAGTGTTCCCTATGTTAATTCTACTTTTTTCCAGAATTAAAAAAAAATCAGATCTCAACGGTATTGAATAAGATATTCTCTGATTTCATCATATTTGGACTGTGTGCTGTGTTTGCTATTTTAATTCTGCTTATTTCCAGACTGAAGAAAAATCTAAAAATTCCCAACTCTGTCTATAATTGAACAACTGTAGCATCAAAATTTGAAGTTATGTAAAGAAAAAAATTGAAAGAATATGGTCAGAATAAACTCTATTTATGACATCACTAGCATTTTCCACTGGGAAACATCTAAAATAGAGTTGAGAAAAAAAACAAAAAAAAAAACACCCAGAAACATCTATGTTAATGATAATCAATATCATTTTCATATAACACAAATGCCTGTTTTGTAATTATAAGTTATAAAACATTCTAACCAAAAGGAGTGTTTATATATCAAGGAGAATAAGTCAATGTTGCCATTATTGGTCATCTTCACAGTGCCACAGTTGATATTTAAAATACATATAATGGTACTTCTGGTCTTATTTATTTATTTTTTTTCTTTCTAGACTTAGTTATTTTGGTGTCTTATGTCAGTTTAAACATGGCAGCACACTGCTCAGTCAGTGCCCCTTCTCTTGGTAAGGCAATTGTCTTGTTGATTGGTGACATCAACCCTTTAGACCTTCTCCAGTCCCCCCCCTCTCAATCATACCCAGCAACACAGCCAGATTGATTCTCAATCTCTCATTTACATTTTTACAAGAGTCTAGATTATTATCAACATGATAGTTTATTTTCAAATTGCCACACCCAGAAAGTTTGGATAAGATGACCTGTATATACACCACAGCTTCAGTACATTCTAGCAATGCTAAGGCCTTGGTTGATAAAATTGACTTCACTTCTGTCCTAATTTTTCCGGTTTTCCAAAATATCAGACATCTTGCACTACTAGAATTCTTCAGGAAGATTATGAATCCTCCTTGGCGACCAACTTCCAGACAGGTTAGCAAATAAAGCATCTGAGAAGCATTCATGTGTGGCAATCCGTGAGCTGCTGCATTTTTGGAAAATGTAATCTAACATTGTCCGTTGTTACTAAAAGAATTAGTTTTTAGACCTCAACAGATCTCTAATCATCACGTTATTGCATGACATGCTCAAATCACAGACATCAAATGCAATATCTGGTCTGGTGAGTCACAATTCAGATAGTTCACTTGATTTTTCATAGGAACATTGGTGGCTGATTGTGATTGGTCTCAATGAAGATGTATACTGGAACAGATCCACGTTGATGCAGCCATTTACGCCATTAAACAATATTTAGGCCAATATATTTAAAGGCCTTTGCAGTGGAGTTACCAACAAGAAACATTTTGCTCAGCTTTGTGCCTGTCCCAAGTCATCAACATGAACACATTCATCGTATTTTCTTTTGTGGCCATTACTTCATCAGAATGAAAGAAAGCAAGTATTTCAACATAGTCAGCAACCACCACCCTCTCACTAGAATCTCTGTTTAAGTCAACACAGCCAATATTACTATCTGTCTCTGTCTGAAAACTGTAACAATCTTTATTAAATTTCTGGTTTCGCTTACAATTTTTCCAGATACCACATCACCACTCTGTAAGTATTCCTTTGATTCTCTGTCCGGGTTTTCCCATGTAATTGCCCTCTTAAAGGTTCAACTGCTAGGTTTATTGGTGTATCTGACTCCATATCTACTTCCTGTGGTGTTGTGATTGGCTCTTCAATTGCTAAATCCTATGGTGTTGTTGAACTTCAACTTTCACCACCTCGTTATCAAAATCCTCATTATCAGTTGATGGATAATTATTAAATGCACTTGGAGGTATACTATTTTGTTCTACCTGTTTGCCATTTACTGCTGTGTTATTTTCAAATGATGTTTTTCAAACATTTTGAACTGGTACATGTGTCAGCTGACATGCATTTATATACTTGTGGACACCTCCGTCTCGCACTAAGAATTATTTACCGTCTCTGCCGATTAATATACCAGGTCCATGCCACTTGTGACTATCACTTCTTTTGCATGACACTTCATCTCTGCTTTGGATATCAGTAAACTTGTTAGCACGAACATTCTGTCATTCACGTGATTCAACTTTAATTCTTGCCTAGCTGAATTCATTGCATGCAAGTTGACCCTTACAATTTTAGAAAACTTTTATCGGTTTTAATGTTGGAGGGTCATTTACAAGTACATTAGCCAAAACTGGATAATGATAAAACACAAGTTGGTTAGGAAAAAAGCCAAAGTTATTAGAGCATTTCTTGTCCAAGCTAAGATTGCACAATCTGCCATTATCTTCTGAATGCTATCACCTATAACCATGTTTTGCTACTCACAACTTTATGGGCTCTAAGCTGCTGTTATTATTTTTATATTGAATGCCTCGCCAAGCTTATGCATTTCATTTCTATTAAATTTACAGCTGTTATCATCTAAAAATGTTTCTAGTGACTTCAAACAAAAGAATCCAACTACAAAATACACCCTTTGTAATTGTTGAGGCAGTTTTGTTATGAATCATGGTCACTGTACGATATTGTGTTGCTTGGTCAATCAAAACTTTAAAAAATATCTATCTCAAACTATGGCAATTGCTCCATTAAATTTGGATGCAATTGGATTACTAACCACTTGGCAAGGGGGGGTCTCTTGTATTTACAACAGATTTTACATGATTTAGACACATAAACTATAGCATTTCCTAAAGATTATTAGCTCTAGCAATTTTAATCAATGGTAAATCTTGATGATGTAGGATGGCCACATTGTTTATGAAATTTGATGGTACTCTTCTTCATATGTTCATTTTGTAGTTTCATCAAAACATTCTCACTTACCTGGTGTTGGCTTCACCATGATGGAAGTGGCAGCACATAATAGCCGAAAGAGGCTGATTGCAACGGAATAATCTTATTATGCACCACCACTGTGTCTTTTTTGAAATTCAGACATATCTTCGCTTGAGTTTCAATAAATTCCCCATCACTCTATCGCCAAAAGTAAATATAGAAGAAGTCTTCTCTTTTATTGTTGAACATTCATAATCACTAGGTTCTTTTGGATGATCAGTGAGCCAGTCAGTACCACACACTGTAGTCAAACAGCCTATGTCCAGTACGGCACAACCAATGGAATCGTCAACTAGGGTTTGTAATTTTTTGCTGGATGCATCATTCTTGTAACCCGTAAAAAGAAACAACTGCACATCTTCCAATCCATTATTATTATCATTTACAGCATGCTTGGATTTTTTATTTTTTTTTAATTTAATGTGTCGGGATATTGGCATGTCCAATGGATCTGCAAACCACAAAGAAGACATCTAATAACATTTTTATCTGGTACAAGTGGATTCTCCTTCCTACCACCACATGGTGTTCGCGTATGGTTGACACCGGTTGGAGGTATTGTATAGTTATGCCTATATTCACATGACGTGATGTTCAGTTACTCTTGTCACCCACAGCAAACATTGTTTCTGCACTACCCTTATCATCTCTGAAAAATTCTTGAATTCATTTCATTGTTAGAAAATCTGTTCAAGAGCTGATTTCATGTTACTGTAGGTGACTTTGGTAATGACAGACATGACCAGCTCACCTTCATTTTCTGAGAGTTTGCAGGAGGCTAAGAGTAAGAATGCCATAACTGAATCTGGTAATCACATACCCAGTTGGGTAACAGTGAAATTCTGAATCAGACTTGCGTAAATTTTTAAAAATCATACAGCTCGTGGAATGCTGCAAACTGCTTGTGTTCTTTATCCTCCCAAAATAAACTGAAGTTTATCCAACAGCCTTTCAAGCTGTCAACACACTTGAGTTGAATGATGTCTATTTTCAAAGTAGTGGCCCTGGCTCCTCCAGACGAAGAGCTTGTTTCATTCTTGAAATATTGGTCAATTTCCACCAGATATGTATGTCTTTTTTCAATTTTCAAATTTCATCCTCCTGTTAAAAAAGAACACTTCAAACTACTTATTGCCATTTGTTAGAACTATGCTACCTGTGTTGAGGATAATCAATATTGTTTTCATATAAAACAAAAGCCTACTGTGTAATTATAAATCACATACATTCCAACCAAAAGGAGAGTATATATATCATGGAGTTACTCAGTGTTGCCCATGATTGGCCACACTCACAGTGCCACGATTATTATATAAAACACATGCGTTGACAGTTTAGATTCTAGAAATGTTATCAATAAACCAGTCAGAATGAGCCCCTGCCTCCAAAAAAGCCATTTTTCTAAAAAAAATTTTTTTTAGAAGGGGTCTAGTGGAGTACTATTGTCAATTTCCAAGTCTGTTGATAAAATGATATGGCCTGGAGCACTGGTACAAATAGACAAGCACATAAAAAAAGGATAGAACCGTTCACCATCTTTGATAGCTATGGTTGTTCAATTATAATGGTACTATTTGAGATATCCCTTGATTTGATCACATTTGGGCAGCATGCCATATTTGCTGTGTTAATGTTTGTTTCCAAACAAAAGCAAAGTATAAAAAGTATAAAGGTTGGATATTTGTCCCAGCAATTGACTATTCTTAGACAATTAGCCAAGGTTACTGTGTTAATTCTGCTTGTTTTCAGACTAAAGAAATGCAGAAGTTTGTAACTTACTAATATGCAATATTCAAAATATAATTTTTATGATCATTTAGATAGCATACAATGTTTGCTATGTTAATTCTGCTTGCTTGAAACATGCCATTGTTCAAAAAAATTTTCAATTTGATCACATTTAGACCGGGTGACAAGTTTGCTATGCTAATTCTGCATGTAAAGATCTGATATTCCTTAATTAATTTTTTTTGAATGAATGAATGAATGTGGTAGTTGATGTATTAATTTTGTTTGTTTCCAGACTAAGGGAAAATCAGAAGATTGTTATGGAAGAAATATCTAAGATATTTTTTTCATTTGATCACAGTCCCAAATTGCCTTGCCACATCACTTGCTTTTGGTGGGGTTAATGTGCTCCAACAGCGATTACTCAAATACTACACCAGGAAAATGCCCGTTCCTGCTGGGTCATTGATCCCAAAAGGCCCAACTACATCACTTGCCTTGGGTGGGAGTGATTTATTCCAACAGCAACCATTGAAACAAAACTCAAACCCAAAAACCAACAGACTCCCACCTAACCTATCTAGAAAACAAAATCAAAAACATCAAATGGGACCCTATCGGTATTAGTGGAATGAGAAGACCAGGAGGAGAACTAATAGAACTGAAAAGCAAACATCATCCCTACAACTATGGAAGAGAGAAAATAAGATAGAGTGGAGTAGGCTTTCTCATCAAGAAAGACCTCAGAGACAATGTGGTAGGCTCCAAAGTTGTCTTGGACCACATAGCCAGCATCATCATACAACTCTCAAAGTGGTACAAGCTAAATGTCATCCAAGTCTACGCTCCCACTTCGCAATCAACCAAAGAAGAAATAGACAATTTCTATGATGACTTGAACTCTGTACTGCAAGATACCAAAAAATACTTTATAACATCATGGGAGATTTCAACATGCAGGTAGGAGAAGGAAACGAATACTGCGTTGGCAAATTCAGATACAAAATATGGAATGAGAGAAGTGAAGATTTCATAAACTTTGCGAGCTGAAACATGGAACCTAACCAAGAGACAGACCTGCAAACTGAGAACCATGCACATGAAAGAATCATGCTCAACCTCTCATGGAGAGATCAAAAGACAGCAGAATATATCAGGAAGAAAACAGGAATTTGAGACATGATAGAATCTACTAGAAAATTTAAATGGCAATGGGCCAGTCATATTGCAAGAATGGCAGACAACCAATGGACATCATGGCTCTCAACATAGATTCCCAGAGATCACATGCAAAACCGAGGCCAGCAGAATATAAGATGGAGAGATGAACTAGACAATTTCAGAAAATACTGGCTCCGAGACACCCATGATAGACCTTCCCCATGTCTGGCACATTTCTCTATGTCCGACGATAAAAGACTGATGATGCTGATGAACAGCTTGGTCATGTTTGGAATGAGTGCTTGCTTTCAGACTGGAGAAATTTTGGGAATGAATCAAAGAATATAATGAACAGATATTTAATATATTCCTAATATTAATCTGTTTTGGAGTGAGTGCCATGTTTGCTATGGTTTTTCTGCTTGTTTCCAGCCTGGAGGAAAATTGGAAAAGTTATTCTCTGAATTGATCTTTTTTTGATTGTGTGCCACGTTTGCTATGATAATTCTGTTTGTTCACAGATGAGAGGAATCAGAGGATTATAAAGGTATGAATATTTAAGATATTTTTTGATTTAGTCATATTTAGACAGCATGTCACGTCTGCTTTATAAATTCTTCTCGTCTCAGACTAAAGAAATTTCAAAAGAATATGACTTTGTAATCAAGAGTTTCCTGACTTCTTAGCACACATCTAATTAGAGCTGACATCTGAATGCTAACTAATCTGTACATTACCCCTAGGGACAAGGATAACTCCATACAAAATAACTAAGTGAATCTCCACAAAAAAAAAGTAACAACAAAATTGAACTACTGAATTGAAACAATTTATTGAGTTACAAAAATTGAAATAATTTGAATTATTTTAGCGAATTGATTTACTTTTGTAGTTCAATTTGATAATTCATAAATTGTGGGAACAAATTGAAATATTGATTTAATGGTACATAGTTTTTTTTTTTTTTTTTTTCAAGGTATTATCAAGAAAAAATATGGAATAATAATTGGTCTCCTCAAAGTTATAGACAATTCATTTAATTATTGTTTATTTGTTTTTGATTTTTATGGTGTTCTCATTTCCGTTTGGTAATCTTTAGTTTGATAGTGTTCAAGCAGTATACAAAAAGTCATAGAGGATTAAAAAAATAATCTTTTATTTAAAAAGAAAAGGCTTGGGTATTGGTCGAGGTTTATACTTTCCAATGAAAATGATGTCTGTTACAAGTCTATACAACAGAACTGAAATTTAAAAAAGTATCCATTCAAATATAAAACAACTCAACGAATGTCATAGGCTACATAAAAATACGATCCAACCATTTTGTTGGGGGGAAAAAAAATCATGAGCTCTGAATTCATCTAATGTCTCTTCCAGCAGCTTATTCTTGGAAGAGAAAAATCAAGCAATCCATAAAAATAATATCTACCACCATGGCCATTCAACAATAAGTGGCATATAACAAATGAAACTTATATCTATTGATTTTTATCACAATTTTTGTGTTATTGATAAGAAAGAAAAAAAATTATCTGTGTAGACAGTATGAAATAGGAAAAAATCGTGGTTATCTACACTTGTGAACCATGAGAATATGCCTGGGAAAGATTTAGCCCAATTTTCACGCATTCACACAAATTTTGACATTTTACCAAAAATATAAAGATTAGTTGTTTTTTGTTGCTTTTTTTTTTTCTAATTAAAAAAATTCAATAGATACTTTATGTATGACTTATGGTTAATATTTTACCAAGATCCATTCAATTAACAAAATTAATTTGAATCAAGCTTCTCTGAAGTTGATTCTATTTTTTGAAAAATCCTCAAAGCCAACTTCATAACTTTTTTGTGTTCTCATAAGTTTCAACCATTGTTGAGATATACTACTGATGCACAAAAAAAGCAGAAATATTCTAGTGTTTGTAAAAAGCAACAGACAATAGAAGCTCTTTTGGCATGATATAGGAGAGTGGTCCTAATTGAAAATCAAAGTGTCCCACTGTTGAAAACAGTGCGCAAATAAAAATTGTGACAATTAATGGAAGAAAAACATTTTAGATAAGGCACTATTATCTAACCATGATACAGATTGAATGTTAATATATTAATAGATAAAAATAAATGAATTATTAATAAATTGAAAATAATATCAATAGATTAAGTGGATGATTAAACTGGTTTTTGTAAGTGGCCAAGTGAAATTCTTTTGTTTCATTCTATGCATTCATTGTCAATATTGACGATGGTTAGAAGTTATGTAGACAAAACGAAAGAATCCCTCTTTTTTTTTTTTTTTTTGTTTTTCCTACAAGCTAATGACATTCATTCTTATTCAAAATAAATTTTAATAAAAGCTCTTGTCCTCCCCTCATTCAGTCTTAACCATTTCTTTTTTTTCTTGTGATTGATATTCTGCTGATTATGGCCAAAGTGAACTAATCTGTCAATTTTCTCTTCTTTGAAAGTCTTTTCATGTGCTGTGAAGACAGTAACAATCTGTTTAAGATTTACTTGCAATCAAATATGATTGAGTTTGGGTCTGAGCTGGTTATTTGCTACCTCGTGAAATACCATGTTGAAAGATAGACCCTTGGCTTCAATGCAGTTTTATCAAATGCTACAGAGGGGAAACTCAGAAAATATTTTGTGAATTTAGTGATGCTTTGGATATGCAGTTGATTGTTTTAAACTGTATTGAATTTGCCAGAAGAATTTCACTTGGCCACTTGCAGACAAAATTTAAATTGCTAGTCTACTGAACTAATAAATAATTGAATTATAAGCCCAACATATGTTCATTATCAGATTGTATACCATGAATTTGGCAAGGTTTGGTGATAACTATGTCTGCCGTGTGAAACTGACATTTGAATAAAGAACAAGACAGACTGGCTTTTAATTTCTAATGAATGTTTAATTAATCATACTTCCTAATAAAGAAAAAATTACATTTTTTTATCCTCTATGACTATGGTCCTCTCTTTATTTGCAAGCAGTTTGAACACCATCACAGATTTATTAACGTCAAATCTAAGATTGCCAAACAAGAAAATAAATCAATGAAAATAAGAACAAAATAAAAAACAAAAAGAACAAAATGATTGAATGAATTATGTATAACTTTTGAGAAGACCAAGTATTATTCCAATTTGGTTATCTAATTCAGATAGCACCTTGAAAAGAGAAAAAAAAAGGAACATCGTTCATACTGTATATAAATAGTGTTATTTGTTCCTGAAATAGTTTTAATTTTATAATTTGCTTTTGTTAGTCTTTTTTGTGCTGAGATGCATGGAGTTATCTTTATGCTTAGCAGTTGTCTATGGAGAAGCCAGCATTCAGATGTCAGTACTAGGTAGACATCTGCCAAGAAGTCAGTGAACCATATTTAAGATCTTCCTTATGTTTGGATGGTATCCTATGTTTGCTAATTTAATTCTGCTGGTCCCTAGACTGAACAAAATTGAAGATGTGAAGGTCAGATACTTGTACCTCAAATTTATCATGTTTGGGACAAATGTCATTTTTTCTATGTCAATCCCACTTGTTTTCAGACTGGAGGAAAATGGGACGGTTGTAATTGTACAAATATTTATGGTACTCTTTGATTTTATTATATTTGAACAGTGTGCTATGTCAATTCACCTCTGTCAATTAAGTTTGAAAGTGGTAAATGTATTTGCTTGTATCTGTTTGTGGGTGGTAGGGTGGTAATATTTTGGATAAATCCAGTAATTTTTTTCCAATCCTATTTATATATATACACTCATAACTATGCACACAATACCTCAAAATTCTGTAGATGGATGATAAAAAAGCTACAGGGGAACTAATCAGATTTTTTAGTGGATCCATGCACAAATATCTCCACTACATCATAGTTATGTCCGAACCATATAATATTGCCATGATTTCTCTAATAGGCCATGGAAGAACTGATTACATTTTTGAGCAGATTCTTGCACGGTTACCTTCCCTAAGTTGCAGTTATATGGCAAAACCATATAATTTGCCAAATTTTTTGCTACCTGCAAGGTATATCCAATATGAATTTCAATCAGATTTTGCAGAAGGATGGACAATAGAATATAGAAAAAAAATCAAGATTTTTGAGTGGATTCATATAGTAATGTGTTTAAACCAGATAATGTGGCCACATTTCAGTGGAAAAATCTGAAGTTTGTAGCAGCAAAAATATTTGAGATAGTCTAAATAAGATAATCTAGGAATATATGCTAGGTTTCCTGTGATATATTTGCTTATTTCCAGGCTGAAGAGAAATTTTTAAATTATGAAAGTCAGATGTTTAATATATTCCCTGAATTAGTCATTTTTTGGAATAAAAAGACTAAGAATGTTATGAATATTGAGGTATTATCTAAATTGATCAAATTGTTGGCATGTTTGTTGGGGTAATTCTGCTTCTTTCAGAATAAAGACAAATTGGAAGAATGTAAAGGTAAGGATATTTGATGATATACCTTGAATTGATCAAAGGTACGGATACTTAAAATATTCTCTGAATAGATTGAAATAGAAGTTAGTGCCATGTTTGCCATTAATTCTGCTTCTTTCAAAGTAAGTAGAAATGTAAAGAACCTAAAGGTAGGGATACTTAAAATATTCTATGAATTGATTGGAATAGAAGTTAGTGCCATGTTTGCCATTAATTCTGCTTCTTTCAAAGTAAGTAGAAATGTAAAGAACCTAAAGGTAGGGATACTTAAAATATTCTATGAATTGATTGAAATAGGAGTTAGTGCCATGTTTGCAATTAATTCTGCTTCTTTCAGAGTAAAGAGAAATGAAAAAGGACCTAAAGGTACGGATACTTAAAATATTATCTGAATTGATTAAAATAGAAGTTAGTGCTGTGTTCGACATTAATTCTGCTTTTTTCAGAGTAAAAGAAAAGGAAAAGAACCCAAAAGCTTGATACTCAAGATATTCTCTTAATTGATTGAACCTAAAGGTACCGATACTTGAAATATTCTATGAATTGATTGAAATAGAAGTTAGTGCCATGTTTGCCATTAATTGTGTTTCTTTCAGAGTAAAGAGAAATGAAAAGGACTTGAAGGTATGGATACTTAAAATATTATCTGAATTGATTAAAATAGAAGCTAGTGCCATGTTTGCTGTCAATTCTGCTTCTTTCAGAATGAAAAGGACCTAAAGGTACGATACTAAAAGTATTCACTAGATTGATCGAAATAGAAGTTAGTGCAATGTTTGCCATTTATTTTGCTTTTTCCAGTGTAAAGAGAAATGGAAAGAACCTAAAGGTACGAATACTTGAGATATTCTCTGGATTGATTGAAACACAAGGTAGTGCCATGTTTGCCATTAATTCTGCTTCTTTCAGAGTAAAGACAAATGAAAAGAAAGGTACGGATACTAAAAAATATTCTGTGGATTGATTGGAATAGAAGATAGTGCCATGTTTGCCATTAATTCTGCTTCTTTCAGAATGAAAAGAACCTAAATGTACGGATACTCAAAATATTCTCTGATTTGATTGAACCTAAAGGTAGGGATACTTAAAATATTCTCTGAATTGATTGAAATAGAAGTTAGTGCCATGTTTCCCATTAATTCTGCTTCTTTCAGAATGAAAAGAACCTAAATGTACGGATACTCAAAATATTACCTGAATTGATTGAAATAGAAGTTAGTGCCATGTTTGCCATTAATTCTGCTTCTTTCAGAGTAAAGAGAAATGAAAAGGACTTAAAGGTAGGGATACTTAAAATATTATCTGAATAGATTAAAATAGAAGTTAGTACCATGTTTGCTGTCAATTCTGCTTCTTTCAGAATGAAAAGAAATGAAAAGGACCTAAAGGTACGATACTAAAAGTATTCACTAGATTGATTGAAATAGAAGTTAGTGCCATGTTTGCTGTCAATTCTGCTTCTTTCAGAATGAAAAGAAATGAAAAGGACCTAAAGGTACGATACTAAAAGTATTCACTAGATTGATTGAAATAGAAGTTAGTGCCATGTTTGCTGTCAATTCTGCTTCTTTCAGAATGAAAAGAAATGAAAAGGACCTAAAGGTACGATACTAAAAGTATTCACTAGATTGATTGAAATAGAAGTTAGTGCCATGTTTGCCATTAATTGTGTTTCTTTCAGAGTAAAGAGAAATGAAAAGGACTTAAAGGTACGGATACTTAAAATATACTCTGAATTGATTGAACTTAAAGGTACGGATACTTAAAATATTCTTTAGATTGATTGAAATAGAAGTTAATGCCATGTTTGCTATTAATTCTGCTTCTTCCAGAGTAAAGAGAAATGGAAACAAGTTTAATGTACGAATACTTGAAATATTCTATGAATTGATTGAAATAGAAGTTAGTGCCATGTTTGCCATTAATTCAGGAAGACAAAGATCATGTGCCACAACCACATCGGAGATAAAAACACTTAGATCACAATCGAAGATACAGAACTGGAGAAAGTAGATCATTACATCTATCTAGGACAACGAATCTCCATGAGACCTTCAAAAGAAGAAATCTTGCGAAGAATCACACTAGGTTGGCAATCATCCGGCAGAGCAAGCTCAACCTTTAAAAATAAGATCCCATTAATCCTAAAAAGAAGGATTTATAACTAATGCATCCTCCTAATAGTCACTTATGGAGCTGAAACATGGAACCTATTCAAGAGACAGATCCGCAAATTGAGAACTATGCAACATGCACATGAGAAAATTTTGCTAGGCGTCATATGGAGAGACCAAAAAACAGCACAGTACATCCGGGAAAAGACAAGAGTCAGGGACATCATAGAATCCATTAAAAATCTCAAATGGCTGTAGGCTGGCCATGTTGCACAAATAGTGGACAACCAATGGACATTGCAACGCACGACATGGATCATCCAAGATCACCTGTGGAACTGAGGCTGGCAGAATATTAGATCAAAAGACGAGCAAGACAAATTCAGAATGTACTGGCTCCGTGACACCCACAATAGAAAAGTGTGCCGAATCCTGGGGAAGGTCTATGTCCAATAACGGATGTTGAAAGACTGATGATGATGCTGTTAATTCTGCTTCTTTCAGAGCAAAACGAAAACAAATTTTATGATGGTACTGACATTTCAATATTCTTTAAATCCAACAAAATTCTAGTTAGTGCCATGTTTGCAGTTAATTTTGCTTTTTGCAGAATGAAAAATCAAAAGAATGTTAAGGTATGGACATTTAGATATTTTCTAAATTGATAAAAATTGAAGTTGGTGCCATCTTTCAGAGTAAAAACAAAACCAAAATGCTATAAAGGTATGGACATTATATTTAGATATTATCTTTGGATTGATCAAAGTTGGAGTTAGTAGCATTTTTGCTGGCAGTTGTGCTTTTTTCAGAATCAAAATAATGTGACAGACCAGATATCTAGAACTTCTCTAAATTGATTAAAAAAGAAGTTGGTGCCAAGTTTGTCATTGATTCCGTTTTTTTTTCAAAGTGAATATTCCCTAAGCAAAATATAAGTTGGTACCATGTTTGCTGTTAGTTCTGCTTCTTTCAGAGTAAAAACAAAGCCATTATAACATAAAGGTACAGATATTTTAGAGATTCATTGAAGTAACTGAAGTTTGTGCCATGTTTGCTGTTAATTCTGCTTCTTTCAGAACAAAAAAAATCAAAAGAATGGAAAGGTACAGGTATTTAAATATTCTCTAAATTGATGGAAATGAAAATTAGTGCCATGTTTGCTATTAATTCTGCTTCTTTCTGAGTAAAAAGAGTACCATAATGTTATAAAAGTACGGATATTTAGATATTCTCTAAATTCATTAAAATCAAGGTTAGTGCCATGTTGGCTGTCAATTCTGCTTCTTTCAGAACAGAAAGAACCTAAAGGTACGGATACTTAAAATATTCTCTGAATTTATTGTAATAGAAATTAGTGCCAGAATTGTTGTTTATTGTTCTTATTCAGAATAAAAAGAGATCAAAACGATGTTTAGGTACGGTTATTTATCAGTTTTCAAAACTGACCAAAATTGAAGTTGGTGCCATATTTACTGACAATTGTGCTTTTTTTCAAAACAAAATGAAATGAAAAAACCTAATGTTACTAATACATAGAATCAGTAACAGCAAACATGGCACTTCTTTAATTTTAATCGATTTAAAGGATTTCTAAATATCTGTTCCATAACATTCTGATTCTGAAAAAAGCACAGTTGTCAGTAAACCTGACACTCACTTCTATTTCTATCAATTTAGAGAATATCTGTTTCTTTCAGAGTGAAAAGAAAGCCATAGTAATATATAGGTACGGACATTTAGATATTCACTAAATTGATTGAAATAGAAGTTAGTGCCATGTTTGTTAATTCTGCCTCTTCCCAATTCGAAACAATGTTAAGGTATATATATTTAGATATTTTAAAAATCGATCAAAATTGAAGTTAGAGCCATGTTTGTTGTTCATTCTGCTTTTTTCAGAACAAAAAGAAATCAAAAGAAAGGTGTGGATACTTAGGATATTCATTGAATTTATTGTAATTTAAGTTTGTGCTTTGTTTACTGTTAATTCTGTTTCTTTTAAAACAAAGAAAAATCAAAAGAATATAAATATACGCATACTTAGGATATTTTATGAAATGATCAAAATTGAAGTAATTGCCATGGTTGCTAATAATTTTTCTTTCAGTGTAAAAAGAAAACCATAATATTTTAAAGGTACAAATATATATATATTTTCTAAATTGATTGAAATTGAAATTATTGCCATGTTTGTTTTTGATTTGGTTGTTTCAGAACTAAAAGAAAGTGAAAAAATGTAATTGTTGGGATATTCTCCAGATTGATTAAAATTAAACTTAGTGCCTGTTGATTTGTCTTCTTTCAAAGTAAAAAGAAAACCAAAATAATATAAAGGTATAGATATTCAGATAATTTCTAAATTGATTAAAATTGAAATTAGTGCCATGTTTGTTCTTAATTGTGCTTCTTTTAGAATCAAGAGAATGTTACAGTACAGATAATTGGAATTTCTCTAGATTGATAAAAAGAAGTTTTTGCCATGTTTGTTGTTGATTGTACTTTTTTCAGAGTGAAAAGAAAGCCATAATAATATAAAAGTACAGACATTTAGATATTTCCTAAATTAATCAGAATTGAAGTAAGTGCCATGTTCACTGTTAGTTCTGCTTCTTTCAGAACAAAAAGAAATGAAATAAACCCAAAGGTACGGATACTTAAGATATTGCCTGAATTGATTAGAATTGATATTAGTGCCGTGTTTGCTGTTCACTTTTCTTCTTTCAAAGTAAAAAAAAGAAAACATATTATTATAAAAGTATGGATAAATAGATATTCTCTAAATTGATTGAAATAGAAGTTAGTGCCATGTTTGTTGTTCATCTTGCTTTTTCCAGATAGAAAAGAAATCAGAACAATGTTAAGGTACGAATATTAGATATTCTTTTATTTCTAAAAAATTTCAAGTTGATAAAAATGAAACCTAATGCCGTATTTCTTGTTAATTGTGCTTATTCAGAGTAAAAATTGATCAGAACAATGTTTAGTTATGAATATTTATCAATTTTCAAAATTGATCAAAATTGTAGTCAGTGCTATGTTTGCTGACAATGGTGCTTTTTAATTGATTTAAAAAAATGTAAATGCCATTTTGTTGCTGATTCTGCATTTTCCGAGTCTGAATTGATCAAAATTGAATTGAGTGCCATGTATGCTGTCAATTCTGTTTCTTTCAGAGTAAAAAGAAAACTAAAATGATATAAAGGTACGGAAATTTAGATATTCTGTAAATTGATCAAAATTGAAGTTGATGCCATGTTTGCAGTCAATTTTGCTTTTTTCAGAGTGAAAGAATCAGAAGAATGTTAAGGTATGGATATTTAGATATTTCCTAAATTGATCGAAATTCAAGTTAATGCCATGTGTGCTTTTTTCAGAATTTGAATAATGTTACAAAACTTCCTTCAGAGTAAAAAAGAAGCCATAGTGACATTAAGGTACGAATATCTTAGATATTCACTGAATTGATCGAAATTGGAATTAGTGCCATTTTTACTGTCAATTCTGCTTCCCTCAGAACAAAAAAAAATCAAAATGTAAAGGTATGATACATAGGATATTCTCTGAATTAATTGAATGTTAAGTTAGCACCATGTTTGTTGTTAATTCTGCTTCTTTCCCGAGTAAAAAGAAAACCAAAATAATATCAAGGTGCAGATATTTAGATATTTGGTGAATTGATCAGAATCAAAGTTATTGCCATGTTTGTTGTTCATTTTACATTTTTCAGAGTAAAAAGAAAGCCTTAATGATGTAAATGTATGGATATTCAAGTTATTTACTAAACTGTTTGAAGTTAGTGCCACATTTGCTGTTCATTCTGCTTTTTTCAGAACTAAAAGGAATCAAAAGAATGTAAGGGTACGGATACTTCTCTGAATGAATTGAAATTCTGCTTCTCTCATAGTAAAAAGCAAGTCATAATAATATAAAAGTATGGATATTTGATTACAATCCATTCAGTGAATATCTCAAAGTTAGTGGCATGTTTGTTGTTAATTGTGCTATTTCAGAGTAAAAAGTAAAAGAAAAAAATTTAGTACAGATATTTATCAATTTTCTAAATGGATCAAAATCGAAGTTACAGTCATGTTAAGGTATGGATATTTTGGATATTCTCTGAATGGATTGTAATCAAAGTTAGTGGCATGTTTGTTGTTAATTGTGCTATTTCAGAGTAAAAAGTAAAAGAAAAAAATTTAGTACAGATATTTATCAATTTTCTAAATGGATCAAAATCGAAGTTACAGTCATGTTAAGGTATGGATATTTTGGATATTCTCTGAATGGATTGTAATCAAAGTTAGTGGCATGTTTGTTGTTAATTGTGCTATTTCAGAGTAAAAAGTAAAAGAAAAAAATTTAGTACAGATATTTATCAATTTTCTAAATGGATCAAAATCGAAGTTACAGTCATGTTAAGGTATGGATATTTTGGATATTCTCTGAATTATTCGGAATTGAAGTTGTTGCTGTGTTTGCTGTTAATTTTTCTTCTTTCAAAGTAAAAAGGAAGCCATAATATTATAAAGATATGGATATATAGATATTCTCTAAATTGATTGAAATAAAAGTTAGTGCAATGTTTAATAATTCTGCTTATTTCAGAACAAAAAGAAACCGAAAGAATGGAAGGGTTTGGATATTTAGATATTCTCCAAATAGTTTGTTTTTTAATTAAATTGTGGGCAGAATATTTTGCAATTGTTTTATTTATTGGATAAAAGTAGTTATTCAATAAAGTTGAATTTACAATTTCAAGCTTTTTTATAGTTCCACCTTTCAATGATTCAATCAACAATTTTTTTTTATGAAGGCTAAAATATCAGTTGCCAAATGGTTCTTTGCTAAAATAGGTTTGACACCTAAATGCCCACACCAAATTGGCTAGGCCAAATAGTACCAAACCCATACTGGAAGCCTGGCCCTGAAACCATTGTGGTGTAGTACTTCAAAACATGCTGCATCACAAATGCACTGGATGGCAGTGAAGACAACAACCTTTTTTTTTGAGGGACAAGACAATCCACAACATCAAAGATGACAGACATCCATTCTGCTGACATGACATCCATCTTTGACATAGACAGCAATGAAGCAGTCTAAAATGCACTCAATATCGATGTGAATGAAACAATTCAAACAACTGTTTGGTTAGTGACTTGAACTATTTATTACACATTTATTAGTTTGGGCTATAGACAAGTATTTTATCTGGTAGCTACTTTCTAGAAATAGTGGAATATCACTAGGTGTTTGATGTATATGGCTACATGATGAATTATTGTTAAAGTGTATATTTTTATTGACATGGCCTATTAAGTTTTAGATCATGAACTTCTTGTAATGATATTGGAACTCCTTGACGGAAAGAATAAGAAATAGTGGTACTCTTTGATGAATTGGAAAAAAAAAAAAAAAATCAATATCATCAAATGGGCAAATAGAGATAATTTGAATTGGGAGTTATTTCCCTTGAAAATTACATTTGAATTTTTTTTAATGAATTTGATAGTTGAACAAAGTGTACAATATACATTTATTTCACTGGCTGTTCACAATGCTGTCTTTTATCATTGTTTATTTTAGAAATTCAGCATTACCAAATTCATTACAAAAAATACTTGAAAAAGTGCACTGTAGTGAATCGGCTCTAAATGGTGCAGCATCAACCTGGGTATTAATGTATTAACACTTGATAATATCAATCCTTGATTAAAGTTTTTAAGTATGAATATTTGCCTTTTCTGTTGGGGATTTATATTTTTCAGAAATATGAAGTGCTACACAGGAAGAATATGTGAAAGAATCAACATAATTATTGCTCATCTGCCAGCAACGTGAATTGGATGACCCTCCTTCCTCTCTTCAACAACTGTCAATACCTATGACCACCTATCCAACTGGAATACCATAATTTCAACATGAAAGACTTGACCACTTTGAGGGGAATCTTTGCCTCCAAAATCATGATCTGAGATGACCCACTCCTTTGGCTTGTTGACTGTGATATGGATGGCTATATACAATATTAGATCACTAGTATGATCTTCCTTAATTTGACTATCCATTTTCCCTAACTTACAACATACTGGTTGTATAAGATAACCTATTGTTTTCAATATGACCTATTTTCTTTTCTGCTTGGTGATATGTGACCTTTGATCACCTTGGAAATAACCTAGATTCCATCAACATGTTGATTTTCGTTTAAATTTCTCACTAGCCAATCCAGGAAAAGTAGACCTACTCAAACTGAGCAATTGAATTTTGTAAATTCATAATTTTTTTATTTTTTTATCTACCTTTTTTTTTTATTTTTTTTTTTTTATTTTTTTTCCCAAGGAGTATTTTGTAACTGAATCTATTTTTTATTATGATTTTAATACCACTTTTTTTTTCTTGCTACAAAAAATAATGCATAATAATATCTTGTGAAAAATCAATTTATAATAATTAGGCTGTATTTGCAGTAATTTATACTTGCATACTTTGGGATTAGAATGTATTCATAGCGATTGCACTGCTGAATAAAAGGTGGAGAGGAACTTTAGAGAAGTTGTATTTAGATCAAAATGACATAACCACTCATACCATTACTACTCAAAGCACTGGAAGATGAAGTTTCAGAAGGTGGATGGAGGCCAATTTTGCTATGCACCTAGTGTTGTAAAATTTAAGAGAACTCTTCCTTGCTCTAATTGTGACACCTTTGATACTGCCTGGGATATTCTGTGTGTCATAGAATTTCATTTGAACACCAATGAGCATCTAGAAGTAATCAACTTAGTGAGTGCTATTGTGTATATTTTGCACGACAAATGGTCTTGGAAAGTGACTTATGGAAGCAGCCAAAGACTTAATGGGCTTATGACCTGTAATCCAGGAGATCATTTTCCTCAGATGATACTTATTCAGATATGCAGAAGTACAAAAGGTGAAGCATTGAAGATAAACACACCTGTGGTTATAAAGAAAAAAGTACAAAACTACATTATCTGGCATAGGTTACACCCTATAAGGCCTCTGCACTCATTGGAGACAATCTGCTAGTTGAGGTCATTGGATAGCTGATTTAATGGGTATCAGAGGAAAAGAAGTCTCACGGTCTGATTTCCCAATCTTATGTTCTATTCGCATAACTAGATGAGGGACTGATGCACCATTTACAAATAGGTATTTATTGTGGCAAGTCTAAAAAAGGAGAGGTCTAAAAATAAACCTCAAGAAAACTCTGAACAGATGTCCCCAGATCATCCTGAATTGGTGGCCTTCTCATCCATCTGTCAACCAATACCAGTAACTCCTGCACCACGTCTTCATACTGTAACTCTTCAGATGCCCTCAATAAAACCTCCAGAATTGACTCCTCTGGTGTGCCCTTTAAAAAAGCTCCAGAATTGACTTCTCCAGTGTGCCCTCTACAAAACCTCCAGAATTGACTTCGGTGTGCACTCAAAAAAACCTCCAGAATTGACTGCCTGAGCCTGCTGAACAATATAGTACCCCAGCAAACTTTACCAAACAGCAGCCATCAAGGGATCTCCTATGAGGGTAAATCTAGCTAAATAGCTGCATCCCCTACCTGTTTCAGCTCCAGCACCTGAGAGATAGCAGATGATTGCTTGTCCCTGTAAAGCAATGGTTTTGAAACTTGGAAAACTCAAGTACCCTTTCTTTAAAGGACTCATTTATTCTGCATTTAGTTTTCAAACTAATTTGCACAAGTATAAGCAATTACAAGTATAAGCAATCTTTTGCCCATTGAAAATGTTCATTCAAAATAGATCACATTTATCTGCATTCTAGTGTATAGTGCAGGTCTGTGTGCAATAATGCTTTTAGATATGAAATGGATCATGCTGTTTCTCTGCCATAAGATTTGTTAGGTTAGGTTCAGAGGAAACATTGCTGTGGATACTGTAGTATTATTTGATGGAGCCCTTGTGGTCCACAGACCCCTGTTTCAAAACCGCTGCTATGGAGCAATTGGAGAGGATCTACTTAGTTTATATTAATACTTGGTTTCAATTCAACAATCCTTTGATGGAGACAGGAAGGAAGTCTCATGAAAATATATGATCATGGGATTATAAGTGTTCTACATCTCAGAAATTATTTTTGTCTTAGAATTAAGTAGATGTGCAGTTGAGCAACTGCATACCCTAAGCATCACTCTGCTAGGTCAAGGAACATTTTCTGATTGACACTCCCCACACCTACACACCTATGTAGCATTAGATACAACTTCCTTGTTGATTGTCCCTTTACAAGTATTTCATGAGGTAGCAAATGACTTGCAGATACCAAAACTTGATCATATTTGTTTGAAACAAACTGTTCCAGTTCTATGTGCAATCTTCACATCACAAGAAAATAATTTCCAAGTACAGAAAACTGAGATTCCCGTTAGGTTAGGCCATCAACAGCTAAACTTCAAAGTTTTTCTGCTCTCCTTATTCAAATCTCTATTTCCTATAAATATGCTTCATCCCCTTGTTTGAACTTCCCCCCATGAATGATTTTTGGAGGGTTGGGTTAACAAATTTGTGTTCCCCTTTTTAACACAGTGAACAAAGATGTGAAACTTCACAATTGGGATTATATTTATTTATTAATACATCAAGGTTACAGCAGATAATCATAATTCTGTGTCCTTTGCATAGATTCTCTCATTTCTCTTCATTTGTTCACTGTTTTTAACATCAAGTAAATGAAGATGCGAAACCTTGTACCAAAAGTTTGGATTGCACAAGTGAATTGGTGCCAAATATTTTTGCCCTTTTGTGCATCCATAGTCGATTTTGACAATTGTTAAAAGTTATAAGCTCACAAAACAAAAGTAGACAAGTTTTAAAGACCTTCCAAATAACTAAAGTATGCAGTATTGATGGAAATTTCAACTGATCACTGAGGATCTTATCTTTACAGTTATATGGACTTAACTTTCTTAAATTTTCATGCTCCACTGGTTCACATTGTACATAAAACAAGCCCTAAAGAATTTTTTTCTTACCACATGTGGAAATTTTTTTATTTTTCATTTCTTAAAATCAACAAAATTAATTATTCATGTTTACATAGCAGATAATCTTTATGTAAATTGAATGAAAAGAAATTATACTGCATGGAAATATAATGGTGGTTATTACTTTCTGAGGCATTTATTAATAATCTGTAATTTTTTGTTTGATGAAATAAAATATTTTCTATTCTAATGTCTGTGGTGGTATTTTTTGAAATGGCTTGCACTTTTTTATTTTTCAAAATTTTATTTCATTTTTTTGAAATGTCAAACGTGGTCTGAATCATTATCACCCACCACTCATTCACTTCCAGGGTTCATGCCTGGGCAGGGGTTTGTCCAGTTGTCAGAAGTTTTTCTTGACTTTGCTAACCTCTGGACAACATCAGCAGAGAGCAATACATTTGGCATCAGCTTTTGAAGGAGCTTTTGAAAGGATGTCAAATTGATTGTCAGACTGCTTTTAGAGTCTCCACTCCCTGGCTTTGGACTCAAAGTTGTCCTTCTTAAGATGAGAGTGCTATTTTTCTGGGTGGGGGTAGAAGAAATTTATGCCTTCCATAACATTATTTGAACTCGGGTTGCCAATTCCATTTTCCACACCATTATAGACTACACCAATCGCACCTTCATAAAAAGATACGAATCCAGCTTGGATTCTCAACATCCATGGTTCTGCTGACTCAGAAAAGACCAAAACCTTAGCTTTTCTTCCACCTTCTCAAGGCCAGGAGTTATAAAGACTTGTACTCTTTGGTGCAACTACCACTCTGATTGGCCAAACGCTTCTATAGACAATCATCTGGTCAACCAATACCAGTAACTCCTACAATATCCTCACCACAACTTCATACTGTTACTTCTCAGATGCCCCGCAGCAAAACCCCCAAAATTGACCCATCTCTTGAAACAGGCCACTGGAAGAGAGGATCAACACTTTGGAGATATAACAATCTTTATCCTTGGAGACTGGAATCGCCATAATCTTTGACAGCATGACTAAAAGAGTTGGGGGATTATGACACTACTCCCTCTTCAAGAGTCAAGGGGAAAAGCAGAAACAATTTAGAGATGAGTTGGAACAATTTTTCACTGGAGAATTTACTCTGCATGTCTGGTGAAGGTCGTGCACTTAAAATCTAGAAACACTGCCTTCCCAGGAGACACAGATCTTTGAATTTACAGCATGTGCTAGAAGGGTCACTCAACTACCTGTGCCAGGTTCATGCCTCTTTTATTGGGAAACACTCTTTCTATTCAGACTACACAGGAAGACGTGTGATAAAATTCTTAACCCTGGTCCTAAATTTTACCCCAGGCCTAATGTTCACTGATGAAGCATTTTTCCCCTTGCCTTTATCATTCAGGAAAGAAATACTGATAATATCTGAAAGAATGGGGAAAAGAAGTTATTGGATCTAGACCAAAGAATAACCATAGAGTATGAAGATGCTGGATACTTTAGAGAGCCATTTAGTATCTGAATCTGATCCTAGAACAGTATTGATCCTATGGGAGTCTGATTTTGGAGGGATGAAGTAAACAGTGAAGCAAGTCTATGATGATAACATGAGGTATGAGTAGAATTAAGCTGTTTTTAAACAATTTTTTTTTCTTTCCAGTACTTATTTATTGAAAGAAGAAATTTTTGTTGAAGGGTTTTCCATTCCAAATTATAGATATAATTATGTGTGATTTAGATAAATTCATTAAAAAATGTATAATTCTTTCATAAAGATTATTTCAAATTTTTGATTCTTTTTTGTTTTATAAAAAAAAATTTGTCATGTGATCAAGAATAAATGTTTTTCTTTTTTCTTTTGATTTATATTTTTTCTTCCAGTGATTAAAAGAAAATATAATATTCATCAAAAAATCTACATTGAAACCTCAAAAAGTTATTCCCCTTTGACTCATTTGTTTACTAGTTGTTGGGTGAAGAAGAAAAACATGCCATCTTGCTTTTTTTTTCTTTTAAGAAAAATTCCATCATGCTCCTGTGATCTGTCAGAATGTCGTTGAAGCTTAGTCAATCTGAACACTTTGCGAGTATTTTTTGTTAATACAAGGATGGCCAACAAGAGAGCAGACGAGGTGTACAGCTCACAGGAGATCAAGTTTCTTTTCAACAACTGTTTGAAACTCAAGTAGTTCAGTGTCTCAAATTTTCTAGTTTCATGCTTTGGTATGCAAATGTTCAGTTGTGTGTTTACTTGATGAAATTATTTTCCCCAATTCATTTTTTTAGAGTTGGTTCAGGAATTCCTGGGGTACAGACCTGAATTGAAGTAAATCTGTATCCTATACCAGACAATTCTTGACAAGCTGACAGATTGTCTTCTACTTTTCAAAGGATAAATTTCAGCAAAGTTTGTCATTTAAGCTGTCAAAATTGGATAAATTCATTGAGAATCATTTTACTTAAATTTTAAGTCAAAAAAGAAAATTTTTTTTCAAACAATCAGATACATTCAGGAGGTCCTAGGTTTGACTACCAGTATAAGCAAAGAGTGTGGAAAACACTTCATTAGGATAAATTTCTCTGTTCATTTAATACACTCTAATTGGTGAAATTGTGATGGAGGTATCCCTTTGGTGGATTTGCATCCTGCTAAGGGAGTGATGGTAAAAATTGTAGGTATGAAGTCCCAGTCTCAACCAGACTTGAGACTTGCAAAGATCATCAAGCCAACAGATGCAAGAGAAACCAAGACTTTGTAACCAGCCCCCATAGGGGTTATCTCTCAAAAGACGGGATACGGATGGGTTAGGTCGTCACAGGTCTAACAGGGCAGGGGCATCAGGTGCAACAACAGCCTATAGATAAAGACTGCTGAAATAGATTAATAAATATTTTGAACCCATTTATTTCACTTCCGAATCAACAAACCCAGGAAGAAAATAGTTAGTCACCCCCCCCCCCACTCGTATCTATCAACAATAGAAAAAATTGTGTGTATATGCAGCACAATTACTCATCGATGGACCATTGTATGAAGTTGACATTCATCTGCCTGATGTGCTGACTGATGAGTTTGAAATTCTTTGAATCAGTGGTTCTTCAGAAATCTAATGAAAATAAATAAAACATTGAAGATCTGTACATCTTTTTTTGTAGTTTATATAAATTTCCCTTGATTCCCACTCTTTAGAATTATCTAAATTTAGGTATAAAATACCTGAATTGGTTGCACTGAAGAGAAGTAACTTCAGAGCTGTAATTTTGCATGGCAGATAGAAAATTATTTTACTTGACAATTATGGCAGGCTGTCCCACACATCATAAAGTCTTGCTCTCTCTTTGATATAGGCACTGTCCTAGTAGTCTTACAAGGCAAGAGAAAACAAGTCATCTCAGAATTTAAAAGTAGAGCTAGCCAGATGAAATAAAAGCTTTTTAGAGCAAGATGTAGAAATTGACAATTTTCAATTCATGTCTCTCTCCTCAACTATCAACCTGAGATACATCAGTTGAAGGCCCAAGGACCTGTTAAAAATGCTGACCATTTTCTTTGGTGGCCAGTGGGAAGAATGTCACTGCCAAGCAAAAGTCAAAATCC
This sequence comes from Thysanoteuthis rhombus, assembly GCA_963457665.1. Classification (NCBI taxonomy): domain Eukaryota; kingdom Metazoa; phylum Mollusca; class Cephalopoda; order Oegopsida; family Thysanoteuthidae; genus Thysanoteuthis; species Thysanoteuthis major. Next base: position 22,261,160 of record OY735240.1, on the reverse strand, counting down.
TATACAGTAGCCCATTTTATCCAGAGGACAGCTCTTACAAGATGAAAACTAAGAATTTCACAAATTTTAATGTTTTGTACCTAGAGTACTAGAGTTTTGATACATTCTGCATTTGGGGCTGAATAGGAACACTTGAACCAGTGGAATTTTACGTCTTGATAATAAGTCCTGAATGATGTTGCTGCAGGCTCTAAAGTGTGACCAGGTTTGTATGTGAATTTTGAAACAGAATTTCCTTCTGCGTAGTTGGAACATACATAAACCTCCCAGCCCTTTCCTAGAGAAAAAGCAAACCTGCTTAGAGAAGAAACGAAGAAAAGTTGGTAAAGTACAATGTTGCTGACGGCCTCTATTACATGACACACGCAGAGAAAAGTTCATGAAACAGGAAAAGGGGAATGAAGACATTAAAAAAATGAGAATGGAAGAAAAGAAAAAAGGGAAAAAAATAAAGAGAAAGATAGGGAGAAAGACAAATGGGAAGTGAAGAAAAAAGTCGAAAGAAGAAACAGAAAGACAAATGGGAAGTGAAGAAAAAAAAAGTATAAAAGAATAAGGAGAAAAAGAGAGAGACAAGAGAAAGACAAGAGAAAGACGAAAGAGAGGAAAAACTAGACAATCATTGCCATTTGTGCATACAGGTTGCTTCAACGAACAGCAAAAGTGTTATAACGGCATTCAAACTTGGACAATTTGAAGACAGCCATGTTGAGATGGCAACTGACATTAGAACAAGCCAGATCGTCATTGACCAACAGAAAAAAAGCATCTGAGTTGCTGAATTCCTCAGATTCTGAAGAAAACGATACACCCAAGCTGGACATCATCATATTCATTCGTCATTATGAAAACTTGTATTTTTACAGAAAATAAACAGAATCAACAAATAGTTAGCAGCATCTGGCACCTAAACTGGTAGACATACCATCTTTGTAAGATTGCAGCTTCGACCAAACAGACAACCATTCTTCCAAGACATAACATGGAGGAGAGACTAGTGAGAAGTTGTCACAGGTAGGGTTGCAGCATTACACAATGCTTCTGGCAGACCCTGTGACCTTCAGTTAATCTCGGGCCATGATCACAGAATCCCAAGTTCATCCAGAGAGTATTTTATAAAAATACTCTTGTTGATTGCATAGTAATAATTTTCCAACTCTCAAGTTCATCCAAGTACTTTTGTTTTTTTTTTAAATAAAAAAAAATTAATTAAGGGAAATAATTTCTAATTGAAGTTATCTCTCCTTGCACTTCATGGTAAATTTTATTTTTCCTCAATTCAGGAGAGTAGCATAAAAAAAAAATCCCATTCATTGAATAGTTCAACACTGGTTACAAGAGGTTTATGAATTTAAGAGTTGCAAGCAAAATTGATAGATAGATAAATATAAATAAACAAGAAAATACCAATAAAAAGCAAAAAACATTTTTAATTCAAGCTTTTGGATCGAGGGAAGTTGTATACAATCAGGGCAAACAGAAGTAAAAAGTGAAAAGAAAAGAGGAAAAAAAAAAAATTTTGTTTCTTTAACAATCAATTTCAACAAAATTATTTTGGGATTAGAGACTTCCGCTGCCATCCCATTACTTCCTTGATTTGAAAGGAAAAAAAAAAAAAGAAAAAGAAAATTTCATCACAGTGAATTCAACCAGTGAAATTTTATGGGACGGCAGAAAGAGCTTCCCCTACCTAAAGGGGAAAGAAGAAGAAGGGGGGGTAAAAAAAAAAAAAAAAAAATTTACTTCTACCTCATAAACAAATACCACATGATAAAAAAAAAAAAATTAAATTTACTTCTACTTCCAATCAAAAATTTATTTAATTTACGAATGAGTTGTAGAATTGATTATGAAGAGGTAGAATAACTTAATATAAGGGTAAAAAGTAGAGGAAGCCGCTTATTGTGATCACTTTCGGACAAGGTCTTAGATAACAATAACCGGCTGGTAACATTAAGCAAAAGATATAGAAATTGGAACAATTTACATTCATTTTCAATTTACAACTTTACATCATAAAAAATTAATTTTTATTTCATTTTAGGTAACATTGTTTGGGACTGATTTCGATAACAATAACCGGCTGATAACATTATCTGTGATTATAATAAACAACTTCCTGAGATTAGTAAACCAAAGGGAGATAACTAATCAGCCTGCTATTCAATTATTCTGATTCATCCGACAATAAGTTTTATCATTTAAGATATGAAGAGTTCAGTTACAAAACAAGGTAAGCACCATTATATTAAAAAAATAAAAATAAAAAAGTTTTCATTAGATTAAAAATTTAATTCTAAATTTGAAAGTCTTTCATCTTAATACCATCTTAGACTAAAAAAGTTGAAATGAAATTTGAAAAAAAAAAAAAAAAAAATTCTTATAATAAACACATAAAATAAAAATTGGCGCTCATCATGTTTTCGAACCAAACACTTCATGTGATCATTTCTCCTTTTAAAACAGAAAAATATTAGAAAAGCCTTGATCAACACAGCTAACCCTTTCAAGACCCTTGGGACAGATCTCTTTTAGAAATCTAATGGGATATTTTATTAGATTGTTCAGAAAATAACGGCCAATTCTAGATATCAATTTTAGTTATGTCCTACAATGTTATTTTAGTATATTGTAGAATTATGTACAGCTTGTTTTATTGATTAAAATGTGCTCTCCAAGCTGTAGACAGTATAGACCCTTAAACCCAAAACATGAAAAAAGAATTGCGTATATTCCTCTTCCATGAGCATAAACTAGAACGCAATGCATCTCAAACAACTTCCAATATTAACCAAGCACAAGGTGAAGGAACCATTTCCATTTCAAGTAAAAAAATCTTGATAATTGGGCTCAACATGAACTCAACAAAAACCATTAACAAAAAAATGATCATTGCTCTGGTTTCAAAATTTTTGTAGTGGAGAATTGAGTCTTGAATATCAAGAGGGCAGAGGTCGTCCATCTTCAACTGAAAATGTTGGTTGAACAGAACCCATGCCAAACTGTCAGAGAAAGGTCACAGACACTGGTTGTTGGCGCTGCGACAATATTGGACCATCTGAGGCAAAGTGAAAAAGACCAATAAGTGGGTTCCACATTAACTCGAAAACCATTAACAGAAAAATGGTGATTATTTTCTGAACAACCGAATAATTCAGGCATTAAGCACCTTAATAGGTTAGTCTTAGAAGGGTTAAGAGATTTGGGGGTGTGGGAAGAGAAGCTGGGTAGGGGAAAAAATTGTTCATATCAAATTAATTTCTCTAACAGTGCTTTTATCAAAAATACATGTCTAATCTTGTATAAAATTTGGATATATGGAAAAATTGGTTGATACAAGCTTTATACAACTTTTATCATTGTATTTATTATATATAAAGATATATATATGATCATTATAACAATTACATATTACACCGTGCAACGTGATTTTTGTTCCTGGGCAGTGAGTGTTATTTCCAGATTGCTTATGTGTAAAAAGTAAAGAAAATGGTTATTATTCCTTCAAACTTTACTTTTGTAATAAGGACAGTGATATTCAGATGTACCATATTTCTTCATGCATAACAAATCTGAGCAAAAATTGGGGGAGTCAAGCTCTATTAAGATGTATACAGAAAGATTTCATCTTGGTATATAACTAAAATTAAGCATATTTAATGACAGAGGTGATGTAGTTCCTTACTAAACCACCATCAAGAACTATATCTGACATATGTGGCTAACCAACTGTAAAAATGAAATGAATTAGACAAAAACATTTCAGTGGTCAGTGAATGGAACTCTTTTTTTTTAATAGCTTGAGTTTCTCTCCTAAGGAGCTCAAGTACTGGTGCAGTTGCTAAGGGTTAAAATGATTGACTAATTTTTGAGTACAAAAATATTTCTTCCCTTCCCATGAAACAACAAGTACAACACAAAAACCCAAGTACAAACTAAAATCAATTAAAATAATTAAAATTGAAAAAAAATAACTAAATTTAAAACCAATAGCTTCAAATTGAGTAATCAAGGTGTACAAAAAAGGTAGCTATCTTTGTTTTTTATGTAATTTTATTTGATAAAATAATTACCATAAAAATATTGGGCACTTATTGTATAACTGCAGTATTGTAGTACAAAGATTTTCACGTTGTCCAATTAAAAAATAAGTAGATTTCAAATTATCACTGTCCTGGTAACAAAAGCAAAGTTTGAACGCAATAATTGACATTTTCTATACATTTTTTTTTTGTTCAGACATAAATCAGAAAATAATACCTATCACTCAGGATTTAAAAAAAAAAAGGAAAAAAAAAAAGAGAAAAGTTGCAATGTTATATATAGAAATTACTCGATGTACTAGCATAGCAATCAACCCCTTTAATTCTAAGAGGTTCATTCAGGTTGTGACCTATATTTACCTTTACTTTCTAATTTAGATTAATATTTTTATATTACTTATAAGGAGTATAATAGTGTTAATAATTACTGATATAAAATATGGATACAAGAAAACTTATTGATAATGGTTGCAAGTAATGAATGGTTATATTTATATTAAAACTATTTTAGTGTATTGTAATTCAACAATTCATATAAAAAAGAATTTAGTAAAGTTTCTATTGGTAGTAGAAGAAAAAAAAATTCAAATTGCTCATAGAGTAAAAGTTACACTAAACGAATTTGAGAAAAAAAAAATTTAAATCAAAAGTTGACTTTCAGATATTTTTAAGATATTCTCTTTGTGGGGATGTGAACAAATTCTTTATATTATAGATTTTTCAAGGGCTGGGAGGGAAACGAAAAAAATTCAAAAATATTTTTTTAAAAATCAAAACACTGCATTTCACAAATTGTTTAAATTCAGGATGGGAAAATAATTTTTCCTCATTTAAAAAAAAAAAAAAATAGCTGGCTAAAAACTCATCTATATAATTTCTAGTATAAGTATATAAAGAATATATTTTAAAATTTGGCATTTTTTCGCAAATCATTGATGGCCATGTCAGCCATTGATGAAAGTAGGTATGGTAGACCCAAAGTGACTAAAAACATCTACGTCTTAATGCACCAAAATTAAAGGATTAAATGAAATATCAGAGATGGGATTATACCATTTGTTATATTCATATATGTTTATTTTACAAAAAATATTAAATTGAATTATTTTAATAACATGCAATAAATACTTTTTTTTCAAGGTTTGATCATGAACATGTATCGTTCAGACGATTATATATTAAAAAAAACAAAAACAACTAAATACGTATTTGCAGACAATGTTTCAGAAACAGAATTATTTCCTTCAAGATCAGTTTTTAAAATGGCTATCTTACAAGAGAAAGACTCAGATTTCTGAAAAAATATTTGCTTCACAAAAACTATAAAAATTTGTCCTTTTGAAGATTTTCAAAGTTTTCGGTGTCAAATTTTATCTTTTGAAATATTAACATTAGTATAAAATATGGCTAAGGTATACAATTAAATAAATAATTTCTTTTAGAAACAGTATAAGGATATGTTCACAGAAAAGATCTACAAAAAAATAAATATTAAAAAAAAAAAAGCAGCTATATATCTTTACTTATCTCCCCTTCCATTTTATTTCAGAATTCTTGAAAAATTCTCAACCCATTCACAGTGAATGACAGAAGTTGCCATTATTGTGTTCATTTGTTAATTCGATGGAATTTGTTCTATCGTGATTGATGGCAGCTCAGTTCTATCTGAGCAAGGGCTTTTATCTGGCAATGGATAACTATTACTCTTCACCACCTTCCACAGAGGCTTTATCTTACAGAAGAAAGGGGAAAAGGAAAAGAAAGAAAAAAAAGAAAAAAGAAAAGACTTATTGCGCAGGTTTCTTTTTTTTTTTTTTTTCATGAGGGAGCAATAAGCACATCATACAAGATTGTCATATTTTACAAACCTGTGATCGTAAACTGAAAGTGCGATTTAAAAAACAAAAAACATTCAGCCAAACTCCCCAGGAGATAGGATAAAGTCATGATACAATGGATCACTTTAACATCCCAACTCTTAGAACGGTCATTTTAACATCATCCACTATAAGTTTTGGCAATTGAATGTCTTCCAATCTGAAGCAATCCAAGAGTGTGTGGAGGGGGGAGTGCTTTATTTTATCAAAAAAGTTTATGATATAGGAAAAGATAATTCCACAGTAAAAAATAATTGCTAGTGTGTCCATTTAAGTAAGTTTCTCAAATGAAATGCGACATAATATTGCTTTATGAAAATACTTCAAACGTCAAACTCTCTATATGAAAATTGTCGAGGGTGGGGGATTATATATATATATATATATATATATATATATGTGTGTGTGTGTCTGTGAAATGATATTCTATGCTTAACAGAACATTATTTAAATTTTGAATCTATATAGTAATAGAATTTTGATACAGACATATCTATACAATCTCATGCATATAAAACCTCTACACTTGAATTCAAGTAAATTCTATTTTTCCATAGAAAATTTGATTTGTGGAATTATTTCCCCAGTAAAATCATTTTTTGTGCCCTAAGATATTGTTCTTGAAGAGATTGCAATTTTTGTTCTGACATTTCGAAGTCACCTAGAGGGACTTTTTGCGTGTTGGGACCGATCAGGTTTTCATTACACTTAATAGGTTTGTACTTTAAAAAGGTTGTTTTGTTGTAGCCAACAAATAGCAGAGGGAGATTGATGGCTTGGAACCTGTTGTCAGAGATGGGTTATCAACCATCCTTTCCCCAGAACCATTCCATGTAAGGATGCTAAAAGTGACCCCACTTTATAGTTGAAAATACAGCACAAGAAAAATAAAAACAGATTTCAAAAATAACATTGCATGCATAATAGAAACCAAAAATCATTTTTATATTTACAATCGTTATTGCAAAATAAGATCACTTTTACCTCTTTCCATGCAATTGGACAGAGGTTATATATTCATCCAGGTCTGTCTGTGTCTGTCTGTCCACACGATATCTTCAAATGTTCACAATGGATTTCAAAGTATTTTGTGGAAGGGTGGGCAATGGGCTAAGGAAATAAAAATTGATTAAATTTTGGGGCGGATCCAGGAAGTTTTTTTTTGTTACGATTGCGACATAGGACAATTGTTCGGCTTTGGGATGTATTAAACACAGTAACGATAATGTTACTCAGTCTAAAAGAAATAATCAAGCGTTGAAATGAATCGAGAAAGAGTTAGATATAGAAAGCAAAGGATTTTGAGGACAATTCGTATTATTTTGAAAAGATGATTCTCGGGCCTTAAACACACAAACTATTATATTAACTTCTATGTCATTTGTCAGAAAGTATCAAAGTGAATCTCAGAGAGGGAGGAGGGGGGAATTGAAGGCTACAGAATTCTAATTTGAAATTTTTTTATGACTACTTTTAATCCTCAACTCAATTTATTAGTCATTTTTTATCACATCTTTTAGCTCAGGCCGATTTCCCATCCAGTAGTGAGTAGATAGTGTTGACTGGAGAATAAAGAATAAGCCCTTGGTGGTATTCGAGGTCATATCCCGAATGGGAAGTACCATTTAGCCAGGTCTGCTCAACCAGTTGGGCTACCAAGACACAACTGGAAGGCAGAAGTCCAAGTAGCAAGCTTCATACTGATCAGAAGCCATGTTTCTTCATACTCTGGTAATAAACTGCCTCATGAAGATTTTTTCCAATGAGTGCAATCTCAACCTTTATAAATCCCAAGGTGAACAAAAGCTTTATCCAATGTTAGTCTTTCTTTAAGTCTCTTATTGCCCTTTATTTTTAGTGTTTCTAACTCTCATAAGTCATTTTGATGAACCCATTACTTTTAGTCTTAATGTTAAACATGTCATGACTTTTACAATATCAACCAAGTACTTTAACAAGTATTTACTGATATTGATGCTGAGGCAAAAATAACTCCTTTTACTTCCATGTCAAAAGGCCTGGCTTAGGGTGACCACAAATTTAGAAGAAAAAGAGAAAAAAAAGAAATTGCACACACCACACAATGAGAAATTAAAGGGCGGGTATTGTCATATACCATAGTCTGGAATGATCTTTTGGACACAGAGGGTGAAAGTAAACAAGAGGTTTGAATAGATTGTCTGTGTGAACTTTAAGCATACATAGGTGTCAGATAAGCAGAGCATTCACTCTGGGGGAGCAAAACAGTTTCATAGACAGCAGTAATTTTTACCGAGTCTAAACACAAAAAGGAAGCATAGGAGTTAGTAATTAAATCCCTTGCAATGATAAGAAAAAAAGAAAAAAAAAAAAAAAGAAAGAAAAAGAAAGGGTGGGGATGTTTAAAAAAAAAATTTTTTTTTTTTTTTTAGACAACTGTGTAGGGTAATCCGGCCCCCACACAAAGATTTACATCTAACTGGGGTGTGCAGTGTTGCCCACCCTCAGTGCTCTATCTCTGAGTTTATTGATGTCCGTTTGATTTTTCCCCCCCTAAAAAAGGTTTTAATTGAAAGAATTCCTGGTAGCAGAAATAACAAGGATAACAGGAAAATAATCAAATGTTTTTGGTAAAAAAACCAACAAAGAAGATACAACAAAAAACAAACTTACATTGCAGGCAACTTGATTCTATTCTAGAAGCAAGCCACATAAACTTGTTTCAAATTTACAAGTTAAATTTACCCAATTGACAAAATACACTGTGCAATGTGATTCTTGTTCCTGGATGAAAAAGTGTCATTTTTTTATTGTTTATTTATAAAAAGTATAAAAAGTGGTTATTATTTCCTTCAAACTTAACTTTTGTGACCTGGATTGTGATATTTATATGCGGTGGTTTTCCTTTGTGATTAAAAACGCTAAAATTCGACAGAAGTCCAATTAATAAGTAGATTTCAATTCGTCAATGTCCTGGACACATAAGTGAAATTTGAAAGGAATAAATTGACATTTTCTATTTATATTTTTCATTTTTTTCCCTTTAAAGACATAATCAATTAGAAAATAACACTTATAACCCAGGAACAAAAAAAAAAAGTTTTGAAGAGTTGCAGTGTTATTAGAGGTGGGTGGGGGCGCAGTACAAAAGTGGATGGGGGGTAAAAGAGGCACAGTACATAAGTGGGGTGTACAGTATTTAGGTGCAGGGGGGGGCAGAATAAAAGTGACAGATAGGATTCAGGCTCTTTGGGGTGGGGGTCATTAATGGACATTAGGTGAGTGACTGAAGTTGATACTTGGATAATGTTATATTGTGAAAGTTAATTAAAAAAAAAAAAAAAAAAAAAAAAAAAATTCAATATCACATTCCCTGTCATCAAGGATGTTCTGGCCTCAGGGACACACCCAAATATTGACTCACAGAAAATGAATAAACAAAATTAAGATTTACTGGTAAACCCTTTCAACATATCACAGTTTTACTTCTTCAAAGCCAAGGTAGTTTTGAGGAGCGAAAATACCAGTAATGTTGATGTACAACATCGAAATTACTACTAATCAGTTTGTACAACTACCGCAGTCAGTATATCAATACGGGACAGAATTTCTGTAATTATGTATCTTTAAAAATCATTTATGTTACTTCAAAATTTTTTTTTTATATTACATTATTTGAACATTTAATTCACAAAAAAAAAAAAAAAAAAAAATCATTATCAAGGAAAATAACTCCTGATTGGAATTATCCCCCTTTGACGATTGGGTTAATTTTTTTTTCTGTCCAATTTACTGAAGAGTTCCATTATTTGTAATTCTATTGATTAAAGAGTTCCACGGTTAAATACAAGCGGTCCATGAATGTAAGAGTTAAACAAAGAATGATTTATTCACTTCATCATATGCAGGTGTTTAGATTACAGTTCACCATAGACTATCTTTTTCTGGATTAGGATAGATCAAAGAAAAAAGTAGCCTTTGGCCTTAAAAATGTGGGGTAAATTTTCGAGACTTATTTGTTGAAAAAAAAAAAAAAAAAAAAAAAGAAAAGGTGTCTTCAGTGCCAAGGAATACGGTAACTATTTTAAAGCATTTTTTTTGTAGTTTTTCTTTTTTTTCATTAGTCTATACAAAAATTAATATAAATAAAATATTTAGAAAAGCACTGAAGTAATTGAAAAATTGTACTCTATTTTAATCCAACTCAACCACTTCAACCCTGGTCTTTCTTAAAGGAAAATATACTGTGCTGATTTAAAAAAAAAAAAAATTGAGTACAATTGGGATAAATTGTTTTTATCATTATTAGTAGTTGTAGTGGTAGGGAGAAACCAATATATACAAATAGCATTTTTTTTATTTTATTTTATAGGCACTTCATAATTTTTTTTTTTTTTTTTAAGCGGCCAAGGAGTCAAGGGAGTTTTAGAGGGGAGTCATATAAACAGGAGATCATAAAGATCTCTGTTCAGTTTATATAATGAGAATTTTTTGTTTTTTTTCATGCCCATGAAAGGAAAAAGGAAAAGAAAAAAAAAGAAAAAAAAAAAGAAAATCACTGGAACAATAATTGCCAATATCTCCATTAATACATTTAGTCCTGACCAGAAAATGTAGGTAAGATGGCACGGTGCAGATATCATTGGATTCTAGTTGATTCTCCGAGTGAAAAACAACATCTAAATTACCACTAGTCCATTGGCTCATCAACTATAGTATACCAATACGGGAAATCATTTTTGTGATCACATATATTTTTCTTCGTACTTTTTCCAACATTCTATAATGGAAGTTTTTTTTTTTTGTGAAGGAAGAATAATTTTCTTTACTTATTTAAAAGGTTTTAGGTGACTACTGTATATGAAAAAAAAAAAAAAAAAAAAAAAAGTAAAAAGCATCATAGGGACTTTGTTTCATTTTAAATTGGAAGTAAATAATTTGATACCTTCTCTTCAGAATAGGAGAAATAGTAGAGCAGTAGTGCAGCTTCTTCACACAGTGGAGAAAGGAGACAGCATCTTGAGATTTTCTAATAATACGAGGGGGTGCCGAGAGGTTCCCAGCCTGACCTACTTCCAAAAATCTAAGCATTATTTGGAAACCGCAGCTAAAGAGCATTCTTTTACATTGTAAAGTGCGAATAAACAGATCCTAGCCTTAACATTTTTTGTTTCAGGGGTCATTGATCAACCATGTCAGGCCAAGAACTTTTCAGTAACTTCTTGTGGTATCAATTTCATACATGTCATTTTTCATGGCGAGGGCTGTACATTACATACAACATAAAAGACATGGGTGAAAAAAAAAAAAAGGAAAAAAAATCGTCCCTACATTTTACTTATCAAAGTGAAATATTTGCCCATACCAGATTCAAATGAAGGAAATCATTTCCAATTTGTTTTGTTTATTCACACAAAGCAGTAGTGCTACCAAATTACCATTTTTGGGGGAAATAAATCTGTAAGAATCACTAAAAATATATTTTTTAGTTTGCAAAATATCCTCCAAATGTTTTTTCTAGTTCATGGCCCAAGTTAAATTCAGAATTTCAAAAAGAAACAGAAGAAAAATAAAAGGGACCCCAGCTGTAGTTTTTATAAAAGTTGTTCCCCTTGAATAAAGAAAATCCAAAATGAAATAACAAAAACAAACACACCAAAATATATTAAAAAACCAACAACAAAACAACTTTGATGTTTTCTATATAAACTAAAATTAAGTTGTTCAATTAATAGACTCAGTCAGTAATTGGGTCGAACATTGTTGGTCCCCGATGAGGTCCAATCGACAGGAATCCACAATAACAAGCATAAAACAGCAAGTGATAGCAGACAACACTAGTATCCAAATTTAAATGATAGTAATTAAAATCAAATTCTGTATAAAACATGGTACATTAACAGCAATTGGAGGATAACTGAATTGCATAACATAACATTGTAAGATGATTCGGGATTGTATAAATTTTCAGTGTTAACATTCAACAACACCTTAAAAGCATGAAAGTGCAAAATAACCTAACATACATAAGCTAGAGAAGTATGAAAATCAATGACAGCAATGCATAAGTCATGGTTGGACAACCAGTATATTTTATATCCAAGTCAAATCTTAAGGTTTTATCGCCAACATGAACTTGGGATACCTGACTGAAGTCGGATTGTCATCAACAGAAAAGCGGAACTATATTAAGAGTCACCAAGATTGGACAGAGGCTTCATCTGGAAAACCAACATAGCCTGGCAGAATTGGATGTCCTGCTGGGGGACCCTGGGTTAAATGGTAAGGATGCTTTGGGCCCAAAACCAGGGTAAATCACTCTCAAAGCAGTAGGAGTTAAAAGCGCTCGAAGAATGATAATACAAACTTTGCACAGTTGCTTGCATTTTTGTGACCCCGTGAGGGGAAAAAAAGAAACATAACAAAAAAAACCCCATATATAAACTATGGAAATTCACAAAAAAGTTAAATTGACAAAAATTATCTGTCATGTTTAATGAAACTTGGTTGAAAGAAAAATTTTCCAGAAATGAAAAACCAAAATATCAGGTCCATGGTAAAACAACTGATAATCCCAAAAATAAAATTGACCTTCTAACATGTGGATTCAAATTTAATAGTGGTAATAAAATCAAAATCTGTATAAACAAGAAAAACTCTTAACACAGGATCAGAAAATATCAAAATTGCATGCTAAAAAAAAAAAAAAAAAGAAGATAAATTCTCTTTTAGCTTTTAACAACAACTTAAAAGCATGGAAGAGCAAAATTTTCCAATATATATATATATATGTATATATATATATATATAAAAATGGAGAATTTATGTCCGACAGAATGTGATGATTATAAAGATATTTGAGTAGGAATTAAACTTCATCTGGTATCGGCGTAAGCTGAGTACCAAATTGAACAGTCTTAAACCACAAAAATAAATAAAGAAAATGAATGCTATGTCGGATTCAAACCTACATTCGCCAAGGAAGCAGACTAAACGTGGCTCTGCTCTTGCCGTCTGAACTAACGACACTCTGGCAAGAGCGGGAATCAGGGAAAGTGCACTTTAGGTCTTTGACTGTCTGATTTGGTACTTGGTTAACTCCACTGCTGAATAAAATATAGTTCCGACTCATATGTCTTTATAATTATCACACACACATTATATGTATGCATGTAAGCTTGATGGATAGCATAGCAATTATCAATAGAATTTAACTGAATTTCTACACAATGATATAGAATACTCAGAGTTTCAATAAACCATGAGAGAAGCGAACAATATCTTCATACACGGGGGTATCCATAAAGTCTAATTTTCTCATTTCTGTTTCAATAGAAACAAGTGTGGCTATTCACTCAATACAAACTGTCATGTGGGCAACATCTTTTGGCAGCTCGCCATGTTGGGGGATGATCAATGAACAACTTTTCTCAATTTTCAAAAATAAGTGTGAATGCTGCTGGACACAAACTAAGGGATCTATTTAGCATAAAATTTACATTGTAACCCCCCCCCAAAAAAAAATATTAGGAGGGGGAGACTTGGAAGAGGTAAAAAAAAAAAAAAAAAAAAAAATATATATATATATATATATATATATTTATAAAATAAATCCTAGATATAAGGAGTAAATGTTTAATTTTTCAGCCCTCTAGCCCCATTGGTACAGTCAGTATGCCCTTTGTCCCTCCCACCATCTACCATGGGTGTGTTCTTATATAAATCTAGTCAAATTACACAATCAACATAATGTTATAACCAAGTTTTGTAAAATTTTCTTTCATTATTTTCCCCTTGAAAATAGTGACGTAGCCATCTAAACTAGTTAAAAAGTTTTCCCGGTAGAAAATTACTTTACCTTTGATCGTCTATTTTTTGCTCAAGGATATTACATAAATTTAAAAAAAAGAAAAAATAATACTGGATTTCATCAAATTATCTACAAGATTGTATGCAAAGTTGATTTATATTTAGAATCAACCCAGACAAGTTATTTTTACTAGAGTAAAAAATTTCTATCAAACACAGCCAATGTTGCAGAGTTTTGAAGTTTGAAAGACAATAGAAAAAATGAAAACAGGATTTTGTTTCTATCACAAAATACAAATAACAAAATAAAACCAATAACACTTTCAGAGACTGAATAGCATTGCTGGAAAGCAGGTATTACTCACAATAGTGTGAAAAAGACAAAATGAAGACACGGCTTAGATTTCAAAAAGGAGGACATTAATTAGTATTGCTTAGCAAATAAAGTAACTTTAAAAATGTTCATCTTATGTCTTTGGTCTGAATGTGTTGAGCATTAATAGATTAGAAATAAAGTAACGAGTTTAGAACTTGTGTCAGATTCCTTTGGGAACTAGTTTCCCATGTTAACCAACCTGTAGGCCAAGTTCAAATCCAATCTTGGAGCCTTGTATCATTTTTTTTACCCTATGTTTACTAACATGTAGTAGCAGATCAGATAGTTAAAACCAAGTCTTATTAGAATTATAAGCCAACCACTAGTATTTCTCTGGCAAACTACCAACCATCTTTGTTTTCAACTAAACAGCTTTTCTATGATTGTTCATATCCTGTGCTCATATTCAGAATGGTAAATGGTTGAAAAAAAAATTGACATTTTTGATTTCAAAGTCTACCCAACAACTAAATAAATAAGAAAGAACATTCCAAATTGCAGAATTCTGTCAAATAAAATGGAGTCTGTAATTTAGAATATTTAACATTCCAACTTTTTTTCAGACAGCCCAATCACTTCTTACCATTTTATATGTCAACGTTTTGGATAATTCATTCAAGGGCCTGCATCCTTATTGATATTAAATAACAAACCTGAAGAAGATTGGAGAATGAATTGGCCAAACATCGTGTTAACATCAAAGATGGGAAGAAGAGAATTGATTGTCGAGAAGGAGAAAAAAATAAATAAAAAAATAAATAAAATAGTTATACAAAATATCAGTCGTTTTGTTTTATAGAAAATCCCAGAAACAATGATAGAAGGGAGACGAGTCTGTACGTATCAACCGCTCCAAAAGCCTAATTATCTTCACTTTTATTTTAAAATCTCTTTTTCTAATTTAGATGTAAAACACTAAAATGAACTTTAAAATCAAAATTACAGTTAAGTAAAAATAGCAGGGGGGTTGTTGTGGTTAGCAGCACAAGACATGAAAACAGGAGATTGAGTTAAAGTTTCATCGACGGCTGCTAACATCACTCTGCACTAATGCTCTAGGGAAGGCATAAAGCTATGTGTTAATAGCTGGGCAGTCGGAGCCCTTTAGCTTGATCCAACACATATTGGATACTTAGGCAGCAACTTTTCCTTTATACAAGTTTGGTTGAACAGTATAGACATTCATTGGTTTAATTTCCTTGTAAAATTTTCCAGTTTATGAACAGTCTTCTTTGCAGTCGGCCTGAATGAGCACAAAAATTTACCAAAGTCAAATAGAACCATAACTTAGCTTTATCACTATTGTTTGTAGTAACACGAAATGTCAAATACCATTGAAAATTCAGACCAACTCCATTCTCCGACTCCAAAACTAACCTTGGGAATGACCAGTGATGGTCTAAGTACTTGAAAAATTCATGTACTCCTTCAGACTAACTAGGAAAAATACCATTCACAAAACTAGAAAACCTGATCAAAAGTAAACAGACAAAAATTATACATATATACATAGATTCCACACACACACACACTAAATTTAATGTGGACATCATTAAAATTTGAAGAAAAAAATTGAAACTACAATTCTTTCACTGATCTCGAAAGTGGCTTGTAGCACAGCTAAAAGTGATCAAATCATCAAAAGTATTTGGACAATATTTACATACATTGGATCCAGACATGCATTCTCTTGTGCATGAAGAAGAAATACGAAGTTAGAAGGTATTGCTTATTTATTGTTTTCAACCACAAAGGGCAGAAAAAAAAAAAAAAAATTGAATGTATATATATATCTGTGTGTGTTTTGGAAACACTGCTCTAAATTCATCTTGGAACCATGGAAAAAGAATGAGGAAAGAAAAATTCTGTCCAGTAAATATCAACAAGGAAAACAGTTTTTGTATTTTTGAAGACTTCACAAATTTTACAAGTATGTAAATAGAAGGCAAAAAATTATTAAAAAGACCCTCCATATGAGTAGGATGATCCGATTCATTCTTTTAATTATCAGTTCTCACTCATGGATGGCCACAAGCTAGATAAAGAGAAGGCATCCCAAAATGGAGACAAACAATGGAGAGGAACCTCCGACTAGTCAACAGAAGGTCAAAGAACGCCAGCAGACTGGCTGAGGACCGTACACAGCAGAACGCTCCACTATTCTCAGGTCTCTTGCAATGCAGGAGCAACTGACCTTCTATATTGGATCTGAGGATCCAACAAGAAAATCTGGACCGAGAAGAATGTATAGCGCCAATTATTCATGTAGTGAAGACCTGTCTGCCTTTGTGGGAAGGGATTCTAAATCCTAGTTTGTTTTTTAATCTTACATGCTCTAATTCAGGGGATGCAAGGTCCTCAATAGGACAATGGGAAGGAAGCAAAAAGCTTTACGAATATTAGTCCAATTGAATTTCTACTTTCAAACAAATCTAAATGTTGGAGGGGCCCCACTCAAATCTTTAGTTATGTCACTGCTTCTGAAAGGACTGCTTACTTAACAAGCTCATGAACCCCAGGCTCTTGAAAGGTCTGCCCATGGACACATAGATTGGGAACAAATGTATCAAATGCTGGTAGGAGGAGCCAAGCCTGGCAGCCCCATGCCGTAAAACCTACTTGTTATCAAAACTGCAGCAGCATCACACTAGTGATCATCGCAGCGAAGGCCTGGTTGAAAAGATTCTTATTTAGAAGGAGTCAGGACATATTCGGATGAAAGCCAACGCAGAGACACTTTGCTAAACAACCTTCTAACAACAAAGACAAAAACCAGGATACAAAGAGAAGAGTCGAGAGGATGAAGCAGACCTGGAGAAGATCAGACAAGAGTGAGGCAGAGATGGCAAGACTGACATCGGACATGGTGAAGGAGGCTGTCTTGAACTGGATCCACCGACATGTTGTGGTTGCTACCCTAAGCTCCACTAAATAACAGTGATATGTATTTATACACACGCATCTCTTAGGAGTTGACTCTAATGTTAAGGTGTCGTTTAACTCTGAGAGACTAAAACCAAAAACATCAAAAAGTTGATATAGCTTCCAATCATCTTGCTTCTGCTTGTCATTGGTCATTAGCTATTTATTTAGCTATAATACTTTGATCTGAGGTTGAGTACATAGATGCTATGGTCCTATGCAAAAGTACTGATTCATAAGTAAATAATCCCATCAATTTTCATAGGTGCTATACAAGTAACTACGTAAGGCACAATATAAAAACTAAACAATTATTTCATTGTGTTTATCACTAAATCATACGTCTTAGCACAAGTTTTGTGAAATTTCGCATTTTGGATCTGACATCAACAATTAGTAACAACAATTGTATTCTTTCAACTTTGATTTCTTGTACTGATGGGTTAAATTTCCATCCCACTTTTGAAGCATTGATATCTGCATGGTGGGATATTTTCAATATTACCTTTTTATCTTCACATTTCTAAGGGGACAGATTCAAATTCTGTCCCATCATTTTGTTTAAAACTCAGTCTAATTAACAGATGGCAGAGTAGTTCAAAGTGGAAGGAAAAATAAAAAATGTACCGCAAAGAGTTAGAATAGTTATAAGAAGTCTAATTTTTTTTTTTTGTAATAAATTATCAATTGCTTTCATTGGGTAATAAATACACAGTAGCAGCTGTAGAATTATGAAATTAAACAGACTCTTATTATAAAGCTGTCGAATCAAATGCAAAGTGAAACAATTATTTAAAATTATTCTTTGTTACAACTTGACTGGAATTGGAGAAAATCTTGACAAAAGTGAGGAATGACCTTTAAAAGGTTAGAAGCCACTGGGTCAGATTTCTTCAAATCTGGTCATGCCATTTAGTGAGATGAACTACAGAAGGCATGCCTTAATAACTGCATAGAAATATGTATTTTAAATGGAAGAAGCAAAGAAGACTCTATACTATATTGATATTTCTTTATGCTAGTTACCATAACACAGCAAAAACAGCACATTGTAGCTAGGTTTCTGTTAAAGCATTCTAACAGTATTGTGCTAACTTGACGAATAAAAAAATTTCCAGGATAATTTGCAATTTTGGACCCGATTTACAAGGGAGATCACTCCAGGTATATTAAATGTTAATAGTAAATCAGTTTCACTTATCTATCTATTAGCAAATGATAACATAAATTCTATAAATAGGAAGTGACTTGACATTGAGCTTAATGCCCACCAAAAATGCCCTTTAAGCGAATCGTGAGAAAAAACTCGAAACAATAATACATTTATTTGGATAGACAGGGTTTGAGAAATATTCTAAGTTCAGTTATAATACCTTTGGATTTTACAAGTATTTTAATAGATTCATTTCTTCAGAAATTGGGTACGAAAAACCTGTCTCAAAGCAAATTGACTGCATTTTCATTCCAGATTTAAAGACTGAATTATATAAGTCTACAAATATATTGGTGGCTATGAACATCTCATTATAGACTAATCAAGGTCTTGAGAGCTATTGAAAAATAATATGTTAACAATTAGAGTGACCAAAATTGACACAGTAGGTTAGGAAACAGCTTATTGCATACAGTGGATTTTAGAAGCATATGAATAAGCTGAGCAGCAGTCATAAGAGAACACCTAAATCCTGCATGGACTAAAAGAATACTATAAGACGATTTTACAAGAATGCAAATAGGAGTATAAGAATCAGCCAAGACTTATCTCAAATCAAGAGGAAGTAATCCGTCTTGAGCCTAAACTATATTTTGGTCAATTTGAATCCATCAGACTATGTTGCCCATTATATTAGGGTCAATTTAAAAATCATATGATTGGTCCAGAATTTCCCTTGTGGTCATAATAGAAGATATTTCCTCAAGACAAATAAGATGTACAATATTGACAGGTAATGTCCTTACAAATAGTAACTTTAACACATTCAAGTTGCACACACATCTTGTAGCATGTTGCATATTGTTTCTGATGTACATGTGCAGCCATTCCACGGTTTTGTTTAAAGCAATATAAGTGTTTGAGACTTAGTTTCAGCCTTGTGGCACGGAGCAGAGGACATGCTTATTTTATTGCACTGTATGTTGCCCTATCAACAGTAACAGTGAATATGTTGAATAAAATATGAGCTCCGACTTTCTCTCACCGATAAATATCTATTAGTCTCAAAGATTTAAAATTTTTTTTTATTTTTTTTTTTTTTTTTACATCATTTGAAGTATCTTTAATGGTCGTCCACTGAGAGAACAGTGATAAAATTCAGTGGGCTCCCAGCAGAGAAAAAGAAAGCTGGGTTTATTAGACAATGTACAAGGGAGGCAGAATTAAATTGACAAAACTCTTAGCAGTGCCGGATTAAAGCAACTGGAGCTCTGGGCTCAGTCAGGGGTTCTCAAAATAGGGGTCAAGACCTCTGCAGAGATAGAGGAAGGGGGGTGCACAAAGATTATAGAGGTTTGCCGAAATATTTGAAAATCTTTTTTTAAAGAATAATTGTCTAACACACCCATACAAATTATTTTGGCAGGAGGCCACAGGCTTCCAGCACTGGCTCTAATGGAAATATCTATTCATAGTCTCATGGGACAGTGAAAGTTGACAAAAATCTGTTTACTCAGAATTCCTCCAGAGAAGTACCTTTTAGGTTGGGTAATTTAGGATTTCTTAATTGAAAATCCTTTCTGGGAAATGCAGGAAGCCTAATTGTGAGAAATTAACCTTCAACACTCTGTAGGCGACTGATCACCAAACGATAGTTTGTTTGAATTTCACTGCTTTGCAGACACAATGGCATTAGACCCAGGTAACAAACAAATGATTAAGGACAAACAATGTGCAGGAAGCAAAATCTGCAAGAACAAGTCTGAAGATTCATTAAACATGGATGAAGAATCAATTTCAGTCAAAGAGATACAAAAAGACCGAGTGCACAAAATTTTGGCGCCTTTCAAAAAGAATGCAGAAAGTCAATCCTTCCCACCTTGACTATTTTGATATTTCAAGGGACGACAGAAATCCTAAATAAAAAAAAAAAAGACCAGTTAAGTAAGATATCCCCCAGAACAAATTCCCCGCAAAAACAATTTTATGAAATGATAAACCGAAAAGAAATATTCCCAGAGAGGATCTTCGTCCAATATTCTTCTGGAAATGATGAAAATCACAAGAGAAGATGGTAAAAATCATTTGAAGACCGTCAGACAGAATAACCCAAGGGGTGGGGTTGGGAGGAAATTTAAAAATTTGGGATTTCTCGATTGATACTTATTGATACCAAGCTAGGAGGAGCCGATCATTTGATCTGAAGGACTTTCTCAACAGATTAATCAAACTTTTAGACAACAAAAACTTGGACTAGAAATGATTATATTGTTTACTTAGAATGGATGTATTCTGTTGTGGGTGTCACAACAAATGGGAATAAACAAGTTTTTTTTCTTGTGGGTCGAGGAGAGCTGCTCTGATTGGGTCTACAACTTGGGGGGGGGAATAGAATCTCACTATCAAGGGGACTAACTTCTGATTAAAGTTATATCCCTTTGACTATTTGGTGAATTCATTTTAAAAAAATTTCTACAATTCACAGAAGAGTTCCATTATTTTTTTTCAATTCTATTCATTAAAGAGTTCCGCTGTCAATGAATTTGAGAGTTATTTTAGCTATATAGATAGCTATTTTATATATTTTGCATATTGCTTTTTAAGGCTATGCCCCTAACCTCAATTTTTTACAATCAGGGTAATCTTTAAACTGTTAGCATTTTAAAGTTTTTGACAGCATTTAAAAAGTATAAGTTTATTTTCTGCCTTGTGCAAAAATATTTAGAACATATTTATACAGCAGTCACCTTTTAAATGAAAACACAGATGTAGAGGTACCAGACCATTTATCTGGCTTCCAGAACACCATAAGATTGGCAATTTATAAACTGGTTTGTTTCAATATGGCAGCTTTCCTAGTAGTTTAACACTTGGCCACTTTGTAGGTATCACCATGGTCTGTCAAAGGAATTGACAAAAAACGACGCAAAAAAAAAAAAAACAACCCCCCCCCCAAGAAAAAAAACAACAAAAAACAAACTATTCTATCAAATAATGTTTGAATCAAAGTTCATGAAATTTATACCATTAAAAGGATTGGAGAGAAATCTGATAAAAAAAATTGTTTTTAATCTTCTTTGCATACTTTTCATGTTCTAAGAGAATTAATTAAGATCAAACAGACCCTGCTTTAAGTGATCCTTGGTCTGGAAACCAGAAAATCCAGGTTGTCTCCAGTCCAAAGCTTGCTGAATAAATGTCCCGCTACTCGTATCTTTTACTTGAAAAAGATTAGAGTTTGTTATCTAGCTTGAATTAAAAATCAATCAGATGAATCTTATTTACAAAATATTAATCTCCAATGGCACCAATTGACTGATAGTGTGGAGGGAGGAAATAAAATGCAAAACAAACAAAAAAAAACCCCCAAAAAACAAGTCTCGTTAGTCACTCAATAGAAACTGTCACATAACCAACATTTTTAGGCAGCATGCAGCTTCGAGGGACGGGTGGGGTGATCAATAACAAAATATAAAAAAAAGGCTGATCAATGGATAAGTTACTTTTGTAGGGCGGTGATCACTAGAAGCGTAAACACTGATGAACACAAACTAAGGGACCAATTTAGCATAAACCTAGACTGTAGATTGATCACATCCCCAAAAAGCAACTTAATTTGATGAGCATTTAAAAAAAAAAAAAAAAAAAAAGTTTAAGACATGATGAGTTACTACTTAAAATTTCAGTCCTCTAAATCCATTTGTATGGCCTGTACACATGGCACATAGCTAGAACAACTTGAAAACTGAAGAAACCTAGGTTGACAGTTTTGGTTTATAGTTTCTTAGAATTTAAAAAAAAGATAAATTTTCAGTATCACAAAAATATTTTCAAACTTCATATAGAAAAAAGAACATGTGAAAAATCTTTGAACATCTGCAAGGCAATTGAATATTCACTATGCCAGACAAAATTAGACTATTTCTGTACAGGAGTAAAAAATAATATTCAAAGTGGAGGTAAAGGGAAAAAAAATATTCAAAGTGGAGGTAAAGGGAAAAAAAATATTCAAAGTGGAGGTAAAGGGAAAAAAAATATTCAAAGTGGAGGTAAAGGGAAAAAAAATATTCAAAGTGGAGGTAAAGGGAAAAAAAATATTCAAAGTGGAGGTAAAGGGAAAAAAAATATTCAAAGTGGAGGTAAAGGGAAAAAAAATATTCAAAGTGGAGGTAAAGGGAAAAAAAATATTCAAAGTGGAGGTAAAGGGAAAAAAAATATTCAAAGTGGAGGTAAAGGGGAAAAAAAATATTCAAAGTGGAGGTAAAGGGGAAAAAAAATATTCAAAGTGGAGGTAAAGAGGAAAAAAAATATTCAAAGTGGAGGTAAAGGGAAAAAAAATATTCAAACTGGAGGTAAAGGGAAAAAAAAATATTCAAAGTGGAGGTAAAGGGGAAAAAAAATATTCAAAGTGGAGGTAAAGGGGAAAAAAAATATTCAAAGTGGAGGTAAAGAGGAAAAAAAATATTCAAAGTGGAGGTAAAGGGAAAAAAAATATTCAAACTGGAGGTAAAGGGAAAAAAAAATATTCAAAGTGGAGGTAAAGGGAAAAAAAAATATTCAAAGTGGAGGTAAAGGGAAAAAAAAATATTCAAAGTGGAGGTAAAGGGAAAAAAAAATATTCAAACTGGAGAAAAAAAAGACCCACTACACTACATAGTACAAAGGCATTGGATCTTTTCACAGAGGTAATTTTTTTCTGATTTGTTACTGATTTTGTGATTTCAGTGATTCTCAAGTGGGAGGCACTTGGCTCCCTGGGGAGGGATTGCAAATCTAAGGGGAGGAATAAATTGTTTCAATAATCACCACTCTAGAAGTATAATGGTGAAAAAATATTCCCAGATGACAATTCAAAATGGGGGAGGAATTGAAGAAACCTCAGCCTCTGAAGAATCTTGGTCAGACCATCAACTAAGTATTGATGGTTTAATTCCTTAATGGGTGTTGTACATTCCAGTATTCCCTAAATAAATACATTTTTCAAATGAAAGTAAAAGACTTTTGTAATACTGACTATGGATGCTGTTAAGACTGTTTTGAAATATGAGTGATCAAATGGGGGATAGTTAGCAAGGGAGACAATATATACATTTAGAAGGAGAGGGAGGGAAAAAAACACACACACACACACACATTCTAAGAGTCATCAGACGATTGAAATTTTTGTTTGTCGTTGTTCATACAACATTCCAGCCGATCCAGTCTACAGACTTCTTCAGGTGCACTACCTGTATGCAAAAGAGGGTAGACTCTTCTTCCAGCTGTGTTGTATGATAACAAATGAACATTTTTTTTTCGATGACACTGACGCTTGTAACGTAGGATGCAGATGTTCTTGACTCATCTCCTAGTTAAGCCAGGACTTGAATACCTTGTCCCTGTGGGGCAGCAAAAGCCACCGAGTTGAATTCCACACAGGTCTGACTTATACAATTAGCAGACATTTTGATGTATGCTGCTTCCTTTCAACATATGGATAGTACACCTGAAGAAGATTAGAGATTGGATCGGCCAAAACATTATGTGATCAATAAAAATAAAAGGGAGTTCAATTGTCCATAAAACTCTTTGAATGTTAATAACCTTCCTCAAAATTATAGACAGTAAACACACACTCCTTGCTTTTTCCCTTATCCATCAAGTTTGGCGATTCCACAAGAAATTAACTTAGGGACAATTTTTTGCCCATGGCATACAAAAATGTGTTTTCCAAAATTTGTTTTTCACCCATAATCTGTTGTAAGGCCGTAAGACTTCGGTCACTCAACTCCTTGTTTTCGAGTTGCACTTTGTCGTCTTGAAGCAATGTCGGATAAGCATGCAGCAACAGTTCAACACGTGCAGACAGGAAGTTCCAAACCTTCAATTCATTCTCGACAGAAACAAAGGTTTCCTCATTTCTCAAACTCGAGGACAGGTCCTCTGAGTTTCCTGCCATGAGCTCCCGCAGTTTGGGTTCATCCATACAGATGACACGAAGAAAGGACAACAGATCAGAACTGACTGGCTTGGGGCTTGGACGGAGATGAAACGGGGCCGAGGGAATTGTAGCAAGAGCCAGCAACTTGGTCTTCAATGCAAACAAGGGGTCACCCCTACTAACACCAAGCTTGATGGCATAAGTATCAAAAGGGTTTTCGGGATAGACAAACCCATTGTGTAGAAGTAGTTGAGCATTCGGGCGAGAACCGTAGAAGATGAAAACTTGCTCCCCCTCCTTGAAGTCAGCCATGGCGTAGCACTCGCTGCTATTTTTGGCGAGATCAAAGTCAGTGGAGAGCTGACCATTGCAATGGTTGCACATGTCCCATAAGGGGATGAGAGCATATGACATCTGGCTGCCATCAGGGCTAGGAATCTGATTTAGTCGTGTTGTCACAGATGACACTGCCCATCTGAAAGAGAAAGAAAAAAAAGATATTACAACAGGTATCTGCAGGGATCATATTGTGAACAAACACCTCGAGCTGGTCTCTGCAGCCTTCGCCAGCTGGTGAACTCCAACACTAGAAAGACCCCCCCCCCCCGAGGGCCTCACAAGTTGAAAAGGAACAAAAGATTTTGGGTGCATAATGTGCAACAATATATATGTCAGTATTATTACAGGTTGACTGGTCAAAATATACGCTAATGCAGATGAAAACACTATGAAATGACTATCAGTCTACCTTTTGGGTTAACTACATGACATCTCTCGGTATGTCTGTAGGTATAGCTTCCACAAGGTTCTCAAGTCAAGAATCCACTTGATGTCTCTTGGTATATCTATCTATATTTAATAGCTGGCTCCCCTTGTGGTTGGGGCCAATGGCTGAAGGGTTTATGATTGATTTCTCTCCTTCTCAGCTGGCAAACATTGAAATCATGCTAGCATAAGCAATCTTGATTCTGATCTCCAAATTTAGTAAGCCATAATTTTCCCTTTGGAAATATGCGTAGGCGATAGGCGGGGTTAAATCCCCTGGCAATCAATTCACCTGTCTGGAAACTAGAGGTATTTTCCCAAACACAGGCGATTAATAATCAAACATCTGTAATCTGTCCAGGCCATACTCGCCCGACATTTTAGCGCAAAACATTTTCTCAACTCAGGGATTTTAAACCTCAAACAAAGGAAATTAATCATACATCTGGGTTCTGTCAAAATCCACTATGGATAAGCATTCTGATTTTGTAACTATACTCAAACTTGCAAGGTTATCTTATTTCGACTTTCAAGTTAAACCCTTCAATTCCATAATGTTGCTACTTAGTACCTAATTCTATTTTTAACAAAAGAAATGCAAAACTGAAGAAAAAAAAAAGAGAGGGGAAAAGAAAAAAAAAGAGAGGGGAAAAGAAAAAAAAAAGAGAGGGGAAAAGAAAAAAAAAAGAGAGGGGAAAAGAAAAAAAAAAGAGAGGGGAAAAGAAAAAAAAAAGAGAGGGGAAAAGAAAAAAAAAAGAGAGGGGAAAAGAAAAAAAAAAGAGAGGGGAAAAGAAAAAAAAAAGAGAGGGGAAAAGAAAAAAAAAAGAGAGGGGAAAAGAAAAAAAAAAGAGAGGGGAAAAGAAAAAAAAAAGAGAGGGGAAAAGAAAAAAAAAAGAGAGGGGAAAAGAAAAAAAAAAGAGAGGGGAAAAGAAAAAAAAAAGAGAGGGGAAAAGAAAAAAAAAAGAGAGGGGAAAAGAAAAAAAAAGAGAGGGGAAAAGAAAAAAAAAGAGAGGGGAAAAGAAAAAAAAAAGAGAGGGGAAAAGAAAAAAAAAGAGAGGGGAAAAGAAAAAAAAAGAGAGGGGAAAAGAAAAAAAAAGAGAGGGGAAAAGAAAAAAAAAAGAGAGGGGAAAAGAAAAAAAGGGACTAAACAGTTTTTCCACCCGCCCCCAATAATTGGAGGGCGCTTCAATTTACAATGTCAATTCTTGCTAAACTGATCCTCTAGTTGGTGTCTGGCAGCATTCATGCTTGTTTTTATGAACAAAACAAAGCAAAGCAAAAAATAAAAAGGATTTTTAAAGACTTTAGTGAACACAGCCCAACAATATATAACTTATTCATTGGTCAACCCTTTTCCTGATTTTACAGTTTATCACCTCAAACAGATGGTGGTCCTGATACAACAATTTTTTTCAAAGTGAGTAACCTGACCTATTTTGTTAAGTCACCCTTGTGAGACTGCTTCTGCCTATTCTACTGAACCAGATTATATGATTTGGAGAGAACAGACATTTGGTTTAAGGCTCCAAAATTACACCAACCAATCGTCTTATAGGATGATGACTAAGTGGATATAAGCAATTGGATAGTACACAACATATATGATAAAAATCTACGTACCTAAAAATAAAGATATATCAAGTCATATTGACGTCAGAACACAATCTTCAAAAGCTTCAGACAAAAGTTTCAAGGTAATAGGTCATCTAGAAGCTAGTAATTATATATAAGAATAATCAATAATTGGTTAACAACATGCACTATACAAATATATACATGTATGATCCATTACACCTTCAGTGTATCATTCACCCTAGACAACGTAAATAGAATGAACAATTGAAGAAAATTTGTTTATTCTATTTATGTCGTCTGGCGAGAGTGATACACTGACTGTGTAATGAAGGGAGATCATTTCAAATGAGTTATGTGATATAACGCAATTTATAGTCATTTCGTCAGAACATATATAGCCATTTCTCAATATATCTACATTTATGTAATACAAAAAAAAAATTGAACTGCTTATATTTCAGGGATAGTTCAATTATCTTCCAAGCAATACTGATAATAACTATGTGTTGTTCTTCCATCATCATAAGTCTGGTTATTCACTCAATAGAAACTGTCACATGACCAGCATCTTTTGTCAGCATGCCATGTTAGGGTGATCGATTGGAAAATGGAGGGGAGGAGAAAAAAAGGGGGTGTGTGATCAGTCAATGGCCTTTTGTTGGGCAGTAATCACTAAAAAGTCTGAATTTAGAAAACAAAAACAAGCCTAAATGCTGCTGGACTCATATTATTGGATCAATTTTGCATAAATCCACATTGCAAATTGAACCCCCTCCTAAAAATCTATCATGGGGACAGAATTTTTTTCAAAAAAAAGGGGGAAAGAAAAAAAAATTTTTTTCAAGACAAGTAAATGTTTGAAATGTTTGCGACCAGTACATGTAATACATACATCAGTAAACATTTCTGGTGGTAGGAAAGAAGATTTGGCTGACTTGTTCTGAAAACGACTAAAGCCAGATAGTTGGAGTAGCCATAAAGTCAGTGGGCAATGTGAAAAGCCGAAACCTTGCCTATGAATATACTAGTCGGGGCTAAAATAAATGCTTCACTGGTGCTACTATAGCACGTGGTCTACCAGGCCATTTATAGTATAGCGTGGGATAAAATAAAATAGCACTTTAGAATTTATCAATGACCAGTGCAACATATAAACAAAACCTATCAGAACATGAAGTTTAGCACCCTTAACAAGGACAGTGAAGTACAGGCCAGGGCAATTGTTTGGTTGAGGTTCAGAAAAAAAAAAAAAAAAAAAGGAGGGGAGTAACCATTAGACACTGTGCATGATTTTCTTGTGTTTTTTGTTCAGTAATACTTTTTGCGAACCTAAACAATCACTCAAGCCTGTATTTTCCCACCTCTGTCACATTTTCTTTTACTGCCAAATTGATGACAAGGCTCTACTACTTATGGTGTATCCAAAAAATAATTTCCACATAAAGATGCAACCAGGCTTTCTTCTGCCAAGATGACCTGTCCGCAGAAATCTTTCAATAGCATTAAAAAAGGTAAAGACTGAGGTTCTTGGCCTGAACTTTTTAATTTTATCCGTCTTAGAAATCAGGTCAGGTCGGACTTTTTAGACCGCGCATTACTGTTTTATAAATTACAGATAAAGTGCTATAGTAGTTTGAAAAAAAAAGTTCATTTTCATTATGTTAGGTCAAATCCATACATCTAGAGGTTCATGGTGCTGTAAGCCTCAGAGGCCATCAGAAATGAGTATGAAAACATATTCTGAAGTCAATATCAAGTATTCTATCCTGTTGACTGACAGTTCGATCACTGAGATGATCTTATTTTAATAAACACTTAAAATCAAATAAGAGCAAGACACATCCGACACAATTCATTTTTAGATAACTTGGATGATGATACAGGCATAGCTGATGAACAGTTCTCAAAGGACAAGCTAAATGAAGATAAGTCTTTTTATGTTTTCTGACAACATTGAGTAGTCCGAGTGAATCCACTTAATTCAACAATGCATCGAGTGAAGAATGCAACACTTCACACAGAAATGAAAAGGAAACATTTAATATTTGCTTGACGATATCTGATGAACCACTGTTAGATATCTATACTTAAACTGCTCACATTTGCTTCCAGAACATAACTTTAAAAAAACTGTACATAGACTCAAATATCTTTTACTTCAAGTGTGTTTGTCACATACAAACACACAGACATAGGCATTCAATAATTATGCATATATAGAACATAAGTTGAAATCTTATGATTATGACCTTATCAAATTTACTAGATGTGAAAATAAAATCATTGCTCGACTTTCCACAGAACTGAAATCATAAAGCAATAATGACTCAAAAACTATTCACTCCTTGTGAAACACATGCAACACAAATATCCAAGAAATGACCAAAATAAATTAAAATAATTAAAAAATAATTTGAAAACAATAGTTCTATATTGAATGCGCAAGGTGTATAAAACCTGTTTTTATTTTATTCAATTTGATGAAATCAAAATAACCACTATTGTAACAGTACACAACATCAAGATAGTGAGCAAAGCTACAGATAATTAGCAATGTTCAGATGTTTTCTGTCACATTGATATAGTAAAATAGGGGTATGTTAGTCTTCTAATGTAGTAAAAGAGAATTCCATATTCTGATGACAAAAGTCTAAGTGATGAAAAAAAAAAAAAAAGGAAAAAGAAATTTGTTAGCAGTCAATAGAATACTCCAAGCTCTCACCGCAATGCAAATCTCTATTATCTACATATCTAAAAGGCAAGGTTTGAAATTATCTGTCACTCAAATAAGTTTTTTTTTTTTTTAATAAAACACAATTCATAATTCATTCTGTCAGATCAGATATGTCCATTGATACATAACTGTCACGTTGAAAGAGACAAATAAAGCAAGAATGAACGAGATGAGAATTTAGGTTGTAAGTAGTTATTTGGGCCTTTGCATTACTGGTGGCTGTTTAGCTCAAGGGTAAGAACACCGCAATGTTGAAGTAGCTACTCTATCGGTGACAGGTTCAATTCCTGCAGGAGTCCTATTTTCTTCAATTTTTTAAATTCTATTTACATTGTCTAAATTGAGTGAAAATGCAATGTGTATCCATATATTTCATACATGCTTTCATTTTTAAGAGCCTAGGTAAACTAGTACGATATAACTGCAACGTTGCAGTACAGAAACTTAGAACACCGAAGCTGAGCAACACATGGGACAGTTGAACTGTAGTTCCAAATAGAGTATCAGTCTTATACAAGAAACTACAAATTTACACCAAATTCTCACCTCTAAATCTAGTACTAATACAAGAAACGTGTTCTACACAAAAAAATATGAAGAATATTTTTTCAAGCTGTGCAATTTTGACAGGTACTGCAAATGCAGCGTTAAATAAATATCAGCTTCTGATTTGTGTGCCACCTGACCTTTTTACTACTTTCTCTAAATGCCTCCTCAATAATGGATCAGATTTACTTACAGTGGTGGAGATGGATGGCAGGGTACGGCATACAAAACTATGGTCTCGAAATATTTCAGTTATTTCTCTTCAGTGTGGCCAATTCAGATATTTCATAACTGAACTTAGATAATTCTAAAGGGCAGATATTTTAAATATGAATTTAGATGATTTCAAAGGGCAGATATTTTATATCTGAACTTGGATAATTTAAAAGGGCAGAAGTTAAGGGAGATAATTTAAAAAAACTATGAAGAAAGATCTATAATTTTTTTTTCATTCATTTTCTTAATTACATTTCTCAAAAACTGTTGATAACCCCCAAACCCCAAAAATAAAATTTCAAAACTGACACCGCACTGCCATATATGTTGACTACCAATCTGGCAAATGTCAACTTGATACAATGGCCAGTTGTCGAGTTATAGTGCATACACACACAGGTTTCTTCAATTGTAGTTAGATAATAATAATGCAAAGAACCATTTTCCTCCTAAATATACTTTTCAATGAAAATGAAAGATTGTCTTGGATGCTATTGAAGAGAAAAAAAAAAAAAAAAACAAAAACAAACAAAAAAAACACAAAAAACAAACATGAAACAAAAAACACAAAACACAAACACAAACACAAAGAAAAAAACCAACACAAACACAAAACAGGTTCAGAGCCTGCCTGGTTACACTGATAGGAGTTCCATCCTTAGATTCCTAAGCTGCAAAACTATCATATATCCAAGAGCCTTTAGTAATTGTCTTGGAGTTTCATTTTCTACTTTAGAAGCTGCAGTACAGAAAATGTACTGGTAGCACTAACTTTAAACATGTCAGTCACTTTTTGGGGGGGGGGATTTTGGGGCTTATTCTTTTCATAGTTCTCCATCTACAACTGGTTCAGACAAATACCAAAGTAATTCTGTACCTATCAAAAATTTCATGGTTGGTATTCAAAATTAGCCATCCACAGATTTTACTTATTGCAGATCTTCCTGGTTTGAACAGCAAATTTGAAAAAAAAACAAACCCCAAAAAACTTATGAAGTTAAAAAAGTTTTACACTTGATCTTAAATATATAGATATTCTAGAGAAATCAAAAAAAAAAAAGATTATAGTATACATATACACTCACATATATAAAAAAAACAGATATATGTCTGAATACATTTCACCTGGTAGACTACAGTCAGTATTTCAGAAAAAAACACGGCTATTTAGGCCAGCGTGACCAGGTTAGAGGCAATTCATCACCATAGGATGGGTTATGTAGGTTAACCTAAAAATTATCACAAAAGCTCCTGGATTTTTCGCTGACTGACAGTTGATGAAACGTCAGTCAACAACTTTTTTGTCAAAAGGAACTTTTGATGACCAAACTTTTAGCCCTAAAGAGGTTTCATTGATGGATGATTTTTAGTTGACAACCCAAGAAATATCTTTTTTTTAAAAATCCAGTTAATCAAATCAGCTAATTGACTAATTTTCCTTTCATCAAATTTGCATGAGGGCTACTTTATTTTTCAAAGATTTTCAAGAAACATTAGTCAGTTGAGACAAAATCATCGTAGTGTAATTGGAGTAATTTATTGATAGAAACGTAAAACAATATTTCAAAACAGTTGAGGACCTATTCTAGAATTGCAAGGGTATTTTTTGTTTTTAGGAATAACTTTATGCTATTTTTTTGCAGTTAAAATCAATATCAAAACTTCAAATAAGATATTAAAATTATTGCTATATGTAACCAGAGGTCCTTGATATGAAGGTGGTAGGAAAATCAAAATTTTGTCTTGCGGTGTTTGGCATCAGGTTTTCTTTACTATTTTTACTAAGATTCTGAATTGAACCATTTAAAATGGGAAAAATTCTATGCATTGAAATGACAAAAAGTCCTATTGATAAAAAATACTGTCTTATTTTTTTAAAATGAAGACTATTGCAGACATTTTGAATAAAACTGAAATATTCTTTTATTCTAATAAATTAACATTAGCATATCTCTGAATTTTTGAGATGATACCTGACGAAGGCCGTAGAGTGCAACGGCCGAAACGTTATATGAAAAACAACCAAGATATGGATGGTCCGAATATCAATAGAAATAAATCAACATTAGTTGAAATTATTTTTTTTGCAATATGAAATATAAATATTTTGAGACACCAGGTTGTGGCTACCCTATCGATTACAGGTTAGATTCCTACAGTAGCCCCATTTTCTCCAATTGTTAACTATTTACATTGCTTTAGCCAATTGATACATCAACTGTATAACAACGGGAGATCATTTCCAATAAGAGTTTCTATATGATAGAACACAATTTATAATTATTCTGTTGGATCATATATATCTATTTCTCAATACAAAACTGTTATGTTGAAAGAAACAAACAGACTAAGAATAAATGAAATGAGAATGTGGAGTGAAAACAGTTATTTGGGCCTTTGGTGGTTGTTTAGCTCTATGGTAAGGGCAATGCTACATTGAAATGACTACCCTATTGGTTCCAGGTCTGATTTCTGTAGCAACTCCATTTCCTTTAAATATTTATTCCATTTACATTGTCTTGGCAAGTGATATATTAACCGTGGAGCAATGAGAAAATCATTCCTAGTAAGAGTTTCTACATGATATATATTTGCGGGTCCGAAGTGGAGGTTTCAATTCTGCCTCGCGATACTAGATGGGTTAATGGAAAGTCTATAGCCACACTGAAGAGATGTAATACATCGAAACAGCTGTCTGTGGATGACACAATAATATATATATATATATATATATATATATATATATATAAAATCACTTTTGATAAAATTCCTCTTGGGCAAAAATCTTGTCAATGAAATATCGTTTTGATAAAGTGTCAGACGTAACATCTGTAGGCTAATTAATATTTTCAAAAAATAAAAAAAATTCAATAAAAAGGTTCTTAACTAAAAGTCCATTTAAAGCATCAATTAAATTAAAATGTCTATCGGTGAAAAAGAGCTGTCAACGAAAAGTCCACCATGCAAAAACAGCCCCAGTGACAAGTAGTCGCTTAGTGACATTCGGTATGACAAATATTCAATCGGTTTTCAAAACTTGGTAATTTAAAACCATCGGGTTAATAGATAAAGAAAAAATTCTGTGTTTCTTTCACAACAAACCGGTTTAAACACTTTTGTCGGGTTGAAACTATTCAGGTGTTCTGATAATTAGATGCACACATATGCATTTATGTATCTAGACTCTGTCTAGCTCTAAGCGTTCAGACTAGAAACTCCAAGTCCTGTATACATTACCCAATGAGTAGTGAAATTCCTTTTTTTTGAAAGTCTCCCTCCCCATTTTTCAGGGGGGGGGGCTCAATTTACAAAACAAGTCTATGCTAAATTTGTGCGCTAAAGATGAGTATACATGAGCAGCGTTGAAATTTCAGCAGGGTATACCCGTAATTCTTTTGTTCCAGGTTTGTTCTTTCATTCAATCAGCTATTTTCTATTCATGGACTTAATTGGCATTGGGTATTCTTCACATATACCAGACATTGACCTATTCAAACAATTGTTAAAAAAAGCTAAATGAAAAAATCAAAAACAAAAGATCAAAACAAAAAACAAGACAAGCTATTTTTTATCATTCGAAGTACATTCTTATAATACATCCCTTCAAAATGATATTGGGGCATCAAGTTGTTAGATTGATTTGCTCTTATTGAAGGAAGAAGGAAAAAATAAAATAAATAAAAATTAAATTCCCTTAGTGAAAGATTTACAGCAAAAATCTGAACAAGCAAAAAATATTTATTACATTTTAGAAGTTCAAATTTTCTTATTTGATGTGTTTTTGCAACATCAAAATATTCAAAATCTTCTATCAAAAAGCCATTCAATTTAATGATAAATAAGATAATTAACAACGAATTAGACAGAAAAATCAAAATCTATCAAACGAAAATGATATGAGCTAGAGGGTGGAAATTCAATCAGTCTAGAAATGATTTTGTTTTTTTAAAAATACCCCCCCACGAGGTTTTTATTCACACACTTCCCTCAATGAGTAGAGAAAATGTTTTTTTTAATCCTCTTGAGAATGAGGTTTTAGCAGGGGGTTCAACTTTCCAAGTAAGTTCATACTAAATTAGTCCCTTGTCTTTTTGAAAATTTGGATATTTCAGTGCCTTACAAAAGGCAACTTATTCATTGATCATCCCCACCTTTCAATATTTCAATTGATCACCTCAATACAACATGCAGCAAAAAGACATAGGTCACAGGTAAAAAAAAAAACTTGACCTTTTCACAACCATTGTTGTTGTTATTAATGACCACTATCCACAACAAACCAGTTTGAACACTTTTGCAGGGTTTGAGTTATTTGTGGATTCTGACTAATATATATATATATATATATATATATATATATATATATATATATATATATATATATCTATCTTAACTATGTATCTGGACTTTGCCCAGCTCTTAGTGCTCAGAGTAGAAACTTTAAATCTTGCATGTGTACAACTACACACCTCAATGAGTAGCGAAATTGTAATTTTTTCTGATTTTTTGAAAATATTTTCAGTGGAGGGTTCAATTTACAATCCACGTTTATACTAAATTTACATGATAGAAATGAGTATATCTGAATGACAGCGATTCATAGTTTCCCCTTGGAATGCTATTATATACAAATTAGTAATCAATGCTCCCCAGTTCTTGGATCAGTTAGTTTATTATGAAATGAAAGAAAAAAAAAAGTTTCAGTCTTGGATTCAAACTCCTGAGGAGAATGCTGGGTGTACAAGTCAGTACAGAGTTTGGAACGCAAAATTTCAAGTATATTTGCAAGAACTTATTTTGGCTTCTACCTACAGGACATCAATAATTAGATTATACAGTTGATAACTTCCGACATAGAATCACACATGGACATTTATAACTTATATAGAGTGTGGTAGAATTCTCAGTGTTGAAACTAAAGAAGCCGATCAGGTTATCAGCCTACCTTAGGCAGCACTGGCCCACCATGATTTTGTCTGGTGCCCCAGTAGCCCAATCTACCCCTGGGCCTTGGTATACTTGGTATACATAATAGTACTGCAGACTATAGGTCTTATTTTGCTAATACCGATAATGTTCCATTGGAAGTTTTAGATTTCATTTACAAGATTGGTTAGGTGTATGTCTGCAGACAGCATTCTAATGTTGTAGGTGTTCATGTAAAGTGTTGTTTTCTTGGTAATATTCTTGAGTTTGTTTATAAGCCTATGGAGCACATCAACCCTACCAAAAGTAAGTAATGTGGCTGGGCTTTTTGAAACTGCTGACCCAGCAGGAACAACCATCATATTATTGATTGTGTGAACCATGGGGAGTATTGAGCCATACCCCGACATGCTGGCCCATGATGTGTTGAAAGGGCTTTTGGTAGAGCAAGCTCAAGCTTCAAAAGCAAGAAAATCCCGTTAATTCTAAAAAGAAAGGGCTACAATCAATGTACCCTCTCAATAGCCACATATGGAGCTGAAACAGAACATAACCAAAAGATTGGCCCCCTAAACCGAAGACCATGCAATTTACACTGGAGAAAATCATGCTCAACATAACATGGAGAGATCAAAAGACAGCACAGAATTTTAGAGAAGAAAGAAACAGGAGTCAGATATCATAGAATCCATTCATTAGAAAACTCAAATGGCTGCGGACTCATCACTTTCCAAGAATGGCAGACCACCCCCAGACATCATGACTCACAACATAGATCCCAAGAAATCATATGCAAAAATGTGGCCAGTAAAAAATATGATGGCGAGACAAAGTAGGCAACTTCAGAAAGAACTGGCTGCGCAATGCCCATGTTAGAGAGGTCTGGCAAATCTTGAGGAAGGGGCATGTCCAATGTCAGATGCTAAAAGGCTGATGATGATGAGACTAAAGTAGACTGTATGCTATAATAGCAACCCCACCTACGAGAATTTGCGGCCATCTTTACATATAAACATTGAAGTGGATGAAATTTGCTTAAACAATACCCATGATACCATAAGTAACATTTCAGTTGCAGAAAAAGTTGTTAACTTAGAAACTAACAAGAACTATAAGTTCAACGATGTGTCCACCAAGTCTCGTGGTGGTAATAGTATTAATAGGAGGAGCATGTAGTCTTTCTTTGAGTCAATCAAGTTTCATACTGTATAATATTGTGATGTGGAAATATTCTGCGAGTATTTTTTTTTTCATTAAATCATAATTGTTATGACATCATAGCATCAGGTAGAAAAAAAAAATGATAGTTCTTCTGATGAAATCACAACTCTTCCTTCTCTCCTCTTCCTGTTGAATAATGTAATCAGAATCGACCGTGCGAAAAGCGTCTTATTTAGATGTGTGAAACACATCCCAGAAAAAAAAAAATCCGCTTCGTTATCTGTATGCCACTCTATTTTGCCGTTCCGCCTTTTGTATTTCAACTCCAGTTGATAAGAATCATCATACATTGTATTATTCATTTGATTCCGTACATTTGCGCGTTTAGATCAGCTGGAGGTCGTCACAGGGGATCGAGTGACAGCAAGTTTCCTGCACTTTTTGAAACATTGCCGTCCAGAACCTATACACTTAATTATTTCATTCATTACAGTAGTTATATGATTGTATTAAACAATAGTTTTTTACAAAAATTGGAACGGATGTGGGGGTTGGCGAAATCGAGAGTGACGTACAAATAACGTAGTAGTACTGTCTTTTTTTATTGCGTTGGTAATGTATTACTGTTACTATTTTACACCTTGAAGCTGGGTATTTCTACGGCGAAGTTAGTTTTGTATGAGCGACACCGTGTATAGAAGAATAGTATTATAGAAGTATAGGGTAGAGACGTTAAGATAAATACGCAAAAACTAACAGAACAGATCTTCCATGCCAATAATATCGAAGATGAGGTCCTCGACTTCAGTTAATGTTTGCTAACTTGGTATGAATTTTGAAAAGTGAGTTGTAACTAGTTAGACATAAGTGTCAACCAAACGAATTTATTTTTCTCATAAAGAAAAAAAGGAGACTAAGTGTATAAAAGAGGAATTAAATTGAATTGAACGATATTTTTTGATTTTCTCAAATTTATTATCTGATGAAGTATTGTATCAATTTCGACTAGTTTTTACCCTCATCCTAACATTCACTGGAGTTGCTTTTAATTACAACTTTGAGAACAGAAGTAAAGATGAAGTAAAAACTTGTCATAATTAGTAATAAATCTGAATCAGTAAAGCTTAAGCTTGTTCATTAGTAGAACATTTGAAGAGAAAAACAAACAAAAAACAGGTAATTCGCTTATTTGATGGGCCCAAAATAAGCATGACTAGATGGGCTTTTAAAATGGCTAAAATTGGCTCGATTCCATTTCCGACTGAATAGCCGGAAATGTTATATACTTATTTTGACTGTAATAATATCAGATCAATCAGTCGTATAATTATGCTTTTAGGAGCCTTTATAAGAGTTTTTGGAACGTATAACAGATTTCGGCAATAATTTTCTGGAAATTGAATATGTAGCCAGTTCCAACCATTTCTAAAGTTAGTGTTACTTAGCCGTATCTTGGAACCATCCAACCTAGAATGAAAGCTGAAGCCCCACTATACCCCAGAGGCTCTTCCTCTTCACATGAAATTACTGAGGGATTTCGAAACTTTGAAAACTAAAGGACCTCTTCTAGAATTTTCTGGTAGACCCCTATTTTTAGTATTTAGTTTTTGAACTCATTAATGAACTACAAAAGACAGGTTTTAAAATGATATTCATTTGAAATAGATAATTCGAATTCTAATATGATATGGTCTGGATAGGTCTGTGTACAATCAATGTTTTTTTTTTCATAGCTGTGAGACTGATGTTTCCCTACCACAAGATTCGCAATGTTAGGTTCTTAGAGGGAAGAAAACTTGTGGACCCCAAGCATTATTTGACGAACCCCCAGTTTTGAAACAATTGTTATAGAGCACACAGAGAGCAAGTTTAATGGTTATTGGTTGGGATGGAAGAAAAAGTTCCTAATTAAACAAATTTTGTCTCTAGTGGCAAACACCTAAAAAATTCCATCCTCGGCAGGAATTCCTCTTCCAAGATACAGGAAGGAATCCCCTCCCCATTCACTTCGTGCAAGACAAGAGCCACGCCCATTTCTGGGGGAGGGGGTTGACAATAAGAAATTTGTGTTGAACGAGGACTATCGCACCGGGTTTCGACAGGCGTATCAACTGATCGGGGGGGGGGGCGCTATCCCCAGGGTACTGCTTGAGGAGCCCCTTCAATTTTTCGTGAAATTTGTTAAAGATGAAAATTTACAATAAATAGACATGAATTCACTATCACTTATTATTGGTGAATAAACACCCTCAAAGGGGGAGGCCGAATTTAATTATCATTCAGGGCAATTCATGTATTTATTACACAATTATATCCATGTTTGTTATTGTCTAATGTAAGTAGAAATACAGTAGGTGAACTACTGTTTAAGATGCTTTCAGATCCCCCTCTATTGGGGGCCCAAGGAGGCGTTTTCCAATAGCCCCCTCCCTCAGATACGATCTGATTTTGAATTCACGTGCTTTTTTTTTTAAGGTAATAAAACTATTAGGACACGTGGTACAGAAAGTTTGCCAAGGAAGAGTTATCTGTAGTTGTAAAATGAAACGAATGGGTACTTGCTATTATGACGAAATAGTATTTTTGTTTGTTTGTTTAGCAAGCATAGCCTGACCATTTATAGTCAAATAAAATAAAAGTTGACCCGTAATAACTACACAATGAAAAATATGTTCGCGGGAAAGAATTGAAAATAATGATTAGATGCAAGAGGAAGAATAAGGAAAATTTCAACATTAACAGATTTTTGTATTAATTCAATTTCAACTATACCTCAATTATTTCGTAGTATTTATTTCAAACGATAAAAGATGAGTGAAAATTGATGAAAATTGCATGACAATACGCAGTTCAATGCATCAACATTACATACATTTTCAATAAAAATTGAATTATAATCACGGCGCATTTTATGACCACCCTTTCAAGTTCGACCACCCTTAAAAGTTGAGTTTAAAAAACCTAAATTAGGCAGAGTTGATATTCCCTCTCTTTACAAAGAAAGTTTAATAGGAATTTCAAATAAAGTTCTAAGTTACACAACTTATTTTCAAGTGTTATGAATATATGTAAGATGAACACATCGTTTATTTTTGATTTTATAGTAACTTGACTATATTTTTGATGGTGGTGTCTTTTACATGGCCTGTATGTTTGAGTTTCTTTTTGAATCGAAAACAGAACGAAAAAGTGAAAATAAAACTGGAGATGTTCTTTTTGTTTTCACTCTTGTAAAGACAAAACTAATCACAACAAAAATTTAACCACATTAAATCGTAGCGAGCGGTAAGGATGCACATATTAGTGCTTTGACTCGCCTCTGCATTTTTTGTTTAGTTAATTTTCAAGAGTATTCAAGGAAGATTCAGCTAGTCTACTTTCATTTAGATAGAAATAGGTTTTAGTTTTTACAAGTGCAGTAAACAAACAATTAAAAATAAAAAAACTATTCAACAGTTGTTAATAAAACTTTAAAAAGACAAACAAAACAAACAGTAATACATAAAAAGAATACAAAAAATAGTAATTTTTCTCTCTACTAACCTGTAACTATCATAAGTGAATCCTTCACGAAGTGGAAGTTTACTTGCAAAATGGTTATTCTGAAGACGTTTATAAAAATAAGCATACTGTCGGGCAATACTCTGGTAATGATTGAGGGCTTCTGTTAATACAGGGGAACCTTTTAACAACTTGAGTTCCTCAAGGGAGAAATACAAAGGGGTATTATAAGTTGAAGGTAAGCATTTGATATAAGGCAACCAGAAAGAATCCGGGTTTTTAGATTCGCTCAACAAGTACATTGCAAGTACAACATTGGGCATGACCCGTAGAATTTGGTCCTCCTCAATCAAAGGCCCCATTTGGGATTTTTGGGCCGTGTCGGCACTCATAATTATTTTCCGAGGTATGGATAAAAGTAAATCTCCTTCCTTGAGGTCTGTCACAGCCTTCAAACCGAATCCATAACCAGGAAATTCTTGTATGGCCACCCGAGAATAGTCCACACCGTTCTCCTTGAGCCACTGTAAAAAGGCTGACCATTCCTTGGTCCTGTCATGATCTGTGCTCACCAGGTTCTTCTGACGATCGCGGATTTTTTCTACG
This sequence comes from Thysanoteuthis rhombus, assembly GCA_963457665.1. NCBI lineage: Eukaryota > Metazoa > Mollusca > Cephalopoda > Oegopsida > Thysanoteuthidae > Thysanoteuthis > Thysanoteuthis major. The sequence goes on along the minus strand of OY735240.1, from coordinate 22,221,051 downwards.
AGATTGTAAATTTCCAGAAAAACGTCCCATTCTCTGGAACCGGAGCTGACGGACTCGACACATTTTTCTAAAAGTTGACTGCAAAGATCTACAATCTCCTTTTTGGTGGCCCGGTCCATGAGACAGGAATTGCCATGAGGAGTCTGATGATGGGGCCGCTGAGGTGCCACAGTTTTCTTGTTCTTCTTCCCCATATTTTTTACGTGACGAAGAAAAAGACGTAACTGGCCAACAAATACAGGTTAGTAAGTGTGTCGGTGTAAAAAAAAATAAAACAAGTCGACTTTTTGGTTAGTTTTTCTAGCCTTTCTCTCTCCCCCCTTCTTCTTCTACTGCTTTTTTTGGTGCGTATGTTGTTTTTTGTGAAGGGGGGAAAAGTTAGGTGCGCCCTTAAGTGGGGAGGAGACGGAGAAACAGAGTTATCTGCCCCTGCAACCATTCCGAAGCCTTGAAAAGAATGCCGTTGCCTTGAAAAGACATGTTCTGATTGGTTTATTTTAGCAAACCAACCAATCAGGTTCAATCTTATTTATTTTCTTAGTAGCAGACGTCATTAGCAACATGTCGGCATCTAGCAAGATGACTGGATTTGTTAATAATCTGCTCGTTTTATTTTTCCTTTCACTCGTCTTATCTTTCGTCGACGGCCGAATCCACCGTCTAAAACTTGAGGTACGAAGCCTTTAAATCCTCACAATTTTATTCATGACCTTGTTTTTTTAATATTTCCATCGTTGTTTTGACTTTTCCCTTGCTTTAATATCGACGACGTCCTTGATTTTTGAAAATAAGAGAGTGAGGAAGAGAAAAAAATACAAGTGTGCAGAAAATGGGGGGTCAGTTTGCAATCGATTTCAAGCTGTAAACTGAACCCCTATTTTGTGACCATACGGGTGTACACGTCTTATTATTACTCGCTTGTATTGATGGTAACTCAATGATGTTCCATGTAATTCGATATATTTTCGGATTTGGAAAAAAAATAAAATCCTTCTAAACTTCTTTTAAAATCGTTAGCGCTCAAGATAATCTAGCGTTGATGCTTTTATTTTGATTTTTTTTCAACCGTTTATAGAAGTATTATTTTACTCCTATCTCCTCGGTTCTATCTACCTACTTCTCGGGTTTATTTTTAAAAAATAATGGTCGTCATTATTTTTCTGTAGCTGTCGTTATCTCAAATGTCTTAACCTCTCGTATTTTTACAAAATAATAATACAAATAATATACTTACCATAGGTTTATTAAAAATCAAATAAATAGATAAATGTTTATTGGTTTTATATCAGAAAAGAATGTCTATCCACAAAAATCGATTAGTCCCCCAAAACAAAACACAAACAATTGTCCCTTCATTTTTTTTTCAGTTCTACGTGTCCAGAGTTTTGAATGTTTTTCTTTTTTTTTACCAATATTCATATTGTGATTATTGATGACCACATTGGGCATTAAAATCATTTTTTTTTCATGACCACGATAACAATGATAATATGTATACAGATCTTTTTCTTTTAATTGAGACATCTGGATAAGTAATAAATTGAGTTTGAGTGAAAGCTTTAATTAAGTCGTATTAATATCAAACATGGTTGGATGAAAAATATGCTCTTATTTCTATAAACTACTTTTTATCGTTAACCATGACGAACTTATGTACGAAATAACACTAGAAATGATATCACATCTAACTGACATTAATTGAGACCGTAATTTTTCTGTTAATGTTGTTCTTGAGGACGATTTACGGTAAGTTGGTCAAAAATTAGCGTGCGTATTCTTCCATCTTTTGATGTTTGTAAAGTATCGAGATTTGATTTTTTCAAATTATTCATTTTTATTGAATTTTCTATATCATTTATGGTAAAAAAAAATGTCAACGTGTTTTCTTGATAAACCTTTTACGAAAATGTGTTTTCCCTTGTAGTGTAGTAATATCACTTGAATGTCGCTTATTATACGTATATTCAAAACCCGAGATGCTATTAAAATGAGTAAGTTTTCACCTTGATGTCTCTTAAACTAACTGTAAAAAGAAAAAAATGGTAATTATACATTGAACTGTCGTAAAACTATTTCGATCATTTTTGTATAAGTTTAACTACCAACTGTTTTTTATCACATTTGACGGTTTATTACTCTTTTAAATTCGACCACAAAGCTAGGTTAAGGGGCATTCTTTCGTAAGTCGTCGCCAACCGAGTCAGCCATTTAAGAAACCAGGTACGGTAGGCCGGAAGTGGCTAAAAGCGTTCACTTCGTTTTCTGCGCCTTAATATATACGGATTAAGTGTAATATTAGAGAAATATGTCAATTACTAAAGAAACGAAAGCAACAAACTTATTATTGCGATGGTAGTTTCGCCACTAAAATTTTGAGTGACATGTCTGGAACCAAGTGATAGTGGTACTAAACTACCTCCGGGGTTTGCTATTATGTCAAAAATAGTTTACATGGTCCACGAAAATGGTGAGTTTACACCAGTCTGGAGAAATAAAATTAAAAAAAGATCATCGTTTCAAATGAAAATGAGAAAAAGTGTAACGGAGATAGACATTAAAAAAAAAAAAAAAAAAAAATAGAAAATGGTTATTGTATTTATTTTCTCGTTTGAAAAAAATCTCTTTTAAATGTTAAGGAAAAGGCTTGAATAGAATTTTTTATATGTCCATGGTTGAATAGAGATTTCTAAAAGTCTATTCACAATTTGAGGCTTAAAAAAAACTAACACCTTCAAGTCTTTGCACTCTAAAATTTAATCGACCTGGACATTTTTTTTTATTTCGACATTTTTTAACTGTACTTTGGAAAATAACATTAATAGAAGCTCGTAATATTTTTAACAGCATATATATATATATATGTTTATTGAATAATGCTGTCAGTGGATTTGTCAACAATGTGGTTAGTTTAAATATTCCAGACACTCCTTCTTGCTCAATGATGTAGAAAGAAAACTCACAATACAAAAGAATAAATATATTTGATAGGTGTGAATGACTTTCAATGTGATTGCCATTTTAACCGGTTTTTGACTTTTAACAATTAATAGAAACTTTCAGCATGGGTTTCTCCAGTTTTCAAGTTGGTCTGACTGACTGTGTATTATCATGCATACAGGCTGCACCAATGGAAGTAGAGTGCTGAAAATTTAAACCTTATTTCAACTTTTTTATTTTTTTTTTGGGGGGGGGGGTCAATTTTGAATGTAAGTTTAAACTAAATTGATCCCTTAGTTTGTGTCTGCTTCTTTTATTTTTTGAATCCAGATTTTTTTTCGTTGATCACCCCCACGGCATGCTGTCAAAAGACTTTGGTCACATGATGTTTTCTATTGAGTGATTTACAAGACCTGTTTTCAAATATGATTCAGATTCAGCCAAAAACAGACCAAAAAAAATTCAATATGAGATCATGAAAAAAATCTCATTTGCATTTATGAAGATTATTTATTCTTCATTGAAGCATGAAAAGGCACAACTTAACGATGGTGGTCCTGATTGGAGTTTGCTTTGACCATGGTTTACTGTCTTCTGAATGTTACTGTGTTGTGATACGGCTGAAAATTAACAATATAAGATTATAATTTCAATTATTGTTTCGAATTTAATCATTTCACCTTCCTTCTCTAAAGAAAAAAAGACACTTTGCATTTAGTGAGTGACATCTGCTGAATTCCAATCGGGACCACCATGGCTAAGTTGTTCCTGTGAAAATAATCTTTTAAATTATCTGCAAGGTTGTATTCGGCTAGTCATAACTTGACATAAACATGGATCCACATTTCATTCGGTTGCAATTGAAGAAAATAAATAAAATGAAAATGTAATTGTGTCAGCTGAGATATAAGGAAAATATTCGAAATATGCAATAATGCCAACTGATTTAATTAGAAAATATAAAGACATAAAAAAGAGATGTTGCTCTCCAATTTTTTCCCCATGTCTAATATTAGGATTTTGACAGCATCAATATTTATTGAATTAAGCATCCCCACTTTGTGAACCAGCAGCCCTATGTTCCTTCACTTTATTTTTTAGCACCATGCATCTCTGCTTATGCATAATGTTACATAGTCATACCGTATAAAATGTTGAATAGCTCAAGTTTTTCTTCTGCCTGACTTAGCATGACTCTAATGATGGATAGATAACTATTAGAAACCATCAATCAATTTACTATGTAAGTTTATGCTAAATTGATCCTTTAGTTTATGCCTGGCAGTAGTCATGCCTGTTTTGGGGACTTGAGTGATCATCGCCCATCAAAAGACAAAAGAAGTAACTTATGAATTGATAAACAAATTTTTTGATTGACCACCCGCAACACTGCATGCTGCCAAAAGATGTTAGATACATAATACTTTTTGAGTGACTAACCTGACATGGTTTTATTTTCATTTTTTTTTTTTTTTTTTTGTATATCTGTGGAAGCATGATTTTTTTTAATATTTAATTTTTCTATGTATTTTATAGTAAAATCTCCTCTCGAAGAATATTGGATTTGACTAAGAAAGAGAGCTATAACTTATACACAGAATCTAAATGAGTGAGAAAAAAAAAATTTCTTAAGTAAAGTAAACACTTGATACTTGTGATTTTGATTGGTGTGCGGAAATTTATTGTGACCATCCCTTGATATTTCAATTGTGCTGTTTGAAAATGGCTGGCAAATAACCAGCTGGGCTGAAACTGTCTCCTAACTCCGACTTTCCCTACTTTGCTGAGTTATGTAATAATATACATTAATCTAGATTGTTTTGGGTTTTTCTAGGATTCATTACAATTATTTCATTGATTCTCAACTTTGAATAATGTGGTGTACTTCAAGGATTGATTAACTGCACTTATCTTAGGATTACTGTTATCATTTTACATCTATCTATTCCTGTTGCCCCCTTTTGGACATAAGCTCCCAATAAAGACTCTCCAGACATCTTGGTCCTTGGCCAATTTCCCCAGCTCTTGGTCATTCTTGGTTTGGCTCTTTCTATTTTCCCCTGTGGATTCCAAGAGTGGACATGTCTAGTAATGCTGTATGCAGGTTTGCAAAGAGTGTGACCAAACCATCTCGGCATCTTTGGAGAATTTCTTCCTCTGCATGATGCTGTCTTATACTCACTGCAGTTCCTTGTTGCTGATAGAATCTGGCCTGTGAATTTGTAGAATTCTCTTGAAGTAAGTTTTGCTTCTGATCTCAATTCTTCTCATTGCGGTGGTGTCAATTCTCTCTGCTCCATTCAACAAAACAAGCTTTACAGTGCTATTGAAGATCCTGATCTTGGTTATTTTGTAGACTTGTTGAATGCAGTATCCAACACAACCTCTTTGACATCAGTTTTTCGTCAAAAAAATACCTGGGTCCTCCAGCTTTTGCTGCTGACATTGGGATCTACTATGCACTTGGGAGGAAATCTTAATTTGTTTGTTCTTTTCTTCTTCTCCCTCTTTTCTCTCTTTCTTGGATCATAGCAGAGTATCTGTTCTCAAGTTATATTTTTAGTCATGGTCTTGTAGGATTTGCTTATTGACGACTGAAATGTTTTTGTTTAATTCATTTCATTTTTACAGTTGGTTTGGTGTTGTTTGTCAAATATATTTCTTGGTGGGGATGGGAGTCGTCACTGTCCTCAAATGAGCTTAGTATGTAACAAAATAATGCTTGGCCTGAAATAACTGGCTTACATGTTCAATAGGAAATTCTTTTTTATTTGTGCTTTTGTTGACTAGTGGACTATGATAAATATCAATTCCCATGGCGTGTTGAGGGTGGAAGATGTGGATTCATGCTAGCTCTCCTTACACTAATGCATTAGGTTCTGCTATTTAGAAATTGGCTATTTTTAGATTGGTAAAAGTGGGTAGATTTCATATCCTTTATATTAATGTTATTTTTTAATTTAAAAAGTGGCCAATGAAATTATCTAAGGGTCACCTAATTTGCATAACCCTTGTTGGTCTTTTTGATAGAAAGTTGGATGGTTCAAAAAAATTTCATATAACAAAAAAAAAAACAAATTAATGGCTTTTATTTTAGCCAAAAGATTGCTGGAAAACAGATATTTTTTTTTTTTTCTCCATAGAGATTATTATTATTTGAACAATGTTAAAATTTAGCTACTTTCAATCCTTCAAAATTTCAAAATGATGATACTGGATGTTAGTTCAAGGATTGCATGTGCCTTTCACAAGGAAATTAGTCTGAAGTGAATGTAAATTGTCCCGGTATGAGTTTGAACTTGGTTAGCTGGTCCCATTTTCCATGCCAGTAAACACTCGGCCACCTTGCACCTAACAGTTTCAAAACATTATAAACAAAAAAAAGCCCCCCCCCCCAAATGCTCTCTTTTAAAGTTAGAGCATCTACTAACTTGTAGAAACGGGTGTGTATATGTATGTAATTGTTTTTCTTTTTCTTCTTTTTAAATTTTGATTTTTTTTTTTATTCAATGGCAAAGTTAGAAATCCAAGACTGGTTAGAAAATAATATTGTCATGTTTGAATTTATCACTAGAATTCATCCAAGTATTCATTTCCTCGGGACAAAGTCTGAAATTCTCATCAGCATAACCCACAAATTGACTTTAGAGTTAAGCTCTTACTAATTGTGTACACAATTTAATCTTGTAGCATAAATATTCCTAATTTTTCACTTTTGACAATTTAATTATATTTGTCCCACATGGAAAAAGGCCACCGGGGACTATCATTTGCTATGGGTGTCTGTTGTCATTGTCTACTTTTTCTCTATTGGGTAACTTAGTTGTTCCATAATATATTTCAATAAGATTTGTATGTAGGCATTTGGGGTAGATTCTACCCAGGGAATGGTGAATTATGGCCGATCCTAATGTTTCTTTACCCTGTTTTTTACTCCTAAATGTATCTCCGAGTTGATGGTCCTAATAAACTAGTAATTGCCACTCTCTCCCTCAACTGTTTTCTGTCGGGAATTTGGGAGAGAATATTTGGGATGAAACATCAAACTTTAGTTTACCCAGGCTGTCAAAAATGACAGCGTATATGAAATATATCGATACACATAGCATTTTATATAGAGCGCTTGAAGAATAAATAGTATCTAAAATAAAATTTTAGTCTTTGCATTTGGTTCTATTACTTTTAAAATTTTTATCATTTAAATTCATCATTTTTAATTGTTTTTACTATGTTATCAGAACATAAAATTCTACTTTACTACATCAGTTACATCTCTCAACATGACAAACATTGTTATTATTGTGTGTGTGCGTGTGGATGAATTTTTATTATCTGGAACAGATCTTGGAAGGACACGTTTACTAAATATTTTATATAGTCACATAGATTTGAATTGTATATTTTCTCCTGATTCATAATATCTATATGGATTCTCTAAGATTTATTATATATATATATATATATATATATATATATATATGAGTAAGGATTCAAAACATAAACGTGTTTGTGTTGTGAATCTTTACTCCATTATTTGTCATTATTAATGTTATCAAGCTCTGCTCTGAATCAACTTAATGTTGAATGTATCAATCACTTCATGAAATCAACTTATCACACATTGGATATTATATTATACTGCATTCCTGATTTGTATTGTGTGTGTGTCTCTCTCTCTTATATATATATGTGTGTGTATATATATATATATATATATATATATATATAATATATCAGCGTGAGAACAGACCCCACAATATTAATTTTTATCTTAACTTTTTTAAAAAGTTTTTTTTTCTGCTGTCTTCAAGTTGATGCATTTTAGGGATATCTTGAATCGGTACCTAAATTTCATGCCTTGGAAAACGATTTGTAAAGGGAAGTAAAATTAAATGCTTTAAAGCCATAGTTTTGTACAATGAACAGGAAATGAGGGTCCAGTACAGCATTATAGTAACATTGTCGATAAAAATTTACCCCAAATTTTGTGTTTTGGAAAATTGATTTCTCAATTAGGTAGAGCAAAGTAACAGAATTACTTGAAAATTGTAGTTTAGTATGATGGTCAGAAAGTAAAGGTCCAGTTCAACAGTGTAGTTAATTGCTGAGAAATTGGCAAACCCATTGCCTCCTAAGGACCATGTCTATTGGCTGTGCAGCACCAGTTTTGTATAGATTACCAGTAAAACTGTCTCTTTGACCCATGAGGGTGTTTAACTGTGATGTCTTCTTGTTTTTCACTAATCCACCCACAACCTTAAAAGAAACAAATGCCATGTATACTCTGCGGAAGAATGTTATGGAATGGTGGCTAGTTGAAAATGGAAAATATTATTTGGCTGTCACTGCACCGAACAAAAGTAATCCTTGTTTTGAGGGTCCATAGTGACTGAATGAGTATAAATGTTACAGGATTTCATTTTAAATTAAAAAAAAACCTGTGATTAAATTTAAAGCAAAATCGGAGATGGTCAATTAGGGCTTTTTCCAAAATTGGTGTACTGGACGTGGAATGACCCTTATACATACAAAGTCTGTTTGGAGGGGAATCAAACATTTTTAATATCTTTAGAACTGATTGTGTGGCTATGAGGTAATTTGGCAACCAATTGGAGGGGGCCTTAACTCATACTAGCAGTACTCTAAACAAGGTCATATTCAACTTTTTGGAGGCTATGTTCTCAGTTTCCAGTGCCTGAGTCAAACAGGGATGTAACGCAGAAATTAGTTTGTTATTACTTCAGTTTATGTCCACTTTCAAATATGCTAGGCCTTCCAAGGAGGACATATGGCCCCTGGTCTAGTCGAACTAGCTTGCAGACCATTTAAATGGCTATTTCATTTTCTTTATTATTCATATTCAGTACTACTTACTTGGGGAGAAAAACATACAATTAATCTTGCAATTTGAATCTTCCCTGTAATTAGGAGAGCTTCATCCAGAACAATATCTCTGCTCAGGTGGTCCTAATCAAGACGGCCTTATCGAATAATTATTCCTAATTGTCAAAAAAACTTTTGAAATCAAGATGCCAAGAGGCCATGTCTAGAAAAATGTCTTCACTCAGTGTTAACAAACTTTTCAATATTATATTGACATTGTCTATGATTTTGAGAATAGTTTATAGGACAATTGAACTGGCAATGGTCTAGTCCTGCAATTCTCGACCTTTTTTTAAAATTTTTTTTTTTTATCACAACCCTCTTGAGAGATCTCTTTAGGTTCCAGGTCCTCCTGTGAAATAGAGATGCAACGCTTACAGAAATTCATTCATTATCATTAATAATCTCTGGCCTATTTAAAATATGCCAGGCCCTCCAAGGAAGAAATATGACCCCAGTCGAGTCAAACTAGCTTGCAGACCATTGCCCTCTTAGCAGGTGATTTATATGTGAATTTTTATCATCATGTTCATTCAACACTTCTACCTTGAAAAACAAAAGCATACTGTTAATCTTGCAATTAAAGTCATCCTTGTCATTTAGAGTGCTTGATCCAGAACATCTCTGCACTGTTGGTCCTAATCAACACAGTCCTATCAAATAATTAACTTCTAATCCTCTAGAGTAGCAGTTTTGAAACTGGTCCATGGACCCCTGATGGTCTGTCAGATAATGGCTTAGGGAAATCCATGCAACACCCTATGTGGCTCTGTATAAAAAAAAAACAAAACAAAAAAAAAAACAAAACAAAAAAAAACAAAACAAAACAAAAAAAAAAAACTAACAAAACCGACAATGTTATCAATGTCAGATATTGAATTAGACATTGTGAATCTTGTAGCGAAGAAACAACCTCACCCATCGCACAACTATCAAAAAACGTGATTATTGTACACGAACCTGTACCATATATTTGGATTTGAATAAGTGTCTTCAATATCTCGGAACTTTTGATATGAGGTATTATTATTATATCTATTAATATTCGGACCATCCTTATCTTGGTTGTTTTTCATACAACGTTTCGGCCGTTGCACTCTACGGCCTTCATCAGGTATCATCTGGTAGGTGTGGGGAAATAACGAACCGAACCCTTTATTTGAAAAACAATCAAGATGAGGATGGTCCAAATATTAATAGAAATAAGTGTCTTCAATTTGGAAATAATGATTTTTTTTTTTTTTTTAATTGTCCAAATTTGTTTATTGTTGCTCATTAATTATTGTCCAAAAACCAAGTGCTATGAATAAGAATCAGTCAGAATACTTCCTGTTGGGGGGTCCTTAAGTTTTCAAAGTTCTGAAACCACTGCTCTAGAGAAAATGTCTCTGCTCGGTGTATGCAAACTATTGACATTAGCTTGTATCATGTTTTAATTTAATGGAATCATACTATTATTCTGCCTGTTACAGTGTATGACCATTACATGCTGATTGGTTGAAAGAGTAACCAATCAGAAAAGAGAATTTGGGTATGCAGTAATTTGAATGAAGCAGATAATAGACATCAAAGCTTTTTTGTGAAATGGGTTTTCATCGTTTGTTACATTATGGATTTGCGAGTTTTTAAAGAAAGCTTTACAAATATAATTCACATTTTGACTGATATCGTACAATAACAAGGATATATTTGTTCATACAAGAATTATATGATTGATAAATCAGCTTTTGGGGTTATTTTTCACCAATTAAGAGATAGTGCATGTCTATTTATCTTATTATTAAATCTCACTAAATGATGATGGGTCCCACACGAGGTGCCAAGCCCCTCCAAAAGCTCCAAATTCTCTAGCCACACCACTTGAAGCCACCAAGATTTTGTCTGAATAAATGTGCAAGCAGTGGTTCTCAACCTTTTTACTCCATGCTGTACTTTAACAGCTTGAAAAACCTTAATGACCCCATTCTGTGACGGAACGCATTTAGTGTTGAAAAAAAGTTGAATTTATCAAAATTTAGAGTTGTAAGTCAAAGAGAGAAAACTTGAACATTTTTCGAACTTGATTGATAAATTTATCAAATATGACATACTCTAATATCACATTCAATTTACAATATCATCTAAAGATATATTTATATATATATCAAATTCAAATTTTCAAGTTCGGCAACCTAATGAGACCCCAGAGCAGGGGATGACAAACCTACAATACGCATGTCTGCAGTAACACACCACAGGTTTTTAGGAATCCTATGATAGACTAAAAAAAACGAATTTTGAATTTGATTTTAGTATCCTAGTTTTATAAGTATATTTTGAAATTTCAAGTTATATTTTTTATTGAATTCAGTTTTATGAATACATAAGAAAAAGAGACTGCTCATCAATAAGCATTTACCTAAAACTAACATGCCTCTCTGATAACAGGATTATTGAAAAATTAAAAATTCGACAAGGTTTGCCATCAATGCCCTAGAGCTTGTTAACTTGATTTCAGACTCTTATTTACTTAGCTTCAGTTGTAAGCTGTTCTTACCCAAATTCCAGATTGTCCCCATTATATCAAAATTTTCCCCTTGTCGGGGAATGTTATGAAGTATAAATATACTGAAAATGTGATGAAACATCTGTTATCAGACCATTTTTTTTTTTTCTGTGGGTGTGAGCATTGAGGAGAATATAAGAATCCATAACACAAAAGTGTCAAAAAAAGGTTCCTTCAATTTTCAAGTCTGGCTGGTTACAGATATGTCATATGCACTAGCTTCACCAATTGAGTTAGATGGCAGAAAATTTGAACATTTACGCCTACGTACTAAAAACTTTTTATTTTTCTTATCATTTATTTATTTATTTTATTAAAAATTCATTCCCGTATTAGATTTTTTAGTGGGGAGTTCAGTTTGCTATGTGAGTTAATGCTAAATTGGTCTCTGGTTTCTGCCTGCTTATCTTTTTTGAAAATTCTGACATTTTAGTTATTACTGCCAAGCAAAAGGTGAGAGAGGTAACTTGTATATCAATCATCCCCTTCTTCCAATTTATTTTTTTTTTTTTTTTAATGGATTATCCTCAAAATGGCATTCGGCCAAAAGATATTGGTCATGTAATGGTTTCTATTGAGTGACTATCCAGACGTGTATTTTAATCAATATTCTTATTTCTGGCTAGTGAAAGGTTCGTATTTGAACAGTTAATAACAAAATCTGTTTCACCCAGCTGTGTTGCCTATTTATCTATTTTCCTTTTGACTAATCCGTGGCTGTTGCCTATTCTTCTTGTCCTACTTAAGCATCGATCAGCTCTTAACGTATTTGTAAATAATCCTATTATGTACTCGTCAGTCACGAATGTTATTTCGCTCATCACCACTGACTTGTTTACACCTTTTTACAACTCTCATAACAAGTCTGTCAGTTTTCATTGCAATTGTAAATTAGGATATAATTGCTCTTCTCATTGCTGTTGATATAGGTACCTCGTTTATGTACCGTATTTTCTGGCATTTAAGATTTCTCAATTTTCACAGGCATCCTCTCAAAAATAAATAATGAAGAAACCACCCTTTGTGTGTGTGTGTATGTGTGTGTTTTTTTTTTGTTTGTTTTTTTTTACCTTCCTGATCTCCTCACACGATCAGGTTATTTTGTTTTGCTCTTATCTATTCTCTTATCTATTCAAATCTACATTAAACGCTACAGTGGCTGATTGCTTACATTATTTGCAAAGTTAGTAAACAATTAATAGTGTTCACTTTCCCGAGACAGAACTTGGGAAAAAAAGCGCATCTTGTATGCCATAAAATACGGTTCTGGTTGAGTGGTCCTCAATTTGATTTAGGTAGTCCAAGGTAGGGGGCTAAGGCTATTTGGTTAAAATAAAAATTGTATATGTTTTTTGCTTAAGGCTTGTTGGAATGTGTGATGCAAGATGGAGTATAACTGTGCAACCAAAGGTTTGAACAGAGATCGCTTTGATGTGAATATCAGTTTCAATAACAGAATTCTTTGTAATACATAGGAATCTCAAATGATGTGTTCCTAGTTATTTTTGCTCACATTGTTTAAGTGACAAATAAACAATGAAACTCATTTTTGTTATAAATCCATCTAATTATATGCAAAATGGAAAAAAATATTCTTTGTTGCGACTTACTTAAATGGATGGGGGGGGACTACTAATAATCTTATTGATGAAAATAGGGAATGTCCTTGAAAAGGTTGGGAACCACTGTAACCAATTGATCTGAGAAAATATTTAATTTCTGGGAGTTTTATCTTTTTTTTTTTTTTTTTTTTTTTCCAAAAAAGAAACTGCAGCAAATTTTTTTTTTTTTTCTTTTTTCTTTTTTCAATATAGTGTGTGTAATATATGATATAATGTGTGTGTATATGTATATGATATTGTGTGTGTGTGTATGTATGCGATATGATATGATATGTGGTGCGGTGTGCGTGTGTATGATATATGATATGATGTTATGTGGTGTGCATATATATATATATATATATATATATCTATTTATAACTGGAGGCTGTCATACATTAGGTACAATAAACTACCCACATTCTGTAGAGTTCAAGTGGTTTGTTCTCATTATTCACAATGCCTTCCAACAAAATTTATCTTATAGATTGTCTGATTCAGCTGAAATTTGGTACTGGAGATTTAGGACCAAGGCACAACTTTTGCATGTTACAAACTTTAGAAAACTGATACCCAAATATCTCAAGTGTAAAGACTCTAGAACAGTCTAAACTGGCTCTCGGTAAATTGAAATGTTTAAATGCATAGGAATAATTAAAAAATGAATTCTTTAATATTCATTATAGCTACTAGAAATTGAATTCATGCAAATCAGTTGATTACGTCTCTTTGATATAAGTGTAAATGTTAGAATATAAAGGAGTGTTTGTTGATTGTATTAATAAAACCTGATGGAGCTGAGCCTTACACCCCCCACCCCCACCGGCCTACCTAAAATGAATTGAGAATCAAAAGATTGACTATCAAACTGAGAACCTGTGCACATGGGAGAATCATGTCCAACCTCACATGGAGAGATCATGAGACAGCACCGTATATTAAAGAAAAGACAGGAGCCCGGGATATCATAGAAATGGGCTTGACATGTTGCAAGAATGTCAGTCAACTGCTGGACATCGCCACTTAAAACATGAATCCCCGGAGATCTTATGTGAAATCATGGCCGACAAAAAGTAAGATGGCGTGACAAACTCGCTCAGTACTGGCTCCACAATGCCCATGATAGAGAGGTCTGATGGAACTTGGGGAAGGCTGATGATACTGATTATGTGAGCTGCAATACTACCACAACGATGTTGAGCCAAAGTTTTGGGTACCTAGAATGAAATTTCAAAATGTCTGTAGCCTATCAATTTGTATGAGAAATGAGTTTTCCTGTGTATGTATTTTAGTTCTTACTAGTTTATACCCATGAAGAGAATACATTGAATATGCTAATTTTTCCTTCCAAAACTGGAGCTGTTTTCTCACAACAAAAATCAAGATGGCTGAGAAAATAGTTTTACAGAGGAATGTTTCGAGTTGTCTCTTTTACTATGAATACAAATTCATGATTTTAATTTTTCAATTTTTTTTTCATTTTTTATATAGAATGATGATCGGAAGCAGTTCACGTTGAGTACCTTTGGTTTTCTCAAAGGGGGAACGCTCACTGTTAATGTAACAAAATTCTCCTATGAGGTGGATAACTTGAACAGAGTCGACACGGCATCGGTAAGTGATGTTTTATTTCTGTCACCTTGTTAACTTTTGTGTGCCCCCTTCTTTATTTGGTAAAGTCAAATTGTAATAATAATGGTATCTATTTCTTATATATGAAAGTGAAATGAAATACAGACTTCCCTGAATATAAGGCAGCTATTTATAGCTTGGTTTGCAAGGCTGGTGGTGGATTGGCCTTAACCTCTTGTCAAAGAAACCATGAAAAAAAAAACAAAAAAAAAACTGAATTTTCCTTTGAAGCCAAAAGCCTGATATTCCTGGCTGAGCCCTATTCTACTACAGTTATTGCTACTGCTGCTCAGTTAAAACTTGGTTGGCTTTCTTGGACCCCAACACCTGTGTTATAACAAAGGAAGCTTGTATATGTTTATAAGTAAATAAATTCCGAAGTTTCTCACCTCAATGATGAATTAACATGGAGTTTTTGTCTTGTGGATTTATTCTGAAATTGTTGCCATATTATACAGAAGTCTTGGATAATCATAAGTGGCTTAAATTTATAGGATTATTACTCCAGGAAAATGATATGTGTAAACATATTTTTAAACAGATTATAGTATTATTGATGCTGATGGATTTTAATATTCTGTCTAGGATGCTGGTATTATTTTCTTGTGGACATAATCACACACTCTCACACCCTCTTGCCTTCACACACACTTACACTACTGATAGATAGATATATCTGCCTGAGTTGAAAATAATTTGTGATCGCTGTTCTAATATGATTATTGCAAAGCAATGAAAAGCCAAAACGTTGAATGATAACTCTCTCAGAAAATAATTTAAGATCCACGAAGAAGACACCTTTTTTTTTAAAAATTTTTTTATTTTATAAACAAGCCAATATTTTTTTAAATGTTGATAGATATAAATAAAAACTGGCAAATATCTGTCATGGGAAATGTCCTCACTGTATGTGAATGTTCAAATTAGAAATTTAAAAGAAAAAGAAAATGAGTTGATAATTGTAAAGCCTGTTACAATAGGCGATCTTGTAGTTTAGCATCCTAAATTATCTTGATTGTTGTGGGGGTACTTGGTCAGTTATAATAAAATACCAAGCATATACCATATCTTATAGAAACTAAGTGTACAAAAAAATCTAAAATTTAAACACTCCTGATTTTTTAACTAGTGTTGTATTTATTTTATCATTGAGTCAGGTGCATTTTTTTTTTTCTCTCTGAAATTGTGTAAAATATAAATAATATATAATGTATAATAATTCAGATAGCGGTAAAAAAAATGGCAATGTTGAAAGAGAAAAATGAAGTGGAAAAAATTTTTCATTAACCTCTTGAAAATTTTTGCAAGCAAAAATGATACACATATTTTGAAAAAAAATTCTTTTTGAGTTGCGTGGTTGCGTTCTTTATATTTTTTCTATAATTTCTTCTGTTCAATGAAAATAAATCTTAACCAGGAACGTTTGTACCTTATATTATTTTGAATGTTTCTATTGCATCTCTCCTGATTCTTTACTTGAGTGTCATTAGTTTTAATTTATGACATTTCTTAGATTTTATCATTGTTGTAATTGACCAGACGCCCTCACTATAAATGTGATAATCTGAGATCCCCAAAATATATAACAGTTTGATAAATTCATTGTTCACTTTCCCTTTTTTTCAATTTTTTTTCTCAGTTTGGCTTTACCCTGGATAAAAGTGGAAATACTGGCATGTCCACGTATTTGGTAAGTATTCCTTTTGCTTCTTCTATGAAACACTTGATTATAAGCACTATCAAATGTTATGGTTCTTAATTTTAATAGGATCAATATAATCTTCTTCTGATTTATTCATTTTTCTATATCTTATTTATTTATTTATTTATTCATTTATTTATTTTTTTCAAGCCGGACTCTAACTCTGTGAGTTTAATACGCCTATGTTCTCTGGCCTATTGCTAGTCTGACTGACAATATTTCTGGAATCTCTTGTCTTGATTTCTTTTCTTTTTTTCTTTATGTATGGAACACTGGTTGCTTAATAGAAATTTTAGTTTGGCTTGGTGCTGTTAAAATCTTGATGAAAGATCAAGGGTCTTTTTCGTTTGTCCATAGCACACTAAATAATTGTAGCTCTTACAGCTCATTGTATTTTTGTTTGCAAAATAAGTACAAGAAATTGAAAAAGTTGAGCCCTGACGGAGACTAACCTTTGCCCTAACTGACTGATTATCCCTGATCCTAGGTTAACAAAAAAGACCCAAGTCCACGTATCTCTTTCAACCATCAAAACAGTTGTTAAAATCTGATAAGTTTCTATAAAATCTGATTTCTTTCCATTCTTACTTTCAAAATCTACATCTCTTGCTCTTCTTGTTCAAGTCATTTGGTGCTCTATGGCAACATTCTCAGTTTTTGTCAACAGCCCTCTTGAGGATTCCTCTCAGGTTCCAGGGCCCCCTGTTAAACAGAGATACAACACAAACAGAAATTCATTTATTTCAATCTATGGCCCTCTTCATATGTACCAGGGCTTCCAAGAGGGCTATGTGGCTTCCCTTTGGAATGGTTGCTTTCTCTCTCAAAGTATTCAGTAGACAGGTTTTGATATCCTTTTTATTTATCCTATAATTTCAAATTATTAACTGTTAAATTCATAAAAATTTGAATGTCATTATTAAGTGAAATAACTCCTGGGTAAAATTATCTCCCTTGTCATTCTATTGAATGTTTCTTTCCTATCCAATTCAGACTTCAATTATTTTTAATTCTAATCATTGAAAAGTTCTATATCAGTTATCAATTACATAGTGTCCATGAATTTGAGAGTTAACTTTTTTGTGGTTAGTTGTGATGCAGACCTTGCCTTTGGGAAATTCTGATGATTCAGTCTAGCATCCATAGCTTTCAATTCTCTTTCTCATCCCCCTTTCTTTTTCTGTTCTCCCTCTCTGCCTCTCCTTCTCTCTTTGATCCCCCTCTATACATCTCTCACACTCAAGTTTGTCTGGAAGTTTGATAGGTACTTTTTCCAACAACCACCCTAGAGTTGGCTTTATCCCCCCCAAAAAAACGTCGATGACTCTCATCAAAATTAGAACTCTTCAAGTCTACCAAGGAGGCTGAAATTTGGCATGCCATCTTATTTCAACCTCCCTAGAAGACTTATGAAGAAAATTTTTTAACCTGAATCCTTTTCCTTCACAGGCCACTTTTTTCTTTTTTTTTTCCTTTCAGTTTATGTGAAGAATTATCTAGGTTTTCGTGCCATTTGTTGAGAAAAATCTCTCTGTACTACTTCCATGGCCAAAGATCCTTTTCAGTGGAAGGAAAAATGATTTATGATTTTACTAAAACTGAGTTTCAGTGAGAGTGAAACTTGACCCTGAAGCAGCCAGTCTTATTATATTATGCTAACCATTAAAGAAAACCATATGATCATGTTTAACTTCTAGTCTTGTGGAACTAATTTGACCTTGATGTGTTATATTGTTGAAGAAGTACAAGCAGCAAAATTTGTAATCGAAGAAGGGAATACTTAGTCATTTAGTATACTTTTTCGATTCAACTTTAAAAGGACCTTAAGTAAAATATGCTGATTTTGAGATTGTGGAAGGTTCAAATCGGGGAAGTGAGTCTGGAGGTAGATGTTTTGTGACATAGCAAGGGTTTTCAGCACCAAGGGCCAAAGACAGTAACTGGGGTAGTCGCACTATACCCTAGTATCGATTGATATACATTATAGACCAGATGAACTTTGTGCTCCTTCACATTTGCGCTTGGGTTGACTGCCCTCTTTTAACGCTGTCTTTTTATGCTTCTGGAGGTTCAATACCAGACTCCCTTTATTTCCAAACTAGATGCTATTCCAATGCCTGTATCGGCCAAGTCTCTGAGATAAAGCTCGGATTATCTTTTCTTTTGGCTAAATCTGGTGAACGTGGTACAGATTGTTTAACAACTGATAACATGGAATGGTTGAACAGCTTATTCATTGTACTAATACCCTTGGGAAAGGCATGAATCTTTTGTCTGTGCCAGCTATCATAATGAAATGAAATGTCATGTCAGTGGCATGCTATAATGACTGGAGAAAAAAGTAGGTGATTGAGCACTTTAGCAAGATGCTCTGCCCCTAAGGTCATCCCCCCCCATAGTAACAGCAAAAAGGTGTTACTGTTATAATCAAAGTTGACAAGGATCAACAGTAATTAGTTTGTTTGTTTTTTTTTTTGTTCTTTTTCCAAGATTTGCTTGCTGCAATTCAGTAGTAAAAAGTCTACCCTATCATTTGAAAAGAAATTGTTAATTCAAAATATGTCCTTTTTCCTCCTGTGCAGTTAAAAGAAAAAATCAACACATATTCACAGACCCAAATCTTACGCATTCTGCTTGAGACTCACGCATTTTGATACATTCTTATGCTCACTCTCCTGGGAGAGAGATTCATGCAGTTTATAAAAAGTGTATAAATTATTTAATTGGTTTAGATTTCTGATGAAGATCTTATCTTTGGTGAAACATGAATAAATAGACTGCTAGACATCACATAATTGAATACATAATCTTCTGGGGGAGCATGCCCCCTTGAATCCAGACAAAAAAAAACAAAAAAAACTTATTTCATAAAATTATATTGGTAAGTGATTCTGCATTCACTCTTCAATGCTGGAGCTAAACATTTAACAATAAAATCCCAGTTGAAGCATTGACTCCATTTGGGTTCTCAGTGCCCTGAACAAGCTGGTGTGCCCTTCTAAGTATAGTATTATCTTATTTACTTGTCCTTCATCCTTACTCTCCCTCCCAGGCCCTAGCTATTATGAATACTCTATCTCCGCAAACTAGTCAAGCTGGACAGAGTTCGCTATCTCTGACACATGACTGCAAACTTGGATAGCCCCTAGCACTTGGTGTCCCACCAACTTCCCATGTTGCTGGTACCTAGGGCCAGCCCTGATCCATTATATTGAGAATGAAAATATGCTCTACCCATAAGTAAGGTAAGGTAAAGCGTCGTGTCTCTTAAGAGATAACCACCAATGGAGTATAATGGCCAGTGACAAAGTCTTAGTTTCTGTTTCATGCATCAGCTTAGTGATCCTTGCAAGTCTCAAGTCTGGTCGAGACCAGGACTTTATTCTTACAAGTTTCTATAACCCACCCCTTTGGTAGAATGCAAGTCCACAAAAGGAATATCTCCACCCTAATTGCACAGCTTAGTGTATTCAATTAGCTGCTGAGTGCATGGACAAATTTGTCCTAATGAATAGTTTTCCATGCTCTTTCTCTCGTACTGGGAATCAAACACAGGCCCCTTTGCGGGTGAGGCAGATGTGCTAACTGTTATATTAACTGAGCAAACAAAAGGAAGGCAAAAAGTAAAGTAAAGTAAAGATATTTATGCTGGATATGATTATCAACATCACAATTATCATAACTGAGATTCATGGGAATATATATATATATATATATATATATATATATATATATATATATATATATATATATATATATATATATATATATTGATTGTAAAGTTATGGTTGAGATATTTTGCATTGTTTAAACTTTCTCACTGTGAAATATTAAGCCAGATTTACTGAAGCGTTAAAAAATACAAGAAAAAAGCCCAGAATGATGACTCCTACAATTGCAGGAGATTGAATATTTGATTAATTACTATTTGCCCTGAATTCAGTGTTTGATGGTAATAGCTACAGTCAATGAGATTATATTTAATGTATATTATCATTTTTATGGCTTGGAGTGCTGGAGAGTTACAATGGAAGACTTGGAAAGGTCAACGTCTTCTATAATAGCTGTCTACGAAAGATCTATAATATCTACTGGCTTAACAAGATCTTTAATGTGGAACTATATATGAGAATGGATAATGTTCCATGAGATTGAGAAATTTCAAGTTGCCTCAAGATAGGCCCCAACTGGTAAGAGAAAGTAAGATGAGCCCAAGATCACGTAGCCGAGCCCAGTGATGGGTGAAAGTGAATGAGAAGGGAGGAAGCACAGCCATGGTACAAGACTGTTACTGAGTACAATGGTGTAGTATGATTATAGGCCTGTAATTTATGACGAAGAAAATTGAATACAAAAAATAATTATCTATATTTATTTTTTATTAGTAGAGTAAAATTCATACAAAGTCTTTGATAGTGGAATGAGTTGATTTTCAGGGTTTAGTATTTTATCTTTTTATTTATTTACTTTTTCTTTTTCAGTGACGTACTTGAGAAAAAATTAATACTCAATCCTAACTCTTAAATTCATGGATCACTGGTAATTTATTGTGGAACTCTTTGATTGATAGAATTAATAGTAATGGAACTCTTCCGTGAATTGATCGAGGATAAAAAGTTCACCTAATGTTCAATATCAGCAAGATAATTTTGATCAAAATTGAATTCTGTCGAAACTGATGATTTTATTAATCTGAATTTGAAGGTTAATTGTTAGTGCTCTTATATATTATTTCAAGTGTACTCTTCAAAAGCTATTTGATCTCATTTTTTTGTTGCTTCCATTGGCAGATCCATTCTCTGTCGTTCATGTGGAAAGAGTGAGGAATCCTTTTTTTTTTTTTTTGTCCACCGCCCACCTTCACTAGAATGGATTGGCTGGAACATTAGGTTAACCGAAAAAGCCACTATTGAAATCATTTTTGATCTGTTGTTTATTCCTGTTGACTCCTTATGGAGCATAGGGCCGTACCACTCTGCTGGTTTCAGTAGCAAGCAGAACTTAGGGGTTGGCATTGCTGTTTTCTCCCATGACCCTCCTCTTTTACCTGGGTGACTGCTAAACTATAGATTTTTTCTTCTGTCAGAGTAACCTTCTTTCAGATGGACTGCCTTATAGGCATTGTTACCACTAAGCTGTGTGTAAACACACACGTTTTGCAACAAATGGGCAATAGATACTGTGTATACAAAAGATTTCAAATTCTGTCGAGAGCTAACCAAGATTTTATTGATGAAATGCTGACCCCAGGTTGAATTCCAAAGTGCACTCGTACATTTTTCACTGAAAAACAATTTACACAACTTATGGTTTTTTCACATACTGACTACTAAAAATTGGAAGGAACATTGCCTACATGGCCAAAGGGTTCCAACTTCCATACCTGAGGGGAGAAGTGGGTTCATGACTTTTCCAAGAGTGTTACTGTAAAGTGAACATGAACAGCTTTGGCTGAAATATAATGTTGACTCTTCCCCAAATTACAGAAGATATTTTGAGTATTATTAGAAAGCACTCGGAGAGCGTATATCTCTGCCATTGTGACTAAATGAAATAAAGGTCTCCTTATCTTATTTAGATCTCCATGTACTATAGTTCATTGGCTGGAACTTTCATAACTCTGTCATCTTTGGCATGGTTCTTACAGTGTGTGCCCTTTGACAGCTGGACTATATAAGTCTGTTTTAAAATCAAAATCTTGGGTACTTTTTAGATATCAAAACAAAGTATATCTATCTTGGATCGTTGTTATCTTATTGGACTTGTCTGATCAGTTTATATAATCTCTGACCTTTTTTTTTGATAAAATTGGAAGTGATGGATTTGTATTTATTTTTCATTCACTTTTTTTTTTTTGTTTTTCTTTACAGAATAAGGTGAGTACAATTTGATATGCTGCATCTTTTTCAAGCTTATTATATTCACGTAACAAATTTGAATTTGGTGGAGGGCTCTCTGGAGATTTTGAAGTGTTGGGACTCCAGTTTTTTTGCTTTTAGTGTCATTGATCCTACAATTATATACTTTTATAGGCAACTTCAATGTAGAAAGTAACTCTTAGATACATAGACCCCTTGTAACTGCTGTGGAACTCTTCAGTGACTGGGATAAAAACAAGAACCATAAGTTCAACAAAGCATCCATCATCCTTATATCCATATCTGATTTCCAATTTCAAAGGGATTCTAAACAAAGTAGTAATAGCATTATTAGTTGTGGTCTAGTTATTTAAAAACAAAAGAAATTAGTAAGTTTAGATTAATGTAAGTGTATAATTTTTATCAATAATTTCTGAAGTCTTCATGTATGGTTATTTTTATTTATTTTTTTTTTTTTCTGATAAATGGTCTTTAAATGAATATATGTAACCTCTTTAGCTATAAAGTTAGCTGGAAATTGGAAAGTTCAACTGATTTTAGCCGTTTTTGCTGACAGTTTTTGCTATTATTAACGAATGATACTTGGCAACAATGTAAAAAAACAAAACAAACGCCTAATATGTCCTCTTTTGATCAGAATAGATGTTCTTTTTATGGCGTCACATTCTCTTCCTTCCTCTTCCTGTTGTTTGATGTAAGTGGAACCAACCGACTGACCAAAAATCTTATTGAGATGTGAGGACACATCACTAGTTGCCGACCAAGACTATATTGGCTAGTCTGTCTTCCTATTTATCCATAGTTTGGGGATAAGAGATGGACTCATGACTTTCTCGTGGTCATTAGAATGAAAACTGTCTATTCTTTTCTCCACACTGTTGATTGTCTTGTCACTGTATACTCTGAGTAGAACAACAAAGGAAATGAAAAAAATAAATCGCATGTCATTTCTATGTAAGGAAAAGGTAATAATACTTGGAAGGGAAAAATACTTTAAATGATAAATGTAGGTGATATCTTGACATGCAGTATAAGTACAAAAGGAACAAAATAACTGAATCCTTTGAAAGCTTTGTGACACTTCAAATCAATAGTATAAGAATCTATTTAATCAGCTGTTCATGAACAGCACGTGGTAAAGTTAACCCCCTGACCTCTTATACACACAAGGTCTATCTGGTAAATAACTAGCCATTTAATAATAATGAAAAAATAGCCTACCTAAGGCACTCGCTTGAAATTTCCCTCTCGACCTCTCATACTTATTCCAATGTCCAGTCCAACTTTTCAAAACAGTCAAATTCCACTATCTAGATCACCATCAACTGGCTTGTTGCATTCTCTTTAATCTTGTCCATGATCTGAAATCTCATCCCTTTCAATGGCAATTTTTAGCTCTGGGAAAAAGCCAGGAGTCCCAGGAACCCTAATCTAAATTGCAGGTAGCATAGCTGGTTCCTAGTTTTTATGAAGAAAAAAAAACACGGGTCAGTAGTCAAAACTGGGCCAAACTATTTTGCTTTGTTAAGGCAAAAGACTATACTGTAAACTAAAATTGAATTCTTGAATTATATCAGGAAGTATAGATAAAAAAAACAAGACGAGATTTCGTACAAAATGAATTTGTTTTCAAGAATGAGATTCTTGTTTCTGATTTATAAGGAGAAAAAAAATTCTTAATTCCTAATCCAGTTTTGACTTGGTTTAAAAAAAAAAAAAAAAAAAAAAAAAAAATGTCAGTAGTTAATCAGATGCAACTAGGTCAGTCTATAACTGGGTACCATGATAGGTAGACCGGCAGACCTGAGTGTCGCAATGTTTTGCCAAAAATCCTTACAAGAGAGCTGAATGATGACTTGTGTGGTCATTGTGAATACAACTGTCCCACAGTATACAAGCTCACTAAATGGTGTCTCATTGCTTAATAACCTTATCGAAGTTTAGTAATGCAACCCGTCTGATTGGTTGATTACTTGCATCAAAGCTGAGCAACTGGTTATATATATATATATATATATATATATATATATATATATATATATATATTATTGGGTCATCCACAGACAGCTGTTTTGTTGTATTACAACACTCCAGTGTGGCTACAGACTATCCATTTTCCCATCCAGTACCACGCGGCAGGATTGAGACCTTCGCTTCAGACCCAGAGGCTGATATCCTGCCTCTGCTCCACGGAACTGGACTGTCAGTAAGGTTGAATTTAAGTGAGCTATTTATTTTAGCTTATATTCCCCATCCACCAGGGTGCTCCATTTCATGTTGGAAGAGCATTGCATAAGCTTACAATGAATGAGTTAACTCATTTAAAGAGTGTTCAACACTGAGTTCACATTATATATATATATATATATATATATATATATATATATATATATATATATATATATGTGAACTCGCTTGCTCTGTCAATAACCCCCCCCCATCAAATATATCTGCAACTCAACCAAATTTGGTATGCATACTTAGTGGACCCAACTATCCCTAAATGTAAGATTACAGCAAAAGTAAAGATTTATTTTATTCATTTTTTTTTTTTTTTTTTTTTTTTTTTTGCTTATACTCTGTCCTGATTGTAAAAAGACTGGAGACCATTGTTTGAGATGTTTTCTTTCTAAATTTCTCACTTGTAGCACTTTTAACTTTAGATTAGTTTCTTTCATTTAAATTTTTTGTTGCTCTTCATTGCAACATGCAGGTCACTTTATATTCTACAACCATTATGTAAGTAGCATGGCTCAGAAATGGAAAATTGGAAGAAAAAAAAATGACTCAATGAGATTTGAATTCTCATTGTTTATTTCTGGGAGCTTGTCTGACATGGATGGTGCCTTTTTTGCCACACCATATTGTTTGTTTGCACTTGGTAGTTGTAGATATAATAGTCTCAAGTTATGAGTGTCTTGGAAACTTTTTTGTAATTAATTTCATTAAAAACTTGAGAGTTGTGGTTGATGGAAAGCGACAAAAATGTAATGGAAGATAAACTTTAAAAGATTTGAAAAAATTTTTTTAAATTTTTATGTATCATTTTTTTTTTCTATAACAGGATTTCAGACTTTTTTTTTTTTTTCTGTCTTTAACTCGGAAGGCATGATTGCTAACAACAACCATTAATATCTCTGCATGGGTGTTAAATCTCCGTTTTCAAAATCGAATCCCCTCTTTGACAAATAAAAATTTGTGAAAATCACTACATTAGAGCTTGAACATTTTGCCTATTTTTTTTTGTTTTTTTTTTGTTTTTCTTTCTTTTTTTTTTTTTTTTTAAGCATCTCTTGCTGATTCTTTTGCAATTATCATTATTATTAGTTGTTTTTTTTTAATTTAGCATTTTTAACACTTTTTGGCAGTTGAATTAGTGCAATGATATTTTAATTTTTTTTTTAAATTATTGAGTTGGCAAAACTGAGTTTCCAGTCTTGGCAATTCTTTCTGCTAACACCTATGTCTGGCAATGTTGTTCTTGTGTGCACATCTTAATAGTCAGGTCGTCCATTTTTGAAAATTTTCTTCTTTCCTTTCCACTTGCTTCTTCTTTTTCTTCATAGACAAAATCATATCAAAAATAAATTCAATACCAAAAAAAAAAACCCACTCGGTTTATATTGCTCAGGGCTTCCCAACCTCCTTTGTTCCTCTCTATTCCTTGGGCGTTCTGACAGGTTTTTGTGTACCTCTAAAAATTATGGATCAAAAATTGATAAATGATAGTGATTCTCAATAACGGATCTATTTGATTCTTAATGAAAGGTTTGAGAGTGGGGCAAAGGGAAATTCCCGCTATTTCACAATGAATATCATGTTCAGGTGTTTTGATACTTGCAATCTATACTTATAAATGCCAGTATCATCAAATTGATTTGTATATATGTTTATCTGTTCACTTCAAAGGGTCACGTTAGGAATATTAGTTTTACTCTCTCTAAAGCTGATTAAAGAGAGGGTGAGAGTAAAACTTTTATGACTGAGAGCAGAAACTTGTGCGTAGAATGGGGGGGGTTATTTTGACAGTTTTGATAAATATTAGATTAATATTTTAGAACATTTCTATCCATAGATAACAAAAAATCCTGTCATTTTTGATAGGTACTATGTTAGTGTATATATGCATGTATGTTTGTATTCAACTTAATAACTTGAGAGAAACAGGATGGAAAACTTTCCTGGTTGGTTGCATTCATGAACTGTTTTGTAACTAGGTTGTCATACTACATTACAAAGTGCAGCATGGTTATTTTCTCAGATACCCATGTACCTCTGGGGGTCCATGTACCACTGGTTGGGAATCCCCGCTGTAGCACTTTCCCTCCACTCTTTAAAATCAATCAGCTTTTGCTTCTGTAACTGATGCATTTCTGCTGGGCACCATTATTTATGTTTTGTTTATATTGAAACTTGAAGCTCTTCAGTAAATTGATAATTTCTGTCTGAATATTTTAGGTAAAGGATCATCATTATTTAGAATTTTTTTTTCGCACTGTTGTCCTCCTTTAAGTCCATTTTTTGAACAATGGCCAAAACATTGTGGTTCAAGATGTGAACCAGAATGAGGGCAACAGCCTCAAAAACAACAACTTCATGTAAATTGATAACTGTTCAAAACGTAGACGACTATTCACTCTCTTGTTTCCTTTTTGATATCAAAACACTTGTTCTTATTTCTTAGCACTATTAAATTACGATGCCATAATTCTTCTATTATACAATAAGAGGTTTTTAGATGTACCAGCAGCGATTGAGGTCACTGATTAACATGTTGGTGTGAGTTGTGTTGCCAATTTGGATGTTTTTGGTTGTGTAGATGTCAGAAATAGAGGATTTTCAATAAAATGAGTATATTATTTTAAATGTTTACCTATGAAATAAGTAATATATTTTTCTAATTTATAGTTATAAAATAAGTAATATTTTCAATGAATTGAGTAATATTTTATAAAAATGAATTCTGAATATCAAAATTGCATTTAGTTTATTAATAGTATGTAAAATATTTCGTCGATCTTAGGTACATATCAATCTAGATGTTTCAAGATGTTTTAAATGCTAACTTGAAAATAAAATTAGCAACACTGCAGATTTCAGAAGAAAAGTAGTGCCTCTATGGTCTGACTTTCAGGCCTGTTAATGTTTTATTTCTATTGAAAAAAACAATGCTAATGATTCTTTTGAAGATTTGACATCTTTCGCTAACTATTAAGGCTCTTTTTTTCCATTAGTCTTCCCCATGCTAAATAATCATCACTATTTCAGATCACCATGTGTTAGTTGGTTGAATAAAAGTAAATGTAAGAAATCTAATAATACCTTAAATTGTAACCAAGAATGACCACTCTATAATTAAATCCAGTAAGTGAAGTGTTAGTCTTAGGACAAACTCCGGTTGGAGTATACAACTGAATTTTTGTATGTTTTTATGATCATCCCCTTGGCAGGATATGAACTCATAAAAGTTCATTTAATCACACAGGTTCCTAATTAGCTACAGAATGTATAAAGAAGTTTGTTTTAATGTACCGGAAATTGAACCCAGGACCTTCTGCTTATGAGGCAGGTGTGCTAACCATTACACTGAGTGAACTGATTAGATTGAGTAGTCAAAATGTAAACTTACTTGGTACCTTATCATCTTCTTCAACCACTAGATATCTCATTCCACTCTAATTTTATGTTATCTATTCCAGGAAAGCATGCAAGAGCAATGCATTTTGTCCAGGAAGGATGCAGACGACACCGACGCCATGTCTGTTATTTTTTTCCGGATAGACTTGAAGAGAAAAGTGTAAGTTTATTTCGAATATTCACAAAATTGACAGCTTGTATGAATACACATTGTCTTTTATATTTGTTGATTATAGAGATTTCTATGGCAGTGTGTTCGGAGAATAGCATTCTGTTGGCCACAAATGGACTTTTATTATTTATTGATTTTGTTTTCTATTACTTATTTTTTAGAAATTTTTATTTTTATTTTTTTTTCTTAAAATTCTGTACTTATGAGTCATCAGAGCATAAAATTCTATTTTATTAAGTCTGTTGCATTCCTTAGCATAAGAGTATCAAGATACATTGTTAATCATGTGTGGATATGGATTTTTGTTATGAGGTATTGTAAATCATTGTTGGGACGGATCCAGGATTTTGGATGGGTTGGGATAGGGGATCCTAATTAGAAATTTTTTATCATCTGAATTTTTTTTCTTTTCATTAATAATATAAACAACTTCATTATCTGGGTGGGGAAAACTAAATTGCTCTATTCATTGGTGAAATATCCTCTCAGCTGGTTCTTGTTGGTTGTTTTAAAGTTTTTGATAGTCCAGCCCTCCTGAAGTTTGTAGTATGAAGTGTTATGCTTAGGGTTTCTTTACTGACCTTGTCCCTGGGAAGGGAAGGTGCATTTCTTACCTCTGATCTGCCATGCCAGATTTTGTTACGATTTATCTTCCTTTTTGAATTTTGACTCGACATTTAAAAAAACTTATTTTTCTCATAGGCTTGTGGTGGAAAAGAAGAGTAAAGATTTGAGTAACTTGATAATTTCTACTCATGACCGAAAAACCTTCACCAACCAGCACAAAATGTTTCGACGCAATTCTGACATTGAGACGGGTCGCTCGGTTATGAGTGACAGCTTCCTTCTTGTGAGGTCAAAGAGGGCTGTCGAGAAAGCCCAGCATAAGACTACCACCAGTGAGTCTGAAAAGCCTGCGATCACCAAGAGTCTTATTACTGCTGCCCCAGTCAAGAAGACTGAAAACAAAGTGGTAAAACCGGCAACTGTAGCAGCGAAGAATGCAAACAAGTTGAACCCCCTGGCTACACATGATGATGGAATTGTTAACAATACTATCAAAATGAAAAAAGTTGGTGATTACTACACAGCCTATGTAAGTTTTTTAACAATCTTTATTTATTTCTATCAACTTTTTGTGTGAGATACTAATTGATTTTATTTTATTTCATCTTATCTTATTTTATTTTATTTTAGATATTTTTTTAAATCACCAAAAATAAAATCAAATATTTGCATCGGGTTTGTAAATTCAAGTATACTGAAATCGTTTCAATTTTTCAAAGGGAGGTAACCGCTAATGCTGACTTACTGCTGTTAAGCTATCCTGGGCATCCGCAGTTCTACTAATTTAGGGTTAGTGTTGCAATTAAAGAACATAAAAATGAACATACATTTAGAACTAATACCAAAAAATGATTTTATATTCTTCCTCAATCCATTGAGTATTTCTCCCGGGTGAACTCGTGTAAATAAGTGAACACTCGTAATTGTCCCGGATTATATTCGTCATCATTTACTGGTTATCTCCCTTTGATAAATTGGTTGATGAGAGTATAATGGTGTTTTCAACCTAAGGCAAATTTTAGCAGGAAATCATTTTGATTATAGACATTCGTTTTTTGTGTATCCTTCTTAAAATCACTTGAAATAAATTGTTGGTTCTCCTTGGTTATCTGTATCCCACTCACTATGCCATGTACCCCCCCGAAAATCCATTCTACTTATGTTTACTCCTTGGACTGCTATTCATAACTATCTCAAGGCAGAAACACTTCTTGATGCTATCAAGGAGTACGCTGCTGAAGGATCCATTGGTTTCTGTAGTTTTTAAGCTGGTTTAGCTGGCTGCACCAGTTAAGTTGAAAGACTGAGAATTTCAAAATTTACTCCTTGTGTCCAGAAAATACTCCCTCCCTTGTAAATTGCCCCTCCATAAAGGTTTTGGGTGGGTGATTAAATGAACCATGTAAGTTTTAGCTAAATTGCTCCTTTATATTGTGACATGCCTGTTTTTTGAAGATTCAGTTTTTTTTATTTTTATTTTTAGTGATCACTGGCTAACAAAAGGCCAGAGCTATTGATCACACTTTTTCCAATGTTAAAATCCTTCGTGATACTTATTTGACATCTCTTTTTATTGCGTATTAGTATTACAATACATATCAATTTTTATCGTAAAAAATGATTCGCCAATTTTTGTCTTTTTTTTTTTTCCATCGAGGAGTGGGGGGGAATTATTTTTGTTTCAATAACTAGGAGCCAGAGACAAAAATAACAGATATGTGCTTACCATTCAGATTAGTTCAGATAAAATTCTCTCTCAATCATCTTTTAAATCTGGTTTTATTTAAACTATTTTCCACATTGTAGAATACCGATAATCACTTTTGGAATATAATGCCCATAATCTTTTGACTATTCCGATTTGGTTTTAGCGCTTGTCTGGCGTTTGAATTCTCCACCATTTTTATAACATTAGGAAATTTTCTGAGGTTTGTATTCTTGTATTTAATTTGTATTTCCGGAAAAAAAGCTATAAAACACCCAAAATAGCTAAAAGTGGTGAAAATAGCCAAAACATGCTCATACTAATTCAGAAATTGGAATTAGGTATCTAATGGGAAATAGCCATTAAATGTGTAGTTAGAATGTGGGTTAACACCCTGATATATATTTAATGCAGGGGGCTCCTCTATTCCAAGAAGGTTTGGAAAGTCTTCTGAATACACTGTAAATGTTTATTAGTAATAGTTGTGTGTGGAGATACTTCTATAATTATTGACCCTGTGATAAAGCCCACTATTCAAGTGCCTTTAATATTATAGCCCAACATGTTTCTTTTTTCTTTGTAGTTTCTTGTGTATATAAAAAAAGACAGCGAAGAAGGTCTTTACAACTTGTTCTTCCACAATTGTATAAATTACAAGGGAGCTAACTCTGCTGTGAACTTGTCGGTAAGTAGCTTCTGAGAGTGTTTGTTTATCAAATAATTCGTTACTTTTGATGTAAAGAGACCTGTTATTCTATAGCTAGAAGATTTTAGCTTTTAACTTACCTCATTGTGAAGAAATTGTACAATTTTATGAGACGTTGCTGTTGAATAATGAGAATGGGCTTGTGTGAGTTGAACCAAAACACAAGTATGCAAACCACAGAATGTGTATTAACTAATGGGCAAGCATAAACAACCCCTGAAGGTTTCCTTTCTCTTTTACTTCTGTTATACATTGTTTGAAGTAGACATGTTTTTCTGATGTTGTAAAAAATTATGTGTGTCTAGAAAGCTTTACAACTTTAAATACTAAATATATAAACTTTTTCCAAAAATTTATCATTTATATAGTTATTCATTTTTTTTTTTTTTTTTTTTTTGTGTAAGACCTCAATGAGTGCACAGATACTACACTGATCTGAGGCAGAGGGCTGGGGAGCAACAGTCTGATCCCTGGCAGAGCTCACAAATAATCTGATCCAGGTCAGAAGTGCCGAACTACATGCTAATGATCCTGTCATTTAAAAAAAATTTTTTTTATAGGTATGATGCTTGTATCTGGAATAATTGGTATACTCTCCGCAATGCTTGTCTTTCTCAATCTCTACTGGGACTCCTGGAATGTATCCTTATAGCAAACCTGGCTTAGTCCTACAAATATTTGAATTAGAATACTTGTGGTTGAGTCAATTGTGATTAATACAGTCTTGTAAACCATCACCAGTGAGTTCTGTGCACTTGCAGCTCAAAGCTCGAGTTGACTCTGTCAAGAATTATTTAGTTGGATATATATTGCTGTCATAAGTTTTAGGACTTCTTGTTTGTGTTGTTAACACAGCGTTTCAGATGATCCATTCTACGGCCTCCTTCAGATATACTATCCGAATGTGACTGTAAACTGAAGTATTTTTCTTTCCAATGGTAGCAATGTTTATAATGTGGGATTCGGGTGTTTTCCTTTCCTTGCTAGGCCTGGATTCTCTTACTGGGTCCTTGTTGAGTTGCAGAAGCCAAATAGAGTTGAACTACTCCTATACACTCAGCCGACATGTTGATGCCGGCTGCTTCTTTGAATTAAAATATATACATTCTTAGTTTATCTTGACTTATGAATACATTATCATTCATTTACTCTTAAATGATCAAATCTATCCCTAAATACCAATGGTGTATACTACCATCTGAGAGCCTGGCTCTCAAGTGCTGTGAGATTAAAAAAAAAAAAAAAGGCTGAAAATCACTGCTATGTTGCCTTATTCAAATAAATATCTATTGATTTGCTCACTAATTTTTTCCCATTTCTGTGTTTCAGTTGACTCTGATAGAAGAGAATAATGGTAACTATTTGTCAGCTGGTGATATGCCTTTACCAATAATGAATTTTGTGTGTAGCTTTGCCTTCTTTCTCAGTGGATGTGCTTGGCTCTTTGTCTTACAACGATCCAGGTAAGTCTGTCTCATGCCTCAGATAACTAGGGATGACTAGTACTACTACTACTACTACTACTAGGTGTAAAGAACCAACATAAGATGAAAGACTATTTGAAAATTAATGACAGTACTTCATCTAAGAAATTCTGACAACTAATACTAGGGGTAAAAGAAACAACAGAAATGAGATTTAAAAAAAAAACTAGTCAAAAATTAATGAAAAATTAAGTTTGTTATTTTTTTTTTTCCATTTCATTCTGATCTTTTTTTAAAATAAATTGGTGAATTCATTTCTGGCTGAGTGCTCTATGAATATGGCCTTGTACCTAAATTACCCTTCTTTCAGAATTAATTGTTTGAAATGTTCTTTTATCTTTTTTTTTTTCTTCTTTTACTCTTACCTAAGTAATGTTTTATTGGGAAAATTAGGTTTATATATATATATATATATATATATATATATAAATAAAATAATAATTAAATAATTGTGTAAAAGAAATGAATAAAAACCATGGCTGTATTCCTAAAATTTGAACAATTTATAGTAGAAAGAGAAAAACATTTTGTAATTGTATTCTTTGTTAAACTGTTGTAACCCTTATTTTGTTGTTCTTCCAGTGAGGATGTCTACAAAATGCATTACTTGATGTTGGGTGTGGTTTATGTGAAAAGCATATCCTGTCTCTTCCATGCAGTAAGTTTATCTTTTGATTTTCTCCCTCCATTTACTACCCAAGTGGAAAATTCTTCACATAATTGGGTCAGCAACAAAATTGGGCCTAATTTCTCTATCCTACTATTTCCAAATAGAAATCTACTTCCTGTGTATATGTAACTATCTCTGCTGATATCTCTCTCTAGCTATCCATCTCTGCTGATATCTCTCTCTAGCTATCCATCTCTGCTGATATCTCTCTCTAGCTATCCATCTCTGCTGATATCTCTCTCTAGCTATCCATCTCTGCTGATATCTCTCTCTAGCTATCCATCTCTGCTGATATCTCTCTCTAGCTATCCATCTCTGCTGATATCTCTCTCTAGCTATCCATCTCTGCTGATATCTCTCTCTAGCTATCCATCTCTGCTGATATCTCTCTCTAGCTATCCATCTCTGCTGATATCTCTCTCTAGCTATCCATCATCTCTGCTGATATCTCTATCTAGCTATGAGTGTCTGCAGAGAAGTTTTATTTTGAACTTTGTGAACACTCTATGAATCATAATGCAAGGTGTGCAAGCTTACCCCACCTACACAAGAAAAAACTAAGCATTGTATCCCTGAAAATTATGCAAGTATGACCATTCTTTAAAAATGGTTCATTGGGTACTTATCATGTGCAGGTAAAGCTCCTATTTTGTACAGTCCATTTTTCTTGGAAAACATCTATATGGAAGCTTCATACAATCAGGGAACAATAACAGATGAAGGTTCTACTTCATCATAGGAATGGACAAATTAGGAGCTTCTGTGTGTGTGTGTGTGTGTGTGTCCTTAGGACATGGGGCCCCAAGTTGACCTGTGTCTCAGGCTGCTATTAAACTTAATCTGACCCTGACTATATCAAAGGTTGATGCTAAGGCAGGGCACTAGTTTGTTCGTCTGGTCAACAATGTAGATCCTGAAATTTATGTAAATCCACTAGTTACTCTGACAATCATTGTAGATTTTATGAGTAAATATTGAAAATGACTAACATTACTTTCCTAATTTGAATGAAACGTTTAGTAATACTATTCTGTGACTCTCAGTCCAGATTTTTGGGAAATTTTTTTCTCTCAATCAGTTGGACAAAATTTAACCACTTGGATTGGGATATTTTTGTGAGCTTGTAAAATATTTTGTAAGCCCTTCCAGGATTTCTTTCACCTTTTGAATTGTCTCGAAATGCGAATTTGAGTTGCTGCCAGAATAAGATGACCCAGGTCAAAGAAATTTTTTTTCAAAATATCTTGACATCAGATCCCAAGTGGTTAATGTTGTCAACAAAAATTTATTTCTGCATTTGTTTTAAAGTCACTTTGAAAGTTTGCAATAACTAATATCACTCTTCTTTTTCTCTCCCCCTCTAGATCAATTTTCATTTTATTGAAACAAAAGGGATCCATGAAGAAGCTTGGGCTATTCTCTATTACATTGTTTACCTGTAAGTAAAGTCTTTCTTACTTTCCCCCAAATCCATTTGCTATTTGGTCAGTGGTTGCCTACTTAGATGACAGACCCATTATTGGGTTGAAAGTCAAGTACCTTGTCTATCTTACTTCCACCACACAGATAACACTGAAACTCTATACGTGCGACTTTCAATAACATATGACCCAGAACAGTAGCTTTTATTTTCATTGAATTAATATGATAAATATTGCATATTTACTTTTCGAACCTTTGTATGAGTCTTTTGAGCTTATACATAAGCCCAATGCTCAGTTACCTGGAAATTAAATCAATGCAATTTCAGCCATTCCCCCCCCCCCAATTTTCCACTAATCTAGCAACTTTTACCATTCAAAATGGCCATTTAGTGGCTAACTGGATTTGAAGTAATGATGGCCAGTGCTGAAAAAAGGGTGCCAGGCATAAAAATATCAGCAATCACTGCTACTAGCTGATTGGTTTCCAACTAGAAAGTATATTGAACTGAAAGTAAGGGTTCAGTTTAGCTTTATAGTCACATTGTAAATAGAACCCCCACTTCATCCAAGCCCCTTTCATTGTACATGTTGAGATTCAGTAGATGCCTCCCTCTGTCATAATGCCAGCACATTGGACTTTGTAATATTTGCATGTATTTTTTTTTTTCTTTTTAAAAAGAAAAAAAGAAGTTAAATAACCATCACTTAGAGAATAAGGCTATTATAGGTACATGAATCGTGCAGTTTTGATCAGTGAGGGTGTAGATTTAGAAGCCGGAAAAACAAACATTAAATTAAAAGACCTTGAACAGTGCTGTTTTGAGCAGTTTGGACAAATCTTGGAATGAATTAACTATTAATCAAGTTCTACCAGTCTAATACTCCTGGGTATTGGATCCATCTATGCTATCTTTGTATCTTTGATAAACTAATTGGATTTGTTTTTCTTGCGTCCCCAGAATGAGAGGTGCCCTTCTGTTTACAACAATCCTTCTTATTGGTGCCGGTTGGGCATTTATCAAACATATGCTGTGTGATAAGGAAAAGAAACTTTTTATCATCATAATTCCGTTGCAGGTGAGTTTATCATTGTCAATTATTTCTCTTCCTTAAGTAGCATAAATTATGTTGAATGATCTGAGCAGATGCCTGAAATTCTTTCAGGCATGTGTAATGCCTGTTTCATTTAACAGGATGTTCAGGAAGGGAGATAATCTAAGCTTTAATTTGTTGACTTACTCAGCACAGGCATTCAAATTTGGAAATCAAGCAAGCCTGGAGGTAGAGCACTTCAATAGGGTTTTATTGAACTTCTGTCTCCAGACTTGCTCTATTTCTAAATTCAAATGCCTGTGTTGGGTGATTCGCTGGAATAAAGCTTGGATTCTGGCCAAATCTGGTAACCCCTGGTGTCTTTATTACCATTCCGAAATTTTGAGAAGAATCTGGTTCCAAGAGTTTTTATTATTGTGTACATATTTGGCATTAGATTGTGTGTTTTTTGTCTTTGTGTGTCATAATTGATATTTTTTATTTATCTTTTTTTTCCTCCTTAAGTGAGTGGGGATAGATTTTATTTGTTCATCCCTCCCTGAAATCTAGAATTACATTTCATTCCTCTCTGCCTCATTCCAGGTTCTTGCCAATGTAGCTTGGATAATTGTTGAGGAAAGCGAAGAAGGCCAATCACAGTACACAGTGTGGAAAGAAATCTTCATACTTGTTGACTTACTTTGCTGTGGTGCCATTTTGTTCCCAGTCGTATGGTAAGTTCGGTTTTCTTTTTTCTTTTTTTTTTTAATTTTTTAAAAAATTTTTATTCTATTATTATTATTATTATTATTTTTTTTGTATTTAAAATTTTTTTATTATTATTATGACTAGTGTAATACGTGTTCCAAAAGTGCTTGTCAAGATGTATGGAGCCTATCGTAATTGTTTATGTAAAATAATTTTGAATGGAATACTTGTGTGTAACCATAATCAGTAGATAGCAAAAAGCTGAAGTCAAGGGAAATGATTTATAGAAACTTTGAACTGTTTTCGTTTAATGGCCAACACGAAGCTAGCATTTCAGACGTATTACAACAGTGACACTAAGAGAGGCCGAGCATCCTTATGTTTTGGTTTCAAAGACTGATATGAAAGTAGCATTGTAAGATATATATTTATTTTATTACATTTTTAAAAAAATCACTGATTCAAACCACTTCAAACTCAGCACTATACAACCTTGTCTTGACTAATATATATGGCAAATGTCAACTTGGTACAATGATTAGTTATCTAAAGATTGTGGTGTGTGCACATACTCACACACTGAGATTTTATCAAATGATTATTAATCATACTCAAAGACCTTCCCTCAGTGGACATTAAGCTTGGTATCAAATTATTTACTATTTATAGAATTGCTTTATCCTCTAAGTGCAATACTATTAAAGATACTGACAAAAATGTTGCTATGATGTGCTATTTGTACTGTTATAGTAGCAAGCAAACATACAGAAGTCATATAATATAGATCCATGTGAAATGAACACAATGAATGAAAATTTGGTTTGAAAGCAATTATTTGGCCTCTGCATTACCGGCGACTGGTTTAGCTCAATGGTAAAAGCATTGCTACATTGAAGTGGCAATCCTATCAGTGGCAGGTTCAATTCCTACAGCAGCCCCATTTTCTTCAATTGTTTATTCTATTCACACTGTCTAAATTGAGCATTATATTAACTATGTAACAATGGGAGATCATTTTAAATACGTTTCTGTATAATATAACGCAATTTTGTGGGACCAAAGTCGTCCATGACTTAGATATATATATATATATATATATATATATATATATATATATATATTCTCAACTTGTGAAAATAACAGATTTTATCTGTTGTAGATGATAAATCACAGTGCTTGTTAAACATCAACAGAGTAAATAGATATTGCTGTAGCTTTTCATACTACAGACAACCTGATTTATATTTGTTTTCCCGAATCTGTTTCAGGTCCATTCGCCATTTGCAAGATGCCTCTCAGACTGATGGAAAAGCAGAGATATCACTTACGAAGCTCAAGTTATTCAGACAATTTTATATTTTGGTAAGTCTCTCTTTATTCCTTCTCCCTGCATTCAGTGGCTCAGATTGAACTGTTGGTGTCTCAACCAGATGAAAATTATCTTTTTTTTTTTCCCTAACTTTTTTTAATTAATTCATTTATTTATTTATTTATTATTTTTTTTGTGAATTCCTTCTGTGTCACAGAAGAAATCTTTCACTTTAATGATTTCAGAGTATCCCCCAAAGCTGTTATTAGGTTTTCAAGTATGAAATTTTGTTTTTTATCTCATCATGGAGAATTATGCTAAAAGTGAAAGATTCACTTATTTAATTGCATTTTTTTTTTTTTTTTTTTTTTTTTTTTTGCTCATTTAGTGTGACTAGACATGATTTTTTTTTTATTATTGGAGGCTTTTCAGCCCTCATCATCGATGGTGTCTACTCAAGAACTTGGACATATTTTCAAATATGATTTCAAATTAGGACAAGGCAGCTCAAACTGCTGATAACAACAATGAAACATTTACAGTGAACACTGCTAGGTTGTGAACTGTTCAGCATTGGTTCAACAGGTTTAGGTCTGGAAACCTGGATACCACTAATAAATGTCTTAGGAGGTCTGTTCTTAATGATGGAGAATTATTGACTACAGTGATCAAACTATCTCAAGGTGATAGGAGAGGTTAACACAATCTGGGTCCTACATGAATTAAGTGCTCCTGGTCACTGCAAGACCCCATAGCTCTTGGCAGTGTTTAAGCTTAGAGAATCGGGATATGGAGTCTTGGAGCATTGTCCATGTTCATCTGATACTCCTTTCTTCCAATGAATGTCACACCTGTTCAATAACAGGGAAGCCATAGTTTGTGCTGTTACTGAATTTCTAACCACTAAAGCTGAAGAATTTTATAGAGATAGCAATTTATCTTCAGAGGATTGTTGGAAAAAGGTTATTGATTCAATCGGGTTCTATTTTGAATAGATGTTTAAGGATGAGATTAATAGAAAACAGTAGACATTTCAAAAACTATATTTCATCTGTAAAAACCTAATACTCCAATTATTTCCCACAAGAAAATGTAGAAAAAATATGCATGCATGTCTGTATTTACAGTTTCTCTATTTTTGTTTCAGATTGTTTGCTATATATATTTCACCAGAATTATTGTCTACCTACTCAAGGTAAGCACTATTTATATGCATGTTTGCATATGTATTTGGTTAGGTCTCTATACAGATCTTATTTCTCCTGATGTTATACATTCACCCTTCCCTCTCTAACAAGCTGTTTAGCCAACGGTTTCTATTAGATTCTTCAATAGATATTTACATACCTAAAGAAGTACTCATATAATATAATACTTCATTGACATAAGTTGTTTTCATTTTCTCAGAAAACTTAATTTTCTTTCCCATAGTCTTTTTAATACCATGTACAGAGGTGTAAAAACTTGAACATAAAAAGAAAAAATGTGAGGAAGGTAAACAGGGTGCTAGTTAGTGTAATGCTTATCAATTGAAAAACAGTTCAACAATTTAATTTTCTTTTCAATTTCATCTTGTTGGATATTTTCCAAAAACTGATCATCTTTGGATATGCAAAATAAGATACACGGGAGGTGGAATTCTTTGACAATGTTACACCCTTGATTGATTTCCTATTTTGTTACAGAGCTGTCCCACTCATGATTTATTCTCTCTTTTCCCTGTTCTTTATGAATTTCAGATAACTGTACCATTTAAATATGAATGGTTGGATCCTATGTTCAAAGAGATGGCCACCTTTGTCTTCTTCATTGTGACAGGATACAAATTCCGGCCTGCTTCAGACAATCCTTATTTGCAGGTCCCACTGGACAGTGATGAAGAAATTGAAATGGAGGAAGTGTAAGTCTACTGATTTATAGATGTGTTGGTACTCTGGTAATAGTGGGGTCCAGGGTGTGATATGAGTAAAAGACTAAAAAAATCTTGCAAGGGGAATAACTTTTGAATTTGGGTGTCTGGACATATATGGAAAAATTCTTATGAAACTCACAATTTATTTGAAAACCTACGCTACAAAAAAAAAAAAAGATTCAGTTTAATACAAAGTTATTTGATAATTTATTTTAATACAATAATTCAAGGGGAATAACTTATTTTTTTAGCATTATCCCATGGACCCCACTATTACAAGAGTACTGGCCTTTTTAGATTAGAACAAAATGATTTTGAAATAGCAAAATGTATGTGTCCTTCTCAACCTTTTCATTACTAAACTATTTAGGTACTTAATGTCTGACATTAAATATCCCTGTAGATAGCTAAAGGATCTACATCACAGCACTCATAAGAACCTTGATATATGCATGACTGAAAATGAAAGTTACTTTCTCTTCCTCCTCTCTCTCCTACCTCCTTCTCTCTCTCCTACCTCCTCTCTCTCCTTCCTCCTTACTCCTCATCTTTTCTCTCTTTCCTCCTTCCTCTCTCTCTCCTCCTTCATCTTTCCTCTCTCTTTCCCCTCTCTCTCTTTCCTCCCCCCTCTCTATATATATAATAATTGCAATATATTCGTCTCGGATAGGAATTGAGTTTGCTTCCTGTAATATGATCGACATTTTTAATAAAAATGAATTTTCAGACCAAATTAAGATGAAAAAGTTGCCCCTGTGTGGCATAGTCTTATAAATACTTACTTGAATCCGGGCACTACAGCTTATATAACAAAGGGGTCCAAAATTCGTATTTTCTCTTGGATCTGAATACAAAATTTTTTGTGAAAGACTTACCATACTTAATCTTTGTTTGAAACTTGATTATTTTTTTTTTAAATAATTTTTTTTTTCTCTTTCTGCAGCCTTACCAAAAATGGTGCCCTCGAAACAGTCGTGAAAGTCCAGCGAACAAAGGAACAACAAGCAGCTAACAGCAGCACAAAACAGAGAGAGAGCAGTCATGAATATGATTGATTTATTGGTTATTAATTGGCTGAAAAATTGGGAACAAAGATTGGTGGGAGGAGACGGGAAGGGGGAGGAGGAAAATACAACAGAGCAACCTAAAATCACCTTGGGGAATTCTGAATTTTAAATTATATATAATTATGTATCCGTGTGTGTATGTTATATACTAGTGTAACTCTTTTATTCAACTTTATCTAACTCTGCTTATTTAAGTTTTTAAAGCTTTAGGGAAAAGTCTTGTAGGGTTGTCAGATTTAAAACAGAAAAAAATTGCTAACAAGGTTTGAAAAAAAAAAAAATTCTTTCAAGACTCTAAGATCAGAAGTTATTCACTTGATTTAAAACTTGGAGAATTTTAATGAAATCAAGAGTTAAAGTCTAAGAGAGGTTTGAAGAATTGAAATGTCGTTTAAGATCTTAATTCATATCTTATATAAAATAGGGTTGTTTAAGGCACACAAAATCTAAACTATTTCTTTTTTTTTTTTCCTTTACTAAAGAGAAATCTTCAAATACCTGGTTTTCAAATAGATAACCTCATTATTCATGAAATGGTTAGGGGCAAAGTTCCCTCTAATTTTTTGCACCCATTGGATGCAAAAATCTTACATAGTACAAGTTTTTCTTCCTGTGACAAAAGTACA
Source organism: Thysanoteuthis rhombus (assembly GCA_963457665.1). Taxonomy (NCBI): domain Eukaryota; kingdom Metazoa; phylum Mollusca; class Cephalopoda; order Oegopsida; family Thysanoteuthidae; genus Thysanoteuthis; species Thysanoteuthis major. The sequence continues at coordinate 22,179,853 of OY735240.1, read as the reverse complement.
TATATACTTTTGAATCCGACAGAATTTTTTTTTTTTTTTTCAATAAAAACTCAGTAAGCTATCTACAGAATTTTAAATCTATTGTGCACACATTATTTTCCTTAGTGCGCTGGTTGCAAAACATGTCTGTGTGCACACACACAGCTTAGGAGGGAACAATGGTTGGGGGTTGTCACATGACCGCTTAGCCATAAGTGTGACTTATATGCTGATAATTATCTTTCTTAAATTCTGAAATAGAAAATTTGGTAAAAAAACAAAATAATTAGATCCTTCAGTTTATACACCCTTCATCTCGAGCATGTGGGTTTTCACAGTCAGATTACAAGCCTCACTTTTAGATATATGGGCTTGAGAATGCTTCATCCTTATTATAATGTGGTTTTCGTCCATTATTTGCTCTTTGTAAATAAGCCAATTCAGATGAATTGGCTTGAAACAAAATCAAGAAGCCACAATTAAATACTATCATTTTTTTTGAATGGTTGGGGGCTCACACCCTCCTTCCCAATGACATCTAACACAGGTTTAACCTACTATCTGTAAATAGAACATTCCTCTGAGAAAAAAAAATTTCAAGCAAAAACTGCATAATTCAATGAAACAATTGCCATTTATTTATATGGTGAAAAATGTTTGAGCATTCCCAGACCCCCCCAAATGGTGATTAATGGTATGTTGGGTTGAGTCATCAGAGGTTGGGGTGGTGAATGTTACAGGAGACTGAGTTGTAGGGGAGGGAGAGAGAGAGGAAGAGGCCTATGCTGCCTGTAAAAACAAAGCTGAACATTTTTTGCTTTTCTCTTTTTTAGTTGATAAAAGCAAAAATATGGTATAAGGCAAACCTTTGAAAAGCAGGGTGTATACCTTGGGAGCTACAGCATTATTTGGTATTGAATGGGGGCTTGTTTTCTTTTTCTTATTTGATAGAAGGCAATTATAATTTAAGGTCCACAAATTCTCTTGCTAAGACTATCTCATCTTTTCATTGAACTCTTAATAAACTAAGTGGATCTCTTCACAAATAGAAAGAAAATTTTTTTCATATGAATTTAAGAGTTAAAGGTTTGCTGAATCGATGTCATTCAAGGTCATCTTGATTCTTATATTACATAAGATTCTTATATTACATGAAATAGTAGCTAATCTAAAATGGGGGTGGGTGGGAATCTAAGATGGTCAGCAGAGAATGAACTTCTTTGTTTTCATTGTTGATCCAGTTCTGTTAGATAATAAAGCTTTTTTTTTTTTTTTTTTTTTTTTGTATAAAGTTTTGAGGGAAGCAGATTAACCGAGATATAACATATACACAATATGTGATCATATATAATTATATCTGCTGTCTGCCTTTTTGGGTGGGGACAGTATCCCTTTATGTCACAAACAGAAAATGGGGAACTGCTTGCTAGCGTGTGTGGGTGGGTGGGTGGTTTTGTGTATGCATGGTTGGATGATAGATGTATTTGTCTGTTTATGTATGTCATCACGGGGTTGGGGGTTGGGAGAAAAGACCAATAACTTAACAATGGCGTAGCTGGGCCTTTTTCATGTTGCATTAAGTGTGGATGCAAGGGAGGTAACTTGGTTGCAGAGTTACGGCTAAGATAAGTGGGGGTAACCTCGCCCCGGAAGAGATTTTTTCCACAATCAAAAGCAGATGTTATTGGAAAAAGAAAAAAAAAAAATTTTTTTTTTGTTTCCCCCCAAAGAGTTGCTTCCCTTGAGTAACACAATTCCCAATTTCCAAGTGGATATATTTGAATGACTGGATTTATTTTTGTCCTCTGTTGTAAAGTTGTGTTGGGGATGCATTCACTCGGACAGACAAATATGGACTGTACTATAAAACACATGGACAGACAAACATGGACTGCGCTGTAAACTGATCGCATTTGTTACTCGGCGTTTGATTCAGTGTTCTTATTGCTTTTCTCTTCTTACACCTGAACATTGGGACTGAATTTATTGAAGAAAAAAAAAATATTGCCAAATTATTTCTGCTTTTTATTTTTATTTTTCTAATTTTTTTTTTTTCCTATGATTTTTGGAACGAGGCCATAGGTTTATGTATGTTTTACTAAACAGCATACTCAGAAAGAAGATATATATATATATATATATATATATATATATATATATATATGAAAAAATTTTTTCATTAAAAAATGTAATTGAACATATGAGAAGATAACACAATAGCTTTGATAGAATTAAAAGCCTGTCTTTTTTTTCGTTCTTCTTAAAACATTAGATACACTGTTTTCTGTCATCCCGTGACAAATTTATGGTGTACAATCTGAGGAAGAACAAAAGACGTGCTTTTAATTTCATTATTGCCTTAATTTCTGATTGTTGTTAATTATCCTTCTTGGAGCCTTTGTATGCTGGTTAAACACCGCCATATGTACATAAAACCAAAGATAACTTTTTTTTTTCTCTCTACTCTTCCTTCTGTCTGTCTGTCAAAATTCACTTTGATCAAATTCTATTTTTTTTTTTTTTCATTTAAAAATTTTTTTTTCATTTCATTTTTATGTTTCAACATTCAGTGATATGGAAACCCGTTGAAATTAAATTTGCACATAAACGCACTTGTGTTGTTGTGTGTTTGAAAATGACTTGCGTGTGCACATATATAAAATAGTTGCATTGATGATAAATCTGCAGAGATACATATGAAGAGATCTTTGAGGTTAAATATTAAATATACACCCACACATACTTTGGTTGTTAGAGTCAAAGTGTTTAGGCCGATCAGATAGTATAAGGGTTTGTGTATGTTTTGTTCAGAAGGTCCACGGATGAGCGAAGTGTGTGGACCACTCTTCATTAAGACTAATTTCCTTGTTGTACTCGGCAGCTGATTGAGTACACTCCAAGTGATTAGGGTAGAGGTATCCTAAGTTTTATATCATTCCAACATTATATGGCTGAGAAGGTTGATATTTAGCATTACTAGTTGTGGTAAGAGAAATATGAGGATGATTCACCAAAGGTCTCGACAGGTTTTGTATCAATTCAACATGATACAGCTGAGAAAAATGATATATAAGATATTAGCATCTGATTGAGTTGGAGACATTGAAAAATACTAGTTAACAAAAAAGAAAAAGTATAATTCTATGATAATGAGTAAACGGAATGATTGGGAATACTATTCACTTACTGCCGTGGAATCGGTCAATGTTGTAATAAGCAACTGAAAGGTGAAAATAATTAAAAATTGAAAAAAAAAAACGTTACAATATTATTATAAATTGAATATTGAGGGGAAAAAATATTACGAGCCAAAGGACAAAGCCAGAAAAGAAAACTATCCAATCCAGGTAAGATTGAGAATTTTTTCTTCTTCCCCACTTTTAAAAAGCAAGCTGGCTGACAAGATTCATATAAAAAGATGGACTAAATGCCTACAGGCATTTTTTTTCCCCACATTAAAAAAAAGAAAGCAGATCAAATACGTATGAACAATTCAAGAAACAAAACATAATTTCAATTATTTTCACACTTACATTTTTGGAAGCATAGAATTCTGGGGTCCTGGAACCAATGAATTCTTCAAAGGTGTTTTGAGCTGCTCTTTGTTGACCGTCTAACTCGACTTACAAGCTTTTTTTGCTCTTCATTCTGGGTCATTTGTGAGACTTGCACCAAACTGAAAAAGTTTGGCATATGTCAAACAACTGTTGTTTTGTGTGGGTCAGCCTCACTTATGGCCTGCAATTTGATGTCATCCATCACATCTTCAAGGCTCTCGTCTCCGTTTTGTTGAACTAGCAAGCTTTTTTGCTCTTCATTCAGGGTCATTTGTGAGACTTGCACCAAACTGAAATGTTGGTTTATCTTTAAGCATCAAACTCACTATTCCATCATACGCAGAATGAAGTGAAAAATTTCAAGAAAAAAAAAAATGTCCTGCTTAAAGCCTGAAAAAACATGTCAAAATTGAGATGATGATTAATTTTGGCTGGTTGCCCCTTCTGTCCTGCCAACCATGGGTTCAATTTACATTGTAAGTTTACGCTAAATTAGCCTCTTAGTTGGTGGTCGGCATTTCAAATATAGACCAAACGTGTTCATGTTGGTTGCCAGGACAAGATGGCAAAAACACAAAATTAATTTTAATCTTAATTTTCACGAATTGGTCAGGTTCTAAGCACTAAATTTTTTTTGAAATTCAAGAAAATCTCATTTTCACTCCACTCTTCTGTAAATTAGGGAAGAAAAGATTTCTCTTGTATTTGCAAATCTTCAAATTCTTTTTATCATCCATGATGTACAAGTGACCATAAAAATTGAGGATCAGGTTTATTTAATGTTCGAACACAAAACTGATCCAAATTTTACAACACAGAGAAAACATTAATGTACAATGTTTTGCATATTTCTTCAAAAGACTTTTAAGAGGGTATCCGTTCCCAATATATTCAAGAACTGAATTCATCCCCCATTTGATATACTCTAGAATACGTATTAGAGCTTTGGGCTCATAGGCTATAATCAGAGTAATTACTGTTTCAGCCAATTAACTTATATAACTGCTCTCTCGAGAGACCAAATCCTTTGATAAGACATACAGTTGATCAGAAAAGAATGTCCAATTTTAAATACTAACCATTCAGTCATGGGTGCCAAGATGAGTTTATATCAATTCAGAAACAGTTTTTGGTTAAACTCTTGAATTCATACAAAGAAAATAGAACGTCAATTTCAAGGGAAATGAATGATCAAAATTATATCCCTTTGACAATTTCTTCTTTTTTTTGTTCAATTATTAGAATAGTTCCTCTATTGCTAATGCAATCCAATGAAGTTTTTGAGCAGATTATGAATTTAAGAGTTAATGAAGGTTTTCAAAGAATCAGTGAATTTGATCATGGCGCTATTATGCCTGGACCTCTTTCTCACAGTATATATATATATATATATATATATATATGTTTTGAAGATTTATGAAAAAATTTATTTCACACGTTTCACCTATGCAGCTTTATCAGAAATAATGTTGAAAAATGAAGTTTCAAAAAATAGCGTTCAGCCCATCTTAATGTAGTTACGTCTATTTCTAATGAAGCTCTATTTGTGAAACAAGTAAAATAAAATTATCTAAATATCATAATACTTCCATATTACCAGATTCTATATCCAAATAATGCATATATAAATATATGCACACAAATGAGGTTATATCAAACAGTTACTGTAAAAATGTGATTTAAATGTTTTCAATTCTTTCAAGTATACCGTATTGGGTGGCATAAAAGACTTGCAATCCCCTTATTTCAGCAGAAAATATTAAGAAAAAAAAAAGCATTTTCCTGAATTCCTTTAATTTATCATTCTGTTTATTTTAATACCTTCTCAAAGTTCTGGCCAATGTGGAATGTCAATTCCAGTGGAAATGATAAGGACAATGTTTAGGATTGATTTCAATGAAACTTGCATTTACCTTTATAGCCATTTTTGAAGGGGTGTTGCTTATGTGCTGTCAAACACGGTATCTGGAAAACTTTACAGAAAAAAATCAGAGATACAATCACAAATAAACGAGAACAACTGGAATATCATTTTTCTGCAAAAGCTCCATTGACGTTCATACACTTCTATAGACTCAATGTCTATCTTCAAATCTGATCCGAGTAAACTTGAAAGCATTCAACTCTTAAATTCATATAAAAATATTTACATTTCGAATCGAGGGCAATGACTTCTAAACAAAGTTACTCACTTTCACTTTTACATCATTTTTTTTATTCAATCCACAAAGAGAATGTCAACTTCAAGGAGAATGACTTCTGATTAAAATTATATTTCCGCGATCACATGGTGATTTTTTTTTCCCAATCCACAGTTACTTCCCTTGCACTTTTAGATGAATTTTAAAATGTTTTCTTTTCATTCACAAAGGAGTTCGATTGAAAAGAAAAAAAAAAAAAAAATTCTATTCATTGAAGAGTTCCACTGTATTCAGGAGTGTTTTCAAGCAGTTTATGAATTTAAGAGATTTTCCAAGCTTTGGTGTGCACATACGCAGGTGTGTCTGCAATTTATCGCAGAACTTTGGCCACAAATTCGGAAACCAGTCTGTAAAATCCTTGATCAAAGTTGGAAGAGAATCCACTCTGGGTGCCTGACCGTCCCATGGAGAAACTTCCTGTGGGGGATGTGCTTGGCTGCTGGCTTTGGGTTCCTAGGGAAGGTCCGCACGGAGATACGGGGGTTGTGGTCCCCTTTCGCATGTGTCGGTGCATTGACTGGAGGAATGTATTCTGTAATGGAGAATGGAAAAAAATTAGTTTTTTTTCTTTCAACACTTTTTACATTCAGTTATCAGTTTCAAAGTCAAAAATATGAGGTATGTCTGGGAAATATCGAGTCATTTTGAATATCTCGAGAACTGGTTGTGTGGTCTTGATATAATATGACAACTGGAAGTTTTTTTTTTATTGCATCAACTGTAGTGTGTATAAGATCAAGGAGAATGTGATGAAGCAGATGATGGCAATCTTGAAAGTGGACTTTGCACATTGATTTGAAAATTAGAAGGAATACTGGAATGAGAGTATGTGGTCCCAAGGGGAGTACTTTGGTAGGCTATTTCATCATTGATATTAAATGGCTGGATATTCTTGGGATAAACCTTATATATCTTCCTCTCTCTCTTTTATATATATATATATATATATATATAAACAAACATATAAATATATATATATATAAAAGAGAGAGATGAAGATGCTCTTCCATAGGAATAGAACACTCTGGTGGATGGGAGATATATCCATAAATAAATATATCGCTTAGATTCAGCCTTACTGACCGTCCAGTTCCTTGCGGTACTGGATGGGATAATGGAAAGTCTATAGCCACACCGAAGAGATGTAATACATTGAAACAGCTGTCTGTGTATGACACAATAATCATATATATATATATATATATATATATATATATTAGTACATATGGTACAGATTAATATAATAAAAATGAGGCCTGGAGAGGGCAGAAACAAGAGCTAGTTTGTGTAGTGAATCCACATCCTATTATTTATATATATATATATATATAGTGTATCAGCAGGTGCATTAAAAGTGTCATGTAAGATTTTACAAGTATGAAAATAGAAGAAAGGTGTTGCTAAGACCCAATTCCATACCAGATCTGCACCGAGTTCCCTTTTCAACATCTGCTTGTCCCGCGCTGATAAAGTTGGTTCCTTCAGGTAACGACATGCTTGCGACATGATTAGCAGAAGGGAATTTTCAAGAACAAATAAAACCAGGGTCCTGTAAAGAAAAGATGAAATGGTTAGAGGAGTGAAAATTATAGGCACTTTTGAGATCTGGTAAAAAAAAAAAAATGTCCTTTGGAAAAGAGGAAAAAATGATCTCAGAAAAAGAGAGAAAAAAATTTTTAATAAAAGTAAAAAAAAAAAATACTTTACCAGATAAGAATACCCCAACTAAATTTGTGAATGTAATGCTCTCTTGCTTAGACAATGAATGCAGATAAGATATATTCAGAAAATATTTACCTGTAATTCACTAAAAATGAGACAATCCTGAATGTAAAATGAATCGTTTGTTTACATACCATATTTAACATCTGTACAAGCAAGGAATACCAAAATGACTTATTCCAGAAAAATCACTACTACTAAAAACCACCATACATGTACTTTATTTGATAAATACGAAAAAATAATGGGCTACTGATTGGTGAAAACCTATGTTTCAATCTCAATTAATTTCTGAGTCAAGCTTAAAAAGCATGACGAACAGGTTGGGCTGGTCTATGTCGGGTTGTTTTTCAAAATCTAAATGAATCATCAAAACACACATTATCAAATGGTGAAAAATGCATGCTTCTATCATAGTGAAACACAAGTCGTCACATTAAACAAAGGATAAGGGCCATTAGTTTTAGTGGTATTTGGTTGTGGGTTGGCTGGCTGATCACAGTCTCCCGTATGAGGAGTCTTCTTGCCTACCCAACTAGCATACAGCTTAAAAGTAGCTCTCTCTTCTCATTGATTGATTCTTAAAATAAAGACACCCTGAGTAACAGAGTCAGCAGTAGGGAAATTTGAATTGGATTGTAACAGTTGAGAGAAAGACACCAGTGTGGACAGATCTCTCCCTTGCCAACAGCCAGCTAAACTAAATGAAGTGGCTAGCAGGTTAGTGGCCAGATAGGACGGCAGACTGAATAACCAACCATAAACGAGAGTAGGATTTTAGATACATGATGCTAATCCCTGAAATATACTGTGATAATTTTCCTTTCAATGTTTCTACTTCTGTCCAATTTGAACTCCTCGTTTTATTCCCCCTCTCAAATCTTTGTCCAGCTTTGGTTTTCACTTGTTGTTTTCATCTTTATTTTCCGGAATCTGTTCTTGTGATTTCTACAAACTGTTTAATTCACAATAACTTCTCTTCAGACATGCCACGAAGCAAATATGTTTTCCATGTGGTTATTCAACACTATCTTTAACAGATCCCAAGATATGGGGCAGTTCTGTAACAAACATGGTGATTGAGTTATAGGCAATAAAAAATATATGAAAACGTAAATCATCTCTTGGGATGCCAGAAGTTGTTAACAACCAAAGGATATTGTTTTTTTATAGTTTGGGATATAAGTATGTATATATATATATATATATATATATACATATATATATTTCTTGAAAACAATATGTTTATTCTCCTAACTTGAATGTGATAATCCCACAATCAAGCAATAATGTTATTAGATACAGGTCTGGTTAGTCACTCAATAAAAACCATCTTTTGACATCATGTGTCAAAAAATTGGAAAAGGGGTGATCATTGAACAAGTTACTTTCCTTGGTTTTTGTTGGTAATTGAGAGCTAAAAAAATCTGAATTCTCAAAAATCATGAAGAATATGATTTTGCGGAAAGTTACATTGCAAGTCAAACCCCATACTAAAAAATTATTTATAGGTTTATTATGAAAAAAAAAAACAAAAAAAAAAAAAAACGTTTTTTCTAGATACATATTCAAATTTTCAGCCCTTTAGGTCCAGTGACAAGGCCTGTAAATGTGATACATACACAGTCAGCCAGACCAACTTGAAAACTGAAGAAACCAACGGTAACAGCTTTGGTTGACAGTTTGTAATAAAAGTATTTTTTTCTATGGATGTATTATCTCAAGGATTCAAAATGTCCACTAGAGTCTGTATTTTGCAGTAGTTGGGTGGGTGTCCATATAAAAAATGTATCCAGGATATGAGAACATTGTTTTTTCAAGATAGGGGTTTCATTTAGCAGCCCTTTAGCTCCATTACGTGTGGCCTGTACACGTGATAGATAGAGAGACAGACAGACCAGTTCTGTCGCCAATACATTGTAGGCTGAGTTGTTGGCAATAAAATAAATATAAAAACATGAATCGACTCCTGATATAAGTTGGCATTGATCAATTAAGAAAATGGAAAAAGGGGTGATCAACAACAAGTAACAACTCTTGCCTGCTGGGGTTCGTTTTTTGTTTTTTTTTTACTAAAAAGTCTAAATTTAAAAAAACAAAAAAACAAGCATGAACGCTGATGGACACAAAATGAGGGACCCAAAAAAGATAATGAAGGTCTATTGCAAAAGACTGCAAACCCCAAAGATACGAGTTGGGTTTCTCCACTTACTTTGGTATTACTTGGCTGATAGTCTCATTTCCTTTCTGGGGAGAAGCAGCACGTGGATCAACCTGGGGAAAAACACAGAAAATTAAAAATCAGCATATCTAATTGACATATGAAACCTAATATGAAAAAAGGAAAAAAAAAAACACAATATGAATTAAAAAAATGGTCTGGTTAGTCACTCTGTCACATGACCAATGTCTTCTGTCAACATGCAATTTTGGTGCAGATCCATTAAAAAAATTGGAAAAAAGGGGGCGATCAATGAATAAGTTACATCACTTGCCTGTTGTTGTTTTGGGACTAAATATCAGAATTTTCAAAAAATAAGAGTTAATGCTTCAGGACAGAAACTTACAGACCAATTTAATTTAAATTGTAAATTGAACTTTATTTGGGGAGAGGGGGAAATAAAAGAGAGTCGTTCCTCAACATAATAAAGAGTAAATGTTGAAATTCTCAGTAGTGTGACTTGTACACTTACGACATAGCCAGACTGAACCACTTAAAAACTGAAGAAACCTACATTGACAGTTTTGGTTGATAGTTTCTATTATAAAAAAAAGCATATAAAGAGACATGGAATGAACAAAACAAAACTAAAAAAAAAAGATGAACAGCAATTTGCTGGAACCGAACCTCAGAACCAATGGGTTAACAAACATGTTACAACTACTGGGCTAAGCCATATCACTATCATCTGAATCCTAAATCTTCTTAACCTAAAATCCTGCCGCAGTTGTAGAGTCCCACTTGAACTGAATGAAATGCTCCATGTCAGTGTCTCACCGAACACTTCTCAACTGGCTGATTGGAGGATTGGGATACGAAGTCTAAGAGGATCCTTGATATTCGCCAAACAATTCTTCAACAGAATATCTCTTCAAGTATTCTGAACTTCATATATCCATTACAAAAGTTTCAATAACTTGCCATCAGTCAATAATAAAACAACCGTAGCATCAAAATTTGAAGTTATGTATAAAAATTCCATCATAGAATAAATATGGTCAGAATAAATGATATCGTTGGCATTTTCCATTTGAAAACATATAAAATAGAGTCAAGAGACATCTAGATTCTCCAGAATCTAGATGTTTCTCTACAAAGGAATTTCTCTAAAGAGTTTGTGTGAGTACTGGATGATTGGATTGGCTACTGTCTATGATTTAAAGAAAGAAAAGGAGCAAATTTTTCAGTTTTTGTTGAGCAAATGGCTCTTACAAGTTACTTCCTGTACTTAGCGATCGCCAGGTCCCAAGACCTACCAGATTACAAAAAATTGAACCTGTAATAAGAAATTACCTTAGGCAAGAATGTCATACACATATTGATACAGGCTAGAAGGGTTCCAAATGTTGGCTGGGCATCTTGATCGATGGAAGGAGCGTTGAAGCCAATCGCTAAAAAGGGGTCATATCGGCTAACATCCATACTCTGAAATTAGAAAGAGTTATCAATTTTACAAAACTCATTCGGTTTTTGTTCTAACTTTTTTTTTCTGTCAATTATTCTTTTGACTTTGTCTCATCCAGAAGAAGCCGTTTATCATTTTTATAATCAGTCAAGCCGTTCCCAATAACTCTATTTGAAATTAATTAAAAATTATACGAAAATATTCATATTAACTTTTTACAATGTAATCAGCTGGAGTAAACATGCAACACTGAAGTGTCTATACAGACTTTTCCCTCCAATAACAACCTCTTTAAAGAGAGAAAACTGCCTTGCTTCAATGAGGATGAACTTGTGAATGATATGTTGTTATGGCACCCCCAACACCTGGAACTATCTCAGTTATCACACCCTAACTCACGTACATTGATCAACTTGCTGATGACATTGGATATCCTCCAGAAGATCTCCCTTCTATGATAGAGGGAATATTTCAGACAAATCCGAGAAGACTTTCCAACCTTGTGAAGATGAATGTAATGCTGTCCATAACAATGAATGTAGATTGTTAAATTTCAATATTATTTGCATAATCTTATCAACCAGTTATTGCTGTCTAAAAGAGCCAGTTCCAAAGTGATCACAATAAGTGGTTTCCTCTGAGGGAATTTAACTCAGGACTTTAATAATGATGAAGCAAAAATGTGTCAGAGAGACTTGAAAATCAAACATGAAGATTTATGCAAAGAGAATTGATTACAGGTACGCAATCTCTTACCTAAAATTCTGAAAATTGACCAGCTTAAAATAACCAAACTTTTTTTTCTATGGATGTTGTCTGAACACCAAAGCTTATGTTTGACACCAGATATGTCTGGATGTAACACATGCTCAACCAAGGTTGTCTTGTAGGCCTTAGAACAGTAGAAGTCATTATTTTGCAATGGCTTTATCTCAACAAATGCCATACACCATAACAAATGCATATGTGTTTCAGTGCTCCTATTAGTCAGATGTGCCTCTGCTGCTCACAGCTATTTTGATAATTTTTTGACTTTGAAGACTTTGAAATTGTTAAAAGGAGCTGCAGGTCCCCCTTTAGGTGACTTTGAGAAGCAGAAACGGAAGCATCTGTCACCAGCACCAATATTCCAGCAACTGATGGTTGATCGTCTCTTTTAAGAACGTTTATCATCAAATCAGAAATAGGTAAGAAATTTACCATCACTGGCATTAATTAGATTTACTTCAGATTCAAAATCAGTGAAAACTCAACTCCCAGATTCTCTCCAGAGCTTGTCTGATGTCTGCAAATGGAAACCACCCTTGAATTAATGAGTCAACTCACCTGATCCATTAGCATCTCACACAGGTCGGGTGTGAACTGACGAAGAGATGACAGGCAGATTCCTATGATACTCAAGATGCTAGAGAGACAAAACAAAACATTCAATCAGGATAAGTACTCAAGATAATAGACATGAGCTTTTGATAAAGATGGTGTCCAAAACATCTACATTCTTTTATAAACTTCATTCTGACAATCACAGCTTTTAAATAAATAATCCACATACATAAAACACAATGTGTGTATTTTGAGTGTAACTAGATGGCGCCATGAACTACAAAGCAATTAATATGACGTGAATCTTTGCAAGGCAACAACAAATACAAGAATGTGAACAATCATTTTTTTATGAGTAAAACTTTTTCAATGATCATACAAATATTACAATCTGATCCTAAGCAAAAAAGCCAAGGACTAACACTTTGATCAGAGTGTGTAAATTCGTATCTACTTGCTTCCCCACAAGAGCAAGATGTCACACAAGGTTGGTTTAATTCGGGGCCCCAGACACGGGAAGTTAAAAAAATTGCTCTATTCCCAGCAAGTGTGTTGCGAAGGTGTCAGGGTGAGCCCGAACCTTTCCTTTTAGTTCAATTGGAAGGTGCTGCCCTGGGGCTTACTGATCCCCCTCAGGACTGAGCAAGGTAATTTTTGAAGCCACAGGATGTATCCTAGGCCTCTGCGCTTTCAAATACCGAGCCTCTGTAAGCCATCATCGGCCAATGTATTGTACTGGCACAAGGCTAACACAGAATGTACAGTAAGACATTCTGATCCTAGGCAGAAGTGCCAGGGAGCATGAATTTGACCCTAGGCAGGACACATTGATACCTTCGTCACATTGTGCCAAAACAAGATTATTTTTAAGGAAATTTTTTCGCTTCTTCTTTATCTGCAATCCACCCACAGCACCGTATCCCTCATATCCATTCAGCTTTTTGTGTCCTAACTCCTGTTTTGAGGTCAGCAAAATTATATTGGTTGTTCACCGTGAACTAACAAAAATGAGCTGCATTCGAATCCTTGATGGAATAACTCAGCCAACAGCATGAATAGAGAGTGGATCCTTCAGGGACATATCGTATTATTTCTTTCCTTGTAATTTAAAACATTCTTCTAGTTCTTATGATCTATAAAGTCTTTATTGTTTTTTTTCCCCCCAAGAGATTCATTAAATTTCCTTTCTATTTCTTTCTACCTTCTTTCCTTCATTGCTTTCTGTCTATTCTTTTAGCAAAACCCACTACTACTTCATTGTCTGTATGCCACTAATTGCGCCTTCTTACTCCATTTTGGAGATCACATCCGTTCCGTTTTTCGTGTGCTAATTCCTGTTTCAGGTTTGACAAAATCACATTGAGGGTTCCCTGCAAAGCGATGGAAACTTGCTGTATTCAAATCCTCAGTGGAGTAATTTTACCAACAATATAAACAGATAGCAGGTCTTTCAAGGAAGTGTTTTCACAGTTCAATAATAACAAATATCAGCCTGAGGACTTAAAACACAAAGAGCTGAACGGATGTGGAGATTGTCAAAATGGGGGCGCAAAGCACAATGAGTGGTGTACAGAAAACAAAATAAATATTGACTTTTCTTACTCCCAAATTAAAGAACTTGATTATTGAGCAAGAAAGAGGAGAGGGAAAAAAAAATGGCTGAAGTAAAAATGAAGATTGTGCAAACTTTTTCTGGGTTTTGAGGCATTGGGTTGATGGCTGTTCTAAGTCATCAAGGCTGGAATGTTGAAGGAAGGCAGAAATTGGGGTCACAAGTTGCCCCTGTCGTTTACTGTCAAGGTCCTCTCGGGCTGATCCCGTGTGCTGCAAAAATAAAATGAAATAAAATTTGTAACTCAATAGAAAACACCATATGACCAATGTCATTTGGCACTTGTTGGGGATGATCAATCAAGATGTTGGAAAAAAAAGGAGTGATCAATGAATAAGTTACATCTCTTGCCTTTTGTCGGGCAGTAACCACTGTTTTCAAAAAACATGCAGGCACAAACAGAGGGACCAATTTAGCATGAACGTACATAGTAAATTGAATCCCCACCAAAAACTTATTTAGAGGGGAATTGTAAAAAAGTTTTTTTAGACATAATTGAGAGTAAATGCAGAAAATTTCAACCCTCTAGTTCCATTGGTCTGTCCTGTGCATATGATACACACATAGATGGTCAGACCAACTTGAAAACTGAAGAAACCTATTTTGACAGTTTTGGTTGATTCCTAATGAATAAGATAAATAATCTCTGCTTTAACTCTTAAATCCATAAACCACTTGAAAGTGTTCAGAATTGTCAGAACTCTTCAATGAATAGCATAACAGTGGAATTCTTCTGTGAATTGGATTGAAAAAAAAAACAAACAAAAAAACAAAACAAATTCACTGAATTGTCAAAAGAAAACAATTTTAATCAGAAGTTATTCCCCTCAAAATTGACATTCTATTTTCATTATATGAATTCGAGAGTTAATGACGAGAGAAGAAAAATCTCTTGTGAAATGTAACATTGGCAAATTGTTCATGAAAATGAAAAAAAAAAAATGGAAAATTTAAAAGAATGTCCAGATTAAAAAAGACTGAGTAAAAGTACAGTATTTGACAGGATAAAAGCTCCTCACAGAATTGGGTCAGAAGGGAAATGTAACATTCATTGTCCAGAATTTAAGGAGAAATAAAAAAAAATTACACAAGAACCATAAGTTCAACGATGCATCTACAATCCGTGGTAGTAGTAATAGAATGAGGAAGAGGAGGAAGAACAAGTAGTCAGCCTTTGAGATGATTGATTTTCATACTTGTATAATATTGTGATATGGGATTATTCTGCAAGTATTATTTTCAATAAAAATTGTAAATGGCATTTTTTAAATAAAAAAATCAGGACCTTGGACTTCTATTATGACATCATTAGAAGGTAGTAAAAAAATTGATTGGAATAGATTTCTCTTAATGATATCACGCCTCTTCCTTCCTTTCTATTTCTATTGTTTAATATAACTGGGTCCAACTGATAGACAAACCGAAAAGCGTCTAATAGAGTTGTGTGGACATATTGGAAAACCTGGATGATAAACAAGAGGAATTCAAGGAATGTTATTTTTTTTTCTTATAATTCTCTGCTCAAATGAGGGGGGGGGGTCTTATATGCCATCAAAAATAGGAGAGAAAAATTGTAATTTATATTCATCTCACCTCCAGAATGTGTTGCAAGTAACGTGGCCGTACCAGGAGAGATACAAAAGTCTGGCACATATATACTAAACTGGTCTGAAAAGAAAAAAAAAAAAAGAAAAAAAAGAGATTTAATTATTCACTCAATAGAAACCATCATGTGACCAACGGCTTTTGGTAGCATGTCATGTTGGGGATGATCAATTAAAAAATAGGAAAAAAAAGGTGATCAATGAATAAGTAACTTCTCTCAACTTTTGTTGGGTGGTGATCACTAAAAAAAGTCTGAATCTAAAAAAAACAAAACAAGCATAAACACAAACTAAGGAACCAATTTAGAATAAATTTACAATACAAATTGACCCCCCCCCAAAAAAAACTGTTTGTGGAAGGTATTTTCAGGACATAATGAGATAATGTTTAAATTTTCAGCCCTCTAGATCCATACACATATTATTGATGAATTAAATGGGATTTTAATCTTCAACGTTTATTTTATCTTGCAGGCACGTTAAGTGCTCCACTCTTACAATGAGTAAGTTAAACTTTCACACAAATTGACAACTTTAATTTTATAATCACTTTTGTAAAACTCAACCAATTTCAATAAGATTTATATCTACTAAAGACCATTATTGTCAACAACCTTTTCTAATTACACAATCTCCTCTCAATAGATACAAATTTTTAGAGAATTTTTTCTTCAATTTTTATATAACACAATGCATGCTTGAACAGTGCAAATCTTTTTTTTTTAACGTTCTTATTATTAGAAAAAAAACAAGGATTCTCCAATTTGTAAATATATAATGAGAGTTTTAGTGTTAGAAATAATAATGATTTTGAAAGTCAGGCACAAATGATTTATATCAGAAAATGAATAAATAATTTTTTAGTTCATGTGTCTTGGTGGCACAGTTGGTTAGTGTATTCATTTCATAATCAAGAGATTGGTGGTTTGAATCTTCCTGGGAACATATTTTCTCTTGAACAATAGTTATCAAAGTTAAGGATGTTGTGTGTGCATATCATATTAAAGAAAACAGGACCAGTAAAAAAAACATATACCTGCACAACGTATTGATATAATTGAAAAAATTAAAAAATACAGAACTAGAATATTTTAACATAAAATAGACAAAAAATATCAATGCGATTGCAAAATAGAACAATCTAATTTTATCAAGTTTACTTACATTTGAATACAGGCTTCTATAAATCACTATTTAGTGCTACTGTATCAGTATTTCTTCATCCATTTTATGTCAAAATATCCTTTTTCAGGATTTAAAAAATTTTTTAAACTATATTTAAACATTGTGTAGGTAGGCATTTTTCTTACTGGTTAAAATATTACTTTTTTTTTTCAATTGAAAATCATCTAAATAGTAATTTCTGACACCTAGATGCAACTGAAAACATTTGAACAGGGGTCACTGAGCAAGGGACATAATTCAAATTTTGGCATGTACATCAGTCAGTCAGTGATGACAATTGATGCTAGTGAAATCTAAAGAGTGAGCTTACTTACCATGAGTTTGCTCAGAACTTTCGGAAGATGGAACTTCCAGTCTCGGGCATAGAAAGACATTTGGTAGATAAAACGGCACGTGGCATGAGCCTCTTTGAGGACAGGTTCTGTTAGGTTGATGCGAGCCAATTCTAATGACTGAAACAAGAATCAAGTTCAAGATGAGAGAAAGGTAGTAGCTAAAAATCAAACGTCATTTTGTAGAACCAAGCAAACCAAGTTAGAGTAAATGTACATAGACGTAAATAGTCAAACAATTCATAATACCAAAGCTGTGGAGACGGTACTCAAAGTCTCTATTCTCCAGACACTAATCTCTCTCTCTCTCTCTCTCTCTCTCTATATATATATATATATATATATATATATAGAAAACAACTGATGATCCACACTAAAAAATTCACACGTGGTACCACAATAGTATCTAATTCTACGTAAAACATAAACCTTTTGAAAAGCTTACATAAGTTGCATTAAAAGATATTTGGAAATAGTTGACTGAAACAATATTCTTTTATATCCTTAGTGTTTAAAGCTGTAAAACTTTTTAGAATATATATATATATATATATATATATATATATATATATATATATATATATATATATATGTATGTGTGTGTGTCTTTGCTGTGTGGATAAGAAATTTTAGAGAAAAAACAGAATAAAAATTTTTGTGATGTATCATCAGTTTTTCTCTAAATTTCTCTTCATCTTCCAACTGTCAAATTACCGAAATATATATATATATATATATATATACATATACATTTACACACACACACACCAAAGACCTATCAGAAAAGTATCCAGCCATCTTGAATATCTCAAAAAGCAGTTATGCGGACTTGACGTAACTTGGCAATTATTTAGAAGGGATTTCATTGCGCATGTGAGAGCAGACTTTCTCCCGTAGGATTACTCAATAGTGAGACATCATTGAGTGAGCTTGTGTACTGTGTGACTGTCACATTTGCAATGACCGAGTCTGCCTATTCTTCACATCACATCAGAAGTTGCAGGGTGCCAAATCTGAGGGTGTGGATGACAGACTGAGGTGATGCAACATGTTGCCCCACCAAAAAAAAACTAAAAAAAGTCATGAGACAGACTTTTTCGGTCTTTGTGAACTGCCAGGTAATAAGAATGTAACAAAGAAGTCCACGGCTAAATACTGATTATTATAGCAAGTATATTTCAACTTGGTCAAAAGTTTGGCATAGAGCCATTATTTTCATTGAATGGCTTAGACAGGGTTGTTTTTTTTCACACAAATAATATCATAAATGGATTCTTCAGTAGTTAATAATCGATTAACAAACGAGAATTATGGATGATTTTGTTCATATTTTGATGTCCTGATGATGATGAAAATAGATGTTGATGTATTAACAAAATATCATAAATCACTGTTCACTCATTCGTAAACCATAAAGCAAAACAAACTTACCTGTAGTAATCGATCTTGGTGGACACCAATAAAGTCTAAAGCTTCTTTAAGGAAGGAATACTTAAGTATGGTCAGCATAGATGCATAAAGATCAATACTGAGACAAAGGACGTTGTCCCAATTCTGGTTATCAGGAACATTTCTCTCCTAAATGAATATAGCAAAAACATCAAAGACTTTAAAATTGTTGGGGGCGGAAAAGAAAAGAGAAAAACATCTGTTTTAAAACCTCATATTCATAACATATTTTAAAAAATGTTAATATAACTGTTTTGTTTTTAAATCCCTGAAATGGTTACATGTTGAACAACTGATGATCCCAACAAGAGAAAATTTACACACTGTATCATGATAACGAAATATATGTAACTCTGAAGAGAAAAAAACATCTGAGAAAATTACATAAAATACATTAACAGATATTGAGAAATAAGTAATTGAAGTGACATTGGAAAATCTTTTTAATGTCTAGTGTTCAGAGCTGTAAAGC
Source organism: Thysanoteuthis rhombus (assembly GCA_963457665.1). Classification (NCBI taxonomy): domain Eukaryota; kingdom Metazoa; phylum Mollusca; class Cephalopoda; order Oegopsida; family Thysanoteuthidae; genus Thysanoteuthis; species Thysanoteuthis major. Next base: position 22,160,791 of record OY735240.1, on the reverse strand, counting down.
TTTCTATACTATGTATATATATATATATATAAATATTAAAAAATTGATATATGATCTGACAGAAGTGATCATAAATTGTATTATATCATATTGAAACTCTAGTTGAAATGATCACCCATTATCACATGATAAATGTATCATTTAGCTTAGACAACATGAATAGAATAAACAATTAAAGAAAATCAGTCGCAAGTTCGATTCCTACACCATCCCTATTTTCTTTGATTGTTTATTCTATTTATGTTGTCTAGACCAAATGATACAGTCACCGTGTAATAACGGGGGATCATTTCAAATAAAGTCTCAATATGACATAATTATATAATTATATATATATATATATATATATATATATTTATAATCATACATATCCATTATGAGCTACCATAGCAATGCTCTTCTAACTCTGGAATGGGGCATTCTGGCGGGTGAGGAATCGTGCATAAGTAAATATATCACTTAAATTCGGTGGTCCTACTGACTGTCCAGTTCTGCTCAAGGCAGGAGTAAAATGCTAGCCTCTGGGTCTGAAGTAAAGGTTTCGCCCCTACCTCATGGTACTGGAAGGGATAATGGATAGTCTATAGCCACACTGAAGAGTTCTAATACAATGAAACAGCTGTCTGTGGAAGACACAATTATCAATTATATATATATATATATATATATATACATACACATGAATAATGTCTTACCCTGTTTGATGATAACAGCTTTTGTTGTAAATCTTCCATACTGTACAATGAACTAATCGACAGGCACAGGTGGTTCGCAACTTCTGCAGACATCAGGATCTTTGCACCCTGAAAATATGAATGCAAAATAGATTGATAAATAAGAATAAAGTTTATTATAAAATCATCATTCAAGAAAATAAGGACAGCAATTAAATAAATGTTAATATTAAGTAATCCAAACATATTATAATTAGCAATGTGCAATTGTCTTCTGTCACACTAAGGGATACAACTGACTTACAACATAGAATTTCATTCATGTTCTAAAGATGTAATAAAAAAGCTGAATGTAAAGAGTAATATAAAAATATAAAAAGTAATAAAAATCCGAACGTGGTCAACAGAAAACTATTCTCCAAGCTCAGTGCAATGCAAATCTCTATTATCTACGTCTATAAAATGCAATGTGTATAAAAGGCCATTCTCTAAACTCACTGCAATGCGAATCTCTATTACCTATGTATATAAAATGCAACATGTATTCATATATTTCTTGTGGGCATGGATAAACTAGTTGACTTATAATTTAATGTGATTGCTGCCATGAACAGCATAACTCATCTCAGCAAGTCATTAGTGCCACAAATGAAATCTTGTGTGTCATTGAGTGCAGTGCCACGGATGGAATAACTTGTCAATGATAATACAGTTGCGCAACCCTTATCCAACACTCTGAAAACTGAAGTATTGTAATTTACAAAATTTTCAAAAGCCAACAAGGGACATAACTCATTTTAACTCGAGTAAAAGTTTAGTTATCTTCCTTTAACTCCTCAGAGACGTAAAGGTATATTTCCACCACTAACGGTGAAAGACAAAATTTTCTGTGTAAGTTCATGCTAAACTAGTACGTGTCCCAGTTTTGTTTTTTTTTTAAAATTCAAACTGTTCCGTGATTCAACAAAAGGTGAGAGAAGTAACTTCTTCATTGATCACTAACCAACATGGCAGGCTGTCAAAAGACGGTGGTCATGTTATAGTTTCTACTGAGTGACTAACCAGACCAGTATATGTATTTATGTTATTCTATTTTATGTTTGAGTATAATACTACCTCCTATTCTGACATCGATTTTTTTATATTGAATTTCTCACATTAAACCAGAGTAAATATATCATATAATAAGCTGAATTTAGAGTTAGAAATTATATTTTCTCCTGAATAGAGAGAGAGGTAAATCTAGAGTTTCATAGATTAAAAACAAAAAATTTTGATAACGACATATATTCTTAGTTTTGAGTTAAGCATAAATAACTTAAAAAAAAATCTAAACCATATATGGGTTACCTTTTTGATCCAACTGGCCACATAAGTTGTTTTCTATTCTAATTTGGGCCACACATTCACTTAAAAAATGTTGATCGTATTACAAAGAGTTTACTTAATTTCTATTTTAAACATGAATTACAATTGAACAACCGTAGCCATTAAAGATGGAAAAGGGATCTACCATTCTTTACATGAGGATGTGTCTGCGAGTTTACATGTTCTAGCACTCCTGGCCATACTGTTTTGTCAACAGACCCCTTCTAAGAATTTTTATTTCTATTTTGGCAAGGGGAAAAAAAAAAAAAAAAAAGACATAGGCATTTAAAAAAAAAAAACTTTTTTAGGGCCTCATTCTGACGGTTTTATTAATGACATCTTGATTCTCAAGAATCTAGATGTTCCTTTCTCTATTTTAGATGTTTACACAGTGATGTCATAACTAGAATTTATTCTGACCATATTTATTCTTCAACAGAATTTTTTTTTTTGCATGACTTCAAATTTTGATACCATGGTTGTTCAATTTTTGGTTTTTAATCCATGAAACTCTAGATTCACCTCCCTCTATTTAGGAGAAAATCAATAAAATTGATAATAACTTGCTATCACAATTAACTGTGATAGCAAGTTATTATCTTATTGATTAGTGAAGCCAAAACAAAAGTAATTTCACAATATAAATTATAAAATTGACTTTCTGAGAAAAACTAGATGAGGTTTTGAATAAATGCCTAAATTGACTGTGGGCAACAAAAAATGTTGCTGCTGGCCAAATTTGGCCAACAGGTCTATAGTTATCCATATGTGATCAAAACAATGAATATACCTATACTTCTGAAGAATAAAGAAACACTCTCACCTGTTCGGTCTTAGAAATGGTCAGAAGGAGGGTCAGTGCCGAGTCGACAAATGGCAATCCTTGTTTGGCCTGGATTATTAAAAAAATAAATGAGATTTTCAGAAAATTCTTACCAAAAAACCACGAAAAACAAAAACATCAAGATACCCCCCGACCCCAGAGAGGATGAAAGTAACTCTGAAAAACAAAGTTGTAGATAATTGACATTCAAATAACCAAACGAGAAAGCATGGTTGATTATGTTGATATTTCAATGTTTATTCACATCATCATGACAACATTAAGCTTTGATGTGGTTCTTAGTTATTTATAGCAGCCTGTGGGCCCAGGAAACTGGAAAATATCTTGATGGGACCCTTTACATTGAGACCACCTTTAATGGTAGAATATTTATGTATGAATATGTAGCTTAGAATAAGATTAATTTCACAATTTTTCCTTGCTTACTGAAACATATTTCATCATTTTTAACAATTTTTTCTTCTCTGATGTGATTGTTCATAGTTGTTATATAATTAAATTTTAAAGATTCACTTTTGTTTTCAGTTCTGTAAAGTGAGCTGCAATATGTAAGTTACTTAATAGAATGCATTGAACTTTAAATTGTACGTTCCTTTATTTAAAAATAAGCAACGTCATGATGACAAATAGAAACACGCATTCAGTAAGTTAAAAATAGTAAAAACTTGATTACAATCCATACTATTAGATGAGTTACTTGAATGTTGTATGCTAATGAGCATCAAAAAAGATTCACATGCTGAGATAAGTGGATGATGATATTTCTTTTTTTTACAAAAACACTCATTACAGTTTTCTAAATAGCTTGATTCGTGTATAAAATATTCAGATGGTTTGCTTTAAGATTGAGATTTTAATTCGTATAGTATCTATGATATCTAATAATAATAAATAAAATATCAAAGAATTGTAGCATTTTATTTGCCTATTTAAAACCATTTCTCTTGATTCCTTTGCTAAATTTTAGGATTAGGTGAGCCTTTCTACACATTTTCCCAGGAGAAATTTTATGCCTAGTCTATCTCTGATAACAGCACATATATACAAATAATTAAAATCTCTTTTGAAACTACCAGGATATATATATATACCTTGAGTTTCCTATGATTTGCTGGGACATATACATACATATATATATATATATATATATATATATATCTCCTGTGGATCTGGATCTCTTTTAGTACTTACAAGACACATACTTCCTAGTAAACACACATGGAGAGATCACAAGACAGCACAGTACATCCGGGGAAAGACAAGAGTCAGAGACATCAGAGAATCCATTAAAAATCAAAAATGGCAGTGGGCTGGCCATGTTGCACGAATGGCGGACAACCGTTGGACATTGCGACTCACAACATGGATCCCCCGAGATCACATGCGCAACCGAGGCTGACAGAATATTAGATGGAGAGACGAGCTAGACAAATTCGGGAGATACTGGCTCCATGACACCCATGATAGAGAAGTGTGGCAAATCCTGGGAAAGGTCTATGTCCAACGACAGACGTTAAAAAGACTGATGATGATGATGATGATGATGATGATGTGTCTTGAAAATTAAAGTAAATGATATTTTCCATTTGATATTTTTCTTTTACAGTCACAGACGATTCTGAACAAATTAAACCACGATAAAATAATTGATCTTCAGAAACGCAATAGAGCAAATGAAGCCAAAGAGCGTACGTGGTGTATCCTACCTTAATCCAAACTTGGAGAGTGGTCAGCAAAGTGGGGATCAATAAATGGTTATGCAGTACAGGAATCCAAAGGCTCGGCTCGTTCAGGTTTAAGATGATTTCTTGCAACAGAAGGACACTGACCCTCAGCAGCTGAGAAACAAAGAGCAAAAGGCAAAGATTACAAAATGATGAAGAATGAAAAGAGAATTTAACTTTTAAATTCATATAAAAAAATCGAATATCAATATCAAGGGGAATAACTGTCAGTTAAAATCATCTCCTTTTGAACAATTTTTTCTATTCAATTCACAGAAGAGTTCCATTATTTTTCAAAACTATTCATTCTTGAGATGCACTGGTCTCACTGAAGCCTGCACCCAGTATCACAAGACATGCCCTCTTAAGGGATACTCAAGGGGAAAGGAAAAGAGGTAGACCAAGAAACACTTGTTGATGCAACCTAGATGCAGACATGGAGAGACATACTTGAGGACAGCTTGGGAAATTGGCCTGGGACCAGAATGTCTGGAGAGTCTTTATTGGCAGCCGATGTCCGAAACTCGGCAACAAGCTTCGATTGAGATCAATAGCATAGAAAAATGACAGGATTATTTGTGTTCAAATCGTTACTTCTGCCTTGGATCAAACTGTCGCTCATCTAAATCTATCCAAAAAAAAGTTATAAATTCTTTCACTTCATCTCTTTACAGATTGATTTTGTCTTATACAGAATTGAAATTATGAAAATTTCAAACTGTAAATGGACCTTATAAAGACCCAGTATAATAAACAGGCCAACTCACCTTTATTCTGGTTTGTTGCTTGTCTTGTAAAATGGCAATTGTGTTTGTGGGGTCTGCATTGTCTATGCTCTTTGCTTTGCCTTGAACAGGAAATAAGTTTCTCACACATTCCAACAACATCGAACACACGACTCTCAAAAGTGAGATCAGGCATTGGTCAGAAACTGCAAGAGATTTCCAAACAAATGGTCTTTGAAATCATATAACGATCATATGAATGAAGTAAGAAATGTTACATGAAAACATAATATGAAATTAACAACAGAAAAGAATATCCTCAGCTTAGTGAGTATTGGGTTTAGTTTTTAATAACTGTAAAGAGCACACGAGATTCCTTTACTTCACAGTTGTTAAATGATTAATTGGATGTTTTTTTTTAAAATTTCCTTCTCCACACTAATCTGTAATTTTTTGCTTAAAGAGTAATTTATTCATTTCAAATCATAGCTGCTCAACTGCCAAGTAGTTAGAGACGCAAAAAAAGTAATTGATGAACCGAATTCAAACTCTGACGGAGAAAGTTTTTTTCTTCTTTTGATTTTACATGTTTTCAATTGATTTGACCTTCATAACTTCTTTGAAATTTGTCAGTTTGAGAAAAACATTTTTTTCAGGTTCCAGTGGGTTTTCTCTATACAATATAATTATAATGCTTATCTAGACCCTTACTTTCTGTTCATTATAGGAAAATGTAGATGCAAATTTCTCTCGTAATCAGTGCTTATATAATTAATACAGCATCTCTTTTATAAAGAAGTAAAGTATGTACTTTTGTACTCTTATAAATTGATTACATAGTATCACAGAGGAAAAACAAAGGCAGTTTCAATTAACCCACAGCATACATTTCTAGGTAGGATTTTGCAAAAAAAAAAAAGAAGTTTTTTGTAGGGTCTGCGTTCATGCTCACAGGAAAAAACTTGGTTTATTTTTGAAGAAATCAGTAAAAGCAACGGTACACCAGTGTTTAGAAATGCGGTGAATACAATTGATAGACTGAGTTCAAAATCTGGTGGGGAAAATTTATCATTTTTTTCCCTTCAATTTCATGTACTTTCCATCTCTTGGACTTTCAAACCTTTTTGAAATTTGTCAGTTTTTAGAAAATAAATACTTGAAGGTTTTATAAGAAAGGATTCTTTTTACAATGTAGCTATAATGCTAAACTAATCTATTACTTTCCATTAGTCACAGGTAAATACAGACGTGAATTCTTTTTCTCTCGGTGCTTATTCTAGTTTGGCAACATTTTTTGAGGAATCAAATCCTAGCCTGACACAAAAACATGTTTTTTTAAGAGCAAAAACCCTAATCCAAACACAACAAAACATTGGCACAATTTAAATCCAAAACTAGTTTGCATATCAAAACAGACAAATGCCAAAAGTGAGCTAGTGAATTCTCAGTTTAAATAAAAATTAATTTTTGAAGGTTTTAGGTGGGGGGGGATGGTACCCATGCCCACGTGGATCTGGAGGCGCACCTTCCTACCCTTTTTTGATTTAATGAAATCTCTATAAAATGTCATTTGCTTTCCAGTTTTGTTAGATTTGGAGTAGGCCCAAATCTGGCAATGCCAGGTATCCCAGCTAGTAAAGAATAATTTGGAGGTGGATTAATAATATAATATGATTAATAGTATAGAGAAAAAATAGGTATGTTAATCATATGAAAAAATTATATTACTGAGAAAAGAAAGGATGTCATGTCAATTATATAATAATAATAATGATAATAATAACAATAACAATAATTATAAGAAGAAGAAGGTTAGTTAATCCATGTTGTACTTACTGTTGACATGTTCTTGGTTTGGTAACTGTAGCAAAGTGGTCAGTGATGCAACAAGTCCAATCTGGACAGCAGGAATAAGGCATTCTTTGTTGCAAAAACTAGTGTTTAGGGCCACTTGCAGGTCTTCAAGAATGTCTGACCATTTGTTCATAGAGCTGGAAGAAAAATAAATATAATCCTTGAAAATCATAGCTTGGTTTGTTTAATAGTATACTATTCCCTCTCCCCACCCAGGGTACTATACACACTTGCTTATTCATAAAATGGGTAATTACATAAGTAATGTCCGAAATCTGATAGCAAGAGATTGAATCATATTTTTTTCACTATTCTAAAGTGCCGGAATCAGGGTTTTCCAAATTGTCTGTCACAAAATCAAGTGTAATTCTGTACATCTTCCAGAAAATCCATTCATCATCAGTCTTTTAACGTCCATCGTTAGACATAGACCTTCCCATGGATTCGCAAGATCTTTATATCATGGGCATTGTGGAGCCAATACTTTCTGAATTTGTCTAGTTTGTCTCTCCATCTTGTTTTCTACCAGCCTTGGTTTCACATGTGATCTCTGGAGATCCATGTTATGAGTCATGATGTCCATTGGTTGTCTGCCATTCCTGCAACATGACCAGCCCATTGCCACTTGAGTTTTCTAATGGATTCTATGATATCTCAGACTACTGTTTTCTCCTTAATACATTGTGCTGTCTTGTGGTCTCTCCATGTAAGGTTAAGCATGATTCTCTCATGTGCATGTTATACGGTTTTCACTTTGAGGGTCAGTCTCTTGGTTAGGTTCCATGTTTCAGCTTCATAGTTAACTCTCTGGAGGATGCACTCTTTGTTTACTCTTCTTTTTGGGGGCTAATGAGATTTTATTGATCTTGACTGTTAAGATAATTTTCCTGACTTAGTTGAACTGCTTGACTAACAAAACATGTAGCAAAAATATATACTTTTAAAAAGTATGTTACCAAAGCAAAATGTTTGGAAAGTCATCTGCAGCAACTTGGAAAGGTACCTCAACTTGAAAAACTAGTTCTGTTCCCAATGATTTGAAAGAAGCCAAACTTGAAACCGATGCCCGGCAGAATATGAGATGGTGAGATGAATTGGATAGGTTAAAAAAATACTGGCTCTTTGACGCCCATGATAAGGAGGTGTGGCTAATCCTGGGCTAGGTCCATGTCTAACAACGGACGATAAAAGACTGATGATGATGAACCTTAAAACTAGGATAGACATCTTCACTCTCATAAATGCCTCCCATCAGTTGTTGGATAGATTAGGGACTGAGGATGAAAAATGGATATTTTACAATGTATTAAATGATGTACATGATGGTTCAGTGGAGGTGAAAAGAAATAAGAAATCTTTGTCTCATGTGGTTGAAAACAAATGACCAAAGTGCATACTCACCCGACCCAGCTTGTCATGACTGTAAAATACGTGGCACTAGCAATACAGGCCAACTTCAGATTATACACAGAGATGTTGTCTTTCACCTTGAAAAATTGAAGAAATGAATAGTATAAGTATGTATGTATATGTATATGTATATATATATATATATATATATATATATATATAAACAATTGGGATGTTTCATCATATCAGGATATTTTCTAGATGTGTTAACATTGTTATAAATTCACTATAAAAATCTTTACATTATACAGAATGAATATGATTAATATAAATATCTTAATATGATTTTTAGTTCATTTTGAATAGTATTTTGGACTGACTAATTTTGATAACATTATCTATAATTATAAAAAAATGGCCTCTTCTATATTAAATACCACTGCTTGCTTATAAACAAGCTTAGCTGCTTCAGGGTCAAACTCCTTTCCTATCTCTATCCCGACTGAGGATGATTATTGCAACTTTTGTATTGCACACGGATTTTTGTAGATATGTAAGATTTGTCAGTTTGGCTCAGTCAGTAAGAGAGCTACCTGCCAATCACTCGGTTGTAATTTCAAATCATGGAAGGGAAATATTAATTTTATGAATCAGTTTGGTTCAACATGACAGGACAGAGAAACATTGAAGAATTTACTCCTCTAAATAAGGTGAGGATTATTCTTGTCATTAGGATAGAAAAACTAGGTCCAGCTTCCAACTTTGACCGGGGAGTTGGTCAATATTATAAAAATAGTATGAGACTGGACAGTGCCGACCTTAAGGGGCTGCAGGGCCAAATTTGAAACATTCTTACACAGCACCTTGGTGAACAGTCAAGGTCAGTAGAATCTTAGAACGAGAAATACTTTTGATCTCTATGGTACAATGGAAAGCAGTCAATATGTAGGCCTGAAAATTTCAAAGAAATAATCTCTTACACTCGTCTGTAATAGATTAACGCTATTTAATTCAAGTATAATAAAAAAAAATAAAAATCTAAACAGTGTAAACAAATACTGCTGAATCTTTGGGAATTCAGAAGAAAATAATTCTTGTTGCTCTACTCTATACATTATCTTGCTTATCTAAAATGTGGTTTTGTGTGTATTTGACAAGACTAAAATATACTCAATGGCAGAGTTTAATTGGTTTAAAGGCGGCCCTGAGACTGAAAGCCTTACCAAACATTGGATGCTGCTAAGAAGGTCTGACAGTATCTGCATCTTGAGTTCCTCCTCGAGAATAACACCAGGGATCTAAAAATGGAAAATATGAAGTTAGTAATGGCAGCCATTTTGGTCATTGTTAACATAAATGGATTGGTATGTTTCTACAAAAAGTTTTGAAAGGAATTTCTGACATCAAATGGGCTTATAGTGTAATAAAATGAGCCTGAAATATTTAATTAAAAATAAAATTTACCATGAAGTGCAAGGAGAGATAACTTCAATTAGAAATTATTTCCCTTAATTAATTTTATTATTCAAAAAAAAAAAAAAAGTACTTGGATGAACTTGAGAGTTGGAAAATTATTACTATGCAATCAACAAGTGTATTTTTATAAAATACTCTCTGGATGAACTTGGGATTCTGTGATCATGGCCTGAGATTAACTGAAGTTCAATTTAAATTTCTGACATCATATGGGCTTACGGTGTAATAAAATGAACCTGAAATATCAAACTTACAGGCTCAAAGGAGAATTCTGGATTTATTCAAGGTTTTCTGGATGAATGGGTAATGATACAAGGTGAAAAATGTTGGGGGTTACTAACCACTCACTGTATATCGTTAACTGTGCTATAACAAATTGTGTTATAACCCTAGAACGCCTGTAGAAGCAATGCACTTACATTATGCATATAAAAACCCTAATTTGTCACAAACATTAATTCCTGACCATAGATAATCCCTTTCTTCTTGATTTTTAAAGGTCTTTCCACAATTGTGCAATTCAAAGATTTACCCTTCAAAATACACAATAATAAAAACATGTCGAACTCAATAAGGTGGGGTAATTAGTGAAAATAAATTTGAGAATGTTCAGATGCACCCAAGACAATGACCCTGGAATCTGAGTTTTAGATAACAGACACAATCTTGTAGTATAAAAGCCCATGTCACTTATTTTGTTTGTTTTGCTTGTTTGATTTCTGTCATGCTGAAGCAACAGAAAGAGTAGATGGGGTGAGAAAAAAACTAGTGTTTGAGTATATTAAAGCAAACAGTCATTGTGCTTGTGTGTTTGCATCAACATCATCACTACTACTACTACTACTTATGTCCTAATAGGAGGATGGAAAACAAATATAGGCATATCAGATTTTCCATCGATGAAAATAATGTTTTTTTTTTTTTAACAATAGAAAAGAAATTTATTTTTTCAATCAATTCTGTAGCCTTACTGATTAAAAATTGTTAAAAAAAACAAAATATATGAAGACTCGTAGAAAATTGACAGAAACATAAATTCCGCTCAAGGTATGCATTTTCATTTGCAATAAAAATATTGATACAAGCGTTTATATTTGTACGATTTATCCTTATGTAAATACTCCCATCATTTTTAATTATGAGCATAATTCTAGAAAATCATAATTGAAAACCTTGGCTACCAACTCAACTGAATGGAAAAAAAAGAAAGAAGATTTACCTTTAGTTTAGTGATTGTTATAAGCCAATTCTTCCAGGATTTAAGCAGCAGAAGAATTGGATCATCTTTGAGAGTGTCTGCAGTCAGGTAGGCATCCATGTTTTCTTTCTTGGCAGCTTCTGTCAGTGACTTTCGGATGAACTGAATCAAGAACAATTGTTGAGGATTTCAACTTATTTCCATATAAAATACAAGTTGGATGGTCAGGCATACTTTTGTGAGGAGTCAGTTTAGGAAGTAAATAGCAGTAAGAATAGTCCTCCATTTTATGCCCAGATACATATACAACAAAGATTGGGATATCAACAGACATCAAAAGAATAAAGGCCCCAGAATTGAGCACATTCTCGTCAAAACATAAATAATAATTATCTACATAATTTTATTCATTTGTTTCTTTTATGCTATTAATCTATTAAATAAAAGGTTTCCATATCCATCTCTGTACACAATTTACATTAAAAAATACACATTAATTTAGATTATAACAATGTATGAAACTTGAAAAAAATAACAAGCTTACCAGTAAGGAGAAACATTTACCAGGTACATTTTATTTATTTCTCCTAAATTCTTCTATATATTTCAGCTGATTCTATCACAAAATTGCCCTATTAATTTATTTTTTATCCCAAAATTGTTCTATCAATTTATTTTCTACCCCAGATGATCTAAATTTACCTAAGTTATTCTTGATATTATTCATATTTGAATTATTTTTACAAAAGACGGTAAGCTATTCCAGTATTTCAAAATTCTCCAGAAGAAAAAAATCAATAAGCTTTTGCAAATTTGTTTTCAGAGAGAAACTGATATATAAAATTAAGTAGACCTGAACTACGATGCAGCCCGTGGCAACCTGATGAATTACTCATAGGTCAGGGGTATACTGATGACACAGTGTCAAAATTTCAAACATTAAGTATGTCGGTCATATTTTATTCATTGATCGAAGCAACTAATGGCCTGGATGGGTAAAATTTGAAAAATACCCCCCCCGCCAAATAAGTCTGTCATTATATTTGACAATATGGGTACACTATCATTAAAATAATATTGGAAGAATTGAAAATGTAGGGAAAACCTGAAATCATACAGATGACAGCATTAATAAAATCAGCAAGAATACCAATGAAACTTGCTGTCACTTGATCTCTAGTGAGTGCCATTCCAAACAGCTAGTATGAGAATTCAATGAATACAATAATAATATATTGTTACCTCTGCCAAAGAATGAGTCACTGTAGCCAAGTTACCTCATTTTTCTTACAGTAGACCCTCAAGTTCTTATCTCTCTGTCACCCAAAATTTTACAAACCTACCTAATCCATCCTGACTCTTCGGGCAGTGAGACAAAGTTACATAGAGCAATACATGACTTGATAAGATTAAAGGAGCTGACTGACTGGAGTTATCTGTTACAAGGGAATGGGTGTAACACAACAAAAAAAGATCTGGTAAATACTTAAATAAAATTAGAATTCGACCATATACTCTATCATTCCAACCAAACTTTTTCACAAACGCTCAAACGTCATAAATGCTATGTCAGGGCTGTGGTGAAATAAAAGTCTCCATTTTACAACGGATTAATATTGTAAATCGAACATCTCCTAAAAACAAGTTAAAAAAAAATAATGAAAAACTCGTTTTTAGAAGTTGGCTACTGGACTACACATAGAAGTTTCCAAGGCTCTATGCCAGAAAATGTGACCAGGTGCACTGAAATAGTCACGGGCTGACAAAGAAGTGAAAAGGGAAGAATACCTTTAGCCTATGATTTTTGTTGTTTGATTCGATCTGTGATCATGACTATGATGATTCAATTAGAAATGATTTTTTCCCAAAGAAAGAATGTCCCAATGATGCAATACGTACCTCAGACCAATACTGAATCCGATTCTGTTTGGAAAGAACAGCCATCTCAGCTTTAAAACTCTCTTCCAGTTTTTCTCTGTAACAAAGATCACACATTATTTACGATAGTATAAAGGGTGTAAGAAGTACAGAGTTGAAATTTATGCGCATAATATACTGTATAACAAAATATTGAAAACGGCATGTGTCTCTTTCAACTTCAAAATTTACATTATTTGCACGTAAAAATCTTGGAAAATTTTCTAATGCAAATCTTTTGTTTACATTTTCACAACATTGTATGCTATCTACTCAAAAAAAAAATTCCCTAGTTCTACAAGGTGTATACAAATAATATTAATCTCATATTTTTCTCCAATCTTTCTTCTTACTAATGACGCAAAGATTCTCATGGTAATATTAGATTTCATATAATTTTGACGTTTTTTTTCTTAAGGTGTCAATTTTCAGGGAGTATATCACTGAAATTTACATGCTCGTCTACTATGTGTTATCTTAGCCTAATGGTTATCACACCTGACTATCAACTGACAGAGCCATTTCAACTTTAAAACTCTCTTCCAATTTTTCTCTGGAACAAAGATCACATTTTTATATCTTCAACAAAAAAAATTGAAATAGAAACTTATTTAGAAAAATTTCCTCCTTTACTTGATAAATACTAGAACTGTTTTGTTAACGGGATCCATGCTAATTTCAGCATTTTAAATCATTGGTGATGTATTTCATAAAAGGTACACAAATGAATTTCATCTCATATTTTTCTCCAGTATTTCTTCTTACAGGCTACTGGATTACACATGAAAATTTTCAAGGCTCTATGCCAAATTATGTGACCAGGAACACTGAAACGCTACAGATGTCTTGATAATAGGATGGAAAATAAATATATATATATAAAGTATATCATAAATGAAACTGATGTTTTTCTAACATTAAAAAATAAATTGTTTTTTTTTTCACCTAATAGTTTTGAAATTACCAAAAAACAGAAAATATGAATATATGAAAAGATTCCAATGATAAAATTAAATTTTATACAATTTTGAATTTTTTCTTATTTGTAAAGTGCTGATTTTCCAGTAAGTATGTCAACGAGATTCATACACTTGTTCGATATATGTTATATAGGTGTAATGGTTATCATACCTATCAACCAGCTGAATGTGGGTTCAAATCACGCTGGATCTTTGTCATTATTTTATAAATCAATTCGGTTTGGCGTGACTATTTGTGCTGAACAGACAAACCAACATGATGACAATGCTATATATGTATATATATATATATATATATATATATATATATATATATATATATATATATATATGTATGTATGTATATATATATTCATATGGTATAGCGATGAGAATAGTGACTTACTTTGGGACTGAGTAACTCTCATGAGCTAAAATCATGAACACATAGGCTACAGTCTTGATATCGGCTAGCCAAGAGAGCTGAGTCTGGAAAAGAAGTGAAAAGTTTTTTCTACACAACTTGGTTAACAACCAGGACATGAACATAAAAAGTTTTAAACAGCAAAAAAGGCCATGTATGTTGAAAAAAAAAAATCCTCAAATGTGAAAAAAGATAATCCTTGGAGGTTAAAAAAAATCCTTATATGTTGAAAAAAAAAACTTTATACATTAAAACATCCTTATATGTTGAAAAGAAGCTTTATACATTAAAAAATCCTTAAATGTTTTGGAAGAAAAGAAGCAATAAACGTTAGTAGATTATCAGAGGTTTTATGTATGTAGAAGCAAAGATTACCCAAGAAATTTCTCTTGAGCTAACTGGTCAGCTGCTCTGGGACATTCTGTGCTTTCACAGCCTCCATTGCTTTCTATGAATTATCCTAAATCCCTATTCGACCCAAGATGAAAACCCAAAACCAAAGAATTTCTCGATGAACGTGTCGGGGGAGAGCAACTCACCTCTTCACTGTCCTCTTTTTCATCTCCAATGTTCCTCTTTAGTGGCTCGCATATACTGGGCCAGAAGTAATTGATCTTCCGTAGGACGCTCATTGCCGTCTCGCGCATCCCTCCCCACAGGGCATGCAAGAACTCGACGCATGCACACAACAGGTTTGGGGGGCACTGGTAGGTTTTCTGAAAATAAAACAAACAGTATCTAACATTTAACACATCTACATAAACCTGGGTGCTTCAACATTACAGAACTGAATTAAAAATGAACTATGTCACTGTAGTTATATATATATATATATATATATATATATATAAATATAAATAAATAAATAAGTCCTTTCTATAATCTTGAGATCAGTCATTACCATTACAGAACTTGTTCAAACTACTGATTGCATTCTTTTTGCTGCTTTTCATGTAATCACATTTCAGCCAATCCATTCTATGGCTTTCCTCAGGCATAAAAAGAGACTCTCTATAATTTTTAGATGTGTCATAATTTCTCCAAGGATTATTTGGATTCTTTTTGCTGTCACACCATCGTTCCACCCAGGTGATTCTCCAGTCTTCCTTTAGAGAATAAAAGTACTTTCTGTAATTTTGAGATGAGTGATCATGATTCCAAGAGTTGTTCTGACAACTGAATTCGTTGGTTATGTAGTAATAACAATAATGTTTAGGCTGATTCATTCCACAGCCTTCTTCAAGTGTACAAAAGACATGTCTATAATTCTTATTTTATCATAAATATTCAGAGCACCACTTACTGTCATCAGCAAACTAGCTGAATTCAATCTATCATCAGGTCGAGACCTGAATCTAGATTATGAACAAACATTTTGAGATCCATTTTCACATCACGATATATAATATTTGTGAACTAAACAAAATAGAAAGAAAATCTATAGGAACTTAATGACATCTATAACCAGGAAATGGTAATTAACTTTACAAGAGTTGGAGAATATTTTTCATAGAAAAACCTTATAATAATAATGACTTACCTGCTTTTCTGACATGATTAAATTCATCACTGTGTTAAGGCAACTAGAATTTCCCAACAGCAGTTCCTTTAATGAGAAAAAAATAAAGTAAAGGAGACATTTTTTAACTCAATTTTTTTTCTGTGTTCAACATTGAAGATGAAACTTATCTAAAAACTTGAGTAACATTAGCATTAATCTCGAATCTAAACTGATCTCTGTGTATCTGAATATATCTTTTAATATGGAAACCCATTTCACTTTTTTGTTTGTTGGTTTCTGTCATGCTAAAGCAAATATAAAGAGAGGAAGTGGGTAAAGCAACTGTGTCTGTGTGTTCACTTATGTTAAAGCAAAAAGGAAGAGATTAAAGCAATCATATTTGTATGCTTGCATCAATATCACCAATATGACTGCAGTTGTTGCTAATAGCTCAGTGACAACATGGGAAAAAATTCCACTAAATATAGGCACCTGTGATTTTTCATTAATAAAACTGATGTGTTTCTCATATTAAAAAATGAAAGCTCGGTTGGGGGTTAGCGAAAAGGAAAAAAATGAAGAATTGTAAAATATTAAAAAATAAATTTTGTTAGTAATAAATATATTTATATAAAAACATACGTTTGTAATAATAAATGATTATAGCTCAAAGTTGAAAATGTTTTTGCTGTCCCTTTTGAAGGATTGTGGCAAGAACTTTTCTTTATTAATAAAATAAAAATGCTTCCATGGGAATTTCCTTGAACAATACATTAAAAATATGTATTCTATATCGAAATACACATTAATTCAAGCCATAAAAATGTATGAGACTTAATGAAAAATTACAAGCTTATCAGTAAAGAGAATTATTCATCAGGCACATTTTATTTATCTATTTTTTTATTAATTCTTCTATATATTCCAGCTAATAAGTCCCAAAATTGTCCAATGTGTATTCTTTTTCATCTCCAAAGTTCCTCTTTAATGGATTGTATATACAAGGCCTGAAGTAATCAATATCCCAAAGAACACTCATTGCAGTCTCAAAATAGAGGGGTAATTTTCAAAAAGCAGTATCTTTTTTTATAAACATAATGAGTAAATGTTGAAATTTCCTGCCCCTTAACTCAAATAGTGTGGCCTGTGTGTGTGATATACACATACATACATACATAAATAATCAGCTGGACAGACCAACTTGAATTTGCCATCCCAGAGGATCTATATTTATCTGAGTTATTCTTAAAATTATTTACACTTGAACTATTTTTTACGTAAGCTGGTAAACCATTTCAAAATTCCTTCACAGAAAAAAGTTAATATGTAGTCTAGACCAAGCTCGTAGATTTCCCGCCCCTTCTGGCTTATCAAACTTTAGAATTTCGTAATTTGAAAAGCCATTTATTATCTTGAAAGTTTCAATCAAGCCTCCTTTTGCCCTCCTCCGAAACAAAATAACCATCCCAAACATTTCAAATTTATCCTTATAACTTAAATCTGCTTATCATTCGGGTAAATTTTCTCTAAATTGTTTCCAATTTCAAAGTTAATTTCCAATTACCATACCAAGTACGTGGGGCCCTAGCATGGGTATTGGTTTAGGAAGAATTCTGACATATCTTTTACCTTTTTGCCTTCTTTGTTCGGCTTTTCTAACTTCAGGTTAAGAAAAAGTTCAATAAGTCCAGGCTGAGTTACAACACATACAGATAACAACTCAAGGATGGCGACTTTCAATTGTAAATCCTGAAACGAGAGGAGAAAATAGATTAAAGGCAGGTCTGGTTAGTCAATGAATAGAAACTGTCATGTAACTAATGTGTTTTGGCAGCATGCCACATTGGGGGTGATCAATTAAAAAATTGGAAAAAAAAAGGGCGATGAATAAATGAATTACTTCTCTAGTTTTTTGTTAGGCCATGGTCATTGAAAAAAGTTTGAATTTTCAATATGCAAGCATGGTTACAAACTAGGGGCTAATTTATCATAAACCTACATTGGAAATTGAACCATACAACTAAAAACCTATTTTGAAGGGGACCCCCCTCTCCAGAAAAAAACCCAAAAAACAACATTTTTCTAAACATAATAAGGAGTAGATATTAGGATTTTCAACACCCAGCTGCACTGGTGCAGAATGTATGTTTGATACGCAAGATCAAATTGAAAACTGAAGAAACTTATGTCAATAGTATTGATTGACAGATACTAATACTGAGGAATCAGTTTATTGTAATTATGGATAATGTTATCTAAAGGTTATTTGTTATCAAAACCAGTCAGTCCCAAAACCTTTATTTAAAATGAATTAAAAATTCATAATGATTTCATATTAATCTGTTATAATCTGAAGTTGCTCACAACAAAGAGATCATAACAAGAACGCAAATTGTTCCGGTTTTTATATCCTTTGCTTAATATTATCAGCAAGTTTCTGTTATCTAAAGGATCCTATCTTAAAGTGATCACAATAAGCAGCTTTCTCTGTATATCATAATTATATATATATATATATATATATATATATATATATATATATATATATAATCCATATAAATGTTTCTTATTTTGAACACGTAAATTACACAAGCATAATATAATAATTTATACATAATTATATTTAAATATAAAAACACACATGGACAATAATACATGCATTATTCAATAATTACAATTATATACTGAGTATTTGGAAGATTATGAATGATAAAAATTTTGAATAACTTTTTTATTGCATTGCATTGAACTGAAATTTCAACTGTAGAAACTAAAAATTTGAGTTTTTGCTCTTCAGTTGTAACCAAATAAATGATTTGCTAAAGTTTGCTTTGAAACTAAAACTCAAGTGGACCTTTCTTCATGCTTGTTGACACATAGTGGAAAGAGAGTAACCCTCCTGCCTTTGGACCTAACATTGCAAATGGTCAGGGAATGTGTCATTTGATTTTTTCCAAACAGTAATTGTATGTAATGTACATAAGTCTAATCAGCTGATTGGTGCCTGCTCAGTAACCAGCTCTTCCCAACCGAAGCTTAAAAACTCAAATTTTAAGGAAAAGTT
Organism: Thysanoteuthis rhombus; assembly: GCA_963457665.1. Lineage (NCBI taxonomy): Eukaryota > Metazoa > Mollusca > Cephalopoda > Oegopsida > Thysanoteuthidae > Thysanoteuthis > Thysanoteuthis major. Next base: position 22,141,713 of record OY735240.1, on the reverse strand, counting down.
TCAGTGCATCTGCAGTTTCTACAGGTAAACCAACAGTTCAAAATCTCAATGCAATGAAAAGTGATTCTAAATTTTCATTGTGCGTATTTATTTCAGATCACAGTGTAGTAAGATCTCAAGATGAAATAAAAAGAAAAGGTTAAAATCCAAACCTCTGTCACAGCAGACAAACGAGATAACATCTTGTCTTTGATGGGCTCTGCATCATTTCCAAGGATAGCAAGAATAGACATTGGAGAAACCTGGTAAGTAAAACAAAATAAAATTATCAGCAGATTATTCAATTTACATCTTATCATATGTTTATTGTGTAGATATAAGGTAATTCAACAGAATAGTGGTAATTATTAAACAATATAGAAATGATAGATCTGAGAAAATGTGTGTTTCATCTCAAATTTTTTTTATTATCACAAAGATAAGGCTTATAAGGCTTGATGCATTTCACTGTATTCTATCGCCATCTTCAGAAGCATTTATTTATAAACTAGCTGAAATTTCCACCCTACATGCAGGATTTATACGTTAAACAAAAAGATAAAGATTCAGTTCAGCCAGACAAAAAGTAAATGAAATTCGTATGACATAAAATCTATTGTGGATGTTCGATTCTGCTCAGTCCACCCGATAATGATTCAGCTGAACATATATAAAAATATAGAAAGTATGAAAAAAGATTTTATTTCTCCAACTCGACCAACAGTTAGGAAAGCTGAGAGAAAAACATGCCCAAGAATTTGCGAGTGATCAAGTTGAAACTTATAGACAGTTTGACCACCTTATATAAATCCTCTTGGAGGCCCTTCCAACACTTCTCTATTAATTACAAAGATCAAACATTATAAAATAGAAATTTAAACAGAATAATGAAGAAAACATGAAATAAATTACCACAGCAAGCCTCTTCAGTAGAAGAATAGCCATAGTTGGCAGTTTGGGGGCATGTTGGTGGTAGATATATTGGGCTACAGTCAGCACAATATGTAGTTCCTGTTGACTGGCTGCAGGTAAGGATAAGGCTCGCTCCACTGGGGATACGGGAAGGTCAGGGGCCTTGAGCAACAGGAGACGGTTCAAGACTGAGAAGGATATCTGGATCAAGTCAATCAGCTCAGTGCTCTTGTTTTCAAAAAACCTTAAAAAAGAAAAAAATATGTATAAGTACTCACCCATGCATCTGAATACTAACTTACCCTTGTTATCAAAAAATGACAGAGATATTTGAGCAATTTTGAAATTATACAAAAGAATAGAATACACAGTGAAGGTTTGAAACTAATTCAATTGAGAAATTGTCAAAAAATTCAAATATTATTGTGTACAATCATCTTTCCCTTACAAATAATGGGATAATCTAAGGGAAGTAACTCTTGCATCAAGATATGCAAGTTATTTCCCTGTATATATGAATGATTATCATAGAAAATGGAATCAGCAGACAGTTTGAGTTTCACCTAAGGCTGTTTACATTCACTTTGAACTAATATCTTTGGGAAAGGCATGAATGCATATATGTATATAGGTCTGGTTAGAATAGAATAGAAACCACCCCATGATCAATTTCTTTTGATAGCATTCTATGTTGGGGTGATCAATGAAAAATTGGAGAAAGCAGGTGATCAATGGATAAATTTCTTCTCTTACATTTTGTTGGGCAGTGATCAATTCAGCATAAACTTACATTGCAAATTGAACAGCCCACTAGAAACCTATTGGTTTAGGGGGGGATTCAAAAATACAAAAATTTTTCTTGTAGACATAAGGAATAAATGTTTAATTTTGCAGCCCTCTAGCTCCATTAGTGTGGACCATACGTACGATATATACACGCATAGCTAGCAGGACCAAATTGAAAACTAAAGAAACCTATGTTGACAGTTTGGGCAACAGTTTCTAATATGAATAATAATACTTGAACTATGCCCTCCATTAACTGATTCAGAAAGTTATTACACTCTGATCTTGGGTAATCAGTAACAGAGGCCAAGTTGAATTTTCTGTTGGGTAATAGTCAGAAGAACAGTTCAGCAGTGTTATCAGTTGGTAATGGAGTATTTGACTCTTAAATTCATGAACTGCCCATAAACAGTGGAATCTTAGATGAATAGTACAGAAAAAAATGGAACTCATCTGTGAATTGAAAAAATTGAAAAAAAAAATGACCTAAAAGTGTAAGGAAGTAACTATGATCAAAAGTTATATCCCTTGATTTAAAATTTGAATATGAATTAAGGTGTCTGGCAAAAAAAAAAAAAGAAGATTTCTTTCCTCGACTTTGATTGAACAAATCAATGATACTTACCCTCCCAATTCTGTCACTGTATCGTTGAAAGCATCAACACCAATGGAGATGACGTTTAAAAGTGATTGTCCAGCCTCAGTGTACAACAAATTGTGGACACATATTTTCTGCAGATTGGGCCTGAAAGAGTTCAGCGAGAGTGAAAAGAAAGAGAAAATATGTAAAACAAGCTTTCTGAGATGAGGAATGGCACCCACATCAAAAGGAGGAAATCCATTTCGCTGACATTCATGCACTAATTAGACCTCCCCTCTTGTAAACACAGACACACATTCTGCAAAACCTACCAGGACGACTTTTTAAAAATCCAGTATGATTGATGATTGATAAATCTGTGGCCTATTGCAGGATTCATAAAACTTTCTGCACTCACAGAACCTCTGAAACTGAGAGAAGTGACAAAAACAACAAGTCACATTTTTTATACTTATTGATCCCTCATCATCAAATACGTTTTTTGGGTAACCGACATAAGTGAGTCGTGTTTCAATAGATTGAATGACATGTAGTATAAAATAATATCCACATACAATACATTGAAATAATACCGAATATAAAATAATAAAACTACATGTAGTATGACATGAATTATTTATCAAAATCATGGCTGAAGCAGAGGTAGTATTTGATCAACACTCCAGGAGAGCCATGTTAATACAACTGTTTTGTTTTTAAATCATTGAAACAGTTACATGGTAAACAACAGATGATTCCAACAAAAAAATTTACACATGATACCATAATATCAAAGTATACGTAAAACACTGAAGAAAATTACATCAATTACACAAAAATTTTGAAAAAAAGTATGTATTTAGTGTTTAAAACTGTAAAAGAATTTTTTAAAATTCACGTCATTTCAGTCAATTATTTCCAGATATCTGTTAATGAAATTTATGTGAGCTTTTCAATATGTATATAAAAGCAACCAGCTTCTCAAGGGTTATTAGGCATAAAATCTCAAAGTGCTGAATCCCCAAGTCAACAAACGTGGTAGAGTAGAATGCAGCAGCCATCAAGTTTGTGCCGACCACGGAGACAGATGGATAGACAAACAGAAGAACATACACATACAGTGGTGGTTAAAAAAAAAAATCCGAAAAATAAAAAAGTTGAAATTTTCAAATCAAATCAATTTTACCAATGCTGGGGATGACATGGGCTTTTAATGAAAACCAACCTCTGAAGTCTTGTACAATGGATGCATTTTGATTTTTTTGCCTCAACAGCACATAACATTTCAGTCAAAACTAAACTGTTTATTTCTTGGAATTGGTCACAAAACCAAAAATATATGCAGAATACAAAGGTTCCGTGGAACCCAATTAAGGAGACTCAGGCTTAACTTCAAATTTCAGTTCAAACATTCAAAGAGTTGAACTGATTTGAAACTGTTAGGTCCTTGTACTTTAGGCCAGTGTGTTTCGAACTATCTTAGTGACATTCAACCATGACTAAATTTCCTCATGTTTTTGATTATATCTATCTCATTCTCAGTGTACAATTCAATGTATTATACATTTTGTGCATTGAGCAAAAAGTATAAATTAATTCAAATGTTTAATTCCAACAATAAGTGTAGAAAACTAGGAGTGACAAATGGATTAACACCAAAGATCATCAGGATTTCTCTAGCTTACAAAGATTAATCAAACAACAATCTCAGAATTAAGAATTAGATTTTTTAGAAATAATGTTTTCTCATTGAACAGTTTCATCACAAAAAATAATTCTTTCATGTGCACAAGACAGCACAATACATCCAGAGGAAGACAAGAGTCAGGGATATCATAGAATCCATTAAAAATCTCAAATGGCAGTGGCCTGGCTATGTTGCAAGAACAGCAGACAACTGATGGACATTACGACTCACGACACAGATCCCCAGATATCACATGCGCAACCGAGGCCGGCAGAGTATCAGATTTAGAGACGAGCTAGATAAATTCAGAAAGTAATGGCTGTGCAACGCCCATGACAGAGAAGTGTGGCGAATCCTGGGGAAGATCTATGTCCCACTACTGATATTAAGAGACTGATGATGATCACAAAAAAAAAATTCTTTTTCTAAGAAGGAGAAAATATAAATTTCATTTAAATAAAGTCTTCAACTCTTTATTCACCCCACTAGTTTCATTCATACTCAATATAATTTCCTTCACCTTTGGGTGAATCTTTCACCAGTTTGAGAACAACTGCCTTAAGCCACAAACTTATCAATCACCTCTTGTACAGCTGTAAAAATCATCATCAGTCTTTTAATGTCTGTCGTTGGACATAGACCTTCTCAAGGATTCGCCACAATTCTCTATCATGGGCGCCGTAGAGCCAGTATTTCCTGAATCTGTCTGGTTCATCTCTCTCCATCTTGTGTTCTGTTGGCCTTGGTTCCTCATGTGATCTCTGGGGATCCATGTTGTGAGACATGATGTCCATTGGTTTGTCTTTCATTCTTGCAACATGGCCTACCCATTGCCATTTGAGTTTTTTAATAGTTTGTATGATGTCACGGACACCCATTTTCTTCCTTATAAAGAGGCGTCAAGAAATGATTGGTATTTACTCACAGTTTTTTCTTTGAGACGACTTTTGGTTTGGCCATCACATCTAATATCTTATGGAATATTTCCAGACATTTATGACCTGTAAAAGAACAATATTATTGACAATACTTTATCTCATGTTTTTTTTTTTAAAGCATTAAACTACCGTATCCATCAAAGGAGGCAAAGGGTCCTATACCATTTTATATGTGCGTGCGTTTGTGTATTCTAGAAATCCTGGCCATAATGTTTTGACTACAGACTTGAAATATGTATTAATACTCAACTCAACCCCTTCTAAAAAAACTTCATTTTTATCTTTGGAGAATAAGCTTTTTTTTCCACCTTATTGAGGGCCTTATTCTGACAGGCTTATAAATAACATCTAGATTCTTCAGAGTCTAAATGCTTTTTTTACTCTATTTTAGATGTTTCCCCAGCAGAAAATGCTGGTGATGTCATAAGCAGAATATATTCTAACCATATTTATTCTTTGATTTTTTTTTCATGACTTTGTATTTTGACTGTGATGGCGAGTTTTGGCAATGTCTTTGAACATTAGGAAACCCTCTTCTGTGGCGATAGACGATGGAAAGACACTGAAGTGAACCTCCTGGGTGCTGCGTATTGAGATCCTTTGATGCCAAGTCAATAGAATCCTCTTGGGCCTCATTGATGTAGTCCAATGGAAAATGAAGCGCAATATGTTAGGCATCAATCTGACAGCAAGAATTGCCGGAAGGACATCAAAGCTAACATCCAACCATCTTGAAGTGGCTCCATTTATTGGTACTACATATTCTAGTAATCTATTCTTTTAGTCCTACAACTCTATTGTTAAAAATCAATTTTATGATATTCAATCTGGAGATACTGTGCTGTGCACATACAGTAATGATGTGGAGTAGGTGACTGAAAAATCTGTAGATCTACCCTAAAATGTAACACTTCTTCTTTCGCCCATTGCTAAACCTTCCAAAAAATCAAAAATTTATGGAGAACTTTTGGAGATATTGTGTTTTGTACATATAGCTATGATGTGGAGTAGGTGACCAAAAGAAATGTGGATCCACCCTAAAATGTAACACTTCTTCTTTAGCCCATTGCCCAACCTTCCAAAAGATCAAAAATTCATTGAGAACTTTTGGAGATATTGAGTTGAGTACATACAGCTACAATGCAGAGTAGGTGACTGAAAAATTTGTGGATCCACCCTAAAATGTAACACTTCTTCTTTAGTGCATTGCCCAACCTTCCACGGGATTAAAAATTAATTGAGAACTTTTGGAGATATCGTGTTGTATACATACAGCTACGATGTGGAGTAGGTGACTGAAAAATTTGTGTAGAATTCCTGGATCCACCCTAACATGTAAACACTTCTTCCTCAACCCACTATCCATCCTTCTACAAAATATCGCTGAGAATTTTTAGAGATGTCACATGGACCAAAATAATTGTTCCGTTTAGGATTACAGTTATATTGCAAATAGAAGCCCCCCCCCGTCCAATTTTAAAACTTCAAAATACATCTTTTCTCCAAATTGTTGTCCTCCTCCTAGACTGGTTGCCTGGCTTTTTTTACTTATAGCTGAGGGGAAAAAAAGAGATGGATTCACACTTCTCCCAAGAGCATTAACGCAAAGTGAAGGTGAATAGCCTCGACCGGAGATTGAACTGTGCCCCACTGATTCCATTGTCTACGCTGTTCACCGCATGCCCCAGGCTCCTCGTTTTTGAACATCACAACATTAAAAACTACAATGTGATCTTTGAGTAAAAGACTGATAGACGAAATTCAGCCTAAGGACAGTTGGAGAATACTTGATGAACAAGAGAGTTTGTCTACTTACCAATTGCTTCTCTCCTGGTGGCATTATAATATCTCCATTTATAGAAAGATGGGAACACTTCGGTCAAGATGAAAAGCACTGTTGCAGAGATTTCATTGTCTACAGGAACTTGTGATAAATCCTAGAAGAAAAGACAATCACATCATCATTGTTCTGTCCCTGATGTACAATTTTATACATAAGTTACACTGAATCGTCAAAATTGTCTGATTGGTGGAATTTACTTATTTTTTGTCAAAAAAAAATTTGATTGTAAAAAAAAAATAGTTGTTTTTATCCTCGTTTTGATTAAATGAATTTTCGATCAAATCAAAACTATGTATTGATTTGCGTAAAAAATATAACTATTTACTTGTTTTTTGAAAAGGTTTGATTCTACTTTGATCAGAAAAAATTTTATTGTAAAAAAATAATTGTTTAATATCCTTGCTTAGATTAAAAAAACTTTTGATCTAATTGAAACTACGTATTTATTTTTTGTCAAAAAACTTGAAATTATGCCAATTAGGCAACTTTAATGATTTAGGCTCAATATATATATATATATATATATATATATATATTATAGAGTAAAAAGAAAAGCAAATAGGAAGACAATGTTGTGTACAAATGAGATTTCTTTTTTTTAATTTTGATGTTTCGCTTGTTCATAACTAATTTCTTCAGAAAAAATGATTGAGATACAAAAAGTGTCTGTTTAATAGAGTCCATATCTAGTATAATGTTCCAGATATGAGATTGCCTGACCTCAATCATGTTCTTTTATCTTAACCCATCCCTTTTGATATATATATATATATATATATATATATATGTCATAAAAGTAGACTTCCATTTATAAATATATATGTATATACACACATATACACGTAGATACGTCTGAACCCTAATGATGTACAAAGCATTTTTTTACACAACAAATATTTATTTTCCAACATAATCTCTTCCTTCAGCCATGCACTTTATTCAGTAGTGAATATTAATCACATATGGTGAGTGGCTATCAAATAACAAGAATTGAAACTGCAATGTGCATGCACATACCCTGTGGTATACACTGACCATTGGGCAAGCAAAAACAATTACTGAAAGTTTCAATAAACTCATGTCTTCAACTTGTTGTTATCCATTATTTGATGTAGACATATTCTTTTGCAGTGACGTATACAGGGCCGGATTATGACCTTTACGGACCCTAAACACCAAAAAGATTATGCTGCCCAAATATATATGTAATTGTAAATATAAACAATGCCAAACTGTGAAATAAAATTTCATCTTTCAAAATGGAACAAAACTTACAGAAAGATTTATTTACAGGAAACACTACGGCACTAGTACTAGATTGCATAAAACAATGTGACATTAGATCAAGAATAGAGAGACGACTCTAAATCCAATAAAGGGACAGTCATTCAGTAATACTATAGGAGAATTGGATACAAATAAACACAGAGTAGCTCATTACAAAAGATCAATATGATATATTATGAACAAAACTTACTCCGGAAAACACAGGACACACACACTTTCATTTTTATAACTTAAAGAATGATTGATGGCTATTAAACTCGATTTCAACTCATTTTTGATTTATAGTTATTACATTATGATTAGTTGCAAATAATCACAGAAACTTTTCTATAATTAGCATTTAATCAACCTGGAGTTATCTCCCTTGAGATATCAGACCATAATAATATCATTGGAGAGAGCACAAATGCAGACCTGGCATTATTGTTATTGAGTCGCAAATTGAACTGGAAATTACTCTATTCTTGGTTGGTGTTGCTCTCACAGAAACCTTGCTACAATATGATGTTTTTGCCAAGAATGAAGGAAAATGCAAAGATAGAAATACACTATTTGCATCTTGGTTCGTAGTAAATCCGGACCCGGAAAAAAACTCTGTGTTGGCCCCATTCTCCTGCTTGATGCCCTAAGGATGGGCTTATTTTGCTTAATGGTTAATCCAAAACTTGTTTTATGAATGATCGGTTCTAAAATCAATCAATGTATCAATTTGAAATTTTTGGTGAAATGGCTACCTAATCTTTTAGTATACTAACAAGTTTATAAAGAAAGATGTATGTCAAGTGCATCTGTTCTAGTAGGATGAGAGATTTTGAAAAGTTTGAGAAGGTATTGAAGATGGTAAATGCTGTGAACACCCATGCACTTTAAAAACTGTCTATTTATCAATGGAGCCCGTTTTAATAATTCTGATGCGGAGTCATTGATCGCTTTGAATGATTTGTTTGAACTTTTCAACATTTTTGCCACTTTTGGAAGGGCATAGGATAAATGTCTATTACAGCAAAACTCAAAGGTGTAGCTGTAGACTTGGGGGAGAGGCTTGGGTCCTTTAGGGGCCACCTCCAAAATTTATTGAGTTTCGACAGTAGAAATTCAATAGATCTAACTATATAGCTTTTAGAGGGACTCACCCACTGGAAGCCTGAGGTGTTTTCAAATAGCATCCCAAGCTATGCCTCTAAGAAAGAATTTCCAGTAAATTGGCACTGTGACGCCAATAAGTACTTACCATGACAACAGTAGATATAAAATCGAGGAAAGCTAATGACAGTGGGTATCTTCCCTGGGGACACTCAAAACCAGCCAGAAAGGTCCCATACATCCCTGGGCGCAGACCTTTGGAACTGAAGGAGAGAAAAGAAATTTATCAGGTACATGCAGTGAGAAACTTAATAAGCAGACAAACTTCTAATGTCATATTGAATCAACACAAGATTGAAAAAAAAAAACAAAAAAAAAATGAGAATTTTTTATTTCATTTTGCATAAACCAGAAGTTTCTTCCTAGGAAAAACCTTGCCTAAAGGTTGCTTTTGATGGCTATTAAACTCGATTTCAACTCACTTTTGATTTATAGTAATTACATTATAATTAGTTGCAAATGATAACGGAAACTTTTCTATAATTAGCATTTAATCAACCTAGAGTTATCTCCCTTGAGATATAAGATCATAACAATATCATTGCAATGAGCACAAATGTAAACCCAGCATAATTGTTATTGAGTAGCAAATTGAACTGGAAATTACTCTTTTCTTAGTTGGTGTTGCTCTAATAGAAACCTTGCTACGATATGCTGTTTTTGCAATGTAATGGTAACAAACATACAGAAATCAGATCAGAATGATAAAGATAATGAGAATGGGCCTTTTTTGTATAAAATTTCCTTTGATCATAATCTTCCACTTTGAAGTTGAACAAAATTCTTTTAATTACTAAAAACTAAATTCATCTATCAGTGCAGTCAGAGGCTACTTCTTCATTTCCAATAATGGACATCACAACTCATGACATGGATCCCCCAAAGATCACATGCGGAACTGAGGCTGGCAGAATATTAGATAGAGAGATGAGCTAGACAAATTCAGAAAGTACTGACTCCATGACGCCCATGATAGAGAAATGTGGCAAATCTTGGGAAATGTCTATGTTAAAAGACTACTATGAAGCTACTCCTTTAATTTACTTGAAAATGGTTGTCAATAGGATCTAGTGACCTAATTAGTGAGATACTAAGATAGTAACAAAAAGAATAAAGAAAATCTAGTCAAAAATTAATCATGAAAATGATTCATCCAAAATATTCAGACAACTTGAGACTAATAGAGAGCAAAAATGTTTATAAATAAAAGTTGGTATGAACTCCAAATTTTGGAATCAGACATGTTTCATCTGTAGGTGCCATAGATTTGGATATTTGAGAGAAGCGTTCAAAATGGCGATAAAATATTGGGCCGAGGTGGCGGAGATGAAAAAACACTTCTAATGACAATAACAGAATCTAAAAAAAAAAAAAAAAGAATAGTTAAGGGGAAGTAATTTCCATTAATTTTTCACGAGTTGCATTCCTTGAGTCAACAAAACAGTAAATTATCTCTCTTGTATTTTCCTTTCTCTCCCGTTTTTTTTTTTTTTTAACCAACAAGATGCAAAAAACAAGAAGCAAATCCTAAAATATACACGAGTCCTTTTTTTATTTTTATTTTTTAGCTTTTCCACATTTCAAAAGCATTATTCAATGTATATTTTGTCATAGAGATTTTATCAATTTCATTTAAAAGCATGTTTAATAATTGCTGACTTCTTTCAATTTGAAACTGAATTATTTGATAGAGATGTATATTTGGATGATATTTCAATGCTTATTTGGATCATCTTCAGATCATTTAAACTTTAAAAAAATCACTAAATGATCTAAAATTACTTTTATCCTTTGTGTTTCAATGAAAGAAAGAAAAACATTTATTTTTAACCAGAATTTTTCTCTCAAATAAGAAAAAATTAAAGATATTGTTGAATTAAAAAGACTAGTAAATCTCAATAATAAACATCAACAAGTGTGGAATATTGGTTGTAAGGAGTGAAGCTCAAGGTGCAAAATTGGCTTTCGCTTAACTATAAAGACCCCCTGGGTGAATGGTTAAAAGTGGCCAGGCGCATACTGGACACCCTCTGGCTACAGGGTATGAGTTGGATTTTCACCATAGACTTGCTCTTTATTTTCTAATTACACTGTTTAATCATTGCCAAGAGGGTTTCTAGGTTTTTGACTTGGGTTTTTTTTTTGGAAAATATCATCTGAAACCCATGTAGGCTGGCATTATTGATAACTTAGCCAACATAGAAGCATTGGATGTAATTTATCTTATCGGAGGGTTCCTCTTTTCAGTTAGTTTGCATTGCATCGTGGGAACTGTAGTTAAATCACTGATTTAAACAGGTAGCGATATTACGAAATCAAAAAAGGAAACATCAGAAATATTCCGTCCTTTATCAAATAAGTTGTGAATTTTTTTTATCAAAATCCAATAGATAGTTGATATTTTGTAATCTAAAAAAATCTAGGTGTTTGCATGTTGAAGTTTTCACGAATTTCCTCATGCAAAATTACTATAACAGCCGATGGTTTGTTTATCAACATTTTCACAAAATTCTAGCCAAGTCATCTTTTCCAAATATCTCCAGTTCGACAAGGTGCATAATTCTTCTTCAGATTTTTCTTCAATCTTTGTTCTTCCTAACGATATAGAGATTCTGACAATAAAATTAGATTTTACACAATTTTGAAGTTCCTTTTTTATAAGGTGACTAATCCCATAATACACAGCGTGAAAACTGATTAAGGGGAGAAATGACAATGGTTTGTTCAGAGCATTTTCCAGACAAGGGAAAAAAACATACAGAAACAATCTGCCATTATTTCAACAAATAAAATATGAAAGCTCCTTTGAAAAAAGAATACAAAACTTAGGTGGCAACTAATGAATATTTTGGTGGAATTTGCTGTTAGGGAAATTTGCATGGAGGAATTTACCTTGAACTGAAAGGAGAGAGAAGATAAAAATGTGCACAACGAGAATTCAGCTTCAAAGTAATGTTAAAATATATTGAGAAAGGGGTTTTACATCTATGTTACGTACTTTCATTATGCAGGGTCTCTCAGGACTTTTGCAATCTTATATTTACACACAAGATGCAGACCTATTTGTAAGTAAGAAAAAGGCAGTTGGAAGCTGTATGGTAATATGGCTAGCTGACACATCAAATCTTTTAATGTGAGCTTATCTCAAGATTTATTTTGTTCTAACTTTGTGAAAAAGTGTGTTGATATTTATTCTAAAATTATTGTATATTTTACACTTCTGAACTCGATGAAAATTATATGGAATCTTATTTTTGTCTAACTTGGACACAGTAAAAAAGTTGTTAACAAGTAAAAAGTAGTTACAGGCCCATTTCTTTCTAGGGATGTGATGCCTTACAAGTAAGTCTCTGCCTACAATCATAGGTAGTGGAAACAGAGTTATGTTGTGAGTATAGCTGGATGACATTACTGGCCCCTTATTGATTTATGAAGAGGCAAAATTGAAGAGTGTAGATGCATTAGGAAGAAAGGGGGGGGGTCTGGAGAATGATTAATTTTGGAGTAAGGGTTGTCTCTCAATAACTGATATTTGGTAGATATTCGTTGAATCTACTATATACATATTACTGATAATCACCACAGAAAATTTACACATAGTATCATAATAAGGTATATGTAGAACAGAAAAAAGAAAAAAATCACTGGAGAAAATCACATAAATTGCATTGTCAGATATTTGGAAATAAGTGACTGAAGTGACTTTTTCATAAATTATTACTGTTCCATGTTTGAATTATAAATTGTGTTACATAGAAACTTTAGTGTTTAAAGATGTAAAGCTTTCTTGACCAGATAAGTTGTGTATATTATTTTGAAAGTCTATTTGAAATGATCTTACTTTATTATATGGGGAATGTATCATATGATCTAGACAATGTAAATATATGATATATTATAATTATTTCCGTTGGATTATGTATCCATTTCCTAATAATATATATATATATATATATATATAGATATATATATACACGCATACATAGTTGTGATGAAACAAAACACTGAAGAAAATAACATGAATTACATCAACAGATATTGGGAAATCAGTGACTGAAGTGACACAAATTTTTTCAGAGAAAAATATTTACAGCTGTTCATAGACGAAAATAAGCCTTTTACATTTTGATGCTGAAGAGGAGAATGTGAATACATCTGTGTTTGGTAGGAGCGGGAGGGGAGGTGTTTGTACCTGTGTAAATGAGGGTGACATTTGGTTCGGAATGAGATGGTCAACCAGAGGCGGGATCAGGGGGTGTATGTTTCTTGTCTAAGTGAGTGTTTGGCTTATCTTAGATAAAAAAAGGCAGTGATGGATTAGAATGGTCATTTCTCAGGGAAAGATGGATTTTGTTATTTCTATTTCAAGATGGAGGGGTGGTGTCGAGCAATTAATGGATAGGTGTTGGTATATGTGGGGCAGGGCAGAAGTAGGGGTGTTGTTTTTATTTAGTCTTTTTGGTTGATGGTGGGTGAGACTTCATTTACTTTTTTTAAAGGGGTGATGTATGTGTGTTTATGCCGACTGTCACTGTCGGGTTGTTAGCCAATGAATGTTTATAAGTCGGTGTGGAAGTGTATTGTGTCTATATGTTTCTGTTATACAATTTTTAAACACTCTGATCTAAAAAAGAAAGGAATAATAATAAATGATGTTACAGCTATCTCTTGAGTTTTTCTCTTGACCTTCGAAATGTCTTTTTCTTTTATATATATATATATATATATGAAAATGACATTTCGAAGGTCAAGAAAATAATATATATATATATATATATATATATATATATACACACACACACACACACACACATACAAAGTTGTGATAAAATGAAACTTGAAATTAAAAAAACTCTGAAGAAAATTTCATGAATTACATCAATATATATATATATATATATATATATGTATGTGTGTGTGTGTGTGTGTGTGTGTGTGTGGTAATTGTAGAGACAATTTATCAGGAAACATATTTTGTTCGGCACAAGGATTTATCAAGTAGCCAATGGAACAACTGACCATGTAAATCGGCTTCACACAGGACTTGAACCATCAGGAAGCAGTCTTAATGTGACTCTGCTTTACTGACTGAGCTATCAGTGTCTCAGGAGAAGGAATTTGAAATACCATCCATAAACCACCCATCTCTCTCTTCCGTAGTTATAGGCATAAATTTGGCATATTATATGTGATCTCCTTTTGCCGATGATAATTATCTATCATTTGATTAGACAATTCATATCCGACAGAATGTGATAATTATAAAGACATTTTATTTGGAAACATATTTTGTTTGGCACTGGGATTAATCGAGTAGTGGATCCAGCAGTCGACCACGTAGATGAATAAAAAATGAATGAGGGACTTGAATCCATGCTTTAATGCGATTCTGCTCTATGGGTGCAAAACGAGATACGTTTCCAAATAAATTGTTCCCACAATTAGCATAAACTGTCCAATCGAATAATATATATGTATGATAGTTGATTTTGGATAAAAAGGTTATATCCAACATAATAGTAAAATGGTGGATAGGTATTCACCCAATCCGTTTTTCTCATATTTATTCTAATAATAATGATATATGATGTTATTATATATTCTAATAATATGAAATTATATATGTATATATTCTAATAACAATATGAAATCATATATATATATATTCTAATAATAATATGAAATTATATATGTATATATTCTGATAACAATATGAAATTATATATGTATATATTCTGATAACAATATTAAATTATATATATATATATTCTAATAATAATATGGAATTATATATGTATATATTCTAATGATAATATGAAATTATATATGTATATATTCTCATAATAATATGAAATTATATGTATATATATTCTAATAATGATAATATGAAAATACATACATATATATATATATATATATATATATATATATATATATATAAAAATGTTTATATATATATATAAAAAATGTTTATATATATATAAAAAGTTTATATATATATATAAAAAGTTTATATATAAAAAATGTTTGTAAATATATATATAAAAAATGTTTATATATATATATATATATATATATATGTATATACTAAAATCGATATGAGTTCAAATCTTCACTGTTGTTTTAGTTGATCATCCCTGAATTTCTTTAGTCAGAAAATGGCTACATATTTACCTTAATCAGCATGAGAAAAATCTACTGCAAAACTCATTAAAAATAAAATAAATAAAGAAAAGAATATTTTCTCACCTGAAGACATCTGCATTTCCCAGGTGTTCAGTGAAGTAGGGTAGCAAACCTGTCTGTTTCATATTCTGCCATACCTATAAACAGATGCAAAAACATCCAGACATAAGAATTATTATTCCAGACTTACTGTAAACTTAAGACTTTCTTATCTTTCCAGAACTTTTTACGAACACTGCTTACCTATAACACAGTGCAACTTCTCTTTATTTCTACTTGTTCCTGGGAATTAAGTACTATTGAACAACTAGAGCAAATAATGATTGCAAAGGATTCTATCCTTTATATATATATATATATATATATATATATATATATATATATATATATATGTGTGAGTTTGTTTATTCCGGCCCTTTAGGTCAAACAGTTCTGTTTACAGACTTGAAAATTGGCATCAGTATTCCACTTAACTCTTTTTAAAATCGGTGTTTTTGATTCCTGGAAAAAAAGCTTTTTTGACCTTTCTTGGGGCCTCATTTTGACATATTTATTGATAACATCTAGATTCTCCAGACAATGATCACAAGTTGATTTCTGATTGATTATGGCTAAAATGTATAGAAAATGTCAATTAATTCCTTCAAATTTTGATTTTACAACCAGGACAGTAATGATTTGAGATCTATTTATTTTCAATCCGACCACGGACAGATTTGCATATTTTTAATCATATAAAGTAAAAAGAACAATTACATATGAATATGGCTATCATGGCTACAAAAGCAAAACTTGAAGGAATAGCCATTTTCTGTACTTTTTGCATATAAGCAATCAAAAAATAACGCTCAATAGCTGGGAACAAAAATCAGTGCAAGGTGAAGTTATTGTAATTCCATCAAGTTCACCCCCTGTGCTCAAATGTGAGAGAGTCTTCAGAAATTCGGTTAACCAAATTCAGGAACACTTGTTAAAGACTAAATCTACCTCCCACATGCCTCTTAAGTCCCAAAATCTGCTTCCATTGTCAGACTTTTCATTCTTATCTCATACTTCACCAATTACTTTTTAATGACTTTTGCAAAGACGTGCAGGTTAGCAGGACAGAAAATGGATTTGGCAAACAGTGTTCGAATGCCCAATGAGACAGCTTGCATTCACTTCGCACCACTGCCTTTAGGAAAGGCATGAACCACTCTTTTCTTTCCCCTGGCTAGAAGTAAATAGCAGGGAAGACTGGCCTTTTCAGCCTTGGTAAGCAACTAGTAAAGACAATACTGGATTCAAACCAAATGAGTCTATTTCCCGTCCAGCATCCTGAGAGATGGGCAATGGACAGAAGGGAATGTGTTTCTGAATAGTAAGGTTAAATGGGTTTCTGGTGAAGCTTCAATGGGCCTAGCATTGAAGTAGATTATAATAAAATCTCAAGTAAAAAAAAAATAATGGGTGCATTTGATCCACAATAAGTATCCCCACACTTGTAGCCTTGTGCTTTTAGAAACTGTCAAAATAAGTTTCTTCAGTTTTTAAATTGGTCTGTCTGGTTGACTATGTATCAATGCATATTGCTGACAGGTCATACCAATAGAGCTACAGGGCTTAAATTTTCAACATTTTATTTTCACTATGTCAAGAAAAATTTCTTTTTAAAAAAAAAATTATCTTCTGAAATAGGTTTTTAGTAGACAATTTGAAATGTAAGTCTAAGCCAGATTAGTCCCTTAGTTTGTACCCAGCAGCAGAGAATTCAGAATCTTTTAGCGATCACTACCCAGCAAAAGGTGAGAGAAGTAATTCATCCATAACTTTTTCCGATTTCTAAATTGGTCACTCCCAACACAGCATGCTGTCAAATGATTTAGGTCATTAAACGGCTTTTATTGAGTGACTAACGAGCCCTGTTTTAAATTCAGTTGAATAAATACCAACAGAGGTCCTTGAATATCAACATTTTTTTCACTTCTTTTCCCAAATTAAATGTCGATATAAAACGTGTTTTCTTTTTCATATATCTTTCTATTGATAACATACAGAAAATCATTAATTCTTATAAAAATAAAGATTGGTGTGAACTGCAGTAGAATAAATAATCTCCAAGTCTGGGATACACCTTCAAGTGCATATTGAAGCAGTTCCAACATCTACCAACAGATGACACAAAGTTAAACTATACCTCTGCTAACTGCAATCCTATACACTAACTAAAAGCTGAATGAAAATCAGTTCATATATAGCTATGATACACGAGATGTAACTCTGCAAATTTCATTTTTCCATACTTCAGAATATAGTATTACTTATCATAAAAAATATCCACCAATTAGGAGAAAAAATTCCTGGATCTAGTCCAAAATCAGATCAGTTCTTTCTCAGATCATAGTCCCTTTCTGCCACTGAAATTCGTTGAGAACTTTTGGAGATACTGTGTGGACAAACATAAGTGAATACATATACCTCTTACAACTTTGTTAGCAAAAATAAAAAAATAAATGAAGATCAAGCCTTTTCTTGATAAAGCAGACATTTTACCTTGTGGGGATGTTTCTTAGCCACTTCAGTAAGAGTTTCAACACAGACAGCAATGAGGTCCAGTGGTGGAGAAGTGAGTCCAGCAAATCTACAAATCAGAAAGCAAACAATTAATTAATTACAGGTTAGATTATTAGACTGGTGATTAAGAAATCCAAAACTCGGGTTGATGAAGAGAACTAAATGTCTATTTGATTGTATAATGACTGAATTTGAAAAAAAAAAAATCTGTCCCAGATATTGAAATGAAACATAAAATAAAATCAAAACTTACGTTTTTTTTCACTTTATACACTTTCACACCAAAATCAATCATAAATATATAGAAAAATTAGAGACAATTCACTCGTCCTTAGAATAAAGGACACTGAATTAGCAAGATGACATCATTGTCTGTGGTTGTCAAAGCCAGGAAAATCCAATTTAATTTATTTTTCACAACACATATCTAAGTAGACCTCTAAAAGATATACATGAGACACATTCATGGAAACCTAAAGATATATATATATATATATATATATATATATATATATATATTCCAGAATACCCATCAGTTTTTAACATATGTCGTTGGATATATACCAAGACCTTCCTCAAGATTCACCAGACCTCTTGATCATAAGCATTGAGCAAGTTGTCATGCCATCTTATTCTCTGCCGGCAACAATTTTACCTATGATCTCTAGAGATTCATGTTGTGAGTTGTGATGTGCAGCAGTTGTCTGACATTCTTGCAACATAGTCAGCCCATTACTTGAGTTTTCTAATGGACTCTATGATATCTCTGATTCCTGCTTTTTCTCTAATATACTGTGTTGTCTTGTGATCTCTCCACGTGATGTAAAGCATGATTCTCTCTGGTGTACTTTACACAGTTCTTAGTTTGAGATCCGAATGTTTTGGCTAGGTCCCATATTTCTACTCTGTCAGTAACTCCTGGAGTCTTGAAAGGGTTAAAATAACATGATTTGGTATATTGGTATATTAAAAAATCATCTTTTAACAAAAGATCAATTTGATTTACGGGTTTCTATATTCATACCTAACATGAGAATAGCTGAAATATCAATGTTTGAATGTTATATGACTGAAGATCATATTGAAGACATATCTCACCTGTGGATGACTTGGTAACAAAGTTCTATGATGTCTTGAAATTGGTCAATAGACTGAGGAGCATTGGACAAGACCGATTTTACTAGACTGACCACTTGACTGGCTTGGCAAGTCTGATCAGCTGTGATCATATCTGCATGAAGGATAAAGTTGATAGAGAAAGTTAATTGGGATATGTAGGGCTAAGAAAAAAATAATAATAAAACTTCCATTTTGCAATAGCAAATAAAGAAAACTAATTAAATCTTAAATTCATGAATCGTGTGTATTCTACAGTGTAATTCTTGAATGAATAACATAAATAGAAGGACTTTTCTGTATTGAATGAGAAAAAAGTCCTTAATTGGTCAAAGGGGGATAATTTTAATCTGAAGTTATTTCCCTTGAAATTGATATTTTATTTTATTTCCTTTAAATGAATTTAAGAGTAAATAGTAATATTAGATTCAGCAAACAATTACAGGTTTCCCTCGCAATCTGTAAGTGGAGCATTCTTATAAAATCCTCTCAAAAGGTGAAATGGCAAAGATAAGAGGTAAGTTACCATTAATTGACAAAAGAAATGTTTTTGAGAATTCCCAGACCGAAAAAACGATGATGATGGTATGTTGGGCTGAGTTGTTCGAGATTGGGGTGTGGGAAGGTACATGAGACTGGATTGTGAAAGAGAAAGGAAGGGGGTGCATTCTATAATGTCTCACTGCCAAACAAAGGCTAAACATTATTTTTGTCTTTTTTTTTCTCTTTGTAAAATCTCATAAGTAGCATAAAATGAAATCCCTGCACTGTCACTTTCTGAAATTTTCAGAAAAGAGATAAAAAATACATATCTTTCTGTGTACATACTATATTAAAGATAAAGAGTATTTTATACGAAAGCTTGGTATTGCATGCACAGTACAGTCCTGTTAGGAGAATGCATGTTATAGCCTGGCCTACCTTTTTTTACTAACATTTAGGGGAAATCTGAGATGCCAATCTTTTTATGACTAACTGAAATAATTTCGCACACAATAAATTTCATCTTGATGTAAACAAAAACTTTGATGAAACATTTAAATCAACTCGAGTTATAAAACATGTACATCAACTCGAGTAAAACATTTACAGCAACTCAAGTCATAAAACATTTGCATCAACTCGAATTATGAAACATTTGCATCGACTCGAATTATGAAACATTTGCATCGACTCGAATTATGAAACATTTGCATCGACTCGAATTATGAAACATTTGCATCGACTCAAATTATGAAACATTTGCATCGACTCAAATTATGAAACATTTGCATCGACTCAAATTATGAAACATTTGCATCGACTCAAATTATGAAACATTTGCATCAACTCAAATTATGAAACATTTGCATCAACTCGAATTATAAAACATTTGCATCAACTCGTGTTATATAAACAATAACTGAGTCAGTTGGTTATCTTCTCTTGGCAAGTAACATTGTTGTTGTGCTCTCATAACTCACATCAGAATACAAGTCTTATCAGAGAGCCTGCTTACGTCAAGTTGCAGGTCTTATCCAGAGAGCCTGATCCATAGCAGGAACCAGTCTCCAACTGTCCGTCTGCTATTTGGGGAAATCGTTCAATTCTTTCACATGAGAAGGTTGCTGGATTGAGAACCAGTGAAGAGCAGAACAGAAGCCCAGGACAGAAATCACCAATTGGACATTGAGATTTTTCCATTTTTGATCCACTTCAAGGGTATTTAACAGCCAGATGAACATACAATCAGGGAGGGGGGGGTCAGGAAAAATAGTGTTGACTGATAAGGAGGGGTAGGTACATTATCTATGGAAGTGAATTATACACAATGAATTACAGTGGAGTAGTTATTCAATTTTCAGATCCATGAACAGCTCGAAATGGCAACGGAACTCTTCAATGAATAAAGTTTAAAAAATGAGACTCTTTCGTGAATCAAATCAAGGAAAAATTTTTAAAAAAAGTTTACCAAAGAGAGCAAGAGAAGTAACTTCAATCAAGAGTTACTCCCCCCTGATTTGACATTTTAATTCTGTACCATGAATTCAAGAGTTAAAAGTGGAAGGGTGTGTAAGTGTTGTTTTTTTTTTTTTTCTAGTGGGTCTTTAAAAAGAAATTAACGCAGCAAGTTGGTGAGGCTAGTATCTGAACGGAGAAAGATAAATAAGAAAAAAACTCACTTGGGGATCTTGACACCTGGAATAACAGCTCCTGGATTTCACATGTTAGCACCTTCCAGCAGTTATAGGTAAACACCCATTGAACCAAGTGACCCCCTTTTGTAGCTGCACAAAAAATAAATGAAAAGGATTAAAAAACAAAAACAGATAAGGAATTGAAGTTGGATTATTGAAGGCATGTTAGCGTTTTGGTTTTGGAAGAGGATATAAGAGATGAATTTTTGAAGACGTTGAAAGGAATAGAAGGACAAAAGAATGTACAGCAGAAGAGAGAGAGAGAGAGATAGAGAGGAGAGAGAAAGAAGGGGAGAAAGACAGGAGAGAGAGAGAAGGGGAGAAAGAGAGGAGAGAGAGAAAGGGAGAAAGACAGGAGAGAGAGAGAGAAAGGAGAGATAGAGAAAAGAGAAAGAAAGACAGTGGAGAAAGTGGGAGCAAAGAGAAAGAAAGAAGTGACAGAAAAGAAAAAAGGGCCATAAGAGGATATCACTTAAGAAAGAGTGGAGGTAGAAAGAAAGAGAGCAGAACGAAGGAAAAGAATGAGAGAAAGAAGGAAAAAGAAAGCATAGAACATAGAAAAGAGAAAAGAATGAGTTATCAAGAAAGAAAATGGAAAGGTTGAAGGAAAAATAAAATAAGATTGAATGAAAGGAACAAAAAAAATTAGAGAAAGGAAGACAAAGATTAGGAGGAGAAGAAGAAATGGAAGAGAAGAAGAAGGAAAAAGCTGAAGAAGTAAAGCAAAAGGTGAAGAAGAGGAGAAAAGCCAAAGAAGAAAAGGAAGAGAAGAAAAAACCAAGGGAGAAAAGGAAGAAAGGGAAAGAAAAGGAAGAAAGGGAAAGAAAAGGAAGAAAGAGATGAAACGAGTGAAGAAGAAAAAGAAGAAAGCCAAGGAAGAGAAGAGTGAGGGAGATGAAGAGGAAGGGATGAATGAAGAAGGAGAAAAAAAAGGAAGGGAAGTGAAAAGGAAGAAGAGCGAAGAAGCCAAAGAAGAAAAGTTGAATAATGAACAGAAAAGAAAAAAAGGAAAATGATGAAGACAATACAAAGACAGGTCTGGTTATTCACTCAATAAAAACTGTTGCATGACCACCATCTTTTGGATACATGCCATATCAGGGGTGATCAATTAAAGAATTGAAAATAGAGGGGATTAATGAATAAGGTACTTCTCTCTTTGGTTGTGTAGTAATTATAAAAAAAAGTCTGAATTTTCAAAAAAACAAGTGTTCATGTTGCCGGACACAAAATAAGGGATCAATTTAGCATAAAATTACATTGCAAATTGGATCTCGACCAAAAAACCCATTTAGGGGGTGGATTTTCATAAAACGAAAAACATTTTTTCTAGACATAAGGAGTAAGTGTTTTCAATATTCAGCCCTCTAGCTCCATTTGTGTGGCCTGCACACATCATACATACCCCGTCAGACCAATTTGAAAACTGAAGAAACCTAAGATGACAGTTTGGGTTGAAGGTTTCTAATATGAACAGTAGAAAAAAACAGATTATAACGCAGACATAAACAATTAGTTCAACCGAAATTCGATGTCAGAGTTATTGCACATCAGATTCATCTTGAAAAAAATCTCTTACTTACAGCTAAACAACACAAGCAAAAATGCTTATATTTTCTTCAGAAACTAGCATAATATCAGTGAGAAATGTCCCGGAACAAAGTGTCACTCCCCAGTCCTCTGTCAAGGATCAGAGTGCAGTATCAGTGCACTCTGCATAGGATTAAAGTGTTGCTCCCTGGCACTACTACTAGTATCAGGGTGTAGTATCAGTGCACACTGGAAAGTTTTACACAAAAAAAAATATTATGGATACAGATAAACTGTTGAATACATCTATATTTGAATCTAATGTTATAAGTGTTGCAGATAACTGCAGAGTCAGATTTAAAGTTCAAATAAAATATCTATAATTCAAAAACTAAATTTCTTGACTTGGAGAAAAGAGAAACAAAGGACCAACCATAAATATATCTACATATCAGCAGTAAGTGCTACCTAAGAGGTACAATGGCTGAAATGTTGCGACCAGCCTGTGAGATATAATTTGACCACTCAATTAAGTTGAATCAACTCTTCCTTAGCTTCCTTGACTGCCAGTCGAATTATAAAAAAATAAGATCTCACATCACATCTTTTATATATATTTTATTTTCTCCAATATTCAACTAAATCATTATCAGAGGTAGACTGAGAGGAAATCCTGGTAAACTTTTGGTTGTACAAACTCCAAAGATGACAAAGTTACTGTATTCCCCTTTTCAACCATTTTCCTTTGTAGAGTTTGTTCATCTGAGCTCAATATGGAGGAGCAGGAGGGATAAAACAGTGAGATCATAGTTCATTATACTTTGTATGATACTTTTATTTCAGGCATGAGTCTATTTTCTTTGCATAAGTATTTCGGTCAAGATAAATTATTTAGGGGTGAGTAAACTTTCCCTCGAACTTGACCAGTGGTTGAGTTACTTTAAAAAAAATCTTACTGGTAGGTTGTGACTATAACCATCAAGATGAGGATACCTGTCTGATGAAATAAGCGTTGTTGCTGTGTTGTATTTTGTTTTGTTCTCCTTCATCTATTCATTTTTATTATTTTTTTTATTTCATCTTTTTTAAAAATCATTTTGAATTTTTATTTATTAATTCATTTTATTATTTCATTTATTCATCTATTTATTTTTATATTTTTTTAATCTTATTTTCATTTTTTATTCATTCATTTTTCAATTTTATTTTTATCTTTTTATTTTTTTATTTTCATTTAATTTTTTTAATTTTTAATTTTCATTTTATTTTTATCATTTTATTATTATAATCATTGCTATTATCAATATTATCACTATTACTATTATAACCATCACTATCATCATTACATCATTACTATTATCACCATCATCATCATTATTATTACTTCTTCTTCTCAGATATTCAGACAAAAACATTTGAGGATATTTGAAACATGTGTTTCTCAACCTTTTGTTAGTCCAGCACCCCTTTGATAACAAGTCAAGCAGCCAGCACCCCACCTTAAATCTTCTGTAGTTCTATATTCAAGGCAGGTGAATTTTAATTTGAGTTTGTATCTCATGCAATTTTCGTGAGATCTACAACAGATTTTCGGCAAAAAGCAACATGTGTTGATAAAAACGTCTGAATCGCAATAACCTTTGTGTGATTAAGAAAATTAAGATCGTAGAAGATTATTTTTTTCCAGTAACATTCCGACTCTTTGATAGCACATTTTGTTTTGTTTTTTTTCAAAATTATCCAAATGTTTCCCTCGAGACCATTAGCAGCATTTTTGTCTGGGTCATTAAGGAAGAAAAAAAAACAAAAAAACTGAAAGAAACATAGGAGCAGACAGCTATGAAGAAAACCAATCAGGAATGGAGATAACAGAATGAACAAGATATTTTCATAACATTTCGACAACAATTCACAGAGGCCTGGATAAATAATCTAGATGCAATGATCTTCCAGCCATTTTGCAGATGGAATACTGCGCAAATCTGCGTATTGGGTGTGCACAGAGATACGATAACTGAAGTAAAAACCTGGATGGAAAAGCCTACAAGTACCAGTGTATAGTACATATTTTTTTATGCAAGTCAGTGTTTTCATAAAAAAAAATTAGTATCAATCAACCAATATCAGTAAAATTTTCAGGATATATTTATTGATGAGTCTCTTGTTAAAGTATGGTACACAGTATTATACCCCATTGAAGTTAGCTACCACAGCTTCCTAGAAACATCAGTGTAATATTTCTTGCAAAAGAACGCAAACAATTGACGAAAGCCACAAGGGAGACAGCTATGGCAGTTGAAAACAGCTCAAGATCGTTTTGGTTGAGGAGAATCGGCCATTGGAACCCTTTTGCAGGTGATGGCTAATTTAGTCTTTGCTGTTTCACTCAGGTGGAGCGTGCTAGTTAATAAGTGAAATATTAGTGACTCTGAGATACCTGCTGAAGATGCCAAACACTTCCAAACAAAGTACCATCTTTTATAGTTTTTTTTCTATTACCAATAAATACCGTCAAGAAGAGTAACATCTCCATTTGTTTTGTATTGTTTTTTGTTGTTGTAGCAAAACAGCTTTCATGTTCATCTAACCACTTTCACATATTTACATGTTAAATATACCACGTGAAATTCAGCTTATAATATCTGTTTTTAATAGAAATATTTACAATAACTTATTTGGTAGAGTCATATAACTCAAGGGCTGTTCATCATGTTGTAAATAAATATATATGTATATATAAGTATAGTTATTGATATATTCAAAATTCTATTCCAGGTATATAAAGATTGCCATGGGTCGTAAGAGAGATAATATCTCAAATGAGAAACAGGATATTGTCGAGTTATTGAGTAATAGGGATATCATGTTAGAAATTGCAAAAAAGTTAAACAGAAGAATCGAAAATGAAATTGAAAACTGGTAAGATAAGAACAAGAAAAAAAAACTGGCTTTGATATCACAAAAAAGAGATTTAAGAAAAATCAAAAGGGTAATAAGCAAGAAAAGTGTATTGATCATTGAGAAAACATTTGAAAAAGCTGGTGTTACAAAGGTAAAGAGAGAGAAAAGATGCAGAATATTAAGAATAATGGTAAAACATGAGAGTAACCGAATTACTATCTTCAAGTAAACATTACAAATGTGGTACATTAGACAAAGTACTAAAAAAACTGATTTCTCAACAGTAATTTTAGTAATGAATGTGAAACGATATTCAATGGATGTGATGGTTCAGCAGATGCTCGCCCAAACATTTTTCTGGCCTTTTTCAGTTAGGATTAAAGTGTAGTATCTGTTTCATGGCATAGCTTGCCTGCCGAATGGGCTGGAGATGGTGTTGTGGTGTGCATCAAAGACCGAGTGCACAGGTGCAATGTGTCAGCAAATGAGGGTTCACTGAGACTGTGTATTGCTAAGCGCATTGGGAGCCTTTGGACTTGTCCTTAGGCTCTCTCACTATTGGTCCAGCTGCGGTAAAGCAGTTCACTGCGTGGCGGCACTGTCCCATTGCACTAAAAGGGACAGATCAGGCTCATGCTGACACTTTCGTGACTGTGGTTGTTTAGCAACCAAAGTCATGTCAGCTGGAGCTATTTTTGACAGGTTGATCCATTTATCACCACATAAAGCCTTGACCTTGTGTTACATTTTGCTCTAGCTCAGCTAAAGGCTTGATCCTTCACGAAAATAGTCAACCAACACAACTTATACGACAAAGTGGAGTAATGTCTTAGGTTAATATTGTAGGCAGTTAAATTATATATCCCTTCAAAGTTGATGATAATTGTCAAGATAAATGCAGAGAATTATTGTGAATTCTTGGATGAGACATTTTTTGGATAATACATGTCACAACCATGGTTATCAATTGAAATATTTAAAAAAAAATTTTTTTTCCAGTTTTTTTAAAAGTTCGGTGTTGCCTTCTGATTTTCAGCTTTTTTTCGTATGTTTTAAATCCTGGTGTTGCCAATGGGGATGTTTTGAAATTTTTTTTTTTTTTTTTCAAATTTGAGAGTGACCATCTGCATTGAAAAATCACATCTAAATTAGCAACCATGGTCACAACCACAAATCTTTAAGCTAAAATGTATATTCATGCAAGGCGAGGCTCCTTCAAATTCTGCAAAATTGACTATCGCCCATCTAGCTGGAAAGAGATTCAAAGACACCTAATTAATGGAATAGCCCCCAGCCTCACCAGATTATAATCCAATAGAAAACTTGTGGCCCATCATTGAAAGAAATGTATATGAGAATAGAAAACAATATTCAAGCAAAGAAGAACCGCTCCAAGTAATGTTAAAGTTAATAAAAATCAATGGCAAAAACACTGATGAAGGTTATAGAATGTCAAGGAGACGGTATCAATGCACAAAAAATAAGAAAAAATTATTCAGGTATTGAGGATATTGCGTTAATTGATCATATGTTATTCTGGGTTATGTATTTAGAATTTATTCATAAGTGAAAATTCATGTTGTACTAAGTTTACCTAATAAAATCCGACACAAAAATGTTCTAATTTGGATAGATATTATGAGCTGGAACTCACAATATATATTGCTCATATAAACATAAGTATATCCTGAAAAATTTATCAACATCGGTTGGTTAATACCAATTTTATAGTGGAAACATTGATTTGTATCATAAAATCTGATATACTATTTGTTGGTAAATAAAACTGCCATTGAATTACGAAAGAAAATGCAATTAATAAACTGCATCCAATGTACTGATATTATAAACAAGGAGGCTATCAACCAAAGCTCAATATGAACAATTATGGGTCTTGCAGTGTAAGAGTTGCAGTGTATGGTAGTCCCTCAAATATCCTTGTGAACCTAAGGGTCATCAGATTTGGTTGAAAGGGAAAATTATCCAAGCTATATTTTAGATACTTACCAAAGATAAACATTGGAATAGCAAATCATTGGAAAACCAAGGGACCAATTTAGCATAAACTTAGATTGTAAATTGAAGCTCCAACTAAAAACCTATTCAGGGAGGAGTCTGGAAGAACAAAACGCCCCCATTTTTTTTCCTAAACATAATGAGAAGTGAGTGTTTAAATTTTTAGCCCTCTAGCTCCATCAGTGGAACCTGTTTCTAACATGACAATGATGTGCACAGGGGTCGCCAGATTTTGCCAAAAGGGAAGATAATCCGAGTTATATTTCAGATGCTTACCCAAGACAAACACGTTGGAATAACAATGAATATGGAGATCAAGTAAATCTGAGGGTAGAGGTTCAATACCAGCCTCTTGAACTGTCGTCTCGAGACTGGCTAGATTTCTAAAGTTGACGCTACTCCAATGCCTGTCTTGGGTAAGTTTCAGAGATATAGTTTGGATTATCTCACTTTCAGGCCAGATCTAATTCAGATTCCAATGCTATAAAGATCTTCTAAAAAAATAACAATTTATAAAAATTCTGTTCAGAAAGTATCCAGCCTTTTTTAATATCTCGAGAATGGGTAGCTTGGTTTTCATGTAACAATTTAACCAATCAGAAGGAATCTAACCGTGCATGCCTGAGCAGACACTCTCTTGTGGGTCCACTCAGTTGGTAGTGAGATGGTACAAGTGAGCTTGTATACAGTGTGATGGTGGCATTCCAAATGACCGAGCGAGTCATTCTTTATGCATCTTCAATGCATCAACCAGGCCTGTCAGCTCCCACCTACAGTCCACATTTGGCTGCCGGTGACTTCTGGCTTTTTCAAAGAGATTTTAAACCATGGACGAGATTAAGGAGAATGTGATGAGCAAGCTGATGGTGATCCTGAAAGTAAACTTTGCAGACTGTTTTGAAAAGTGGTAGAGATGCTTGGATAAGGGTGTGAGGTCCCAAGAGGAGTATTCTGAAGGGAACTAAGGCTCTATAGCTCGAAGTGGGCTATTTTGTTTTTGTTAATATTAAATAGCTGGACACTTTCCAGACAGACCTCGTATGTAATATGTGAAATATCAGTGATCCACAACTGGGTCAGTTGGTGCATTAAAATCAAGGGACTTAATATGTTCAAAAAAGTAAAAAGAAATAAATTACCTGCTTCCAGGTGATGGTGTCCATAGGTGCCAGCAGGAATAACAAAATTCCCTACAAATTGATGAAAAAGAAAACAATCAGTTAGTAACCCAATAGAAACCTTCACATGACCAAGATTTTTTGGCAGCATGCTGTGTTGGCGGAGATCAATTAAAAAATAGGAAAAAAGGAGTGGTCAATGAATAATTTACATCTCTCGCCTTTTGTTGGGTAGTCATCACCGAAAAAAAAAGAAAAAAAAGATAAGGGTGGATACTACCGGACACAAATCAACAGATATTTTTAGCACAAACTCACATTGCAAATTGAACACCTCCCCAAAAACCTATTTAGAAGTGAAATTCTTGAATAATAAAAAAAAAAAAAAGAAAGTTTTTTGAAGACATAAGGAATAAATGTTGAAATTTTCCTTGCTGCATTGGTGTGGCCTATATGTGTGATATAGCCAGCCAGACAAACTCCAAAAATGAGGAAATGTTGACTTGTTTGGTTTCTGATTCAATCGTAGTCTATTGCCAATAACTTATGGAAGAGTCATTAACATTCCAAGCTTATTTCAACTGAGCTCTGTTTTTATTTTTGATGTTGCTACCAAATAGATATAGTATTACCGAACCAAAGTGATGGCTACTAATTCTGATGATGTAATCTTGCTAATTTAAATTAATACTTTTGAAAAAGACAGTACTAAACTTTCCTGGGCCCTGTCTTATCAATCTTACCTACCAAATAGACTCAAGAAAATGCCTCACAATAATTCAATTTCTTCTTCATCCCCAAAGAGGATTAAATTCATCTGCATAAAAAGAAGATGAATGTATTCTGTAAAAATATGTAGAATTCAACTTGTTCCCAGTCCCATTGTGTCATCTTTTTAATAGTCTTACCAACTGTTTGGCAAAGAGGAGAAATAGACTGAAGACAATGCTTCATAATTCAATTTTGTCTTCATCCCCAAAGAGGATTAAAGTTATCAGTAAAAAAAAAAAAAAAAAAAAAACACTTAAAGGAAGAGATGGACCAAAATTTTCTCCTGCCTTGTCCCATCATAAGTCATAAGTCATCTCTCAACTTCAACAGAATCTTAGCACAATGAAAATAGACCGAAAACAATGCTTCATGGTCATTCAATTTCGTCTGCAAGTCTTCATCCCAAAAGAGGATTAAAGTCATCCTCGGAAAAGAGAACTTAATTAAGATAACAAATCAATCAGTAGTTGCACACGGCCTTTTATGCAAATGTCCCCAAAATGATCAAAAATATAAGGAAAAGTTTAGCTTCTCTTGGAAAATCTTTGAAGCAATTAGTTCATTATTCAATTACGATAACCAATTCCTGCATATTCTCTCTAACTTTGAAAAGAGTTCTTAACATTCCAAGCCTTATTCGAACAATTGACTTCTGTCTTTTTGTTGTTGATGTCGTTACCAAACAGATGAAACATTGAGAAGGGAACCAATAAAACAGTTCCATATTGCAGCAAAAAGAATTACAAATAACGTTCAATGCACCACAGAATAATCATGGGGTTTTATTTACTCAAGTTTTACAAAACATAAAATTTTATTTTACTACGTCATCACGTGGAGACATAAACAGTGTGACAGAAGACAAATAAATACACATTATGTTTTATTACATGTGGAGATCATAACCAATTGTAGCACATTGTCTCTAACTTTGAAAAGAGTCATTCACATTCCAAGTTTTATTTGAACAATTAAACTCAGTCTTTGTGTTGAGGATATTGTTACCAAGCAGATATAATATTAGAAAAGGAACTTTAAAAAGGCATAAACCTAAATTTCTCTGCACTCTGTCAGACTCTCATTATTCCTGTGAATAAAGTTTCTTCCTCTAGGGTCCGTTCTGACAAACAGGAGATGGGTGAAACCCAATCATCCCAACTAAAAGTCTTGCCCCCAAAGCATAACCTTTGTGGTATATTGTGTAGGCTGATTTTCTAGTTCAATCTTTTTGGGAAAAGCAGACTAGTAGTGAGAAATACAATGTGTGTGTATGTACGTTAGGCTGAATCAGTGAATTTACCTAATTGATGGAATTTATTTTTTGTAGAAAGAAAGTTTGATATCATGTCAAGTACATAAACCTTTGATTTTAATTTTGATTAAATGAACTTTTGATCTGATTAAAACTACATATTCTTTTTTTTTTAAAAGTTGAATTATGCATTTACTTAATTTTTACAAAAAAGAGTGATTTCACAAACATTTGATTGTAAAAAAATAGTTGTTTTTTATCTCTGTTTTGATCAAATTAACTTTGATTGAATAAAAACTTTATTTTTTATAAAAAATAAAGTAAAAATTCTACCAATTGGGCAATTTCAGTGATTTAGCATAACATTACGTACATAAGGTTGTCAAATTCTTTAGTTGAATATTTTGGTAGAAAATCAACTAGAAGAAATAATTGTGTAATTATTATCCTTAAAGATGATATCATGAGCTAGTTTGCATGCAGTCTGAGATTAAAACAACACAACAGATTTGATATTCACATGGGTGAACACTCAATAGAAGTGACACAAACAAAGAGTCATGCCTGTTGTTATACTGATTGATCCTTCATCATCAAATAGTTTTTTTGGGTAACCTACGTAAGTAAGTCCAGAGTTTCAAAAAAATCAAATGATTTGGAAGAAAAAGTAACATCCATATACAATACATTACGATAATAACCTAAATAAGAAAACAGACTACACATAGCATGACATAAGCTACATAATGAAATCATAGCTAAAGCGGTGTTTGATCAACACTGCTGGAGGTGGGGGGTCATGTTGATGATGAAAAAGAAATTATTGACTGTTTTATCTCAAAAACAATTACATGGCAAACAACAGATGATCTCACAAAGAAAAATTCACACATTGTACCATAATATCAAATTCTGTATAAAACATTGAAAAACACTGAAAAAAATTACTTGAATTACATCAACAGATATTGGGAAATAAGTGACTGAAATGACATGAAAATTCGAAAAAACTTTTTTTTATACATTTAATTTTTAAAGAGGTGGAGCTTTCTCAACTATATATATATATATATATATATATATATATATATGACTTTGTGTGAGACCCCCCCACTTATCCTTTTATGATATCCTCTACTGTGTGAAAGTCTAATGATAAAAAAGGGTAGCAGAAGTGATGAATCATTTTTGGTACCTAATAATAAATAAAAATAATTTGAATATATATATATATATATATATATATATATATATATATATATATTATATACTATATATATATATTATATATATACATATATATATATATATAAATGTGTGTGTGTATAGAAGAGAACATATTGGAAGTAAAGTTTTTTCCATTTATTGACACAGCCCTAAAGATAATAAAACAAAGGTGAACATTAAAATCATAGCTGAAGGGGAGGTGATGTTTCATCAACAGTTACATGGTACAAAACTGATGATCCCAACAAGAAAAATGAACACAATATATACCATAATATCTAATTCTGTGTAAAATATGAAACCCATTTAAAGCTTACATGAAGTGCATTTAGAGACATTCAGAAATAATTGACTGAAATAACAAATTTAAAGATTTCTTTCGTGATATATTTAGTGTTTGAAGCTATAAAGCTTTTTAGACTATATATTGAGTATACATATATGCACAAAACATGCAACAAATATATATATACATATATATATATATATATATATATATATATACATACATATCTTCACTATCATTAAGATATTTTTTCCAGTTGCAAATTATTGCTTTTTCACAATGTTGCACATTTATTTTGATGAGTATATTTAGGGCTGATAGAGGTAACTCTTAAATTCATATAAAAAATTTAATAACGTCAAGGGAAATAACTGCTGATTAAAATAACCTTGCTTTGACTTGAGGGTGAATCTTAGTTTATTCCCCCCAAAAAGAGGAATTAACAATAGGGTTCCATAGTTTTTTTTATTCTACTCTTAAAACTGTCATTTAATAGTAACAAGCAGTCAATGGATTCAAGTTGACTCAAATTCCTAAACTGTTGGTAATCAAATCTTCTGTGACTTGACTGAAATTTTCTTAAAAATCCATTAAATGGTCGAAGGGAGATCATTTTCTATTAAGTTATTTTCCTCGAAATTGATATTCTATTTTTCTTTATATAAATTTAAGAGTTAAAATGAAAATTTCCATACAATCAAGGAGGAGGAATCACTGAGTACAAATTACCTGCTATATAAGGTTTTCTATCTTCACTCAACTGACATAGGGTCATATCATCCATCTGTTGGTATTCAGCGGTGATTGATTTGTCAAAATTTTCCAAGTATGTAGGTAGGGACTTCAGAGTTGACATCACCTGAGGGAAACACAAATTCATTATTTGTAAAAACATCAAAAGATTCATTAGTAATATCATTTTGAATTTACTATTCGATGAAGCGTTGTTACTGTTAAGTTTTTGCTAGTTTTTCTTTCATCTTATTTCTGTTGCTTGTTTAAACCTAGTAAAAGTCGTCTTGAGTTGTCTGGATTTCTTTGATGAAGCATTATCATTATAATAAATTTTTTCTACAAGTATTTCTTTCATTTTATTTCCGTTGAATTTCATCAAACAAACACTTGAATGAATTAACTTTCTTAACTTGAGAGTTAGCCTGATGGTACTTACCTTCAAGGCACTCTGTGGCCCCGCAGCAGCTAAAGTTGTGCTGAGCTGGATCAGGGGAGAGAATTTGAAAGGGAACTGGTCTTTTGCAAGTTGATAAAAGCTCCCAACTCCTTCCTCAAGACCCTGAAAAAAAAAAAGAAAAAGAAAGTCTGGTTAGTCACTCAATAGAAACCAATGAGTAAATGACATGCAAGTACTTACATAATTATAGAAACATAGACTTTCATCATCATCAACCTTTTAGTATCCGTCGTTGGACCTGAACCTTCCCCAAGATTCGACAAACCTCACTGTCGTGGGCATCACAGAGCCAATACCTTCTGTGGTAGTCTAATTCGTTAGGCCATCTTATTTTTTGCTAGCTACTGTTTTGCATATGATCTCTGGGTATCCATGTTGTGAGTTGTGAAGTCCAGCAGTTGTCTAACATGCTTGCAACATGACCAGCCCATTGCCATTGGAGTTTTTTTCAACGGTTTCTATGATATCTCTTTCTGTTTTTTGTCTAATATACCGTGCTATCTTGTGATCTCTCCATGTGATGCTGATGTAATTTTCTCCAGTGCATGTTGCATGGTTCTCAGTTTGAAGGTCAATCTCTTGGTTAGATCCCATGTTTCAGCTCCATGGATGACTATCAAGACAATGTATTATTGGCATACCCCTCTTTTCAGGACTAATGAATTTTCTTGTTCTCGAAGGTTGAGCTTGTTCTCCCGAAGACTTGCCAACCTAGAGGTAGGTGTATACAAAATGCTGACTGCAGAAGAGATGATGTGTGAAAGAGAGTCTAGTTAAAGCTCACAGAACCTTTATAAAAAAAACCCAAATATTTTGGGTTATACCTGGGTATATTCAAGAATTGTTCATCTTTCAGTTTTGACCATAAAAGGACAATCGTTTGCAGTATACCTCTTACTGCCCCCAAAATTACATTTGGAACTAGATAATTTATATAGACATTGATGAACTACGAATATATCTGATTTCTTTGGCTTTGAAAAAAAAAATACTGACACACCTGGCTATTTTAAAAATTTTTTTCAGAATGTTCCAAATGCTGAGATAATGTGTAACGTCTCAAAGGGAGTTCTTTGAAAGGGACTAAGATGCTACTGCTCTAGGGAGACTGTTTTTTCATTAATATCAAATGACCGAATACCTTTTGGATACATTTTGTACAGGTTTAATACCCATTATCCGAAACTTAGAAAACTGAAATGTTTCGAATTTCCAAACCTTTTAGAAAGCCAACATGTCACAAACAGAAAATTCCACACCTAACTTTACTGTAGCATGATTCAAAGACAAGAGACGAGGTCGATTTCAAAGGCTTTATTCAACTTATCCCAACTGCAATAAAAGCTTGGTCATCTTTGTGTCACTCTTTAGAAACATAAAACTACATTTACATAACAGAAAGAGAAAGACAAAACAAGTCCGGATCAAAACGAATCATTGTCATCTCAAGACCTACATACATCCATTGACGTATTTGAAAATCCCGGGGGGAAAAAAAAAACGAACTAATATCCGAAACACTTCTGATCCCCGGCTTTTCAGATAAAGGATATCAACCTCTATAGAGGTATTCACTAAGATCCCATTGTACATGAATAAATACGATGAATATTGAGCGAATTGATTTAAGAAAAGATAAAAATTATTTCTTCTTTTTGTGGCATCTTTCAAGTATCAGACTGTATTGATCAGTGACAAAAATATTTTTTTCTTCTGAAATCAGATTTTTGGTTTTTCATATGAAAAACAAAACTAAAAAACCCCAACAAAATCAGAAAGTTGTTTTCTTCCTTTGTTCCAACACATTTAAAAAAATGTATAAATCTTGGACTCAGATATCATCAGGCATTCAACTCTAAAATACATTCTAGTTTTTTCTTAAAAATTCAAGGTGAGTAACTTCTGATTGGAGTTAGCTCCAATGCAGCATTCAGTAATCCAAAAAATTCTTTTTCCTTTAATTCAATTTAAAAAAAAAAAATCCTGTTCATTGAAGAATACCAGAGTGGTTACTAGAGCTCCATGATTAACAAGAGTTAAAAGAGGCTGAAGATAAGAGTTTCTGCCATAAAAAAGTATCTGTTACCAAGACATTAAAAACGGCTCGATACTTTCTGGACAGACCTTGTAGAGTGATATTCACTAAGATCCCATTGTACATGAATGAATACAATAAATATTGATCAGATTGATTAGAGAGGGATAAAGAAAAAAAAAAATAGACCCGTCTTCTTATTGGGGCATATTTCAAGTATTGGACTTTATTGATCAGTGACAAAAAATTTTTTTTCTTCTGTAATTAGATTTTTTTTTTCCCCCCGTGAAAAAAAAAAAAAAAAAAAAAAAAAAAAATCCCAACAAAATCAAAGACATGACTTTCCTTTCTTTGTTCAAATTGCATTAAAAAATTAAAAGAAAGAAAAGTTGTTTGAATTTCTTTTCTTCTGAGAAGAAAGTCAATTGGAACTGATCAGCATTTATTGTGTAGGCAGAATTCCAATCAATTTAAACATGCAGAGTCTCCCAGGTTGGAGCCAAGGCAATTAAGCTTCGGAAAACCGAGGTGTCGGCTCTCAGGTGAGAAAACTGGACTGGAAACTCCAGAACTCACCGTTCAACCATCCTTAATTCATTACGGTATGATACAATTGTAGTTCCCGCAAAGCTGTGCATGAGCATACACGTTTTGCAATCAACGCACGAAGGAAATTAAGTTGCGCACAAAAGATTTCAAATTCTGTAGATAGCTTACAAAGTTTCAATTAGAAAAAAATTGATTCACTATACTGAATAAAAAAGTTCACACATACTTTTGTCAAAGGGAAAATATCTGCCTAAAAAGCTTTTTGCAATCACTGATTACAATAAATCAGAGGAATTATTGCATGTGA
>OY735240.1:22065342-22100342 GCA_963457665.1 Thysanoteuthis rhombus | reverse complement strand
TTTGCTCTTTAAGAGCAGTTTCAAGCGGTTTATGAATTTAAGAGTTGAATAAAGACTCTAAACAACTGTGTGTATGTATTTGAAATATGAAACTTCACACATCTACCAAGTACATATCCTAATTGCACAGTAAATATCTACAATATGAGAAAGTTGCGGTTGAAGGGGGAGGACCAGTTTTCTTCTGTTAATTAGTCAAACTAATTACCTCTAATTATTATGCATTACATGTCCAGGACGAAATACCTGTAAAAACATTCCATTAAGAAAAACATTCAGGTAATGAAACATTGAACAAATCAGTCGTAATTATTACATATTATCGATTAATGAAATTAAATGACTATTAAATCACAACTGCTCATAACAGTCATTAAGCCCAAATATTTCAGACGATGGCAGAGGTTCCCAAACTTTTTCGATCCACAGCACCCCCACTATATTTATTGCATTATCATTCAAGTGGTTAGATTAGTTGGGTAAAAAACAAAAAAAAACAAAACAGGTCTGGTTATTTACTCAATAGAAACAATCATGAGACCTAGTCTTTTGGCAGCATCCTGTGTTGGGGCGGGGGTGATGATCAATTTAAAAATTGGAAAAAGGGGAGATCATTGAATAAGTTACTTCTCTTGCTTTTTGTTATGTAGTGATTACTAAAAAAAAGGTGAATTAAAAAAAAACAAACAATACACCCATGAATGATGCTGGACACAAACTCAGGGATCAATTTGGCATAAATTTAGATTGTACATTGAACCCCCACACTAAAAACATATTTTAGGAGGAAGGATTTAAAAAACACAAAACATTTTTTCTAGACATGATGAAGAGTAGATGCTGAAAATTTCAGCCCTTTAGCTCCATTGGTGTGACTTGTACATGTGATACATACATACTCAGCCAGACCAACTTGAAAACTGAAGAAACCTATATTGGCAGTTTCTAATAATGGATCACATATCTTAAATTCGTGAAAGTAATATATTTGCTCTCTATTATCTCTAAATAATCATAATTATTTGCAGGATGGGTGAGGCTGTTGCTCACTATATAGTTCCTAAAATCCTAAATATTATTCCCTATCATTATGACCAAGCATCAGTGTATTGGATTATGATTGCTTGGAATTATTGAAATATTTGAATATATTGCAGCATCGTTGGGAGCTACCCGTAGCACAAGGGGCGAGCCACAGCACATACTTTAGGAATTACTGGATTGTGATATGTTACAAAAGACAAAATAAATGATTAGCTTGGTATAATTTGTTAAGAGATTAAATTATTATTACTAAGTTGTAGACTCAATATAGTGCAGAATTGCTAATAAAGAGATTTGAGCATGAACATCAATTTGAAAAAAAAACAAACTCTAATAAGCGTAAAAAATGTCAAAATTAAACATTGTTAACCATTTTTGACCATTTAAATAGCTTTAAAATGGCTGAATATATCAGCACAAGAAAGACCCCCACCTCTGCTTCCTCCTTTCTCCTTCGTCAGGTCTTGGTTGACATTTGCTACATATGCATCTGTTGTGTCAAAATGTAAACTTCTGATGGGGGAGGTGTCATGATTTTTTGAATTTTTATATTTATTTCTATCTTCTTCCCAAACTAGCTTCACCTCAGTGGTTTTCTTTTCTTTTCTTTTCTTCATGAATTACAGGGGGCAGCCTTGAAGGAGATTTTTGGGAGAGGGGGTATCTGGACTTGGATCAAGGTTTGTAAAAATGGAAAATTGGACTCTTATATAATGTGGTAGAAAATCATGGACCACGACTTCCACATTATAACATGTCTACAAAATATTAATTTTTGCACCCCTTTCTTTTCATCTTAATTGTTGTTGCTTCTTATTGCAACCAAACTCAGGCTGATTTCCCTTCAGCAGTGAGTAAATAAATTACCAGAGCTGATGAAGCATTGTAAATCATTATTAATTTTTGGTACTATTTATTTTCATCTTAATTGTCGTTATTTATCACATTGAAATTATTCTTTATTCCAAAGGTGAATAGTAGCAAAACCTATCACTTATTTGTAATACTTCATCTACAAAAATAAATAAGAAATAAACTAAAATTATGGTCACTAACAGATCTGCTTTGCT
This sequence comes from Thysanoteuthis rhombus, assembly GCA_963457665.1. NCBI lineage: Eukaryota > Metazoa > Mollusca > Cephalopoda > Oegopsida > Thysanoteuthidae > Thysanoteuthis > Thysanoteuthis major. The sequence goes on along the minus strand of OY735240.1, from coordinate 22,098,228 downwards.
TTTAAGCATGACACAACTGATTCAGGCATACCTAGCTTATGGTAAAAGAGATAGTCTGACATACTATTAGCAAGTGTATTCAGTTAATGCTCTGCCTCTGCAAGCTACAGAATAGTATTTTCACTGGATTTTGATAAATGAAACCATTTTAGAAATATCCAGGGTCTCTTTATCATTGAAAATACATTTTTTCCTGAAAAGCTAAACTATAGACACATACTCTCTACATAAATGTGTAAAAAGTGGATCTTTTTCTCTTTTTTTCTCTATATATCTCAATAAGACACTTTTTAGTCAGTCTGTCAGTAGGTCGGTCCCATTTATGTTAAACAACAGATAGAGAAAGGATGGAGTTTTGTATTTTATCTACCAGCTTCTTTTAAGTCATAAATAGGTGTGACATCATTAAAAGAAAATCTATTCAGATCAATCAATGACGTATTAAGCGTTGTTTTTTTTACAGTATTGCCAAATATTGGCCGTTATTAACAGCTAAAATTGTCTTAAAATGGCTAAAATTGGCTGAACTCTTCTATTTCCTGCTAACTATAAAGCATAGAAATGTTATATATACTCATAAAGCCCATTTACCAAATGAAATGAGCATAAATCAAGACTCCAGAACAAGTTATTGAAAAAAATTGTACCCTTTCTTAAGATTAAACTTACTTGTTTTTTTTGTTTTTTTTTATAGTCAGAATTTCAGGTGAACTATCCTCACTTTGCACTTCCTCCCTCTGCTACTACTACTTTGTTTAGAATCCCTTTGAAATTGTAAATCACAGATATGGATGTAAGGATGTTGGACGCATTGTTGAACCTATGGTTCTTGTTTTTAGTACTTTACAGTAAATAGGCGAGCTTCATCAGCTGAAGGCACTGCACAGTTTTTCATTGATACGGGTATATATTTTATGTCCCTGCCATTTACTTATAGCAACTGGTAAATACAGACTCAAAATGAAGTCATTGTGCCAGTTTAAATTTTTATGACTATTGTTCCGTATATGATAGAATCAATCTGTGAAATGCTTAGAGGGAGAATTCATTATATCTTTATATAAATTTATTATTGAGATTCTTAAGATTTAACAAGTCCACTGTCATGATGTACACAATCTGTCATGGTATAGTAAAAACTTTAGATACAAAGTAATTCTTAAATAAAAAAAATTAGCAAAAAACAAGCATGAATGCTGCTGGGTACAAACAAAAGACCAATTTACCATAGATTTACATTGCAAAATAAACACCCAACTAAAAACCTTTGGGTTGGAGAATTTTCAAAAAACAAAAAACGTTTTTTGTAGATATAAGGAGTAAATGCTGGAGTTTTTAGCCCTCTACCATCATTGGTGTGGCCTATACATGGTACAGTTAGCCAGACCAACTTGAAAACTGATGAAAGTTTTTGTGATAGCTTTTGTTGACAATTTCCAACAATTGTAATCAATTTTTTTTCCATTACTGGCAATAAAATAGATGTATTTGCCTTGTAAATGATCTTTACAGATTAATTCTATCATTTAAGGAAAATAATAGTTATAAAAATTTAAGATAACACAGGAACTTTATAATGACACAACTAAAGCTAATTGCTCCTGGCTTTTCTTATTAAGCATGGATTTCAACCTTAAGAAGATGCTCAGCCAGTTTTTGGCATTTCATCCATTTTTTGAGAGCATGATCATGACATCCATCGCCATGTTTGAACAGCTAAACCTACTGAGTAATAAATCATTTCTGAATAGCTATAAACGTTGTGTGCTTTAGCGTGTGTGGACATACAGGCATCAGCTCTGCTTTAGCATGACAGAAACTAACAAAAAAATGACACTGGCTTTTACGTAATAAGATTAGTACGCACCCGTCATAAAAAATGATGACTTTTATTAAATATAGAAAATGGTACAACCGTTCAAAACATTGATTTGTCAGATTTTAAATGAATTTCAATTGCAGCGAACTTGGAGTACAGCGTTCTGTTGACAACAAACAAATTTTTATAATGTTTCTTTTCTTACCTTTTTTTAAAAATTATTCTTTAAAATCAGCATTTTTATTATGTCATTAGAACATGAATGCAATTCCACTCACTACATCAGTGACACAAACGAAAACCCACTCCACTATTTCAATTCCATCCTAAACGTGACAGAAGACATCAGCACATTGCTAATTATTTTATGCGTGGATATTTTGATGGTGCAATAAGTTGATGAGCAGCTATAAGGAGCCGGTACTTGAAAATCCACTGTCATCGAATTCCACTTGTTTGAAGAGGTAGAAACTAATATTACAAATGCTTGAAAAAGATACCAGGTCAGTTTCAAATTCCTGATGTTTCAGTCATTTTTCAAGATTACAACACTCCACACCACTTCCAAACATCAAAATCCGCAGAGTTATAAATTCTTTGTGAATAGCTGACTATAATATCATTTTCACATTATCATGTAATGAGTTAGTTAAAAGTCCTGCAACACGATGAAGTTCTAAGAGCCATCATGATAGAGAGTGTTGAAAATGTCCTCTTGGACTTACCCAAAGGACACTTAGTACACAGAATAAATCTTCACAGCAGAAATCACATTCACACTTTCTACATAAAATTTAGGTTTTCAATGCAAAGACCCAAGTTCAGATGAAAAGTTTAAACTCTTATATTCATACTAAACATATCCAATTAGAAATTCAAGAAGAGTAGCAGGTTTTCAATGCATTTTAAATAGCTTTTGCTCCAGGCTCTTTGTATTGTGCATGGATTTCAACCTTGAAATTCCTTGCCAGCTTCTGATGTTTCAGCCATTTTTCAAGATAATAATCATGACACCCTCCCCTACGTCGAAGCATCTAATAAATTTTCTCTGCGTAGATATAAATTCACCTTCACATCTCCTTGGTTCTCTGTTCGTAACCAAGGACAAAAGTAACTCGTTGGTGGATAAAAATATCAGCTACCCAACGTTTTAAACAATGGACTATTCAGTTGAAACAAATTTTTTTAGTTATTTTTTTGAAAAAATTCAATCTAATAGAAATCAACTATAGAGAAACTTTCCATCAAAATGGCAGACATCAAATTCACATTTTCGGTAGAAAATTCAGGTTTACAATGCAAAGTGAAAAGACCAAAGATTGGATAAAAAGTTTCAACTTTTATATTCATACTAGGTTATTCAAATAGAAATCCAAGAGGAGTAACTTCTGATTAAAATTACTTCCCTTCCATCTTTTCATTAGTAGTTTACATTTTTCTTCAAATCCTATTCATTGAAGACTTCCACAGTGGTTACAAGCAGTCTATCAATCCAAGAGTTTATTCTGACAATGCTCTTGGAAAAAGCATGAATTCACTTCTCCCTGTAATCTGTCCTTCAAGCAGATATCTACACAAAATGTCTTGTCACTGGAATATCATCATGATTGACAAAGGAAAGAATGGATTTGAGCACATGGGTTAACCATTTCCCTGTAACTACCTTACTTGCTTAACAGTTTCAACTAATCAATGAACTTTTTATTCTAGTAGTTCCTCTAACAATAGACCTCCTTGTTGTTTGCTTGGTCAACACAATATTGTGGCTGATCCATTCTATGGCCTTCTTCAGGTGCAGTACCTGAACGTGATGGCGATAAACACAAACAACAAGAAAGAGATTGATTGTCGATAAAAACTCTGAAAGGTAATGACTCCTCTCAAAACTATAGATCAGGGATGCCCAACCTGGCGTACGAGATGGCATTTAATGGAGTGAGACAAGGAAGAAAAGCACATCTTGTTTTGATATCTCTATTTCGACATGTCAGCAGTTTACCCCTAGACCAATTTTCATAGCTCAGAGGTTGCCAACATTGGCGCTTTAAGCTTTTAAGCGGGTGATAGGCCTATTATTGGCAAGGATGCCATTTCTTTAGCTAGATCTTCTAATAAAATTGCTCCATTAACATTTTGAGCACAGAGACAAAACCTTATTGTTTTGAGTTCAATTTGTTCATCCGTAACTTTCCATCTTCAAATATTTTTTTTTTTAGGAGGTGCCAAAATCAATCAAGCATTCCCTCGGGGTGCGGGGCATAGAAAGGGTTGGGAATCCCTGTTATATAGGGAATCAATATACTTTTGCATTGTTGATTTTGAGAGGGAGGGTTATAACTCAGTGTGAAAATGGGTTGAGATCCCGCAAAGCAGATTAAATCCACTTATAGAGATAAAAAAAAGTAGGAAAAAGAACTGTACCTGAGCCCACATGTCGTTAGCGATTGACGGTTTACTCAGAAGCTGAGATATGACAGAGCACAACACCTGCAAGAACAAAACAAATCATCATACGAGGAAAGAATTACATTAGATTGTTCGGCTGACCTTGTAGAATAACGAATATCTCTAGAGTGTAATGTTGTTCTTCTTTTGGACCATAACTATTTGTCTTTTTCTTGGTTAAAAGTTAATATGTGTCACCTGCCTTTTAAGATTTGATTATTAAACTCCTGAGAACTTACGAACCATGCAAGGCTTAAAGAGGCTTATGAGCCATGCAAGGCTTAAAGAGATCAATTGCAAATTGCTTTAACCCATTTGTTGCCAAGTACAATTTTAAATATGTCCACACATCTCAATAAGATGCTTTTTGGTCCGTCAGGTGGTTCCAGTTGCATTAATCAACAGAAAGAGGAAGAACAGAAGAAATGTGAGGTCATTTAAAGGTGTGACATCATTGAAACAACATCTACTCTGATCAATTTCTTTGTATAAGTTGCTATGATGTCATTGTAGAATGTCTTTTAAAAAATCCAGAAATGCCAAAATGCTATTTACAATTAATGCTGGAAATATTACCCACGGAATATTTCAAAAGTATTAGAGTTAATCAACTCAGTGAAAGATTACTCGCTCTCCATCCTCTTCCTGCTATTACTACAATAGATGGTGGACACATTTTTGAACTTATGGTTCTTGTTTAATGTTGTAACTCCCATGTTTGTTTTTTCTTGAAAATAGGAAGTCTTCATTAAATGTTTAAAAAGATTTATTTTCCTAAAAATCAACAAATAAGTAAAACAGAATATTTGATAAATGTACAAATACATATATTTATTCAGGTATTTTAATAATTAAAACCTTTATGAAATAACTTGAAACATTGATCTACACGTAGGACCAACTTATATTCAGTATATTAATGTCTACTTACAGGATGTTTTGCATTAAATAAACATACTTTACACTTTCTAGCTGGGTTTAGTTTCTTAGCTTTTTGAGGAATTACTTACAGGAAGTGTCTTCCTGTACAGGAGGTTTTAGCAGATGCCCCTCGCACTTTGGGATGATCCTTATATAGACATGGTTATCTTCAATGAGCTTTCAAATTCCATGATTCAGAGACCAAGGAAGGATATATTTTTGAAAGATTTTCATATACAATAGAGGCAGTGTCAGTAATTTGACATTTGAAAGGTGATTAGAAATTTGAGAGAAATATCAGGTGTTACATCTCAAGATTTTTATCATCACATGGGAATGTTTCGATGCAATCCAATGGTTGCCTACTTGATGATAAAATTTTCCGAGATCTATCACCTATTTTTTCTCTTAAATTCCTCTTCACCTTCCAATTGTCAAATTACTAACATCCTATCATCCGTACAACAAACACAATCAAAGCCATGTACAGAGCAATATCTAACGTGCAAAAATACATGAAGGCAAGTTATCTTGTCAGTGACCGCAATCAGGTTAAAGGACAACTGACACAGGTAGAAATTTGATCTGACAACACTGATGTTAGATTTAAAGATCTCATTTAGAATGGAATTGAGTTTACCTTGACTCCACCAATGGTGTCTTCTTGAAACTGATCGACCAGGGCACAGACCAGGGTGTAAACAGTGCAATAGGCCACAGAAGAAACAACCTGAAATAAATGAATTTCTGTTAGGATGAGAACTGAACAAAAACTTGTCGAAATTTGAAGTCAAGTGGAAAAATCCCATCACGGAATAAATATGGTCAGAATAAATTCTATTTGTGACATCACTGGTGTTTTTCATAGAAAACATCTGAAATAGAGTAAGGAACACATAGATTCTGGAGAATCAAGTTGTCATCAATAAACCTGTCAAAAGAAATTTTTCTTTCTCAAAATCAAAAATAATCCCAAACATTTTCAGCAGGAGTTTATTTGAGTGCTAATGTAAATCTTCAAGTCTTTAGACAAAACAGTATGGCCAAGAGTGCTGGAACATATAAAAGAAGGATAGAACCCTTTATCAACTTTGATGGCTATGGTTGTTCAATACTTGATTGGATACAATATTTTATTTTCATTTATTTTATTAGATAAAGATTTGTAAATCATTATTATTAACCTTGTTACTATCTATCTCCATATTAATTGTTGTTGCTTTTCATTGAAACCAAAGTCAGGCCAGTTTCCCCTCAGCAGAGGGTAAGTAAAGTAACAGCGTGGTTCAGAATCAAAAATGAGTTCCAGGTGAGAGGGTTGTGAGTTCAATCCTCCCCTGGAACTTATTCTCCATCATGACCCGCGCTGTCAATTTATGTATTCACTACTGAAAGGAAACCAGCCTGAGTTTAGTTGTGATAAAAAGCAACAGCAATTAAGATGATGATAAATAGTAGCAAAAAATCCATGATAGATACAATATAGATCCATAATTGTTAGCCAATTCTTTTTTATTATCATCATCAGTCTTTTAGCATCCATTGTTAGATATAGACCTTCCCTAGGATTTGCCAGACTTCTCTGTCCTGGGTGACTCAGAGCCAGTAGTCTCTGAATTTGTCTAGCTTGTCATATCATCTTACTTTTTGTCGGCCACAATTTTGCTTATGATTTCTAGGGATCAACGATTTGAATCATGATGTCAGCATGACCAACCCATTGATATCTTGGACTCCAGTCTTTTCCCTCATATATCGTGCTGTCTTGTGATCTCTCCATGTGATGTTGAGCATGATTCTCTCCTGTGCCCATTGCATGGTTCTCAGTTTGAGGGTCAATCTTTTGGTTTTATCCATGTTTCAGCTCCATAGGTGACTATCAGGAGGATGCACTGTTTGTATAGCTTTCTTTTTAAGACTAGGGGGATTTTCTTCTTGAAAGTTGAGCTTACCCTGCCAAAATCTCACTATCCTAAAGTGATTCTTCACTTTATTTCTTCCTCTTTTGAAGATTTTACAGAGATTTGATGTCCTTGGTGGATGCAGTGGTCTACTTTCTTCAGCCCAGTATTTTTTTTTCAATTTTAATCATTGCGTTTTTGTCCTCAACAAGTTTATTGTACCTAACATTTGATATGGCAGCAAATACAAGTAAAAGTTTTAAGCATATAAAAGCTAAGAAAAAAAAGTCACATTTAGATTAGTATTTCTCAGTTTCAGATCACAATTGCTCCCCTGGAGATCCTAGATTTCCTCAATTCCTCCCCCATTGCAAATTATGATCAAATAATTCTTTCACCATTATACTATCCACTATACAATTCTCCCCTCACTGAAATTCCTCCTTAATTTCTCCCCAGGACAAAATTCCTTTAGCCAAGCTAAAGCTAAGTTCTGTTTATACTTGACTGAATTGTTTCTAGTCAGTAAATCATTTCTTGATCTAAAACTAATGAAAAGCATAAGATTTGTTTGCTTCCTCATGAGGGCAAGTTTGACACGTGGTTGGTTCAACTCCGGGGCCCTATTTGTATGTGAAGACAATAGAAAAGATTGCCTGGTCCACATGAACAGTATTATGAAAGCTTCAGGGTAAGCGCAATCTTACCTTTTTAGTGAAATGGAGGGGTATTGCTTACTGGACCTACTTTACTTTTGGGGTGAGGGAGGAATGTCACAGGATGAATCCGATCCCAAGGAATAATAATAAACAGTATCTCAACAACAGCAGCACAGTTCAACTTGTTTGATTCAATCTTCATTATAACTAAAATCTTCTATTAAGAAATCTTTCAACTAGAATTATTATTTGATTTCAACGAATCTAATACAATCATAACAGACACTATGAGATCAAGTTTAATAACAGCAGCATAGCTAAACTTATTTAATTTCTCCATCTTTATTATAGCTAAAATCTGTTTATATCTAACAGCATTTGTCTACAGAGTTCTTTCTTGCTTTCAAATGATTTAATACAATTTTAATAAAAACTATAAGATAAAGTTTAATAACAACATCATAGCTGAACTTGTTCAATTTCACAATCTTTATTACAGCTATACTCAGTTTATACAGTTGATCTTCAGAAACTCAGTAATATTAGAAACCCGGCTATTTCTAACAATTATATAGTCATCAAATTTTGTAAAAATTTTTATTTATCGATGAGTAAAATACCATTCTTTCTGAATAACAATGTTTTAGAAGCATCTATGAATCAATTAAACGACAATTTTTCTTTAAAAATATCGAAAAAAATTTCCAGCAGATATTTTTTTTGTAAAACCAAAAAGTGTAGGTAATTGTTTGGAAGTGGAACAAAGATATTTTATTGAGATTTTATAAAACTGAATAAGTGTTTTGTTAATATTGAGGTACTCTTAAATTCTGGGCCATTCACATAACATTGTGGCATTAATGACCCAACCCTGTAGTACCTTAAAGCAAGCCTGGCCTATGCACACCAAAAATTTAGGAGTCTCAAAAACTCTGGATACTCTTGGTATCAAGGTTGTCAAGTTTGTGAAGCTCAACTGTACTTGAAACTTTTCTACCAGGTGAATTATTTCTTGATCTCAGATTGATTTAATACAATCGTTATAAAGAATAAGATCAACAGTTTACCAACAGTAGTATAACTAAACTTCTTTGATTCCTCAATCTTCATTACAGCCAAAATCTGTTTATTTAAAAATCTTTCTCAATTGGATGACTTATTTCTTGATCTCAACAGATTTGATAGAATCAGAATAGAATCTATAGGTTTAGAAACAGCAGCATAGCTGGACTGGTTTGATTCTTCAATCTTTATTATAGCTAAAATCCATTCATATTCAACAGAGGTTTTTCAACTGAGTGACCCAGCCTTCAGTGGTGAACACTTTCAAGGCACAAAGGACAAAGAATTCAAGTACACATTTCTTTTATTTTTTAATTGCTCCTTGCCGTAACCTATGGCTGCGGTGCGATTAGGGCACAAGCTTTTACCTAATTCACTTCCCAACCCCCTTAAAAGAATTTCATTTTGCCAGGGGTCTTGTTTCCGACTGTAATTAATGTACGTTCATTTGGCTAATTAACATTATTCAGGCTGACTGCCACTAGAAAAATGTTTTTCCTCTGATCAGGAAGGCACCTGAGGGTAAGTGCATTGGGGTGTAGAATAGGGGTGGGCACAGAGTCGATTGTTATTAATTCCTACAGGCAATAATTTTCAGTTGTCCAGGATAATTAATTAGGGGTGGCGTGACTGAAAATACTAATTTAAAATTTTTTAAGATCCTAAAGTTCGGAGCCACTAATTTGCTATAAAATTATTAATTTATGAAGTCTGTCCATAAGAAGTATCAAGCCATTTTGAATATCTCGAGAACTAGTAGCACGGCCTTGATGTAACTTGGCATTTGATCAGAGGTGATCTTATTGTGCATCTGTGAAGAGGCACTCTCTCATGGGGTTACTCAGTCAGTAGTCAAACACAATGGAATGAGCTAGTGTATTGTGTGGCCATTGCATCTACAATGACTGAACCTGAGCAGTCTTTGAGGTTTGTGCAGTATTCTTGCCAAAACACAGCATCATCCGAGTCTTTTAGCCCAGATTTGGCTTTCTGCAACCTTTGGATTTTAGCAAAGAGTTTTCAGACCTTAGACATTATTATCAGTATTATTATCATTTATCTATAATGCCTCCATGGACATCTCAATACATAAGTCAACATTCAAAAAATATATAAGACATGTGTAGTTAGTTTCTCTCTCTTTCTCTCTCCTGTTGGACAGTCACAAAAAATAAAACAAGCAGGCATAAGCTGGTGACCAATTTAGCATGAACTTCCATAGCAGATTTAACCCTTCCCCCATTAAAATCCTTTAAGGGAGTGAGGGATTGAAAAACAAAGATGCTTTTTAGATGATGTGTAGTGGACTACTGATGTAAATTTTCAAAGCTGTAGCATGTAAAATGTCTTCTGTACAGCCTCAACATTCTAAAAGTTTCTTTTGAGTGGTGATCAATTAAAAAATTGGAAAATTGGGAGTTTCTGGGACAAGAAACCCTGCCAAAATTTGAACCCCCCTCAAAAAAACACGCTTTCAAAAAATAAAAAAAATGTTTTCTGAAGGGGTCTAAGTAGAGTATTAATGCAAATTCCCAGCCTTATAGGTTGATTGGTCATGTGTTAGGGGTGATCAATTAAAACATTGGAAAAAGGGGTTATCAATAAATAAGTTACTTCTCCTACCATCTGTTGGGAGGTTATCATCAAAAAGTTTGAATTTCAAAAACACCAGCGGACATAACCTAGGGGCCAATATAGCATAGACTCACTTTGCAAACTGAGCCCCCACTAAAGGTCTATTTAGCGGTGAGTATCCAGCCATTTCGAATATCTTGATTACTGGTTGCGCAGTCTTGATGTGATTTGGCAATTAAAGACAAAAAAAAAAAAAAAAAAAAAACAACCTCAAAACACCAAAAGAAGTTTTTTGTAGACATAAGGAGTAAATGTTTAAATTTTCAGTCCCCTAGTTCTATTTGGGCGACCTGTATATGTGATACATACATAGCTGGGGTGGGATTGAACTAATAAGAAAATTTGTACCAGAATGAAAATTAAAAAAACATATTGATATTCTGGGATGTGACCATCATTTTTCACTTAGGCTGTTCCATGTATTTACCACTCTTGCTGAGAAGAAATTTTTTTGAACACCATTGGAAGTCTGAATTAATAATAATAAATAACAAACTTACATTGTTTCCAGCAAAATGAGGAGATTTGAGTAAAGTGCAGACATAGCTGAGGGCATCAAGTTGTAGTGCCTGTGAACCAAGCTTTCGGGTTGTGCGCTCATCTTCACCGTCCATGAAGTAACAACGAGCTGCTGCCCATCCCAGCAGTAGAGGCCCATGAGTAGGAAGACTAGACAGACCGCAGAAACATTTGTCAAGTTCCTGAGGAAGAAAAAGAAAAAGATGAAAATTAAACATGCATAAACATATAAATATAAATTTTGATATAAGTAACAAGACTTAACTGTATTTGCCTGCTTTTTTCATTTGAATGGTAAAGTTATTATTTTTGTTTTGATCTTTGTACAGTGGCTATGATTTCAGTTTCAAATACCTTCCTATTTATGTAATGTATATGTATTACATACACTCCTGGGCAAAAAAAAAATGAGCCAAGCACTTTCCATCACATAAAAGATCTTAATGCCATAGAGAACAAATGGGTGCGTACAGAACTGGAGAAAGTAGACCACTACATCTACCAAGGACAATGAATCTCCATGAAATCCTCAAAAGAAGAAGAAATCAAGTAATGAATCACACTAGGTTGGCAAATTTTCAGCGGGGGCAAGCTCAACCTTCAAGAATAAGAAGATTCCGCTAGTGTTAAAAAGAAAGTTATACAACCAATGCATCCTCCCAATAGTCACCTATTGAGCTGAAACATGGAACCTAACCGAGAGACTGACCCTCAAACTGAAAACCATGCAATGTGCACAAGAGAGAACCATGCTAAACAACACATAGAGAGTTCATAAAACAGCACAGTATATTAGAGGAAAAACAGGAGTCTGAGATATCATAAAATCCATAAGAAAACTTAAATAGCAAAGGGCTGGTCATGTTGCGAGAATGGCAGACAACTGTCAAAGATTACAACTCATAATGAGGATCCCCAGAGATCACATGCTAAAGCGGGGTCAACAGATTGTAAGATGGCATGATGAACTAGATAAGTTCAGAAATTACTGGCTCTGTGATGCCCATGGTAGAGAGGTCTGGTGAATTTTGTTGAAGGTCTGTGGTCCAATGATGGACACTAAAAGGTTGATCATGATAGGGAGAAAACTAGGTAAAAAATGACAGGCTGTAAGAGGCAGTCAGAGATGAATGGACACAACATTGAATCAGCACACTATAAACAACTGTCAGGCAGCTTGACCAGAGAAGAAAAAACAAGGGAAAATCTATCCTATACTAAAACACACTTTGTATGCACTGTTGAATAAGATAGTCAAATATTTCACCAATATTTGTTAGAATAAAAGAGTTATTGCAAAACATTTGATAAAAAAAGGTTGGGTCATTATTTTCTGCCTGCAAATGTTCATCTGAAAATTCTATTAATTAATGTGTAAGAATATAATTAAGTAAAAGTGAAGATTTACTAAAATCACTAACTTTGAACACCCAATTGTTCATAAATTTGAAGGCAACATAATACTTTGATAATAGAGTTAATACAAAATCACTGAATCGGAATTGATAGATTGTGAGTCGGGAATTGAAAAAAAAAAAAGAAATATTTTCCCAGTACTTAACAGGAGTATGAGAGCAAAATTTCGAGTCTCTACAATGAATGGTGTATTCTGTGCCGAGAGCTGATATATAGATAGATAGTATCTGCCTACCCTGGTGTCAAGTCCAGATAGATAGAAGACTGTGAATATTAAGGCTTTGACAAAAAAATATATATATCTACTGTTCCACTGAACAATAGTACGACAGGAAGAAGATAAAACTCACCTTGAAGCTGTCTGGATCTTTGAACAAAGGATGATGCTCAAAACTGTGAAAAGAAAAAAAAACAGAACAGGTCTAGTTAGTCAATCGATAGAAACTGCCGTAAGACCGACGGCTTTAAGTACCATACCATGTTGGGGATGATCAATCGAAAAGTTGGTAAAAGGGATGATCAATGAATAAGATACTCTTCCCATATTTCGTAGGACCCAACCAAAAAAAGCGTGACTGTAGCCAATTTAGCATAAAATTACATAGTAAATTGCAGTGGGGAATTTTGTAAAAACAAAAACAAACTGTTTTTGTAGACATAATAAGGAGTAAATGTTTGAATTTTCAGCCCTCAAGCTCCATCATTGCAGCCTGTATGCATAACACATACATACATAGCCAGCCAACTAGACCAACTTGAAAACTGAAGAAATTTATGTTGACAGTTTTGGTTGATGGTTTCTGATAACTCAAGTCCCTCCAAAGAATGGAACAAGAAAAAGGACCGATTCAGTTCAAAGACTGCGACATCATGTATATAATGTTTGTCAACATTTGTTTCAGTAATAAAACTATTTCTTTCCAATGGAGTATTCGAGTTGATCCCCGTCAAAATAAATAATCATTGTATCAAAAATAAAACAAAAAGTATTGTCTGAAATGCAATATATTTCATTGTGAAATATATACATGCATATATATATATATATATATATATATATATATATATATATATATACATATATATGCATATATACGTACATATATATGCATATATACGTACATATATATGCATATATACATACATATATACATACATACATATATATATACATACATACATATATATGCATATATGCATACATATATACATACATACATATATATATACATACATACATATATATGCATATATGCATACATACATACATATATATATACATACATACATATATATATACATACATACATATATATATACATACATACATATATATATGCATATATACATATATATATGCATATATATATATGCATATATACATATATATATGCATATATACATATATATATGCATATATACATATATATATGCATATATACATATATGTAAGCATATATACATATATACATATGCATATATACATATATGCACATATATATATGCATATATATACATGCATATATAGATATATATACATGCATATATACATATGTGTGAAATGTGAACACTATATAGTCTGCTTCCTTTCTTGTACTTTCTTTGTTTCTTGAGTATTAACTTTTACAAAAGGAATATGACATAGTGAGATGCAAAAAGGGAGAAAAAATATCCCTCTTTCTTTGTCCACTCTTGATATTAAGTCTCTCTTTCTTATCAATGCTTTCTCCCTCTTATTATCCCCCCTCTCATTGAGATAACAGTTTTCTATCTTCATTACAAATACTGTCTATCTCTCTTTAACCATGCTCTCTTTGGGTCACTTAATTCCTTACAAATGTCGGCAACCTATCACAATCTGGTCTCAACACAAAATTTAACCAGTTCTTAGAACTGTCGACTTATGCCGCAGTTAAAGATATACATGGAGTAAACAATATATTTTTTTCTATTTTCTGGAATTAGAAGAAAAAATGTGCCTGACATTCCACTCGTAGTCTCATTCTCATTTGTTTAATATCATTCACGGTCTGAAAACTCTATGAGAAAAACCCAAAGTTGTGGAAAGCTGAATCTGGAATGTGATGGGCTGACAGACTTAGCAATGTTTTGCCAAAAAACAAAAAAAACAAAAAACAAAAAACAAAAACAATTTTAGCAGATACATTCTTTGGCCTTCCGCATTGCCTGATCAGTCATTATCATAATTCCATGGATTGTCCAAACCAATATTGTCATCCTTGTTGGCAGATGCATTCTTTGGTCTTCCCCACTGCCTGAAATCGCTACCAAGTTTGTGCGTATGTGTGAGAGCTAGAGATAGATAAATTTGAATAGAGTAGAAATAAACAACAAAACACAGCTCTTTAAGGGCATTTTTATGTATGGAAAGAAGGAAAGGTTTTCTCACCTTTTATTTTTGGCTGCAATTTGTATCAGATCAAAATCCAAACATTTCAATACAATAATGATTTCCAAAAACCTGGAAAAAAGGATGCAAAGAAGATGATTTAATTTTGAGATGCTGTTGCAAAATCAAAAGCAAATTTAAGAAAACACTTATCACACAGTTGTAAAGCTTGAAATCAAAAGAACCAGTGGCTTTCACTAAAATAGTGAATCACAGTAGCAGTTCATTAATAGCCTAGAAATCAGATCAATATTCCTTTGTTCTTTGAAGAGGTTACTGGATTAAAAGCATTGCCAGATTAACTGGACTTAATGCTATGGGACCACAAAACTAAAGTTAATGCCTACAGGACCACAACTGTCGGTTGGCCTAAATCAAACCTGCATAAAACTAATAAAATCTAGAAGACAGAATTTAGGTAATGAAAGCTAAGCTGGAGAAGAAAATAATGAAAACAACCCTATAGAAGAATGAAAAAAAATGTTATTGTCAGTAGATGTAAATCAAACCGATGTAAAAAACAGAACAAAAACTTAAAGACAGGATTTAGGTAATGAAAGCTAAGCCAGGGGAGAAAATTATGTGGAGAAAGTTATATGGTAGAAAAGAAAAAAAACAAAGATTTCCACATATATAGTGAACCACCGACGCGATTCACAATGAATATAACATGAATAGAAGACACCAATATAATGCTATAATAAAGGAGACTGTGGAGACTAAATAAAAATGTTCTAAGATTATATGTAATATAGCATTAGTATATCGTAATGTAATTTTTTCCAAAAAGAGTGCAAGGGACTGAGAAGTCATGCATATATGGTTCAAAAAACTAGTAGATTGAATATAAAAATTCTTTTAGCATTAGAGTGGCGAGACTATTGGATATGTAGTGCTACAAACAAATGTAAATGAGTTTTTAAAAAAATTGTGATACTTATTACACCAATGTTAATGTTAATGCTTAATGACTTAAATATTGTGTAGATATAATTATTTGATGTGTGCTTTTATATACAAATCTTACACTTCTCTTTCATACTAAAAATAAATGATAAATGTTATCAAATTAACACATAACAAACTGCTAAAAATTACTATGGGTAGGGCTTGTGGCGCCTGCAGAATGCGACTTTGTATTTAGAGAAAAAAGAAAAATTCATGTATCTTAATTAGATTAAAATGTAAAAAAGTCATATTAATCAATTGTCCGTTGAAAATTTATATAGAATCTCAATAATATGCAAAATCATATCCAGGATGTTGTGAAAAAATATGCACAATGAAAATTTAGGATAACTTTTTATTGCATTGAGATTTCAAACTGAAATTTCAACTGTAGAAACTTGATATGCGCAAAAACTTTTCCACAAAATTTGAATTCTTACACTTCAGTTGTGTGACCTAACAGACAATTTGAAAAATCTTGGTTTGAAATCAAAATTCAAATGGTTCTTTTTTCCAATATTGCAAATGGTCAATGTGTAACTTGAATTTTCCATGTGGTGATTGGACAGGATATACGTAAGTTAAATCAGCCAGTGCTGCCTGTTCAGTAACCAGCTCTGGTTCCTTCCATACAGGAACCAAACTTTTTCTAATCCTTCATGTGATCACATAACTGAAAGAAAAAAACTCAAATTTTGTGAAAAGTCTTTGCACATCTGTAGTTTTTACAATCAAAGTTTCAATTCAAAATCTCAATATGATAAAAAGTTAATTTCTCCAATGGACAGAATTGATTTCTTTACATCTTTATCAAATTAAAATATCTGGATTTTAGTAAAACCCTTATTGCAAAGTCACATTCTGGAAGTACCACAATACCTACACAAACTAATTTTTAGCAGTAGTTTTCCTTCAAGATGCACTAGCATATAGCAGCTATCGCTGTCACTGACTGACAATATGACAAGTCGACATAGCAAATGCCTCACGTCATCGATTCTAAATTTTCATTGAGCATATTTTTTCAGAACATACAATAGCAAGTACCAAAAGATAAAAACAACTCCTGGCATAAAAATGACACATCTAAAAGTTTTACAGAATGTATTCTGGCTTTAATTAAGACTTACTCAATTTTTTTCAGATATTTCTCGGATGACTCATCAAGTAGATGCTGGAATTT
Source organism: Thysanoteuthis rhombus (assembly GCA_963457665.1). Lineage (NCBI taxonomy): Eukaryota > Metazoa > Mollusca > Cephalopoda > Oegopsida > Thysanoteuthidae > Thysanoteuthis > Thysanoteuthis major. The sequence goes on along the minus strand of OY735240.1, from coordinate 22,081,310 downwards.
TTGCCATCGACCGAATCCTTGGTTCTAAAAGGAATAAAAGTGTGATATGTATAAGCTGAATAATACAGTGAAAAAAAATTCATAATTAGTTGTAAAAAAAAAGGGTCTGGTTAGTCACTCATTAGAAACTGTCATTTTAGTAGCATGTTGTGTTGGATGTGATCAATTAAAAAATTGGAAAAAGGGGTGATCAATGAATAACTCACTTCTCTCACATTTTGTTGGGCAGTGAACAATAAAAGAGTCTGAATTCCCCGCCCCCAGAAAACCAAGTATCAATGCTACTGGACACAAACTATGGGATACTTCTAGCATCAACTCACATTGCAAATTGAACCCCACTCTAAAAAGCTATTTCGGAGTGTAATCTTTGAAAAAAAGGGGACACAAATTAAGAGACTAATTTAGCATAAACCTACACAGCAAATAAGGAGTAAACGTTTGAAATTTCAGCTCCATTGGTACAGCCTGTACATGCGATACATACATAGCCAGCTGGACCAACTTAAAAGCTCAAGAAACTTATGTTGACCGTTCTGGTTGAGGTTTCTAATGATGATACTCCATTTCCAATCAGTATGATTGATGAGCTGCACATCGCAAGACAAAAAACAGAAAAAACATTAGATGCAAAGATTCCATGGTTTGAATTGCCTTAACTCTTAAAGTCATTCTAGTAAAAAAAAATTCAAGATGAGTAATTTCTGATCAAAGTTAACCTCCCGAGCAATTTTTGGTAATTTTTCCTTTATTAGAAACTATCACCATAGGTTTCTTCAGTTTTAATCTGGCTGGCTATGTATGTATTTATCACATGTACTGGCTGCACCAACAGAGCTAGAGGGCTGAAAATTCAACAGTAATGTCTGAAAATTTTTTTCACCCCCCCCCCTCAATACTTTTTAGAAGTGGGGTCAGTTTGCTATATTACACCATCACTGGTCCCTCTGGAACACCCCACACCAGCCGTCATCCTCCCCCACGATGGGGAAAGATCGAAGGATTGTTGAATACTAAAAGCAGGTATCGAGGTGACAAAAACAAAATGAAGCAAGAAAAATAGGGACTGTAAATACATGAACCCAAAAACTTCTGAAAAAAAAAAAAAAAAAAAATGTGTTTATTTTCTATTGGAAATTTGTCAGGTTGTCCAGTATAGGAGACAAAGAAATACTTTCTCTTGAATTCAGTGGGTTGGCCAATTAATAGTTGCCTTTTGAGACAGAAAGGAAGAGCTTGTAGTGGCAAAGGAGATGCTGAGAGTGGTCTATGCAGGGATGTCGGAGTTCAAATTTGTGATCCAAGAATAAAGGACCAGACATCTGCCTGTTGTTTCTGTTCTCTGAGTAAATGCCAAGTTGGTCTTGGCTTTTCACTCTCAAGTTCCAACACCAGTCTCCTATCTCAACAAGTTAGGCCACCAAGGCTAATGACAAGGGTTTGTTCAGAAACTGGTTTTGTCAGCTTCCAATGGTCAAAACTTATTTTATGAGGATCGACCCACTCCCATATTGGAGTTGAGATTGTATAGGGGAGAGATTAATTACTTAGAAACCTGAATAATCATATCTCCAGCCCTCAACTGTGTACTCAAAATCTCATTGGTTCATCTCCTCTCATGGGCAGGACCACACTTCCTTTCATGTTGTTCATCCATCCACCCCTTTTTTTTAGTGTGGATGTGAAAAGGCGGTTCATGGCCTTATAATAATTTTAGAAGGACTGCAATAATATTTTGCTGACGGAAAATCTGATAAGGATCTTAGAATCCATCACTGTCTCCCTGAGCTAATAGAACAAACATTCCCTGATTCTGGCTTTTCAAAAGCACTCCTCAACCCAGCTAGGGTGCTTTGAATGAATCCAAAAATATAAACCAGATTCCACCCCATCGTTAGTTTTAGGTATATTTCATTTATTTTGTAATATCCTAGATACAACATATCTGTTTGTAAAATCCCACAAGTCATTACATCACATCTAAGTTTTTGCTAAATTGATTCCTTACTTTGTGTCCCCTTGTTTAAAAAAAAAAAAAATTCAGACTATTTTTTAGTGATCCTTGAGATCCTTTAGTGAGAGAGAAAACTTATTCATTGATCACCAGTTTTTCTAATTGATTACCTCCAACATGGCATGCTACCAAAAGATATTAATCACATGACGGTTTCTATTGATTGACTAACCTGACCTGTTTTCCCTTTTATTCAACTCATAAAAGAGTTCAATTTTTAAAAAGTCCACTTTATATATATATATATATATATATATAAAATTCAATAATCATAAGAGAGATCAGCATATCAGTTGATAACAATAGAAAACTGATACAGACTTATAACTTTGAGCAATAGATAATAGATTAATCATATTGGGGGATCACTTTACAACTAAATATTGATAGAAAACCAATCCCTCTCTTTAAGGCCAGGGACATCTTACTCCAAAATGTATTAGTCAAGGAGGCATCATTTTATTACTTAATAACAATAGAAAACCGATCCGCCGCTTTTTGGTCAAGGACGTCTTGCGCTAAGAAGTATTAATCAAAGGGGATCATTTTATTACATAATAACAATAGAAAACCAATCCCCCACTTTATGGCCATGGAATCTTGCACCAAGATGTATTAATCAAGGAGGATCATTTTATTACTTAATAACAATAGAAAACCGATCCTCCACTTACTTGATCAACCACATCATACACAGAGATTTTAAAAACACTAATAAAAATCTGCTCAAAGTATCTATTTTAAAGAATTCACTGAATTTCATTCAAATGTATTTTGGGTTGATGTGTGAAAAACACGAAAGCTGTAGCTGGTCTAAAATCTTGAATATGAACAAACAACAGACACTGGTGTTCAGAAAGATACATTTAATTACTTGTTTTACTTCATCTTATTATTTTTGGGTTTAAACAGTTGCTGTCAATATAGTCTTAACTATAACTATTATTTTATTATTGGTTTTACTGAAGTTTATTATTATTATTATTATTATTGCTTTTTATCCCAACTCTCAGGTTTAATAAACTCTGAGAAGTCTCAAAATAACAATCCAAAAATATTTCATGGAATCATATACATGAATTATTGTCTACTCAATTAATTTGATTTGATAGTTTGTACTTTGAACGTCATATCTTTATTTGCTGTCTACTCTATAAGTTTCAAATTGTTGATTTCATTTGTCTAGAAAAATATGTATATAATAAATGATATTTTTTCTTTCTTGTAAGAATCCATAAAGGTGGTTGCAGCTTGTGAGACAATAAGTCTAATTTCTACCTTCCCCACCATAGATACACAAAAAATGATGAAGAATTTCATAATTGATGTCATGTGTATTGGTGAAATAAATTATTATCTCATACGTCTTATCAGTGAGCACGATAGCAGACAGCGCATAATTGGATATAAAGAAGTAGCTTCCAACAAGACTTGAACTCGCGCCCTACAACTCAAGATAGAGCGGCAGAATGACTACAAATTAGGCTCAACATAATCATGGAGGTTTTAGTGGCCTAATGGTTAAGCTGGTACCTCTGAAAGACAGGCGCCTGAGAATTCGGGAAGCTAGTTAAAGTCTCATCAGAATCTACTTATCTATTTCTAATTTTGTGCTGGTTTTTTTTTTCAGTCATTGAAACTTTTGGAGAATCAGAGTATTGGGATAAAATGCAATAATAAGTAGATGAAATAAAATGTATCATATACAACAAACATGACAAGAACACAACGATCAAAATCGAAAAGGCAGACTTGAAGGAAGTAGACCACTACATCTACCAAGGATAATGAATCTCCATGAAATCTCCAAAAGAAGAAGAAATCAAGTGAAGGAACACACCAGGTTGGCAAGTTTTTGGTAGAGAAAGCTCAACTTTCAAGAACAAGAAAATTCCACAAGTTCTAAAAAGAAGGGTATACAAGCAATGCATCTTCATGATAGTCACCTATGGAGCTGAAACATGGAACCGAACCAAAAGATTGACCCTCAAACTGAGAACCATGCAATGGGCACAGGAGAGGATCATGCTCAACATCAGATGGAGGGATCAGAAGACAGCTCAGTATATTAGAGAAAAGATAGGAGTCTAAGATATCATAGAAACCGTTAGAGAAATCTAATGTAAATGGGTAGGTCATGTTGACATCATGACTCACAATGTGGATCCCCAGAGATCATAAGCAAAATTGTGGCCAACAGAAAGTAAGATGTAGTGACAAGCTAGATAAATTCAGAAAGTAGTGGCTCTGTGATGCCCATGATAGAGAGGTCTGACAAATCTTGGGGAAGGTCCATGTCAAAGGACAGATGCCGAAAAGCTGATGATGTATTTCTGGGTGTGCGTTCATTTATTTATTCACAAACACCCACACACATGGTCCATTCAGCTAACGTTTCCTCAGAGAAAGGCATCTCTTCCAAATTCTTCTGACTTTTCCCACCGAACACTTCTTGAAAAATCAATTTCTTCCAGTATATATAAATAAGTCCAACGATGAATGTTAAAAGGCTGATGATGATAATGAACAAAATAGTAAAAATGAAGAGTGAATAACCCAGAATGTTTTGATAAAAAGCAACAGTAATTAGATGGAATAAAACTAGTAATAAAATAGCAATAATAATGAAGAGTGCCGTGACCTAGAGGTTTGTGAAAAAGCAACCATAATAAGATGAAGTAAAAAAACATATGATAAATCAATAATGAAAATATTTGATTTAAGATTTAAAAAAAAAATTTATTGGTGCTGCATTTTGCATTTACACAAAATAAATATTGACATCTATCTGCAACTGAAGAAATGTGTGTGTGTGTGTGAGTGTGTGTGTGTATGTGCTGTGATTACCCAACAACTGGCCTTTGTACAGAATTAACATCCACCTGATATATTAATCAGCACATGAGGCAAAGCAGTGTCGAGTATCAAGCTTATTGGATCAGCGGTTCTTGAGAAATCTAATGAAAATAAATAAAAAATTACAGACTATAGATCTTTCTCCATAGTTTCTAAATATTACCTCCCTTGACTTCTGCTCTTTAGAATTATCTATATTCAGACATGACATATCTAAAGTAATCAAAATACTTCGAGGCTGTAATTTTGCACAACAATTCTGCTGCTTCACACTCCATAAAGTCATTCACCTTTAGAACACGCACTACCCTGGTAGTTTGAATAAACAAATTTATTGACATAATATGAATGGTTAATTTGAAATTTGAATAAAATTAAACTTGAGATGGTAATTGACTTTAATATCATCTTGGGAATTATTTAAACACAGTGTAAAAAAGCAAGGCAATGACCCTGACTAGAAATTGAATTCAGTTGAAACAGGGTTCATTTCCAAGATGTTAGAAATATGCTAGTTTGACTACGAGAGAAGGTCTATCAGGAGAATCAAATTTTCAGATTTCTACTGCTGAAAAATGGTTGGTAAAGGGTGAGAGGAGAATTTGAGACCCGTGGGGACATAAGTTGGAATCTTTAAAGGGGCGGGATTCGTCCTTAGGTTTATCAGCAATTTTCTTAGAAACTGTCCACCAGAACTGTCAACATAAGTTTCTAGTTGGTCTGGCTATGTATGTACCACGTGTTTATATATGTATGTGTCGAAAATTTCACCTTTTATTCCTTAGTTTGCTTAGAAAAGACACTGATTTGTTTTTTGAAATTACAGCCTCACCTTCCTTGTAAGTTTTTTTTAGTCACTTAGTTTGGGCCCAGCAGCATTCATGCTCGTTTTTTTTTTCAAATTTTCATTTCATTTCGCCATTTCTAATGATTACCATCCAACAAAACGTGAGATGAGTTATTTATTCATTGATCACACATTTTTCCCGTCGATCACCCCCAACATAGCAGACTGCCAAAAAACATTGGCTACATGACAGTTTCAATTGAGTGACTAATTTCTTTTTGATATAAAAATGCTGTGGGTGTATATCAGTGTGCGTGTGTATGTGCATATATATATATATATATATATATATATATATATACTGATACACACCCACAAGAAAGAGAGCAGTGCCTCCTTGTCAACATTCCCTGGAGACAAATAAGATTAAATTAGCCTGATTGAAATACAAGAACATCATGCTGACTTATTCTGGTTACTAAACAAAACTGAGTTTTCTACCATTATATATATATATATATATACATATATATATATATATATATATATACATATGTATATATCTTATACATCTGAGGTTAAATCCTGGGTCTGTCCAAAATGCAAAGGAGAACCATTTTTAATCATCAGGCAAATAAACTGTGGTTAAAATCTAAACCTTACACATGTTCGAGGCTGACAACGAGAAGAATTCTAGATGAATGGTCTTTGATCAATTGGAGTTCTTGAATCAAAGATAATGAAGAAAGGAAAGCTAGTTGAGGATCTGAGAAAAAAAAAAAGACAGTTTAACTCGATTTATTACTTAAAGATAACCATAATGATAAGCACTGAGGAAAGAAATAATGTAAGTACTCTTGGGGTGCCAAATAAACGCCCCCATTAATTTTAAAAATTTCTTTCTGACTGCCCAGGACCTTATTAGGACCTTACCATTATATTAGATTTGTCATGTTCCCTAACTCTGAATATTTTTTCAAAGTAACGATTGAGATACAGGTTTTTTTGGTTTTTTCTTTTTATATAAGGAGACCATTTTTTTCTCAGGGCCTCAATTTTCTGAGCAAATCCCCTCAAATTAGACTCAAATTTTCTGAATTTCTTATCGAATGTTATCAAATCAGGCTTGAATTTTCTGAATTTCTTAAATTTTTCTCACATTTTCATGTTTGCCAGTAGACAAATTGGAGGGACTACTGTACATGAGACATAGGTCATGTCATTTTCCGAACCCCTTCCCTTGCTTATCTCAAATCATTTCCTCACCTCTTTGTTTATTCACACCCAAGAGTACTGTTTAATGTAGAGTAAAAATGTGTGCCTTGGCAGAAACATTGGTAGCAAGTTTGAGGCTCCCATTAGAAGTCAATGGACTTGATTTTACACACACACCACATACATTAACATACACATAGTATATGCCATTGTATAAGCCAACTGATCAAACATGACCAATTTTCCTAAATGGATCATATTAGTCTGTTGAGATATCATGAATTTGACACTCTGATGGATTTATGAGGCGAATATTAGACTGAAGTTGGATCAACACTTCAGTTTTAAACACCAACATATATGGTATATATATTTAAACACCAACATATATGGTATATATATATAAAAATATCTATGTAATCAGCATATTGATATGGATTATGGTTAATCCAACAACGTGAGTGAAATGACAATATCAGAAGACTTATTGCACTAATCAATCTTGTATTTTGACGAATTGCCTAAACCAAGCTTTGTCAAGAAATGAGGGGGTCTATACGAGAAACTACTCCTACCTTCCAAAAGTCAGAGACCAGTTACAAAAACATTAGTTTTGAGTACAAACCTCATTTCTTGACGGAGCCTGGTTTAAGTGAAACGTCAAAATGAAAAATTCATTCTTACAGCAAGCTTTATATGTATGTATATATGTATACATACATAAAAACAAATGTGTTCGTGTAGCAAAGCCTTTACTTCACCATATTCTAAGCTCTACTCTAACTCAACTTAATGTTTAATGTATCGAGCACTTTATGAAATAAACCCATCACACATTGGATATTGTATTATATAATGTTATATTGTATTCCTGATTTGTATTTTGTATATACGTATATGAATTTTGAAAAAAGTTTTCCAATAAGTTGAGGGTTTAAAGTTTTAAAACTTTCTAAACAACACGTATATATATATATATATATATATATATATATATATATATATATATATATACACAGAAAGTACAAATCAGTAATGCAATATAATAAAAACGTGATGGGTTTATTTAATAAAGTGATCTATGCATTAAACATTAAGTTAGAGTAGAGCTTAAAATATGATGAAATAAAAGATTTGCTACACAAACATGTTTATGTTTCCCGATAAGGAATGTTATTTCAATCTTTTTGTCAACTTTTCTTATTTATTAACAAGAGAACACACGGCTGGATCCATTGAATGTAGAAGTTGTCCAAACATTTCTAATCCAGTTCTTTCGATGATACTTCTGGCCATTATCAAGATCAGGGTAAAAAAAAAAGAGACGCTATTTGTTTTTGAATTTTTTAATACTTTTGAACTAAATTCTCTCATAGATAAACAAGGACAGTTAACTTGAAGAATTGAAAAGAAAAAACTTATCTTACCTATCATCTTTAACCCTTTGGGGATTGCCTGAAAAATACCTACTCTCACCATCACCTATTCAAACAAATATAACTTGGTATTGATTCAAATATACCCATCATGCTATACATCATTGTAAAGCTTAATAAATAAGTTAAATAATTACAGTTTTTGGTTCAATTTATGCATACCATTTATTGATAATACCATTCAATTGTAATTTGCATATTGCACAATACTACCAAATATGGACTAAATGGTAAAAATGGCATTTTGTCAAATTATTTTTGGAAAGCTTTCTAGACACCAAACAAAGCTTATCTTGAAATGAATATACACACAAAATTTCGAACGAATATCTCTTATACCTACAAGTTATTGACCAATCTCCGAGTGGTGTCATAAGCCGTATAACACTGTGGTCTCTATACAATAGATTAGTAATAGTATTTATATAAACATTTTCTTTCCTCCCATTTTGTTCTTGTGCAGGAATCAGTGTTGGCAACTAGAAATATATTTATGTGCTAGTTTGAAAGCAGAAAATAGCTAAAAAAAAAAAAAAAAAAAAAAAAAAGAACACACAAAAGATGCTGAAATGGTAAAAATATAGTGGGGAAAATGGCAACAACAGCAAACAAAAAAAAAATTGGGGGGGCTAATTTAAAAGCTGAAAATAGCTATAAAAACACCCAAAAGATGCCAAAATGATAAAAATATAGTAGAAAAATGGCAATAACAGGGGAAAAAAAATTGAGCTAGTTTGAAAGCTGAAAATAGCTAAAAAACTACCCAAAAGATGCTGAAATGGTAAAAATATAGTGGGATAATGGCAACAACAGAGCAAAAAAAAAATTTTGTGCTAGTTTGAAAGCTGAAAATAGCTAAAAAAAAAAACACACCCAAAAGATGCTGAAATGATGAAAATATAGTGGAAAAATGGCAACAACAGAGCAAAAAAAGTGTTGAATAAAAGTCACAAATAGCCTTCAAAATGGCCAAAATACTACACTAATTTAGTGATTTTTGCACCGTCAGAACACAAACAGCACTAAATTGGCAACACCCCTTAGACAATGGGGTCATCCTCCCTGTTTGCTGAGATAGAATGTTGATAAAGATAATTTTTTTTTTTCCCTGGTGCAGGAAGGTTTTTTTCTCTCTGTCAGAATTTGAATGTCTTAACTATGGTATGACAAGTATTCTAACACAATCTTTTTTGTTTTTAATGAATTTTTTCCATTGTCATAGCAATCAATACGTCATCATTCCTGGTGGAATGATTTTTAAAGGGACTGGCACCAAAGGTTTAAGGGAAAAAGAAGTTTATACTCACTTTAAATTTATTGAGAAGAGCAGTGAACTTGGTCAGATTGCATTCAACCAGGTCTCCAAATGAGATGAGTAGACATTCAAGTACCTCACACTGAAATTGAAGAAGAGAAAACAAAAAAAATATATATATATATATATATATATATATATATAAAACAACTGTTTTCTTCTGTCTGTAACTGTGTATCCCAAGACAAAACATTGGCATATTTCAAACAAATTTTGTATACATACTTAGAAAACCAAGAGTTAGGACTCGGACTATTTAGTTTTTCAAAAAATATATTCTCAAAAGGTTTTTTAGAAGGCAGGGGTCAATTTACAATATAACTATCATGCAAAACTGAACCCTTACTTTTTATTCTTTGGCCTAGCTCAACCAAATTCAGAATGCATACTTAGTAGACCTAGAGGAAATTAGATTTTTAAAAAAAAATCAACATTTTTCTAAGGGTTTTAGAGGGGGCTTTTATTTACAATGTAACTATAATGCAAAACTGAACCTTAACTTTCCGTTCAATATGCATACATGTATACTAGCTGGTAATCACCTGATAGGGCAGGTTTCAGCTATTTGAATAATATAAATAAGGAAGAATTTTGATACATGTCTGAGCTGAAATTCTGAAATCCGAAAAGTTTGTCCGCAAACTAAAGTTTGCATTTACTGCCAAAATGTAACCCACAATTAAACCATCTTTGAGTCAGTTGCTTCCAGTCAGACTTGCCTTTGTTGCTTGCTATTTTTTTTTCTATTGGTTTGTTATTTACACTGAAAGTAGATGCTCACCATGCTGACAATGTTTTATTTAGGAAATAAAATGTATGCTACTAATTTTTCAGCTTGTCTCCATCCACTAGATATACCACTTTAGTACAATACCAATAAACTGTGATATTAGATACTGTCAAACAAAACTGTCAATATAAGTTTCTTCGGTTTTCAAGCTGGTTTGGCTGGCTATCTAGCTACATAGGTATCATGTGTCCAGGCTACACCAATGAGGTGGGAAATATTCAATGTTTACTCCTTATTTATGCCGAAGAGAAAATTATTTCAATTCAAACTTTTCTTTAGTGATCATTGCCTTACAAAAGGTGAAAGAATTGATTTATTCATTGATCATCCCATTCTTCAGATTTTCTAACAGTGTGCTACCAAAGGACATTGGTCACGTGATGGTTTCTATTGAGTGACTAACCAGACCTGTCATTTATAGTCTTTATTCGTCCCACTCACTGTGAACACACATAAGGTTCACTGCAGAAACATTAATGCATTTGACATTACTCATAAATATTGTACAGCCCCAGTGGAGCACTTGGCCTCTGGGGTTTTAGTACTGGCTAGTTCCAGGATATACAGTATATATAAACTACCATTCCAAAACTGAGTGAGGGAGGGGTTCTGAATTCACACTGTCTAGTCCCAGAGTATTTCAGATAAGAGATTTATCACTGTACTTGTAAGAAAAATATTTACTTAACTGACATTTTTATGATGAGACCAAGTCATACCAAAGCAGCTTATTTTGTTCAGGAATTCTAAAATGAGATCACTTCATTTTTAACTAATTTCTCAATACAGGTTGACCTTTGTAAATCCAGTCCTTACCTGGTTACAAGAGACAACAGCTCCTGCTACCTGGTAGTTCTGACCAGCTGAATGCAGCCGTGATGCCGATGTCACTGCCAATGAGGGTTTACTGAGGCATGGTATGACTCAGTGTAAAGAATGACAAGCCATGTCAAGCTTGCTCAGGACTTGTCTTGTGATTCAAGTTGAGCTTGCTCTAACGTCTCTGTATCACAAGAACCATTTGCTGGCATGTAAGGAACCCACCCTAGACTCAACTTCATGTCAAACTTGCTGCTATGGCTCTGTAAGTAAACAACCTGGCTTGATAACTTTGATAGTGGGTGATTAATTTTGGCAAGTATGAGATGTGTCTCATCATAAAACTAACTCTTTTTGCAGTTTGTTCCAAAAATAAGAATGCATTTAACTCTAGATGGAACCTAACCTTATTGACAATCATGGTTCTTTGTCCAAGCTTGAGATTAGCTTTGGTGACTGTCAAATTTTATGGCTTCTCCTAGACGGACTGCTTCACAGCGTTAAAAGGCCTATTATTCACCTATAATGTGTGTGTGAGGAGGTGGTTCATGCTCAAATTTGGCTTGTTGATCCCGTTTTCTGTGCCCGTAACCGTTACACCATGGTGCACCGCACCTCTGCTAGTTTTATTAATTCATGAGACAATTTCCAAATTGGGCTGATTTTCAAAGTTTCAAGACAAATAGCTCAGAGTGTACTTAATTAGCAACTGAATACACCGCCCTGTTCACTCATACTGAGAATTGAACCCACAGCCTTCTGTGTGTGAGGCAGACGTGCTAGTCATTACACTATCTGAGTGGACACTAAACATCTTGATAATGCTAAAAGTTGATGAGCGGTTATATAGAGCCAGTACTTAAAAATCCACTGTCATCAAATTCCACTTGTTTAAAGAGTTAGAAATTAATATAACAAATCCTCGAAAAAGATACGGGGTCAGTTTCAGTTTCTTGATGTTTCAGCCATTTTTCAAGATTATAATACTCTCCACCACTTCCAAACAACTAAATCTACTGAGTTATAAATTCTTTATGAATAGCTGACTATAATATCATTTTCATGACATTATTATATAACTATTTTACCCCTGCCGCCCAAAATGATAGCATATATGAAATATATGATTACACGTTGCATTTTATGTTAGTAGATAACAGAGATCTGCATTGCTTAGAGCTCAGAGAATAGTGTTTTGCTGACCACCAATAGACATTAAAAATTTGTTTGTTTCTGTTTTCAATTACTTTCTATTATTCTTTAAAAGCTTCTTTATAACATCATTCAAATATGAATAAAATTCTTTTTCATATGTCAGTTACATCAATGAAATTCTATTCGACTACATCAGTTATGTCTCTTAGTGCGACTGAAGAAATCTGAACATAGCTAATTATTATATGTGCGGATAAGTGAACTAAGAAAGTCCCATAACACAAAGTCCTCGGAGTTGTCATGAAAGAGTGTATCATAAATGTCCCCTTGGACAAACTCAAAGGACGGGGGCATTCAGGGCAGCATTTGCTCTTGGTTCTTTTATTGCGTACGCATTTCAATCGCAAAAAGATGCTTCACCAATTTCTGGAATTTCGGCAATTTTTCGAGATGATCAACACACTATCCCCAACAGTTATAAATCTAAATCTAATGAGTAACGGATTCTGAATAGCCACAAACTCACTTTTGACATTAATAGAAACTGTCAACATCGATCTCTTCAGTTTTCAAGTGATTCCAGTTATCAATGTATGTACAGGCTACACCAATGGAGCTACAAGGCTAGAAAAACAATTAATTCTTATATGTCTGACCCCCCTCCCCGGTTTTTAGTGGGGGGTTTGCAGTGCACATATACTACACTCTGATCTTATGCAAAAAAAAACACTGATCCTAGGCAGAGCATGCAGATACTTCACTGCCCTAGGCAGAGGGCACAGATACTCTAATCTTAGGTAGAACTGTCAATCCATAAATAATCCAGTCATTTTTAACAAATGCAATGCTAGTCTGATAATTGTCGAAAAATCGAAAACACAGAGCTTCAGGATGTACACCAATAGCAATGGGCTGGCCATGTTGCAAGAACGCCAAACAGCTGCTGGATATTGCGACTCACAATGAGGATCCCCAGAGATCATATTCAATACTGTGGCCAGCAAAAAATGAGATAGCGTGATGGAGTAGACAAGTTCAGAAAGTATTGGCTCCATGATGCCTGCGATAGAGGGATCTGGCGACTCTTGGGGGAGGTTGATGTCCAACAATGGACACTAGAAGGCGGCTGATGATGAGTGATTTATTGTTAACATCATTATTTTTGTTCTTGTCTGATTAGGAAAGCAATTAGATCAAATTCGGTTGCCTGATTGAAACTGGATTAGTGAAATGTTGATAAATTTGGAAACATTTGCAGACTTCAAACACAGGAGTGTCTTCACATCCAAACAGTGTTATATATATATATGTATATGAATACACATACATAAAAATATATATATATATAGATATATAGATATATATGTATGTATATGTTTGGTTAGTCATAAAATAGTCTTGTGACCAACAACTTTCTGTAGCATGCCATATTGGAGGTGATCAATTATAAAATTGAAAAAAAGGGTGATCAATGAATATGTTACTTCTTTCACCTTTAGTTGGGCAGTGATCACTGAAAAGTCTGAATTTTTCAAACAACAATAGCGAAAGCTGCCACACAAAAAGGGACTAATTTAGAATAAGCTCACATTGCAAATTGACCCCCGCACTAAAAATCTAATTAGAGGTTGAATTTAAAAAAATTTTCTTAACATAAGCTATAAATGTTGAGGTTTTCAGTCCTCAAGCTCCATCAGTGAAGCCTGTATGTTTGATATATATACAACATAGCCAGCCACACCAGAGTGAAAAGAGAAAAAACTATGTTGTTAGTTTCTTTATATATATATATATATATATATATATATATATATATATATATATATATATATATATATACATATATATATATATATACATATATATATATATATACATATACATATACATATACATATATATATATATATATATATATATACACACACACACGCACATTAACACAGGCATATAAACATATAGAGAAAGAGGGTTGTAAAAAGACACACACATAACAGATAGATGGAGACACATAAATACAAGCATTTAAACGCACACACATATGCATATACAAACATATCTATGCACATACACACATGGATATATTATATAGAGAGGAAAAAGAGAGAGACAAAGATAATAAACAGAGAGAAAAAAAAATACAGCTGAAAAAGATTATATATATATATATATATATATATATATATATATATATACACACACACACACATATACATATATATATAGAGAGAGAGAGAGAGAGGGAGAGATAGAGAAATATGCAAATACAACCAAGTGATTAGAATGATTAAAAAGATCTCATTGTACAAAACTGATGTTATATATATATATAAGAGAGACAGATGCAAACCCAACCTCAAGTGATGAGAATAATCTTTTTGTCCAAAACTGACGTGAAATATATATACATATATATATATATATGAGATACAAACAAAACTAAAAGTGATGAGAATAATTAAAAGATCTTATTGTCCAAAACTGATGTGAAATATAACATATATTCATATGAGAGAGACAGAGGGAGAAATACAAACACAACTGAAAATGATGAGAATAATTAAAAGATCTTATTGTCCAAAACTAATGATATATATATATATATATATATATATATATATATATATATATATATATATATATATATATATATATATATATGTGAGAGATATAAGCGCAACTAAAAGTGATGAGAATAATTAAAAAGATCTTTTTATCCCAAACTGACATGAAATATTTGGCAAGCATCCGACACATAAAAGGAAATTATCAAAGGCATAGATAAAAATCATTTTGAAAAACAGTCAATGTTGTTTCACTAATTAAAAAAAAAAAAATTACAGGTCTGGTTAGTCACTCAATAGAAATCATCACATGACCAGTGTTTTTCAGCAGCATGCTGTGTTAGGGTTGATCAATTAAAAAAACTGGGAAAAAGGTGTCAGCAATTAGTAAATTGGGCACTTTCGGCCAGTGATCACTAAAAAAAAGTCTGAATTTTCAAAAAAAACAATCACGAAAGCTGCTGGACGTAAACTGGTGATCAATTTAGCAGAGACTTACATCACAAACTGAATCCCCATTAAAAAAATCTATTGAGAGGGTTGATTTAAAGGGGGGAAAAAAAAAATGAATTCTAGATATAATGAGGATTGGTGCAGCCTGTATGTATGATATATAGCCAGTCAGCAGACCAACCTAAAAAACTGAAGAGACCTATCTAGACAGTTTTGGTTGACTGTTTCTTAATTAGTCATGTGAGTACATAGATATATCTCTATCATCTCATGTTCCTGAATAATTGATGCAAAATTTCATCACACACTACCCTTTGAAAAAACTTCAGAGAAAGTGGAGTTTTCGTTCAAAGCTCATTGGGGATTCCAAATTGGGGTTATGAATGTTCGGGTTTTATTTTTTTTAGATGCATCCAGGCCTCTCTATAAGACACTTTTGGGTTAGTCGGTCGATCTATTGGTCCTTACTATATGGAATATCAATTTTCTCAGGTGTATCACGTTGGATTGATATGAAACTTGGTTCAGGTCTTTCGGGTGACCCCTCCTCATAGTCCTCGTTCT
>OY735240.1:21927567-22065142 GCA_963457665.1 Thysanoteuthis rhombus | reverse complement strand
TTCTTTATATATATATATATATATATATATATATATATATACATATACATATATATATATATATATACACACACACACGCACATTAACACAGGCATATAAACATATAGAGAAAGAGGGTTGTAAAAAGACACACACATAACAGATAGATGGAGACACATAAATACAAGCATTTAAACGCACACACATATGCATATACAAACATATCTATGCACACACACACATGGATATATTATATAGAGAGGAAAGAGAGAGACAAAGATAATAAACAGAGAGAAAAAAATAATACAGCTGAAAATAGATTTTATATATATATATATATATATATATACACACACACACACACATATACATATATATATACAGAGAGAGAGAGAGAGGGAGAGATAGAGAAATATGCAAATACAACCAAGTGATTAGAATGATTAAAAAAGATCTCATTGTACAAAACTGATGTTATATATATATATATATATATATATATATATATATATATATATATATATATATATATATACATATATATATAAGAGACACAGATGCAAACCCAACCTCAAGTGATGAGAATAATCTTTTTGTCCAAAACTGACGCGAAATATATATATATATATATATATATATATGAGATACAAACAAGACTAAAAGTGATGAGAATAATTAAAAGATCTTATTGTCCAAAACTGATGTGAAATATAAACATATATTCATATGAGAGAGACAGAGGGAGAAATACAAACACAACTGAAAATGATGAGAATAATTAAAAAGATCTTATTGTCCAAAACTAATGATATTTTTATATATATATATATATATATGTGAGAGATATAAGCGCAACTAAAAGTGATGAGAATAATTAAAAAGATCTTTTTATCCCAAACTGACATGAAATATTTGGCAAGCATCCGACACATAAAAGGAAATTATCAAAGGCATAGATAAAAATCATTTTGAAAAACAGTCAATGTTGTTTCACTAATTAAAAAAAAAAAATTACAGGTCTGGTTAGTCACTCAATAGAAATCATCACATGACCAGCGTTTTCAGCAGCATGCTGTGTTAGGGTTGATCAATTAAAAAAACTGGGAAAAAGGTGTCAGCAATTAGTAAATTGGGCACTCTCGGCCAGTGATCACTAAAAAAAAGTCTGAATTTTCAAAAAAAAAAATCACGAAAGCTGCTGGACGTAAACTGGTGATCAATTTAGCAGAGACTTACATCACAAACTGAATCCCCATTAAAAAAATCTATTGAGAGGGTTGATTTAAAGGAGGGAAAAAAAAAATGAATTCTAGATATAATGAGGATTGGTGCAGCCTGTATGTATGATATATAGCCAGTCAGCAGACCAACCTAAAAAACTGAAGAGACCTATCTAGACAGTTTTGGTTGACTGTTTCTTAATTAGTCATGTGAGTGTATAGATATATCTCTATCATCTCATGTTCCTGAATAATTGATGCAAAATTTCATCACACACTACCCTTTGAAAAGACTTCAGAGAAAGTGGAGTTTTCGTTCAAAGCTCATTGGGGATTCTAAATTGGGGTTATGAATGTTCGGGTTTTATTTTTTTTAGATGCATCCAGGCCTCTCTATAACACACTTTTGGGTTAGTCGGTCGATCTATTGATCCTTACTCTATGGAATATCAATTTTCTCAGGTGTATCATGTTGGATTGATATGAAACCTGGTTCAGGTCTTCGGGTGACCCCTCCTCATATTCCTCGTTCTCCCGCTACCACTACAACAACCACAACTAATACTCATAAAATACTAAGCTACTACTACTACTACTTAGTTTAGAATCCCTTTCAAATATGGACATAAGGATGGTGGATACATTGTTTGAACTTCTGGTTCTTATTTTTTGTCAAACTCCAGTCCAAGTCTGAGACTGGAGTTGACTTTGTTTTTTTTTTTTCACCATAATAATTTTTTCCAGAGGCAGTTCATTGCTGATTGTATTTCCTATATTCAAAATATACCATCGCCTAATACCAATGTTATCTAAAGCCCCTTTTTTTCTACCTCTCCCTTTCTTCCTTAACTTAATGTAATTCATCAACAGTCGATTGTGTCTGGTATTGAGAAACAAAGGTCATTAATAGTTCATGAACGCAATCTTTGGAATGTGTACATTATGCCGAGCTGGCTAAATTGTCTAATTCACTTTTTTTATTTTGTGAAAAGAAGTTTAATTTTATTTTGATTACATGAACTTTCGAGTTGTTTTATGTTCTTGTTTTTGACCGAGTAAAACTTTGGTTCAAATTAAAACCAGGTATCTAGTTTTCCGTAAAAAAAAAATTCTGTTTTTTTTGCAAATAACTTCTATTTCACTTTGATTGCATAAACTTCTGATTGTTAGAAAATAGTTGCTTCATGTCCTTGTTTTGATCAAATAAACTTTTGATTGAATAAAACCTATTTTTTTTTCGTAAAAAAAGTTAAAACATTGCCAATTAGGCAATATTGCGGTTCCAGCTTAGAATCTACAAAAGAGAAAATAATCATCTTCTGTCAGAATCATGCCTATACTCTTTTGTTTTTAAAAAGCAAATTTAGACTTTTTTCCGCCTGAAGACACTTTGAGGAACATAGGGTCGCATTACATTTTCTGAATCAAGTAGGTTTTATGGGGCAGAATCGTTAGGCCAATGGACTACCTTACAAGGCTAAAGAGCTCAAACTGCCTTGTTATTTACCATTAGAAAGGGTAAGAGTGGATTTATGCCTTTCCAATTGTAATTAATGTAAACTGAACATTAGCAGCCCTAGCTGGAATGGACTTGCTTTGCCGATTCCATTGTCCGATCTGGTAATCGCTACACTGCTCTGCACCTCCAGATTTGGATTAGAATAAAGATATTTTACTAGTCTATGTTTTGTATACAGCGACATTTGTGGAACATTAAATCAGGATTTATGAGAAAAAATAACAAAAGGAACAGACTCTGTTCAGAACCTGTGACATTGTATGTACAATTTTGGGCAACATAAAATTTGGTAATAAAAATATTGGAAAATATTTGTTTTCAATTGATTTTTCATATTAATCCCCGTCAAAACATCCGAAATAAAAATAAATAATTATTGCATAAAAACTAAAAGGGAAAATATCCTTGTAATTGCAATAATATATATATATATATATATATATATATATATATATATATATATATATATATAAATAAAGTGAGTTGATGAAAGTGACAATTGCAAGGTAAATAGAAAAACTTAAGGGAAAAGTAGGTGTTATATTTTGAAAATTGTTATAATCACATGGGCATGTTTCGATGCATTTCAACGGGTACCAGCCATCTTTTTCAGCACAGCTGCAAGTTTTCTCTGGAAAATAGTTTTTCCTTTCTCCTTCCAAACGTCACTTTAGTCAACCTTTTGTCAGATCACCTCACATCCACTAAACAAACCTATATAAAGTGTACGCATTAGTTATAAACACTGTTTAGTCTGCTTTCTTTTTTTTTCCTTCCTCCTTTCTTTCTTGTATTCCATTTTCTCAACTTGAAAATTGTTCGTTAAAAAAAAAAAAAATGTCAGATGATCTGAGGGAAAATGATTTATTTTCTTCCTCTCTTATTACCCACCTATTACGAAGATACTATCTTTCTTTCTTTCTTATGAACGCTGTCTATCTCTCTTTAACCACTCTATCTTCAGGTTACTTAATTCCTACAAATGCCGATAACCAATTCTGATCTGGTCTTAACACAAAATTTCCCTGATCTTAGAACTGTCCACTTACATAGCAGTTAAAAAGCAAGGGTGTACATAATTGAACCAACTTCCCCCCTACTCATTTTGATTCTTTTCACTACCACATTTTGAACCACCCCACCATATATCCTATCTTTTCCCACAGAGTTTTGTAAAAATATACATTTGGCACACTTGGTAAGAGTTTGGATATAGGATATAATCATACTGTAACAGCTAGTTGACCGTTTAACCAAACAGCTAGTTTAAGTCAAGCGGTTCACTCCAAACCTTATTCCTCTTGTATTATTCCCATTGAAGTCTGAGTACGATTAAGTTTATTTCCCCAATCAATACCTCTAGTCCAGGGGTGGATAACCTTTTTATATTTAGAGGCCACATTGAAATCTATCGTCTTTTAATTAAGCTGCACTGTTTACAGCAAAATATCAAGTTCTTAATATTTGGTTGATAACCCAAGTCATAGTTCAATTGGTATATACTACTTGAAATCAATGAAAAACTTTACTATTCAATGACCTTCTTGAAATTGCTTTTTGTGAGAAAGCATAGGGATATCAAGGCGGTAGGAGGACTTACATGATGGTTAAGAAGGCTGCATGTGACCATAAGGCTGCAGGCTCCTCACCTCTGCTCTACTCTATTAAACTATGGTATCCCTACTTAACTCCCACTAAACCTATCATAGTCACCTGATCACCTGGCATTTATAATATTCCCCTTTTTTTACTTGAGCAATCCCTTTCGACTTCTCTAGTTATCATTACTTCTACTACTCTTTTCTTCCTCCTTCTCCCCTAGATTGCCTTTGATTCTTTTCCCTCCTTGAAAGGGGGAGGGGAACAGTCGATTTTATACATCCCTGAGAAATGTTTCATCTTACCTGTTCCTTGAGGTTTTGTACAGCCCACACCATTGAGTGCTTCTTGTTCTGTCAAGTATAGTGAAAAATAATTATCAACAAGAAAAAATGAAAAGCAAGAGTTCATAGAATAGTTTATACTTCATCTTATTATTGTTGCTTAAATTTCTTAGATGAGGCATTTTCATTATTAATTTTGAATAGCATAAAATTCAATGCAAAGTGACACTTTAAATAACATAATAGTAAGAAGTACGAATGAATTCTTTCCATGGACAATAAAATTGATTAATAACAATAACAATATAATTTATGTATTATCTTAGTTTTTTCTTTCATGAATTTTCCACACACTTGCTCACTCGATGTTAAAAACGGAGCACAACTTTTGTGCACTGGTTTTATCATTTAATTGGCAAATGTGTGGAAATTTACAATTGGGACCACATTACGTTGAGCCCCCTTTTGAGAAAAAAACAAAACAAAACACAGTTCCAATTTAAATTAAAATAATCAATGTCACTCGGTGTAAGAGAAAACGGGAACTTTTGAAATGAGTCAAGTTTGGGTCCAATGAATTATTTGAATGCTGCAATCTTTTTCCTATGTTGTAAAGTCGATATTCTTTACATACCATTAATGTTCCATGAGTTTCCCAAGTTGGGATGTCCGCATCACAAAGAGCATTATGTTGGTCTTCCAGCTGTTAGAAGAGAAATAGAAAGGGAACATAGAATGTGAAAACAATCAAAGCAGGTGGATCTCCAAAGTTAAGCTTACTCTGGAACAAGGGCATACGTAAGGAGTACCCAGTTAGTATCAAACTCACTATACAAGAGTAACAGTGTTTTGGACTAGTTAGTAAAATTTAACCCACAGTGAGATTCCTTCAAATGGTTAACTTCTATAATCTATACATAACAACTGCTTCTCTCTGTCTGTCATAGTGCTCCCCACTCGTAAATATTAGTGCAGCTCAACCAAATTTGGCAAACATATTCAATGGACCTAGGGGAAGGTTTTAAAGAAAACAGTTTTGAGAATTTTTTACAGAAGGGTTTTGAAAGGGGTATGTTCCATTCAAAATGTAACTATAATGCCAAATTGAATGATACCTTTCTGTTCAATATACACGTGCATATACATACCAGCTGGAAACTACCAGATAGGGCGGGTTTCAGCAAGTATCAAATAAGGAGGCAGTCCCTTACACAGTCGATTCATTGTGAATTGTGGCAGATAGAAAAGGTGTGAAGCAAGGAAAATGAGGATGGTTCACCTGAAAGTCTGAACCAAGTTTCATATCAATCCAACATGATAAGGCTGAGAAAATTGATATTCAATATATTAGAGACCAACCAACCGTCTGAAAGTGTCTTATAGAGATGCACAGACACATCTAACTAAATGACTGCTCAAAACTCTATTTAGAATAACTAGTTGTGGAAGAAAAAGAAAAGCAAGATAAGGAAGGTTCACCCAAAGGTTTGGACCTAATTTCATATCAATCTGTGATACTACACAGAAAATCGATATTTATGATTACTAGTTGTGGTATTAGTAGCTGGAGAATGGGGAAGAAGAGGAAAATGAGGATGGTTCGTCAAAATTCTTGACCAAGTTTCATATTAATCCAACATGATACGGCTGAAAAAAATGATATTTAACACATCAAGGACCGACTGACCACCTGAAAAGTGTCTTATAGAGATGTGTGGATGCATCTAACAACAGAATCTGTGAGAATTGCACAGATGCACCATCGAGTTTCCATTGATCCCAATAAAAGAATTGTATTGTGATCGAAAAAATAGTTGCTTTGAGATGATTGACTGCTGAGTTTAGCCTCAAGAGAGGAAAATAGAAAACTGGCCAGTCTCAGTTACACAGAAAATATGAATGATACATGAAGAAGTCCTTGTTTATGGTACGCTCATACAAAATAATATAAAAATAAAACCTCTTATTGACAGACAAGTCTTTGAGGAGGAGATTTTTTCAGTAATTGTTTGGAATAGGTTTGTAAACTGGAGATAGACGTTCAAATTTTGAAAAGGGAATAACTTTGGTAGAAACACTTACGTATGCTGCTGCTAGACTATTCCAGATATTTACAGTTTAGTTTTTATGAACCTATTCACGAACTCTGAGAGATCGACAATAAAAACAAGGGAGAGAACTGTAAATGTACAAAAATGAGTTACATTCTTTGAGATTAAACTACCTCTTTTCTTGCAGAATGACAAAAAATATTCCTCAATCAAAAACAAAGTCCTGGATCCGCCCCTAATTTGATCATTTCTTCTGAAGCACACAAACCATCCTTCCTAATTCGTAGAGAACTTCCAGAGACTATTATTAATTTCGACTAGTTTTTACCATAGTTGCTTTCTCTGACTCTGACCGTAATTCTACGACAATGATCTAACAGCATCATCAGAAATGAAGAGTAAGCCTACAGTGAGACTCTGACACCCCCCCAAGCCAGAGGGAGACAGGTATAAGTCTGATTGCCGAGTTCAAATTGTAATAAAAAGCAACTGAAAGTTAGGATGAAGGTAAAAAAATAGTGAAAATTAAAAACTATATTACAATACTTCATCCAATAAGAGTAAGTTGAGAGAACTTTTAGAGATATTGGGTGGACAAACAAAGTGAATATACACATAGCCCTGGAAAGTTTGTTGGCAGCGATAAATGGTTAGGTTCTTGTGTATTGTTCAAGAAATAGAAAAAAAAAAAAAAATGTCGTGGCTGAATGTGTCATTAGACATGATAGTAACCGAGTCTGAAAATCCTTGAACCTAAATTCAATGGTGAGGAAAACATTTGGGGTTCTTGATACTCATCTAATTTCACTTGACTCTCAATTTCAAACCAGCAAATTCAAATAGTAATTCAAGGGGAGTAAGTTTAATTTTAAGTTTCAACCCTTGCACTTTTTGGTAATTTAAGAATTTTGTTTCTTGAATCCTACTTATTAGAGAGTACCACTGTGGTTACAAGCGGTCACTGAATATCAAAGTTGATACATCACAAGGGCAAAGGAACAGAAAATAGAACTAGAAAGATCATGTCGCACCGAAGTTCCATGAGGTGAGGACAAGTCTGAACTTTATGGGGCTCATGTAGAATAATGTCTAACACCTATATGAAATACACAACTATTTCAACCATGGGGCAAACCATACAAACCTACATGTATGACCATTTCATTACGTAT
The DNA here is from genome assembly GCA_963457665.1 of Thysanoteuthis rhombus. Lineage (NCBI taxonomy): Eukaryota > Metazoa > Mollusca > Cephalopoda > Oegopsida > Thysanoteuthidae > Thysanoteuthis > Thysanoteuthis major. The sequence continues at coordinate 22,057,317 of OY735240.1, read as the reverse complement.
AATGTATGACTTGACCTATGATTATCATATCTTTATCATTTGGCTTGTATGCACAACCAATATGCTTTCTATCATTTATAATCTTTATATCTTTCATCCTTTCTCTTTGCCCGCCCTGCCAACCTTTGTAATCTAATGAACAAGGGTAAAAATAGAACAATGTGCTTATGTTTAAAGGAGAGAAAAATCATATATATATATATATATATATATATATATATATATATGAGTATTTATTATTGTGTCATCCACACACAGCTGTTTTGTTGTATTACAACTCATCAGTGGGGCTATAGACTATCTGTTATCCTGTCCAGTACCACGAGGCAGGATTGAAACCTATGCTTCAGAACTGGGGACTGATATCCTACCTCTGCACTAAGGAACTGGACGGTCAGTAAGGCTGAATTTAAGCGATATATTTGTCTAGTTTAAATTCCCTGTCCACCAGAGTGCTCTATTCCTATGGAAGAGCATTATATATATAGTCTGAAAATGTTGAATTTTATTTCTTATTCTCTTTAAACTCTATTGTGTTCAGATGAAATAGATCTGATGACATCCAACAGGTTTGGCCTTGTCATGAAGAAACATACCAGGATAAGTGTTTGGTATCAACAAATGAGCATGGTTCAGGAAACATCACGGTCTGGGACTGTATGAGGTATAATAGCACTGGTGAGCTGCCTCCAATCGAGACAGCCAAGAATGCTGAAGGTTACATCAACATATTGAAAGAAAACATGTCTCCGCTATGTTTTTTCATATGAGGTGTACTTACTTTTGGACTGGTACATATTCATATTTTGGGTTACATAGTTTTAGTGTCATTGAGTTTGGTAATAAAAAATGACTAATAACATCGGTCTTAATTGTGTAATGCTGGTGCATTATAGACACAATAAAATCCTGATATGCTTGATTTAGGAGAAAATCGACTTTTTATAAAAGAGATTGGAAGGATATGTACTTATTTATGGATGGTACTGAAATACACACACACACACACATATATATATATATATATATATATATATATATATATATATATATATATATATATAAAATAACAAACTATATGTATGACATAGGTTATTTATTAAAATCATACGTGAAAGGGAGGTGGTGTTTGATCAACACTACTGGGTGTCACGTTAATGTAACTGTTTTGTTTTTAAAATCCCCTAAACAGTTACATGGTAAACAGCTGATGGTCCCAACAAGAGAAAACTTATACATAGTATCGTAATATCAAAGTATGTGTAAAAAATAAAAACAAAACAAAAAACACTGAAGAATATTACATGAATTACATTAACTGATATTGGAAAATGAGAGACTGAAAAATTTTGAAAAAGTTTTTAATGTGTTCAGTTTGGAAGCTTTCTAGATTTTATATATATATATATATATACATATATATATACATATATATATATATATATATATATATATATATATATATATATATATATATATGAATTGTCTACTTTCTAGATATTATATATATATATATATATATATATATATATATATATATATATATATATATATAGAGAGAGAGAGAGAGAGAGAGAGAGAGAGAGAGAGAGAGAGTAATTTCTAGATTCATACATATATATGTACTCCAGTAAGCTTTACAGCTTTAAAAACTCAACACATTAAAAAACTTTTTGTGTCATTTCAGTCAATTATTTCTCAATATCTGTTAATGTAATTTATTTCCAGTGTTTTTTATGATTTATGCTATTATGCAAATGTTCTCTTGTTAAGATCATCAGTTGTTATGTATATATATGTTTCATCAGCAATAATAAGTCCATTGATAAACAAAGGCTATCCTCATTTTCTCCCATGACAACTGCGATTGTGCTAACCATTGCCATGTCTTAGCAGCAAATCTATCTCATCAATCCATCCTGTGTCAGGTCTTTTCCTACTGTGGTAACTGTCGTGTGTTCACTAATCAGTATCTTGCTCCATCTGTTGAGATCTCTTCTTGCTAAGTGACCAGCCCATCTCCATTTTTTGTAGTATTATCATTTGTTTTGATATCCTTCGCTCCAGTCCTCCTTCTGATTTACGTCTATCTTTTTTTCTGCACCAGAGCTCTTGCATATTTCTCTTTTGAAACGGTTTCAAATGTGTAAAGTATCAGATTAGATAGACATAGATAAATTCATACTGGAAATATTTTCGACTTTTTTTTGACTCGGGCCTCTGTGCCCAGAGAATGTGACGTTCTTTGCAGTGAGGCAACATGCACGTAGGGGAGAGACATGAGCAGGGTGGAGTATATACTAACCCCCCAGCTCTTCGGCTGGGGGGGGGGGGTGACAGGGAGGAGGACGGAGGACTTCTGTTGAGTTCCACCCTGCAGCGGTGTAAATCAACTGCACGAGAAAGATCAGGCTAGTGCACTGCCCTACTTAGATAAATTTTGGCAGTGAAGGTCAAAGGTCAGGGATTTTTGCCTACATACACTCGGGGTTGATAAAACATAGAGACTAGCTAGCGGCGGTGGCGGGGGGGGGGGTAACGGGGAAAGAGAAAAAGTAAACAGGTTTGGTTAGACACTCAATAGAAACTGTCACGTCACCAACATCCAATGTCAGAATGCAGTTTGGGGGGGTGATCAATTAAAAAAATTGTAAAATGGGGGTGTTCAATGAATGAATTACTCGTCTTGATTTTGTTGGGCAGAGATCACTAAAAAAAAGTCTGAATTATCAAAAAAAACAAAAAAACAAGCATGAATGACAGTCTCAAACTAAAGGACCAAATTAGCATAACCTTACATTGTAAATTGAACCCCTCACTAGAAATCTATACAAGGGCAGCATTCTAGGATGAAAAAAACAAAAACGCAAACAAAAAAAAGTTTTCTCTGGACAAAATAAGGAGTGAATATTGAAATTTTCAGCCCTCTAGCTCCGTTGGTGTATGCAGAAAAGAATGAAGAAGCTTATGTTACTGGAGTCAGTATTGGTTGACGGTTTCTAAACCTCTCACCATCCGCCACTTTCTCGCTTTTTTTACCACGTAAGTAATAAACTAATGGAAAGGATATTATGATAAAGCAAAACACAAAAAGGATTAAAAAAAGATTTTGGCAGTTCTTTTAATAACAGCCGGGTTATTCTCCAAATACCCTAAGTTGATAATGGAATCAAGGGTCAGTAGTGTGACTCACCGCTAGTTCTGGGCTGTAAAAGATAAATGTGTTTTCAGTGTAAGAATCGGATTTGTTTATTATTATTTACCTCGGCTCACGGAAGTTTGAAGAGGTATATACACTTACTCGTGTCTATCCAGTTGTCTGTTCACACAATATCTCCAAAGGTTCTCAATGAATTTCAATAACATTTTGTGGAAAGGTGGGAAAAGGGCTAAGGAAGAATGGATTAAATTTCTGGGCAGGATTTGTTACAGCTACCTCCCCTACATTGTATTAATCAATCAACAGTTTTTCATTCAGTTTTTAGAGACGATGGGATTGGGGTATGCACTCTTTCAGTGCCTTTGAATTATTACTAGTATAATCATCTGTAATACTATTCTGCTTGTTCATACCTGCATTTGTATGTTAAGCTCTCAGTAATAGCATAAGAGAAAAGTTAGGTAGTTCAATAAGAGGGTAGGAAGAGAGAGAACAGAAAAAAAGTGTTAGATGGTTTACAGAAAATTTTCAATTTTGCTTTAATCCAACTTATCCCTATTTTCATATGATTATTCTAGCCTCTTCATCTCTTTTCTCAATCATTATGATTTCTATAATGGTTTGGTCAGGTTGCAAGAATATCACACAACCGCTGAACATCACCACTCACAACAAGGAGACCAGGAGATCATATGCGAAACTTTGGCAGGCAGGAAATAAAATGGTGCGACAAACTGGACAAATAGAGAAAATATTGGCTTTGCAATTACAGAGGAATTTTTTTCTTCATTGTATAATCATAACACGGGCAAGTCCCAATCTTTTTTTTCAGCTGTTTTTTTGCCTAATTATCTTGGTTTTATACTACTTCTCCATTTTGGTTCATCTGAATAGAACTTCAAAATTTTTTTCTCATTATTTAGTGGATTCAGTTATCCTTTATCAACAGAGGGTCAAAGAATTGTACAAACTGCATAAAAACAATCTATCAATTTTTTCCTCTTTGCAGTACTATTGAATCCATGCATATTGAACAATGATCAATACAGTTTAATGATCACCCCCAATCTCTCACATTGCATCTCATTATGGATACATGCAAGGTTCTCAGTTCTTGTAACCATAAAATTTTCACGATTCCCAATAATATTCTTCAATTGGAACAAAGTCAAACATTTTCTATGTATTCATGTAGACAAATTCAGACTCACTAGAAATATTTTGGTAATAAATTGCTGTTCAACATTTATCTCCCCTTTATTTCTCCCAGCGGGTTTGCTAAGTTCATTTGGAAAAAAAGCAAGTTTCGCTATTGTTTTAAGATTAAGAAGACAAACATTTAGTTCTACCGTCACAAAATTTTTTATGCTTATATTAACATTAGAAAAGTAAGTTCCTCTGTCCTTTTTTTTATTTGGTAATTCAATCTGACATCATGATTTGTTTTAGCTTTTTTTTCGAGCGATTGCAGAACTTACATATACACAGCTCCTATGTGTAATAATTCAAATATTGAAGTTGCCGTTTTTCTTGGAGAGGGGAAGCTCACCATTATCTGATTACAAGGTAGCTCAATGGTTACATCGCTAGTCTGCTAAAACAAGAAGTTATGAGTTTGTTCCTAAAAATACAGATGCTTACAAGAAAAAAAAATGATTTTATCCTAAAATAACTAAGCTATTAAGACACTTGATGCCTGAACCTAAATGTCCCGGTATACATCTAGAAGAAATCTACGGGATTTATACACACAAGCGGTCATAGAGACCTTGGAATATATACATATCCCAAGAGTCTCCAAAAGATTAAAGGTAATCTTTTGCGTAAAAAATATTTGTAATTCTTAAATTCATACAAAAAAAATTAGTGTAAATTTCTAAGGAATTAACAATTAATCAAATTTACCACCCTGTGGCTTATAGGTAGATTTTTTCCTATCTATTATAAGAAGACTTCCATTTTTTAAAATCTTATTCACAAAAGAGGTAGAATTCTACAGGAGCAGATGGTCTGCTTACCAAGACAGTGCTTTGTAAGTGAACATATACTCAATGTACTCATATGCAAGTTGGATTTTGATGATCAAATTTTCAGGGGTTGATCTTATGATAGGAAGGTCAGGTAAATTTCAGTTGTGTTAGTTCTGTTACTGAAAGTTTATAGTAAAAAGCAAAGAGGATTTTGCTAAACCCAAAGAACTTTATCTGACCCAAATCTGCCCATTAGATCAAAAGTTATGAATGTTTGAAGCAGTTATTTCTGCAAAAAAATTAGAAAATTGATGTCATGGAATCTAGCCTTCCCACATGGTCCATAAGAGAACAATGATGCACCAAGAAAATCCTGTCAACTTTCTAGGAGGAAGTTTGGGGAAATAGGTGAATCACTCTCGGGAATTCATGTTGCATATTCATATTTTCATAAGACCCATGTCTCCAATGGCTAATCAGTCGAAAAGGCTTCGTTCAGCAGAACATACATTTTGAGCTGTTTTGCCAATTTAGCACTTTTGGAAGTGGATTTAATTCTTTCTCTTGTTCAGCTATAAATACCGAATCTTGCTTCTAGCTTCCCATCTCATATTAATTGATATTTATACTAATTTTATAATCAAAATATTGGCCTTGGTCAAGTGTAAATGCAGTAGTAATCAGCAGTATTTAGCCCCTTTGAACATCAGCAGTAACTCAACCTAGGATCATTACAGGTTGAGATACTGCTGATATTTGCAAATGAGGCTGTTATAATTAAAGGGGCTAAATTTAGATCCAAAAACAGCTAAATTGGCATCACTCGAATGGAACAGTAAGATTCTAAGTCAGCCTACGCAAAAGATCCAAAATTACTCAAACAAGTTTATGATAATGCTCAGAACATTAAATTTCAATGCAATCAGTTATGCAATTCTGTGAGTTTTATTTATCATTGATTTTTTCACTCATGAAATATTGATTCTGTTGTGCGACATAGCAAAGTACCCTGGAGACAGAAATGTAACCTAATGTAATTAAGAACAAAGCCTGGAGAATTCAGATCAAAAGATGTTTTCATTATTTCAACATGGGGGCCCATACGAGAACTGAAGAGACTGATCTTAGCGGACCGTTTGTGTGCAGTGCAACAAGGCAATTCTTAGCTCGTGAAAACATCATTATCTACAATACTTAGGAAAAAAACATATCAATCGACAGAGAATTAATCAAGGAACAAGTTATGATCGTTTGATACTGGAAAAAGTTGAATGAAAGAAATTCTTGATTGATTTCAATGACATGGTAGCGATCTGGTTATTTTCAATCATATTTGTCATGCGACTGACCTCCCTAGTTATAATGGATAATAGTTTTGTTAGACTAAATTCAATGCTTTATGAAAAAGCAAGGAGCAACCCTTAACTTCAGATATGAAAAATAATAATCAGGTACATAGTATTAAGAAAACAGAACAATTATAGTTGTTTCAGATAAACTGGAGTAAATGAAAATCATACAAATGAGGCATATCCATTTAAAAGGGTCACTAGATGCTGTTTTTTGTTTGTGATGTCATTAATAGCACCAATAAACAGGAATATCGTCAACAGTAATAACAATCAAAACAGAAATCTAAAAAAGAAAAATGCCATTACGTCATCTAACCTATAACTAATCTCATTCCCCAGAAAAATTCAGAAGATTAAAAAAAAAGTATTTCACTTTCTCTCTCTCAATTCTATTCCAAAACCGCATCGAAATGATTAGAGACACATATCCCATTGTAACCATGTCTCTTCTTATGGGTACGAAATATCTGTTCTTATCAGAACTTGTTTTTATGTTAAATCAAGTACCCTCCTATCATATCTAGAACTGCCGATTCAAATGACTTCAAACTTGACATTGCAATGTCCGGTACAGTGACCAACATATTAGGTGAATATCAACTTTATATGATTACCAGTTGTCGATTTATATCAGTGCACATACACACACAGATTTCTAAAATTACACTGTAAACCTGTTATGACATAGAATTGTGGTATTGCAATTTAAGGATTGACCAATTTTCATAACATTAAGTTTGGTTCTTGAAATGAAAACTAGATACAAAAATAGAAAGAACTCTAAGAAAATGTCATGCACAAGGCCCATCAATGTTAAATTTGGCTGTCAGAAGCACAGGGGTATTGAAGCTAGAGAGACCAATCAGGTCAGTGTTGCCAACTCAAAAAATATTTTTTGGACTAGTTTGACTGCCATCATCATCATCATCAGTCTTTTAGCGTCCGTCGTTGGACATAGACCTTCCCCAGGATTTACCACACTTCCCTATCATGGGTGTCACGGAGCCAGTACTTCCTGAACTTGTCTAGCCCGTCTCTCCATCTAACACTTTGCCGGCCTCGGTTGCGTATGTGGTCTCGGGGGATCCATGTTGTGAGTCGTGATGTCCATCGATTGTCTGCCATTCTTGCAACATGGCCAGCCCACCACCATTTGAGATTTTTAATGGATTCTATGATGTCCCTAAGTCTTGTCTTTTCTCGGATGTACTGTGCTGTCTTGTGGTCTCTCCACGTGAGGCCCAGCATTAACGTCACTAAATTTCCCAAAAGTCAAACAATAACAAAAAGATACTAGCGATAGTCAAAAACACGCCTAACATTGCATCAGGTTATACCAACTGTAAAAATGAAATGAATTAGACAAAATCATTTCAAGAGTCAATAAACAAAACTCATCGCCCCTTTTTTTCCCTTTTAATCGGTTGCTAAAAAATTACTAACATTATGTTTATTCCTCTCTCTTTTTGTTACATTGTTTTCTTGGTCACTTTCCCCATCGACCCCCCCCCCCTCAACAGTCATTATATAAGTATATCTAAGTTTTGTCAAAATGTTACCTACTATCGAGATGTCATGATCTGAAAAATTTTTTTATACTTATTTATGTCTTCCTGTCGGGCTAGCCTCATCCCACACCCATGGTTATCTCTCCATTTCTGCATAAGTAGCAGTCTGGACACCCCCTGCCCTCCCTAGCTCACCCGATGTACGATACGTATTTACAGTAAATAATACAGTAATAGATAATTTTGTACGAATTTACACATATTCCTACTCACCGTTAGGAAATGTCACTTGGCATTCTTCATGCTGCTAAGAGAAACGGTTTGTAAATACAGGAAATTTGTTACAATGCGGGTTCAGTTATAATGCGCTGGAAAATTATGGACCCTGATTTGCGCGTTATAACAGGTCAACAGTGTATAGCGAGATAACGATTTGGTTTTGACACTAACCCCTGCATTGATTCCAGACCACAGATAGTTCCTCTTTCAGGATTCGAATGTATTTCTCTTATGAAAATTATTTGAAGCTCCTATATAGTGAAATTATTGGCAATGCATTTCCCATTGTTCAAATAATATCCCTATTCAGTCAGTGACACCTGCATTGATTCCTGACCATGGACAATCCCTTTCTTGGAGATTTCAAGTACATATCTACAGAAAGATTGATAGCAATTTATTTACAATACACATCAATTTTCATTGTATAATGTTCAATCCGTGTGATCAATATTCACCACTTGATTAGGTGCACTGATAAAGGAGGAGATCATGTTGCAAAATGAATATTTGTTGGGTAACATATCAGCTTTCTTTTATGATTAAACTGTGGACTCACTCACACCAACAGGTGTTGTAAATTCAGATTAACTCTTTCAACACTCTTAGGACATGTATATCCTGAGGTTTCAACGACAGATGGGATATATATGCTGATGGGATATATATTCTTTTTAGAAGTTTATGGGACATTTTGATTCAGGCATTAAGCACCTTGATAAGTTAGTCTTGAAAGGGTTAGGAAGTAGCAGGAAGAAACCCCTGAAATTGATGTTATAGAAAATGTGTCACTCTTCACCTTTTAGAGGCATAAAACCATGAACATCAAGTCTGAAAGGAACCAGCGTCAATAAAAACAAGATTGTTTTTTTCCATCTCATTCTCTCTGTTCTTCACCCCTAACACTTAATTTTTCCTTCTCCTTCATTTTTTTTCTTTATTTTTCTCATAACCCTTACTTCACTCTTTCATTCATCCCATTTCTTTCACTAATATCAATCTATTCAATCCTCTTCCTCCACACCTTCTTAGCTATCTTTTTCTTGTCCTCTGTCGCATCTTCTGGTTATTTTCCTTATTCTCCATCATGTTTTCATTCACTCTCTTTATTTTCGCTCCTTCTCCGTCCTATTTTCTGGTTATTTTTCTTATCCCTCTTTCTAGACTCCATTCTTACCCCTCTCCCACCTCACTGATTTCTTTCAATTACTTCTTGCTCTTCTTCGCTCTTTTTATAACCCTCCCTTTGCAACTATCTACCTTTCTTCCTATCCACAGTCATTGACAGAAAATATTAAAACCGACGCCACCTGGTGCCAACTGGAGAGACATCTGCACTGCATTAGAATCAGGTCTTAAAAACAAATTCTGCTTTTAAGGCTCCAAGAAACGTTTTATATCCTGTCTTAGACGTATATCCAAAATGTTCAATGTAAATAAAAGGCAATATATGTCCATTTGTCAAGGCCATTCAAAATTGTCATGACAGGCTGAAAACATTGGATTGTGATAAAAGCGAATATACACACATGTTTACAAGTAGGGTTACTTTTATATTAAGACGTTTAACAATTTAAAATTGGGTTCTATCTACCATCTGCAGTTGTTTTCTAGTCTGGATATCTGGGAAGAAGAATTAAGATAATACACAAACTTATTTGGACAGTTGTCTTCATCTTGATTGTCTTTATATTCCTAATCTTCTTTGGTCTCCAGCTCTTTTCCAGTATGGACACTCGCTCACTCATGAAAGAAAAATCCTCACACATTTTATAAATCTGGTAAGCTATGAAATGTAATTTTAGCTAATCTTGGATACATAATTTTCAAAATTTTCTTTCCCTAGACTCCCCAGACCCCACCATTTCTTTTTGGGGGGGTGGGAGTCACACAATTCCCACTGATACTTAACATTGGAACCTGACAAGTTTGTGTACCCAAGATTCTCACTGACATGCCAATTCAAAATCCCTGACGATAGATAAGTCAACATAGGGGCGATTGATGGCCTTCTACCTCACTAACTACATTTTTATTCAAATATATAAATAAACAACACATTGAAATTAAGTCATCAAACTGTAATTCTGTAAAATATGCTTAAAACAAAAGCAATAATAAACCTTTTTTTTAAAAGTCTTGCATTTTTGAATGTTCCAAAAAAATCTCCCATAATTAAGAAGTCATCATCATCATCATCAGTTTTTCAACGTCCGACATTAGATATAGACCTCCCCCACGAATTTATCTAGCTTGTCTCTCCATCTAATATTCTGCTGGCCTCGGTTGCGCATGTGATCTCTGGGGATCCATGTCCATCGGTTGTCCGCCATTCTTGCAACATGGCCATCCCACTGCCGTTTGAAATTTTTAATGAATTCTATGATGTCCCTGATTCTTGCCTTTTTCTGGATGTACTGTGCTGTCTTGTGGTCTCTCCATGTGAAGCCCAGCATAATTCTTTCATGTGCACGTTGCATGGTTCTAAATTTGTGGATCTGTCTCTTGGTTAGATTTCATGTTTCAGCTCCATAAGTGACTATTGGGGGGATGCATTGGTTATACACCCTTCTTTTTAGGATTTAAGGGATCTTATTATTTTTGAAGGTTGAGCTTGCTCCGCCAAAGGCTTGCCGTCCTGGTGTGATTCTTCACTTGATTTCTTCTTCTTTTGGGGGCCTCATGGAGATTCGCTATCCTAGGTAGATGTAGTGATCTACTTTCTCCAGTTCTGTGTCCTCGATTTTGATCTTTGTATTTCATCTCTGATGTGGTTGTTGCACATGATCTCCATCTTGCTGAAGTTCATGTGTAGGCCGACTTTCTTGCTCTCTTCATTTAATTCATCTTTTTTTTTTTTCCTAATATAAAAAAAATTTGAGAAGTAGCTGTATTCAACCACCCGATTACCCTTTAATTTCTAGATTTTCTTCATATTCGGGGGAGTGAGTGATGATTTTCTTCCCTGACAATATACAATCCCCTGACATTTTGAACCATTTTTTTCTTGATAATTCCCTGACCTTGAGAAATTAATTTTTCCCCCCCGATAGTTAAGAAACTGTTGTGTTTGGTAATGTTCTCAGTATTTTCAACTGAACCCTTTATTCAATCGACAGGTTATGCTGTTCGCATTTCACTGTCCATACTAGGGGATTTTGTATGAGTCGATTATTCAGTTATTTTCTTCTCCTTTTTATATCTAATCAATCGTTACAAGCAAGAAACAGCATCACGAGGATGAATGATTAAAATAAAATAAAAAGGGTTAATTACAAGGATGAATAATTAAAATAAAATAAAAAGGGTTAATCTCAGTGAACGACTATAAAAGCTAAATAGTGATAGGTGAGGTTAGTCACACAATAGAAAGTGTAACATCTTTTGTCAGCATGCCTCCTTTGGGGTGATCAATTAAAAAAATTAGAAAAAGGGGGTAATCAACGAATAAATTACTTCTAATATCTTTTGTCAGGCAGTGTGTCACAAAAAAGTCTGTATTGAAAAAAACAAGCCTGAACACTGCTGGATATAGACTAAGGGACCAATTTATCACAGACTTACATTGTAAATTGAAACCGCTAACTAAAAAACTTATTTTGGAAGTGAATTTTCATAAAACGTTTTTTTTCTCGAAATACCTTGATTAAAATAAGATTTACATTTAAAATTTTTAGTACTCTAGCTCTACAGCTGAGGCCTGTAAACATGACTCATGTATACAAACATAGCCAGACCAGCTCAAAACTGAAGAAACTTATGTTGACAGTTTCTGATATGGCTTGTAAATTGACATAGCCATCTTGATTTCTTGGAAGATAAGGTCAACAAAAAGATTGCAAGAAACGAATGCCTAATTAAAAAAAGCTTGTCTCAGATGACTTGAATCTTTTCAGGAAGGTCTATTGTACATGGGAAATGACGGCCACTCAGAAGCACTATGTGACCTGTTGGCAGACAAAAATCACTCATACCTTTGGTTTTGAAACTTTGAAAATTCAAGGACCACCTATTTTAAGCATCTAACCAGACTAATAAATGAACTACAATAAAAGTAATTTTTGACCTTTAAAAATCATATAAAATGGATTACAGTTATTCAAATCCTGATATATGTTACAGGTCTGTGTACAAAAATTGTTTTTTGATTATGCAATGGATGGTGTTGTTTCTCTGCCACAAGATTTGCTATGTTAGGTTCAGAGGGAACACTGCTGTGGACCACCAAGCATTATTTGATGGACCTCCTATTGGTCCACTGACACCAGTTTCAAAACCGCTGACTTGAACCATTTCAAAAGTGAACTCTCTATTGTTCCCAACTCGGATCAAAAAGACAAGTCTTGTTAATTAGCACAGATTTCTTGAATTTTCGGAAGATAGACTCAAAAACAGGGTTGCAAGAGTCTAATTGAAAAAACAATGCAGGAAGACTTTGGTGATCAAGTAGTTCAAGGAGCCGAAATGTTTTTTAGAGATCAGTCGTGCATTACAGATGAGGACGGCTCACTTTGTCCAATAACTTTGATCTTGCCTTGGAACATGCTGCCATTCATAATGAGGTCCTTTGGGGCTGAAGAGGTTTGAGAACACTTTTCCACATTTAACACAAAAATTCATACACTTATTTAGCTCCAACACATTCAATAATGTGTCAAACTTTGTTTACACTACAGCTGAGTGTTTTGGTGACACATTCCTGTTAATTTTATGTATTGGACAACCTTGGCCACGAAGATGGTGAAGGGTTCTACCCTATTTTATACATGCATACATTTGTTTGTTTGTGTGTATGTTCCAGTGCTCCTGGACATACTGATTTGTCTACAGACTTGAAAATTGGCATTAGTACTCCACTGAAATCCTTTAAAAAATTTTTTTTTTTAAAAAAAACAAAAAACCAAACTTTCTTTTACCTTTTCTGGGCATTATTCTGAGAGGTTTATCATAATAAATCCAGACATAATAACATCTAGATTCACCAGAATCTAAATATTTCTGGATATTTTTTTTTCAAAAACTCTATTTTAGACAAAATGCAAGTGATACCATGAATAGAATTTATTCAGACCATATTCATTCTCTGATGGAACTTTTTTTTACATGATTCTAAATAATGATGCTAGGGTTGTACAATTATTAATTGTGACGGCAAGTTCAGTTGCATTTCAGCCCTTTACGATGTCTTTCAAGAAGGCAGAAATTACAGAGGATGGTACTTGTGCTAAATAGCATAAGGATAAAACATTATCTATGCTTTGAAAGGTAAAGTTACTGAAAAATTAAGATTTAGGAACTTCTGTAAAGAGTTCATGTGTGTACTATTGGGTCGGGTTGTCTACTGTGTGGGATTTAAAGACACAGAAGAAGCAAGTTTTTTTTTTTGTTAAAATTTGGGACTCAGAGGTCAAATTCTGGAGTCTGGCATTTTCTATAGTCCAGTAATGGCTAGGCCCAAAGATTGCCAATTCAAAAATGTTAAACTTCTTTGTCTCTCTCAAACAACTCAGATGCAATAAATTTGAACAGTTCATAAATCTTTGAAAGAATTTTAAAATTATGACCAACATTTTGCATATATATTCTAAGCAATATTTTTTCTATATGAATGTTTTTCCATATGCCTATTTCTTTGAATATGTACAAACATACATGTACATTTATAATCTGAAAATGTATGTGCAAATATAAGAATCAATACTTATCTCACTCTTTATATATATATATATATATTTTCAAATGTTTCTTAAATCTATATTTATGACTATTTGTGTATAGTTTATCTTAATATTTCTTTTAGAATATATATATATGTGTGTGTGTGTGTGTGTGTGTTTGTAAGTGTGTATTAGAAAAATAGATTTGGATCAGACAAGAGGTGAAGAAAGTTGACAATTTGGAAAAGAAACGACTTGAGGTTGTTTAGTACATCTCACTCTCTTTATAGGTAGTTAATGTTTTGTCTGGAATTCGGACAACAGAGTTTATGGTACAGAATGGTGTAAGAAAATAATGGTAAGTCTACATCAATCCAGTTGACGACAAAAAATCCACCACCATGACATTATAAGTGGGCTTCGTATTACGATAGTTTTTTTTGCAGCATTCTTCGTCAGAAGCACTGGAAAAGTCCAAAGTTCAGATAAAACGTTAGCTACCAATAAAGGATTTGAGATGTACTAATCAGCCTCAAGTCTTTTCTTTTCTAAATGGTCAACTTTCTTCACATATATATATGTATATGCATGCTTGAGTAAATATGGGTTTCAATCTCTCTTATATAATACATACACCAAAATTTCCAACACCTTCTGTGACGGCTCTGATATCATATGAACAGCACATATCAGTGCCCACACATTCTAACAACGTGGACCTTTAGCCGCTGACGATCGAGTTGAACTCTGGAACATGTTTGGATATGAGACTATTATAATGAAGATTCCATATACATTCTATATTCTTATTCTGTCTTGACTTGAATACTATATATATATATATATATATATATATATATATATATATATATATATATATATATATATATATATATGTTTGTATTGTGGATGTAAAGTAATCTGACAGATTGTTGATTGTATAAGTATGAATCTTTTCTTCTACATTTCTTTTACACTGTATGTGCGTAGATGTATGTTTTAATCACTCCCTCATACATAAATTTGTGTTTATATACGTATAAACATATATATACATGTATGTGTGTTGTGTGCCAGATTATATATATATCAATAATAAAGATACTTCATAAATACTTATTTACTTTAAACTTGATATATTCTATGTAATCATATTTTTTTCTGGAGAATTCCATGAAAAACAAATTTTTTTTTTTACTTACACTTTTTATGAGCTTGTCATCTGTTTGTAAAGAGACGAGAAATTCTTCATAGACATCCTGGGGATAAATAAAAAATTCAATAAAAATTACATCACACAGAACAACAGTATTATCAAAACATCTGTTTGTCTATCCCACCCTGAAACCTGAATACTGATGACACACGAAAAGTTTCGTCTAGTCATTTAAAAAAAGATGAATACAACAAAACCATAAGTTAGTCAGAAAAGAAAAGTCAAAAATGCTGGCAAAAGTCAAAATTACACAAATGCTTAAAAAAAAAAAACAAAACAAAAAAAAAAAAAAAACACCCAAGTAGTCGCTGAAAAGTGGATACATAATTTTCTCATCTATCTTTTTGCAATTAATTATTCCTGGTTAGTCACTTGATAGAAACCGTCTTTCGGCAGCATGCCACGTTGAGGGTGATCAATTAACAGATAGGGAATAGGGTTGTTACTGAAAAATAACTTCTCTTTTTTTTCATTGGCCAGTGATCTCTAAGGGGTCTAAATTTTCGAAAAAAAAAAAAAGTTACCAGACACAAAGTAAAGGATCAATTCAAGCATGAAATTACATTGTAAATTGAACCCCTACTATAAACTTATTTTAGGGAAAATTTTTTCCAAAAAAAAAAAACAAGGAAGTAAAGTTTTTCTAGCCCTAAGGAGTAAATGTTTAAATTTTCCTCCCTTGGTGTGCGGCTCGTATGTGTGACATGTACTTGGATAGCCAGCGAAGAGGAATCGCTTAAAAACTGAAGAAACCCATATTGACTGTTTCTAATACCAAAATAGCAGTAAAAAAGTGGATATATATATATATATATATATATATATATATATATAATGTTTGCTTCAACCTTTTTGCAATTAATTATTTAAAAAAGATTGGAGTATAAATAAAACCTCAAGTGGGAATGATATTAGATTGTTCCACTTGTAATTTTTTTTCGACGTCTTAGAGAATAGTGCCAGAAGTGAAAGATTGACTAATGTAATTACCTTTTTTTTGCACATCCAATGATAATAGAGACAAACATTCAGAGGGAAATTATGAATCTCCACCACGTTGTGTTATTGTGATAGAAGTTGGAAAAAAGAGATTACCATTGAATAGGTTATCTCTCTCGCCTCAGTGATCACTGAAAAAGGTCTGAACTTTCAAAAAACAAACAAGCAGGCATAAACTAGTGACTAATATAGCAAAAACTTACAATGAGTATTGAACCCCCCCCCATACACACACACAAAAAAGTATTTTGGAGGGGAATTTTCCAGAAAAACAAACAAAAAAAACTTACTTTCATTATTCATTGAGAGGAGTGTGTGTGCAAAATTTCAGGTTTCTACAATGAATAGTTAAGGCTGGGCAAAGTCCAGATAGATAGAAATATTGGAACACATAGATAACCAAACCCCAGCAACAGTGTTTAGAACTGGTCTGTTGTGGGTGGTGGTGATTAATCAGAAACTAAAACTGTCAAAATAGGTTCCTTCAGTTTTTAAGCAAGCCTGGTTGGCTATATATTTATGTATCGCACATACAGGCCGCACTAACAGAAGCAGAGAGCTGAAAAGTTGAAAATTTACTCCTTATCAGATTTGTTGAATAAAATTTTCTCCCCTAAATAGGTTTTAGAGAGGGGGTTCAATTTACAATGTATGTTCATACTAAATCAATCCCTTAAAATGTGTGCGGCCTCATTCATGCTCTTTTCTTGAAAATTCAGGTGAGAGAAGTAAATTATCCATTTATCACACCCTTTTACCAATTTTTTAATTGATCACCCCCAAATAGGGCATGCTGCCAAAGATATTGGTCACGTGACGATTTCTACAGAGTGAACAACCAGACCAATAATTTGTAATTATTGGACGTTCTTGACCTAAAATTCGAAATCATTTCCAAGGTCCTCAATAAATACATCTCATGGAAATTTGAGAAAATCTTCTTTATTAAAAAGGTCAAGTTTTTTTTTTTGGAAAAGGTGACAATCATAATTTTTCAGTTTCATTGTATTGAGAAAAAAAGAAAGCTGGGTAGTTTCTCATCATTTCAGCTAGGGTCCCCACTCCCAGGCATAGCCAGGACAAGACAAGCAAATGTAAACATCCACATCATCACTAGTCTTTTAGATACAAACAACACCACAGTGATAACTATTGAACAATTGCAGCCACCAAAGTCGGTGAAGGGTTCTATTCATTTTTATAAGTGCATGAATTTACATGTTCCAGCACTCCTGTCCATACGATTTTGTCTACAGACTTGGAGATTGATATCAGTATTCCACTAGACCCTTTCTAAGAATGTTTTTTGTTTGATTAATGGAAAAAAAGCTTCTTTTTCCTCCCCCTTTTTGGGGCCTTATTTTGACAGGTTTTTTCTTCAGAATCTAGATGTTTCTTCAGCTCTATTTTAGATGTTTTCCAGTGGAAAGCAGCAGTGATGTCATAAATTTATTCTGACCATATTTATTCTTTGATTGAATTTTTCCTACATGACACGACAATAGTTTAATCATTGACTATGATGACAAGTTATATTGACTTTTTCTGCTTGTTACGCATCATAGAGAATAATGCTTAAACTGAAAGATTTATTAAAGTAATTGTATTTTTCTGAAAATTCAATGAAAATGGAGATATAAGTTTCAATGATTATCTAATTTTAGTTTTAAGTACAAAGCCAATGTTCGTTGATCTTTTAGTTTCGTGCGTGTGTATTTCTTGATGGGTCTGTTGGTTAAACGGCATATTAACCCTTGATGGGTTATTTGAAGCCAAACTTAGATATGAAGGAAAGCGGTCATAAATTACAGTGTTGCACTTTTCCGTTGCGTGTGTGTGGGTTAAATAATTTGAGATAAATTTGACATGAATATAAATAAGTGAATAAGGCAGACTCATTTTCAGAAATTTGAAAATTTGCAGATTTTGGTGAAGATGAAAGATGTTTAGGAGAGATTTTGGTAAAGATAAAAAAATGTTTATGAAAGATTTTGGTGAAGATGAAAAGATATTTAGGAGAGATTTTTAGTAAAGATAAGAAAAAATGTTTATGAAAGATTTTGGTAAAGATAAAAAAAATGTTTATGAAAGATTTTGGTAAAGATAAAAAAAATGTTTATGAAAGATTTTGGTAAAGATAAAAAAATATTTATGAAAGATTTTGGTGAAGATGAAAAGATATTTAGGAGAGATTTTTAGTAAAGATAAAAAAATGTTTAGGAGAGATTCGTAGAGAAGATGAAAAAAATGTTTACGAAAGATTTTGGTAAAGATGAAAAAAAATGTTTAGGAGTGATTTTTAGTAAAGATAAGAAAAAATGTTTATGAAAGATTTTGGTAAAGAGGAAAAAAATGTTTAGGAGAGATTTTTAGTAAAGATAAGAAAAAATGTTTATGAAAGATTTTGGTAAAGATGAAAAAAAATGTTTAGGAGTGATTTTTAGTAAAGATAAGAAAAAATGTTTATGAAAGATTTTGGTAAAGATGAAAAAAATGTTTAGGAGAGATTTTGATAAAGATAGAAAAAAATGTTTACAAAAGATTTCAGTAAAGATAAAAAAATGTTGAGGAGAGATTTTGGTAAAGATTAAAAAAATGTTTAGGGAAGCTTTCGCTAAAGATAAAAAAAATGCATGTAAATGAAATGTTCCATGACAGTTCCTGACCCTGCACCAGACTGTGTCTGAGCTGAGAGGATTGGGATATGAAGTCTTCCCACATCATCCATACTCACCTGACATTTCTCCTACAGATTATCATCTATTCAAGCATTTTGAACTTCATATCCGTAATAAAAGACTTAATTATAGGGAAGCCATGATTAGTGCTTTTGCTAAATTTGTGACCACTAGACACAAACAATTACTTAGAAATGGAATATTATTGTTAGATAATCATTGGATGAAAGTTATTGCTTTAAATGGGTCATATTTTGATTAAATATTTACCATTTTCTGTTGTTTATATCATCTATCTAGCTATTCAAAAAACGACATCTTATAAATAGATGTTTTATTAAAAGTCTTTACCAAAAAAACAAGAACCATAAGAGTAATGATATGTCCACTATCCTTAGAGTGAGAAAGAGACAGAGATAAAATTGAGTCTTTGGATTATCAAATCCTACATCCTTGGTTATTGACTTTCCTCAACGGAGGAAGAGGAGAAGGAGGGTGAACAGATTGACCTGACGGTTTGACCTCTATTTCAAATCAATCTTACTTGGAACAGTATAAAAAGTTGTGAATCTTTCCTCACTCCATAAGAAAAGAAAAAGAGAGAGAGAGAGAAGGAGCGTCAGAAGAGGCTGGCTTTCAAAGAGAATGATCAGAAGAGGGGAAGGAGCTGTAAGTAATAGAGTTTTCCAACAGAATATCTTTTATAAAAAGTATTTCTGGTTTCAGAAAGATTTTAAATGAAGCAATAGTAGCGGCATTACTGATTGTGGTAGTAGGAGGATGAGGATGGTTCACCCAAAGGTCTGGACCAAGTTTCACGTATTTAACATAACTGACTGACAGACTGACCAATTGAAAAGTGTATTATAGAGATTTGTTGATGCATTTAAAAAACTAGAAAGTAGTTACATTTGATATGCTGCTCCTGTTATTAACTGCTAATCAAAGTTGGGTAGCTATGTTACGACTAATTGGCTAAATTCGCTCATATTGGTAAAAAAAAGTTTGATTTCACTTTGATTATAAACTTTTGATTGTAAAAAAAATAGTTGTTTTATATCCTTGTTTTGATTAGATAAACTTTTGATGAAATTAGAACTATGTATTTAGGTATTGTTGTACAGATTAATATAACTATGAGCTGTATCAAAAGACTTTAATTCATAACAAGACCTTGAACAATGTGGGTTTTCAACAGTACACAAAAATTAGGAACAAATGCACTTATGAAAGTATAGCTCTGTGTGTGTGTGTGTGTGTGTGTATATATATATATATATATATATATATATATATATATATAATGGAATGAGGATTCGCTATACGAACATATTTATGTTTCTGCCCTATTTGGGCTTCTTCAGGCCAATAATTTGGTTTATTTTAGATTCTTGTCTAGGACAGGAACATGAATGTGTTTGTGTAGCAAATCCTCATTCCATTATATTTTAAGCTTTACTCTAAACCAACTTAATATTCTAAGTTGACTGTATTGAACACTCCATGAAACAAACCCACCATACATTGAATATTACATTATATCATATCATACAGCATCCAAGATCAGTATAGTGTGGCATATATATATACATATATATATATGAATATGATGAAATAAAGCTCTACTACATATATATATATATATATATATATATATATATATATGTATATATATATATATAGTACAGCTTTATTTAATCATATTCATATACATATAGTAGAGCTTTATTTCATCATATTCACACACATACATATATATATATATAGTAGAGCTTTATTTCATCATATTCATATTTACATACATGTATATATATATGCACACACACAGTGAGATATGAATATGATGAAATAAAACTCTACTCTAACTTGATGTTTAATGTTTTATTCTACTGAGTATTCTATGAAATGAACCCTCCACACATTGGATATTGCATTATATTATATTCCTTATATATATATATATATATATATATATATATATATATATATATATATATATATGTGTGTGTGTGTGTGTGTGTGTGTGTGTGTGTGCATACCTGTAGATATATTGATACCCACTGAGCTTTTGGGAATGGCAATACACTTACCTGGTAAGGATGCTGGCTCATTTCCTGTCCATTACTTATAATGTACTTTAAGCAGCACATCAGGTACAACCGTTCACTGAAGTAATAATCTTGGATTTTCAAGATGAGGCCCTTCGTGTGTTGCTCGTTGCTCAGGATTTGCTGAAACGGCATCAGAAGATAATCAAGATAAGTTTCATTCACAAGAGGCAGAATATTTACAACATTGTATAATCACCAATTGGACTGGTCTTGCTAGTCAATCAATAGAAACCAACATCTTTTGGCAGCATGCTGTATTGGGGGCAATCAGTGCATAATAAACTTCCCACAGCTTTTGTTGGGTAGTGATCACTAAAAACGTGAATTCTATTAGACACTAACTAAGGGGTCAATTTAGCACAAACTTACATTGTAAATTGAAGTGACCACTATATTTCACTAAGTGAAAAGTTTATTTAAAAGAAAGAGGTTTCATTTCCAACATAAGGAATAAATGTTGGAAATTTTAGCTCTCTAGCTTCATTGATGCGGCTTGTTCATATAATACATACATAGCCAGACCAACTTGAAAACTGAAGAAACCTATTCCAATAGTTTCAGTAGACGGTTTCTAATACATGAGGTCTGTCTGAAAAGTATCCAGCCATTTAATAATAAGGAAAAAAAAAAAAGAAGCCTCCCTTGGGCAATGATATCTTAGTCCACTTCAAAGTGGGACTACACACATTTATTCTGGTATCCCATCCACTTTTCAAACAGTCTGCAGAGTCCGACTTCGGGATCACCATCGGATGCCTTGTCACATTCTCCTTAGTCTTGTCCACGGTCTTAAACCATCTCCTTTTCAACGGCAAAAAGAAAAAAAAACCCAGAAATTGCAAGGATCCATATCTGGACAGTAAGGGAGCTGATAAACGAGGAAGATGTTGGGTTGTGCCCCCAAAACCCTGCACAAGATGCGAAGAACGGGCAGGCATATTGTCAAGCCAATCATTGTGAATACAATAGTCTAGCAGTTCACAAGCTCACCAAATGAAGTCTCAGTGCTGACTGAGTAAAACATTGTTCTCACATATGCAGTAAGGTTTCCTCTGATTGGTTTCATAGTTACATCAAGACCGCACCACTGGTTCTTGAGATATTTGAAATGGCTGGATATTTTCTCGTGTACCATACTTATATGCGTAAAATAGATTTTGTACCAGAATCAAAAGCTACAATTGGAGAGTAGGTGCATTACACACATGTACAGTATTTTGGTAATTTTGTTTATTTGTATCAACAGAATAACTGCTGAGTACAGTTGTCCCACTCTGAAACAGTACCTCTTATAAATAGGCACCCTACATATATGACTTCTTTTGCTTGCCCCTAATGACTTGTAATGTCAATCAACTTTTCATGAAGAGCAACCCCATAAGTACAGCTGGCAGTTTTTTGGAGAAGAAAAACTCACCGTAACTTCCTGTCAACAAGCGTGGGTCAAGACCCCCATCTGCTTGGACAAAGTAAAATTAAAAAACTGTTTTTGAATATCTAGATAAAGAAACTCTGTACTAAAAAAACAAATAATGCCTAGCAGTGATGCCAACTCAAAAAATATTTTCATGCTAGTTTAATAGTGCTAAATTTTAAAAAAATAGCAAAAAACCCACCCAAAACAAGCCAAAAAGGAGCTAAAAGTGAGAAACATGCTTAAAGTGACCAAAATGTTTACGTACACTGGCACCAAGCATTGAAAGATATTCAAGTCTGGGCTTTATACTGGATTCTTGAATCATCTCAACAATAAGAGTTTCCATTGTGCAAAATTAAAAATGATTGTTTCATACCTTCCATGTATAGAAAATTAAAATAGTAAGCAAAATCGAAATATATTCATGCTCGTTACAAAAATGATATATACATTATACATAAGACCACATAGTGAATAGATAAATGTAATTTCTTAGCATCACATAGACACACAAAAAATTTCTGTAATCAATATCGATTGTCTTTTAAAGGTGCTGAAAAAGATTCCAATAAAGTTAGCACTTTTAACACAAACACTTGTTTGTTTTTTTATTGATAAGTATCCTTACCCTGAACTGCAGAATTCTAAAGATTTGAAAAATTGTTTATGGCGAAACATTGTAGCCCCACATATGGACAAACTGACCAACCAGGGCTGCACATTCTTCTCTCTTTGTCTAAGTGTTTGTCTCCAGGTGCTTCCGGTCACATTACAGGGGCTACAACCTTGGAAATTTGCACAAGTACAACACTATTGCTACCTAAAAATATTTTATGTATTTTTAAAGTAATTTTGGGGGGTCTGTAAGGTCATTTTGAACCAACGAAATCCAAATCTTGTACTGGTATCTATTTAAAGATGATTTTAAAATATATATTATTTTAGATAATTATATATATCTATATCTATATATCTATCTCTCTCTATATATAGATATATATATAATGTGTACTGTAGAGAGTGAGACAGACAGACATGTTTCATGATTCTTCACATCTTCAGTGGTGTGTGCTGTGTGAGTGTGTGTCAAAAGTTCCCATGTGGAACTGGAGTCCACTATCAGGAGCTATGCATTGTGGGTAAATTGTGTTGCAAGGGCTGCTGGAGGCCTCCTGCTGAGTGGGAGAATGTCCAGTTAGGTATCAGGTAGATATATATATATATATATATTATTAACAATACTGTGAAGTAAACAAGTCTTTGAATTGTAACCCTGGGTACCAGAAAGGGTCAAGAGCACTGAAGGCAGGCTGCAAGCCCATCTTGAGAAATCCCCCTTTTTTTTTTAACCTCTGCCATTGAAACTGGAGAGTTATATATTTTTGGCCATGTTCGTCTCTGTCTGTTTTATTTCTTTTTGACAAATATTTTTCTGCTTTTTTTCTCCAATGCATTTATGCATATGCTGAAATCTGTCCACATGATATCTCCAGGAGATTTTTGTGGAAGGGTGAACAATAGACAACAGAAGAAGTGATCTATGCACAATTACCTCCCCTATGTCATGGCTATATGTCTTAATGACATATTAACGTCAAAATTTCAGATCTGTCCACAAGATAGCCTGAGCTTCTTACCTTCAGATTTTTTTCTGAGCTTCGATATTCATGGGTTAGATAGGAACAGAACAGGTCATATGTTTGAACTTCATCCAGGCCCTGAAACATAAAACAGAATATAAATACATATTTTTAAGTATATTAGAATCATTTACATTTGCCACTTTTATTTTTACTGTATCAACTCCTAGATTCAAAGATTGCTTGTAATCGTTGTTGAAATCTTCAAGGAAAAGGTTAAAAAATGAATGGAACTCTTTTGTAAAGAAAAACGTTTGAAATCATTATAACTCATAATGATAACACTATAAAAAACACTGGTAGTTTTATGATGCAAAGACAATGTACTTACTATAAATCATTTGACAACTTACTATGAGTTCCTGAAAATCCTCAAAGTGAAAGATAGCATAACCTTAAAAAGATCATTTCATAGGTATAATCAGTTCATGATTATACCAATCAAAAACTTCCTGACAGTTTGTACCCTCTCCACAAATGATGTACAAAAATGAGGGAAAATTGTATATTTGATGTGTCAAGTTTATTTGTGGAACAGATTTAAAAAATTTTTTTTTTCATTTTTTATTTTTGTTCTTCTCATTATTTTTTATTATTTTTATCATAATTTTAATCATTTTTATTATTATTATTTTCTATCATCATTATTATCATCATATCATTATTCATTATCATTATCATATTTTATTATCATTATTATATCATCACTATTTTTTTAATTATCATATTACTATTTTTTATCATTATCGTTATATTATTATTACTATTTTTTATTATCATTATCATATTACTATTTTTTATTATCATCATCATATAATCATTACTATTTTTTTATCATCATCATCATATAATTATTACTATTTTTTATTATCATCATCGTATAATTATTACTATTTTTTATTATCATCATCGTATAATTATTACCATTTATTATTATTATCATTTTCATTATCATTTTTTTTATCATTATTATTATTATCATACTACCATTGAATTGTTGAATTCGCTAGAATGAACTTAATTAATATTCTACATTTTATTTTAAGTATAGGCTCAAGTCTCTCCAACAGTTCTCACTGAATTTCAATGAAATTTTGTGGGAAGTTGGACAATAGGCTATGGAAGAAAGGATTGAATTTTAGAGCAGAGCTATGTGCAATCATTTCCCCTACATTATTGTTATAATCCTCACAATGAATTGTTGAGTTAGCTAAAATGATATTCTACATTTTATTTTTAGAATATTATTCAGGATGATAAGACTTTGGTAGAACAAGCTGAACCTTCAAGAACAAGAAAATCCCATCAGTTCTAAAAAG
Source organism: Thysanoteuthis rhombus (assembly GCA_963457665.1). NCBI lineage: Eukaryota > Metazoa > Mollusca > Cephalopoda > Oegopsida > Thysanoteuthidae > Thysanoteuthis > Thysanoteuthis major. Next base: position 22,032,011 of record OY735240.1, on the reverse strand, counting down.
AAGGGTATACAACCAATACATCCTCTTATGGAGCTGAAACTTGGAATCAAACTGAACCAAACTCAAATGGCAATGGGCTGGTCATGTGGCAAGGATGGCAGACAACCGATGGACATCATGACTCACAACATGGATCCCCAGATATCAAACGTGGAACCAATACCATCAGAATATGAGATGGCATGATGAACTGGACAAGTTCAGAAAGAATTGGCTCTGCATCGCCCATTATAGAGATGTCTTGCAAATCCTAGAAAAGGTCTATGTCCCACAACGGTTGATAAAGGACTGATGATGATGATTCAATATTTTTAACTAAATTGAACACATTACTACCTTGTGTATAGCTTTAAAAAAGGTCACTAATTTTCAAAGAGTTTTTCAAGGAACTGAACTCCTTGTTTGTATATGAGAAAAATTCAGTATACATCCATCTGATTTGGATAGTACATCTCAAGTCAAAATTTACTTATCTTTCGTAAAAAAAATTTTTGATTTCATTTTGATTGTATAAACTTCTGGCTGTAAAACAATAGTTGCCTTCATCTTTGTTTCAATTAAAAAACCTCTTGATCAAATTAAAATTAAATATTTATTCACTTTTTAAAAAGTTAAAACAATGAAAGAAGGCAATTTTGCCGATTTAGCCTCAGTAAGCAATTTTGCTGATTTAGCCTATCATAAATACACGTTCGATAGATAAAAAATTTTCACATTAACTTTCAAAGATATGTAAGACTTATCAGTTTGGCTCAGGTGGTAAGAGAGCTGCCTACCAATCACTTGGTTCTGATTTTGGATCACAGTAGGGAAATGTTATTTTTATACACTGGTTAGGTTCAACAAAATGAACTAGACAAACGGTGAAGTGTTTGTTCCACTGAATTAGGTGAAGGTTATTCTTGTTGTTATGGTAAAACAATCAACTCCAATTTCTGACTTGGTCTGAAGACTGACAATAACCGGAATTTTGAAACTGTTATTTATCGGAAAATGAATTTATGAAGGGGGAAAAAAAATGGACAAGACGCAAGTTCAAACTATAAATCAAAAAAAGGAAATGCCAAGATAAAAAAAAAAAAATCGATTTGACCCTTTCAAGCCCAACCTATTAAGGCATTTAATGCCCGAATTAAAATGTCTCACTAGACTTCTAAAAGAGATCTATGAGACATTTATACTTCTGCAGAACCTCTGAATATATATGTCCCAAGCGTCTTGAAAGAGTTAAGAGAAAAATTGGTTTTCCGAATGATTTAAATACAGAGATATCCTCTGGACTCAAAATTAATGTTGAAATATTGAACTACATAGGACTCCGAATATATTAGGAATGACTACGTAGGACTCCAAATATGTTAGGAACTAAAACTATTACCAAAGGTTTCTCTATCTTTAAGCTGATCTGGCTGACTGACCGGCTGTATATATCAGGCATACAGGTAGCACTGATGGAGCTATCTAAACATTTAATCCTTATTATGTCAAGAAAAAAATTTTCTTTTTTAATTGGAAGAAGATCAACAACCTCAAACTGAGAATCATGCAACGTGCACCGGAGAAAATTATGCTCAAAATCACACGGAGTGATCACAAGACAGCACGGTACATTAGAGAACAAGTAGGGATCAGAAATGTCATAAAAAACATTTGAAAACTCAAATGGCAATGAGCTGATCATGTTTGAATAATATTGGACAACTGCTGGACATCACAGCTCACAATGTGAATCCCCAGGGATCAAATTGCAGCCAGTCAAATATAAGGTTTCATGACAATTTAAACAGAAGTTCAGAGGGTATTGGCTCTGTGATTTCTATGATCAAAAAGTCTGGCGAATCTTGGAGAAAATCCAAAAGTCCAAAGGGTGCTGCAGCTCGAACATTGAAAGGATTACAAAGCTAGTCTAAGAAAAAATCAGAGTATGATAATAATTCCTAATCTCAGAAATTCAGACAGAAATTTTGCAAATAAACTTGAAAAATTCAATAAGGAATTATCTACGTCTAAGGATGGTTTGGGGACTTTAATCCTAAAATACTTCAATCTAGTCAACTAAACACAAAGCTATAAATCCAGGATTTTCTCTCTCTCTATATATATATATATATATATACGCGTGTGTGTGTGTGTGTGTGTATGCGTGTGTGTATGCGTGTATTATGTCAAATAGGGGAACTTACTTACTTTTGGTGAAAAAAGGTTGATTTCACTTCAATAAACTTTTGATTGTAAAAATATAGATGTTTTTATCTTTGTTTTGATTAAATGAATTTTCCATCAAATTAAAGCTACATTCATTTTTTGTAAAAAAAGAAAGAACTTTGCCAATAAGGCAATTTCACTGATTCAGCATAACATGAATAAAAGATCGGAAAATTTCAACCAAACACTATGTATGGGGCCCTGCTGCCCTCAAAATAACCAGAGCGAAGAATAAGAACTAAATTCATTGTCACTATTTACCATAAAACTCAGTATATGAGCTGAGAATTTAGCTCTAAATTTTGGTCCTAAAGATAGGCGAGTCGAATACAAAAGAAACAAACCTATACATACAAAACTCATAGGTTCTCAATTTACGGACACACTCAATATTGTTGGAGACAGAAAGACAGAGAGGAAGAAAAAGAGACGGAAAAGAAGGCCTACTTGGGGCCCTTTAAAGTCTGGGGACCCAAGGCCAGTGCTTCAAATGCTTCATGATCAATACAGTACAGACTTAGTAACCTGCTGGTAAATACTGTAACCACAGAGCTATCACCTGGGGAAGATTCAATTCTTTTGAAAATTTCACACTTTCCACAACTTCAGGGAAATAAATAATTTTACATACCACTTCCTACCCACCTCACTTCCACGGAATAAAAGTCTCCAAGACAACACATTCCTTAACTCTGGCATTAATCCAACAAGAAAGGCTGTGACTCGGAAATTGGCACCATTCAAAGCCATATTTTTCCACAGAGGAAAATTAAAAGAATCCTTATTAGTTTTAATTAACACCAAAGAAACTATTGATTATAAAACCAGGGCCAATTAGATACAACACCATGCTTGGCACTAACCATGTGGCTAACACCCACGTTCAATGTTGGCTTCTCGTCATCGTCTAGGTCAGTCTTTCCAAGCTTTTTGCATTAGTGACACACTCTAAAATAAAATTATTTTGCAACATATTACTCAGGTTTACTTCGCCAAGAAAAATATAAAATGTCAACCCAGCAATTCAAGTGACTCACGAAAAGTATATTTTGAAAGGTAGACAAAATTAAAATTGATTTCGCAACACACCTAGAGATTATTGGTGACACACTCATCATCATCAGTCTTTTATCATCTGTCGTTGGAAATAGACCTTTGCAAGGATTCGCCACATCTCTCTGTTGCGGACGTCGCGGAACCAATAATTTCTGAATTTGTCTAGTTTGTCTCTCCATCTTGTATTGTGCTGGCCTCAGTTGTACATGTGATCTTTGGGGATCCATGTTCTGAGTCATAATATCCATTGGTTGTCTGTCATTATGCAACATGGCCTGCCCATTGCCATTTGATTTTCGTAGTGGATTCTGTGATGTCTCGAACTCCTGTTTTCTCCCTGATATACTGAAATGTCTTGTGATCTTTCCATGTGAGGTTGAGCATGATTCTCTCATGAGCATGTTGCATGCTTCTCAGTCTGCAGGTCAGTGTCTTGGTTTGATTCCATGTTTCAGCTCCATCAGTGACTATATGGAGTATACATTGGTTGTATAGCCTTCTTTTTACGATTAATGGGATCTTCTTGTTTTTGAAGACTGAGCTTGCTCTGCTGAAGGCTTACCATCCTAGTGTGATTCTTCACAAAATATAGTTTAGAAAGCTCTGATAGTAGAGATTGTCAAGACCAGCGGTCTTCAAACTTCAAACTGCTCAGGGTACCCTTTCAATAAATGTATTTTCTAGGGAAACCTTCAAAAACATTTTTCTTTAACATATATATTCACATATGTATAAGACTGTTGGATTTTGGTCTTGTTCATGAGATTATCCGAATGTATATACCCCCCCTCGAATACACAATTAGATTGAAAAGTAAGAATGAAGCTCATTGAGGAAAAATAGAACGACTACTGACTGAGCAGTATCTGTGTCACATAAATAACCAAGATGTTTCTAATTAGAAAAGCAAAATATTGTTAATTTTTTCTTATATAAAAAGTACTGCTTCTGTTGAATAAATGAAATACATACATGTGAAAGCCATAAAGAAACCATTTATGTAATGAAGAATTATTAAGTATTAACCCCTGGAAATGTTTCATTGAACACAGTTTGAATCCCGCTGATCTAGACCAGTGATGCCGAACCTTTTTAACCCCGCTCGCCAAAATTAAATTTTGTTTTTATAATCCTGTTATTTGAGTTTACATGTTTTTTTTTACTTTAGGTAAATGCTCATAGCCTATTTTTCCTATATATTTATAAAGTAGCATTTTGATAGAATATATTTTGAAATTTCAAAATATACTTATAAAACTAAGACAACAAATTGAGCTTTGAAAAGTCACCTTAACTTAACTGACTTTTTTATGGCAGAGTTCATGCTCTCCAAGGTGGGAGGGATATAGCAAGTACATTTTAATGTTGCGTAAATAGCACGAATCATCCATTCTGTTCATTATTAAATGCTGAAATATTTCACTTGAATTCAGTTAAGAGTTCTTTTGCAAGAATTTTGAGAGCATCAAATATACACTGAAGACCTGATTTAATGCTTATAATGCTGTTTGAGCCTGGACTCAAAATTTCAAAAAATCAAATTTAGCTCTCAAAATCGAAGCTAAATACACAAATAGAATGATCCCTACTGAAATCAAGTTATACCAAGTGTAAAAAGGAAATGAATTGGACCAAAATTTTTCAGTAATCAATACATGAAACTAATAACCCCTTCTCCAATTCATCTGTTGCTAAAGAGATGACAACATACAGTGAAATCCCTCCAGACACTTGTTATATACATATATATACATACATACATATATGCATACATATACATATACATACATACACACACATATATATATATATATGCAATGTTCTTCCAACATGGAAAGGAGCACTCTGGTGGGAGAGGAATTTATGCATAAATAATTATATCGCTTAAATTAAACCTTACTGACCAACCAGTTCCGTAGCGCAGCGGTAGGATACCGGCCTCCAGGCCTGAAGCGAAGGCTTCAATCCTGCCTCGTGGTACTGGATGGGATAATGGATAGTCTGTAGCCACACTGAAGAGTTGTAATGCAATGAAACAGCTGTCTATGGACGAAACAATTAACGCTCCTCTATTCAGGGTTGAGCACTCTTTAAGAGGTAACTCGTTCATTGTAAGCTTATGCAATACTCTTCCACAGGAATAGAGTACTCTGGTGGATGCGGAATTTTAACTAAATGAACATATCGCTTAAATTCAGCCTTACTGACGGTCTGGTTCCGTGGCTCAGCAGTAGGATACTGGCGTCCGGGTCTGAAGTGAAGGTTTCAATCCTGTCTCGTGGTACTGGATGGGATAATGGATTGTTTATAGCCAGACTGAAGAGTTGTAATACAACGAAACGGCTGTCAGTGGATGATGCAATAATATACACATATATATATATATATATATATATATATCAAAATGTAATGTTCTGGTGGGAAATAAATTTTTGAATATTTATATCTGTCTTCTTGTAGGACTAGCTTCACCCTATCCCCACCCTCACAGTTTTCTCTTCATTACAACATGAATTACAAGAGTCGGTTTTGAAGAAACTTGGTGGAGGGACTTGGAATAAGATTTGTAATAATGGAAAATTCATTACAATGCGGACTCACTTGGAAAATTACAGACCCTAACTCCAGCTTGATAACGGGTTTAGAGAGTACAGTACTGGGCAAAAAAAATTTTTTTTACAATTACACTTATTATTATTATTCTAACAATTATATGTAGGTGAAATACCCAACACTATTATACAACACTGCATGCAGTGTCTAAGTGCAGATTATGTTTTAGTATGGGATAGATTTTCTTCAGTGCTGTTTGGTCAAGCTGTCTGATAGTTGTTTACAATGTGCTGTTTCAATGTTGCTCCATTCATCTCTGACTGCTCTAGACAACTGGTCATTATTCTCAAATTTTCTTCCAATCAGTTTCGCCTTAATATGTACCCGAAGTCTGGCGACTGACTTTGCCAAAATATCACGGACAAAGACCTACTGCAAAACCCATACTTCAGACACTCGCTACATATATATCTAAGTTTTATCAAAATGTAACCTTCTGGTGAGGCGTCATGATTTAAAAAATTTTTCCAATTTATTTCTGTCTTCCTGCTGATTCAATGGTTTTTGCCATGGTGCTCCAGCATTATCTCATCAGAAAATGGCCTCTAGCCTTTCATTTTCACTACACTTGTCCAGGATTTGAATCAAGATTTTTTGTAAAATATTTTGCAACTCTTTAGCATTAATGGTCTACTTACACCGTGCCAGCTTGCCTATACCAGATGCAGAAATTGCCCCATACCATAATTCCATTTCCTCCATGTTCCACTGTGGTAAATAGGCATCATGAGTTAAATTTTTCACCTGACCTCTGGAAACAGGATTCTGGAGCATTGGTAGACAGCTCAAAGTGTGACGAGTATCAGTAGACAGTTTAAAGTGTGACTCATCACTCTAGAGAACCCGCTCAAATCACTGTGTATCATGGAGACTTTAAAGTGACAAAAATTTTAGTTGGTTTGCTCTGTTCTTTATGAATAGCAAAGGTTTCTTTGTATGGCACTTGAATGAAAAAGCAGCATCATTTAGCTTTCTTGATATTGTTGTTTTTGGAACAAGGTGACTTTTTAAAATCTCTGAATTGTGGCCGCAATGTTGTTAGAGTGTTTTTATGATTCTTCAGAACAACTATTTTCAGCCTTTTGTCATCTCTGCTTGCAGACACTTTAGGTCTTTCAGAACTAGCTTTCCGGGGCGCCACAAAACCTGTCACTTTGAATGTCTGGCCAATTCCCTTGATTGTGAACAGAGGAATCTGGATTATCCTCGAAATTTAAAAGTTTCTGAATAGCTGAAGACATTCCTGCTTGACAAAGACCAATATTGTGTTGCATGAAATTCAGACTTTTTCGAAGACATTTTGAAACAAAATGGCTGATGTAACTCTAAGAATACATACACAAAAAAAAAATGATGAACTATGAAATAACTCCCCCTCAATTTTAAGTACATTCAGAATGACGACATTGCAACAATAAGAATACATAAAAGATAACAGATTGCAGATTTTTTTCGTAACCTGGGTCTTAGACAAAAATGACTATCAACGATTTCAAAAATGCTTACTCACAAACTTAGAACATTAGTAGTATATTATAGTCACATATTTTGCCTCTAACAGAGCAGTAATTGCACAAAGTATGATGGAAAGTGCTTGGTCCATTTTTTTAACTCCTAGTTGTGTATATTATAACATGATACTGAAGGAAGATTATTTTTTTCAAAGTGTATCGCATGTCACTTGAAAACTCATGGCATGTCACAGCTGACATGTGAAGGGGGTCCTACGAAATAACTCTGGGGTTCCATGAGATAAGGTGTCCTTCCGAATTTCAAAGAACAAAGATGATAATCGGGTACAAAATCAATTCAAATTCAAAGAAAAGACGACAGGCTTCCTAGCAGTGGATAATGAAAATTTAATTGAAATTTGTTCGGATGCTCAGTCAAAGGCTAAGCTCGAAGGAGTTGTGCAAGCAATTTTCTGATGCAATATATTTGATGAATAACCGGATTTATCAAAACGGGCCAGTCAAGTTCCATTACCTTTTGCAATAACATATTTGCGTGAATCTGGCTTTTCTAAATATGTTAGCACAAAAACTAAGAATCGTAACAAACTGGGTATTGCTCCAGATATGCAAATTAAATTATCCAATATTAAACCAAAATGGAGTCCCAGAAGCAGCAGCATTCTTCGTATTAATCTGCTCTTGATAATTTTTTCTCCACAACAATTACAAATTTATTACAATAGGAAACAGGGTTGTTTTTTTAATTTTATATTCATATGAACAACCATAGCCATCAAAGATGGCGAAGTACTCAATCCTTTTTTTGTACGTGCGTGTGTTTATGTATTCCTGCGCTTCCGGCCATACTGTTTGATCAACAGATTCGAAGATTGGCATCAGAACTCTTCTAAAGCCTTTCTAAAAGGATTTTTTGGATTTTTTGAAAAAAAGCTTTTTTGACCTTTTTGGGGTCTTATCTTGACGGGTTCATTGATAACATCTGAATTCTCCAGAATCTAGATATTTTTTCTTTCTCTATTTTAGATCTTTCCAGTGGAAAACACCAGTGATGTAATAAATAGAATTTATTCCAACCATATACATTCTCTGACGGAATTCTTTGACACAACCTCAAATGTTGATGCTATGGTTTTTCAGTTATTGACTGTGATGGTTTTATGAGTTTATTATGTTCGTTGATGTAATAAATAGGATTTATTACAACCATATACATTCTCTGACGGAATTCTTCAACACAACCTCAAATGTTGATGCTACGGTTTTTCAGTTATTGACTGTGATGGTTTTATGAGTTTATTATGTTATTTCTAATGAGAAAAATTTCCCACCAAAACAATTTTTGTTTCATTTAATTTCTTATTAAAGTTTGGCTGACAGAGGTTGTCTGTAAAATGTAGGTATGGGTTCCAAGATTTAAAAGAAATAATTTAAGGGTTCTGCAGCGTTGGGAACAGAGACACAAAGATTGATATCGAAAATGCAAGCTAGAGGAAGTAGACCACTACATCTACCTAGAGTAGCAAGTCTCCATGAACTCATCAAATGAAGAAGATATAAAGTGAAGAATCACACAAGGTTGGAAAGCTTTCGGTAGAGCAAGCTCGACTTTTAAGAATAAGAAAATCCTACTATTCCTAAAAAAGGAGGTATACAACCGACGCATCCTACCGATAGTCACCTATGTAGCTGAAACATGGACCCTCGAACTGCGAACCACACAATGAGGACATGAGAGAATAATGTTCAACCTTACATGGAAAGATCATAAGACAACATAGTATATCAGAGAAGAGACAGTAGTCTGAAATATCAGAGAAACAGTCAGAAAATTCAAATGACAATGTTGCAAGAATGGCAGACATCCATTGGACATCACAACACACTAAATGGATCCCCAGAGATCATATACAAAACTGTGGCCGACAGGAAGTAAGATGGTGTGACAAGCTGGATGAATTCAGAAAATACTAGCTCTATAATTCCCATGGTAGAGAGGTCTGGCAAATCTTGTCGGTGTAGATCCAACAACAGCCACCAACAGGCTGATGATGATAATGATAATGATGAGGAGTCCAAACTGATGACAGGAAAATGAGGATAAATTAAAAACAAATTTTACAAAGTCTACAAGTAAATCCCTGTGAAAGAAATTCATCGATAAAACAGGTTTCCCCGCTATCCAAAAATAGTGCATTCTGATAAAAAGTATTTTGCAAGCTGAAGTGGCATAAAGTGAGGAAGCAACTACCATTGATTTATATGGAAAAGTTTTTTTAGCGTACCGGACCCCCCCCCAAATGATTACAATGGCTGAGTCATCAGAGATTGTGGTAGTGAGAGGTACGGGAGACTGACACGTGGAAGAGGGTGTGCACTGCCTCTATAATGGCTCGTTGCAAAACAAAATGCTGAACACTACTTTTTCTGAAAATTGTGAAAAAGTAGGGTTAACCCAAGGTGTGAAAGTGAGGAGAGCTTATATTTGAATTCTGTTAGTATAAAGAAGGGTTTACATCCAATACATTCTCCAGATAGTCACCTATGGAGCTGAAACCAAGAAACTGATCTGTGAACTGAGAACCATGCAACATGCCCAGGAGAGAATTAAGCTCAACATCATATGGAGAGATCATAAGACAGCACAATATATTAGGAAGAAAACAGGAGTCGGAGACATCATGGATTCCATTAGGAAACTCAAATGGCAGTGGGCTGGTCATGTTGCAAGAATAGCAGACAACCGATGGACATCATAATACAAAACATGGATACCCAGAGATTAAATACAGAATTAAGGCTGGCAGAATATGAGATGGCGAGACAAACTGGACAGGTTCCGAAAGTATTGGCGCCACAACGGCCATGATAGAGTGGTGTGGGAAAGGTCAATATCCAATGATGAACAATAAAAGACTGACGATGATGATATGATTTTTTAGAAAAGAAACAAAAAAAAAAACTTGCTACAGTAGAAGAATGCATTGTTTAAAAATGATAGGTAAGAGATATTTTTATCAGCATATTTGTTAATTTTAAATGGAAGAGTCCATGGTTACAGAAAGAGATCCGAGAATATCACACTTTTCATAGAATGATAAGATGTATGAAATATGTAAATCATCATCATCAGAATTTTTCCCCCGTTCCCAAAAGAGGGAGTCCTCCAGTACTTTATCCCCATAAATGTCTATTCTCGGCAGTGCAAGACCATATCGGACCAATGTGGTACATTAGCTTGTCACTCCACATTGTCTCGGGTTACCCCTTGGGTTCTGGCCTTGTCTTGAGGTGTCTGATTGGTGACTCTGATTGTCCATCAGTTGTCTTGGCGATGGGCTAGATGTCCTGCCTATCCGTTAGATTGAACTGTGTTGGAGACTGTTGGTGCCCCATCAAGTTGTAATGCTTTCTGTTTTGGATATGCCAATAAAATGTTATAACTACCAGAACAGAGACAGAGAGAGATTTCATAACGCAGGCAACTTTTTAAAAAAACTTTTGTTCCTGGATTGTAAGTGTTATTTCCTGATTGGAGACTATTGATGCATCATCAAGTTGTTATACTCTGTCTCGGACATGCCAATAAAATGTTATAACTACCAGAAGAGAGACAGAGATAGAGAGAGAGATTTCATAGAACAGGCCACTTTTTAAAAACTTTTTTGTTCCTGGATTATAAGTGTTATTTCCTGATTGACAATCACTCTAAGAAGGACAGAAAATGTCAATAATTGCCTTCAAACTTTTCTGTTGTGACCACGACAATGATATATTGAAATTTACCATATTTTCTAGCATATAAGACTAACCACAAATTTGCAGGCATAGTCTCGAAAAAATAAAAAACCTCCCTCTTCTTGTATTGATCTTCACAGCCCTCTAAACTATCGTGCTATCTTAATGCTCTTATCCATTCAAATCCATATTAACCTCTACAGTGGCTGGCTATTCACATTATTTGCATAGCACAGTAATGTTAGTAAGCAAATGATAAATCATTTGCCTCCCGAGACAGAACTTGGAAAAAAAAAAAAAAACACGTCTTATATGCTGTAAAATACAGTACTTATTGTCAATTGGACATCTAGCCGATTCCCATGTGTTTTACACGGAAGCAATCTGAAAATAATGCTCACTATCCTGGACCAAAAATTGTATTGCACTCTTTAATATGAAATACAAATTGCTTTATATTATATAGGAACTTATTTGAGATGATCACCCATCATTACACGGTTGATATATCACTTGCCCTAGACAGTGTAAATAGAACAAACAATTGAAAAAAATAGGGCTGCCGCAGGAATCAAACCTACCAGACAGGGTAGCCGCTTCAACATAGTCATTACCAACGGCTGTTCAGCTCAATGGTAAGTGCATTGCTACATTGAAGTGGCTACCCTATCAGTGGCAGGTTTGCTTCCAGCAGCAGCCATATTTTCTTCAGTTGTTTATTCTATTTACGTTGTCTAGGGCAAGTGATAAATTAGCCATGTAACGACAGGAGATCATCTCAAATAAATTTTTATATAATATAACACAATTTATAATTCATTCTGTTGGACTATATATGTCCGTTTTCCACTACACTCTGTAATATACAAAAGTACTTAGCCATGGAAGGATAGTTAACTAGCTAATCACACATGTTAATAGTTCTGTAGTAAGTTTAATCCTAACTGTGAGCTCCACAACAAGCCAAGCGTATATCAGTAAGAATAAATAAATTGTCTTACCAGAAAGAGACTTAATTTTTGTACAAAGTCAATTTGTTGTTCTGGTACTTTCCTCTCCTTCTTCAACTTGTCGGCATTCTTTCTGGAAAGAGGAGAAAAAAAAATTCGATAAAAATAAAGAACAAGACTGTCTGCTTCAGTGTCAAACTCCAATCGTTCAACCTGTATGTGTGACATGTACTTGGATAGAAAACTATTTCAGCCACACGGCTAAATTTTCAAAACTTTCTCGAGGAGACGAGACGAGAAGAGAAAGAAATAGAAATAATAGTGAAGGAGAAGAAAGAAAAGTATCATAAGCCACACTTGATGACATAAGAATAGAATCTGTCTCACTCTTTCTGCAGCCTCCTTTCCCTCTCTCTGGATGGTTTTAGATCTTTTCAGTTCTTGGTCTGGACTTGAACATTATTTATATTAGAAGGAAAATAAAGTCAACTCAAACAGTCGAAGTTTGGTGGGAAAAAAACAACAAAAAAAACAAAAACAAATCTGGTTAGTTGCTAAATAGAAATTGTCACCTGACCAACTTTTTGGGGGCAAGATCGGAAAAAGAAAAAAAAAAAAACGGTGATAAATGAATTAGTTACATCACTAGTCTGTTGTCGCTCTTTGACTAAGAAGCCTGAATGTTCAAAAAAAAAACAAAAAAAACATGAATGCTGCCAGACACAAACAGAGAGACCAATTTAGCATAAATCTTCATTGTAAATTTACCCCCTCAAAAATAAACAGGGGGGGGGGGCAATCACCCCCCCCCCCCCCCCGACATGATATTAAGTTATAAGCCCCCTTGTTCTATTGGTGCAGCCTGTACGAATGACACACACACACACATATATACACAGTCAAGCAGAATCACTTAGAAACAGAGAAATTTTTAAAAAATGTTTTCCGAGCCAGTCCCAACCAAAATAAAATTAAGTATGCCATGAATATTCACGGAGAAACTCATTTTAACACGATTCAATCAGACCCCTAGTCCCACAGAAGGGAATACGATTTTGAAGTTTTCTCCCCCTTTCTCCCGCAGCTTCAAAATCAATAGAGGTTTCTGATACAAAATAACTTATCAAGGTGAATATATTTTTTTGATAGTCAATAATGGATTCCTGGTTTTCTATACAAACTATCTATTCTGGAGACATAACTTCATTTTTCAAGCGTAAATTCTTCGACAATGAGGAAAATAATGAATGATTCTCATACAGAAGAATCAATATGCACTCTCTGCGTATGTGTGTATATATATATATATATATATATATATATATATATATACACACACACATGTATATAGTCTAGAAAGCTTTACAGCCTTAAACACAATATATATACAAAGACACAATATATATAGAGATACACGCACGCACACACACACACATATATATTATTAACACACACATATTATACACATACATATATGTATATATATATACACACACACACACACATATACGTATATATACACACACACATATACACGTATATATACACACACATATATATATGTATATACCCACACATATATATACACATACACATATATATACGAATATACACACACACACACACACATATGCATAGATGTATATATATGTATGTATATATATATACACATGCACATATATATATATATATATATATATATATATATATATATATATATATATGCGCAACCAGTCTAGAAGAAGAACCAAACCAGGGAGTGGAGCCACTTCAAGGTGCTTTGACGCCCAATTTGTCATCTTTCAGGCACCTCTTGCAGCCAAGCTGATGCCAGACATATCGCTCTCTGCTCTCCTCTGACTCCATCAGTAAGGCTGAGTGCGGAATTTTCATGACTGGGCATCCAACGATCTACACACACACTCCATCCACATGGGAATGTTCCATTGTCTATACAGACAGAATGGAGGCCATTCATTCATATATATATATATATATATATATATATATATATATATATATATATATATACACACACACACTTACACATACAATCACAAAATTACACACACAAATATATGGAAACACACACATACACTAAACTCAATTTTCAATTTAATGAGAACGGAAAAAAATCTCTATTTGATGGCACAGAGACATTTATTCTGAACAAAATACCTGAAAAAAAAAAGATTACCCCCATGTAATATAAGGAAAGATGGGACTTTTCTTTGCATATGACAATATTTAACCTTTACAGCCATCGACTACCAACATTTTCTGAACATTCCCTGCTGAAATGAGAAAGATATCTTTTTTAGTCTATCCTAAATGCCATCAAATATAAAATGCAATTTCGACAAATGTCAAATTTTGCCTTTCAATTCTGGACATTATATACAGCGAGTGAAAAAAGTATCCGATAAGTTTCAAAAAGATTGTCTGTAGTTTGGAGCAGGGTCATCAACATTCAAAGAGCTTTTCACAGATGATTTTAGCAGTTCTCGCACCCCCAGAAATTTGCTTACTGATGTGAAATCTGCCAAGCGAGAAGAGTAGGACAAATAACTTTATTCATATTATTGCCTGAAAATGTGGGGAAATTTATACGGGAGAAATGGGCAGATCTTTCTAAGTCCGACTAAGGAGGCATAAAAAAGCCATAATCAAAGTTGAAATACAAAGATCTGGGATGACTGACCATATCTGAGAAGGAAAAAGCTAACAGTAACCCCTCTGGGAAGAGGTTCGCATTATAGACAGGAAATGCTGTTGGAAACAGAGAAAAATCCAAGAGGCAGCACACATTGACATGTCAACTGAGTGTACAAGTCAGATGAGGAGATTTCTATCCAATGCAGCTTCCGATACTCAACAGGGATTAGGTATAGGAATCCAAGTAAAGAAGAAGATAAAACTGTTATAAGCATTGCTACCATTATTGAAATATTCTGTTTACCACAATCACACTTGGATTGTACACCTGAAGAAGGCCATAGAATAGATCTGCCAAAACATTGTTAACAACACAAAAAATACAGAGTTCAATTGTCAGAAAAACTCTCTAAACCTTTCAAAAAAGGTCTATTCAAATACCTCTAAATACACAATTTCAAGATATCACTGAAAAGTAAGATTTTTCCCCCTCTCTCTACACATGTATATATATATATATATATATATATATATATATATATATATATACACAAATACACATCATAATCATGAGCTATCTAGCGTCCATTGTTTGACATAGACTTTCCGTAGGATAACACATAGCGCTGCTATGTGATCTCTCCCTGTGATGTTGAGCATGATTCTCTTCTGTGCGCATTGCATGGTTCTCAGTTTGAGGGTCAGTCTTTTGATAAGGTTCCATGTTCCATAGCTCCACAGGTGACTATCAGGTGGTTGCATTGGTTGTATATCCTTCTTTTTCAAACTAATAGGATTTTTTTTATTCCTAAAGGTTGAGCTTGCTCTACTGAAAGCTTCCCATCTTAGGATATCGTAGAGATCAGTTGCATTTCTTCAAATACTTCTAAAATCTCTCATATGCAATTTGTATAGATGCCTTCACGATGTCACTGAAAAGTAAGAGTTTCTTTCTCTCTCTCTCTCTCTATATATATATATACACACACACACATTCACACACACATCACAATACATTTTTTCAAATACTAGTGAATATCCCATGATATTCAATGCAAAAGATTATGCTTTATGCCAATCCATTACCTCAGATTTTACAAATATATGAACAGTGTGAATTTTGCAGGTAGCAAATACAGTGAGTGTAAGAAGTATCAGATTCATTTCAAAAAGTTCAGGTTAGTCACTCAGTAGAAACAGTTAAATGACCAATATCTTTTGGCGGCCGTCCGTGTTGGGGATGATCAATCAATACATTGGAAAAAGGGGTGATCAATGGATAATTTACTCATGTTGGGCAGTAATCAATAAAAAGTCTGAAAAAAAAAACAAACAAACAAGTAAGGAACAATTCTGCATAAACTTATATTGTAAAATGAGTCCCCCTCCAAATCTTTTTCAGAGTTAAGGGGAATTTGAAAAAAATAAAGAATTTCTATGTAGAGTTGAGGAGTAAACATTCAAATTTTCAGCCCTGTAGCACCATTGATGTAGCCCCCCCCGTATGCATGATACATACATAGACAGTTGGACTGACTTCGGCACTTCCTAGTCGATATCCTGAAGGGTTAATATACTGCTGAATACTAGAAATTAACAGGACTGAGTCACTAAAACACTTGGCTGCAGTATGAACAAAGTTTGGCACTTTAATCCTGCTAACAGCACTGCTCTGGGGGAAGATTCACGGAGCAATAGCAGCAGATTCAAAACATACTGGGTCATGGTAGTGGCTGGACCACAGAATGCTGAATAAAAAAGGTTTGGCTTGCATTTTCATTCTTAACTTATTTTTGGTAGCTTGGGATGAAACTTTCAGTCTTCTATTCCACCAAGCAATTGACAGAATCATCAGTTATTATTATTCATTTTTTTGTTTACTAATCTCAGGGAAACTTGGTCGACTGTACTAGCTGCTCTTATCGACTGAGCTACAAGAACTTGATGGCTTGGAAGAAGATCAAATCAAATCCTCAAACCACCCAGTCATTCTTCCCCAATCTTCTTCAGCACCAGAATTATCGACTTAGATGGGTTTTTTTTTTTGCCCCCCCCCCCGATTTTCAGAATTAGGAAGTCACTCCCAAATTAAAAAAAAAACATCTGAATTGGCATGATTGGATGATAAGCATTATTAATTATTTAAAAAATCATTTACAACTGTTGATAGCACTGTACAACCCGTTATGTATTCTATAGACCTAACTCTCTCTTGCTAAAAAAGAATTTTCTGATATTCAATATCACTTCTACCCTATATGCAGTGATATTGTTTTTTTTTTTGTTAGATGAAGCATTGTCGACAATTAGTTTTTCTTCGCTGTGGTGATGGCACCGACTAGTAGAATTTCAGGATCTTGTAGTTACAAGAGTCAAAAGAGGGTTTGCATGTTTTTGTCCATTTTTTGCAAGAAGGAGACCAGAATCAGAAACATCTTAATGGATCTTATACATAAGTAAAGATTTTTCAGAGGGAAAGAGGCTGTAGTGATAGTGAAGGAGAGTGCCTAGAGATGTCAGGATATCTTGTGATTAATAGTGAAAACATAATGGAGTGACTACATTAGTGAAGAAGAAGCTAGTCAGTAGTTAAGGAATCCTGGAAGACAATGTCTCTGTGGTAAAAACTAATTGGTTCTGAATGGTTGGTAGGAATACAAGCTGTGATGGCTGTGGTGGGTGTGGGCTTATATATTTCAGAAACTGTGCAAAGTTGTCAGTGCTTATCTATACAGGTTGTGAGATATGAAAGGTGGTCTTTCTGAATAGTAAGATGAAGGAGGATTTTAAATTGTAGTTGAAATTAGTCCGCCTTCTTGGGTAGTTGAATCTCACTTCCAATGGCTAAAAAAACCTCTAATAATAATTTTGGGTCTCTATGGTCATTTGGGACCAACAAATCCGAAATCTTATGCTGGTATTTTTTTCTAAATAATTTTAGATAAATGATCCATTTTTTAAAGATGAATTTAGATATAAGATGTATTTTTCAAAGATGACTTCGGATATAAGACCAATTTTATAAATATAATTTTTAGATGAAAGATCAATTCTAGAGAGGTAATTTTTAGATAAAAAATCCATTTTATGAAAATAATCTTGCGATAAAAGATCCATTTTTGAAAGAATTTTAAATAAAAGAATCTACATTGAAAGATAATTTTAGATAAAAAGATCTATTTTCAAAGATAATTTTACGTAAATGATCTTTTTTTCCAGACAATTTGTTTATTAGTTCTGGTACATGCATGGTCTATGGTGATTCATATATGCAAAGCACTATCCTCTATGATCTAATAACATAAGAACTCTAAGTTAAATGATAACATCATCATCATTACATCCATATTTGTGATTTCCAATTTCAAAAGGATTCTAAACAAATTAGTGGTAGTAGGAGGAGGAAGAAGAAGAAAAGGAACGTGAGGATGGTTCACTTAAAATCTGGCAATTAAAAAAAGAATTTGAAAGTTCAAATTGAAGTAAGTATATAATTTTTATCAATAAATTGTTCTGGAGTCTTAGTATAAACTAAAATGGCAATGGGCTGGTCATGTTGCAAGAATGGAAGACAACCAACGGACGTCAAGACTCACAACATGGATCCTCAGAAATCAAATGTGAAACTGAGGCTGGCAGAATATGAGAAGAGGAGACAAATTAGGTAGGTTTAGAAAATATCGGCCCCATAACCCCCATGATCGATGGAATCCTTGGAAGGTCTATGTCCAACAACAGCTGATAAAAGACTGAGGATAATGATAATTTTATTTGATAAGAGGGCTTTGAATGGGTATATAACACTTTCAGCTATAAAGTTAGCAAGAAATTGCCAATTTTAGCCATTTTAAAGACAGTTTTAGCTATTAATAACAGATGAAACTTTGGAGTACTATAAACTAAACAACTAAACATTTGGTATGAAAGGATGTTCTTTTCTAAAACAGCTGGTAGATAACCCCCATCTCTCTGCTGTTTGAAGTAACTAGAACTGACTGAAAAGCATCTTACTGTGATGTGCTGTACATATCATAAAAGAGAAAAGAACAATTCATACATAACAAACAAACAACAAATATATGACAGAACCAATGTCACCTCTGATATTTAGTAGTTAGTGTACATAAAAATCTTGTTGTGCAAATTTTTTTCTTGCGACAAAGGTATGTGCGCATGTTTGAATTCAAATATCAGGAATCAATATTGTTTCAATAAAAACTCAGTAAGCCATCAACAAGATTTGAAATCTTTTGCGCACATATAAATTTGCTTGTTGCAAAACCAGAGCACACGTAGGGCTTGAAGGGAACCATCGATAGAACCCTCAGTTATTTTTCTATGCTTGGTGATTGGTGTGGCCCAGTTGAATTTTGGGATCAAAAGAGGGTTTGCATATTTTTGTCCATTTCTTCCAAGAGGGAGACCAGTATCAGAAATATCTTAATGGACCTCATACATAAGTAAAGATTTTTTTTAGAGGGAAACAGGATGTAGAGAGAGAGAGAGAGAGTGTCTGGAAATGTCAGGATATCTTGTGATTAATAGTGAAAACATAATGGAGTGACTACATCAGTGAAGAAGAAAATAGTCAGTAGTTAAAGAATCCTTGAAGACTATGTCTCTGTGATAAAAACTAATTGGTTCTGAATGAGTGGTGGGAACACAACCCTCAATTGGCAGTAGTACTAGTAGGGATACCAATATCAGAAACTTTACTAAGTTGTCATCATTTATTAGGTTGTAAGATCTGAAAGGTGGTCTATTCAAACAATAAGATGAAAGAAGATACAATTAATAGAACGGTAAATATCAAATCAAAATAAGACTCTCAGAAGCAATAGCCTTTTCTCAATGATCCTCTTATAACAATATGCTATCTCTCCAAAATTCTTGAGACCAAGTGGACACTTCTTCAAGTAGAAGCACGAATTGTGGTTTCCCTATTCTTAAACCTTTTATCGCCAAACTCCTAGAGAGTTGACCTTAATTATCACAATTAGTCACATCTGGAATTCAAGATTTCTGAATTTAAGACATGAATGAGAGAGAGGGTGAAAAAGAAACCATGATTCCGTGACTTGCGTTTCCAAGTTCCTTGTATTTCTTTTTGTTGATATTGGATTTCTGTTCTGAAAAATATTTTCATATAATAACAAGTATATATATCTTATTTATTTTTCTTTTCAGAGAAAGTTATTTTGCTACTAAAGATGTCATTAAAACAGTTGATGTAATTTTAGAACCATTAAACAATATAAAAACTTAGGAATTTTAAAAAGGCAGTAGATATTCGTCTGTGATTTTGATGTATTCATTCAGAAATTTTATTTATAACTATAGATAAATTTAAATTTTCCGGAGAGTTTCCGTGGCTCAATGATCTCGGGCATTCTGTTAGTCATCAGTAGATTATGGGATTGAATCCAACTGTGAGCAAAACTTTTCTTTTTTCCTTGCTTTCAACGCTAGGGTTGGATCAACCATTAGACCAAGTTAATAATGATTGAAAAGATGAAAATACTCAGAAAGATGATAATCTGGAGGAGAAACGTCACTTGGATAGGGAAGATGTGGCAAGACTTCATACCCCAATTCTCTAGGCTTAAGTTCAGTCAGGCGAGAGGTTGTAACATATGATATTGTCATGGAACATTTCATTCAGTTCATGTGGGACCAATTTTTCTGAACTTTTGACTTTTCCTATTACCTTGAGATAATGTGATATGGTCTTTGTTGTAGTCCTGAAGTCTCAAGAAAGTTCTTGAAAAAAAATCTTTTTTTTTTTTCATTGTTGGCAACTGCTAATAATAATTCTCCATTATCAAGAACAGGTGTTGGCCACCCTCAGGGTTTAATATTGGTATATTTCCACATTGAAATCTATTGAAACAATGCTGAGCATTTTGCTTTTTAAAATGTTCACTCTGAATGCTTTTCTGACATTGGCAATTTGAGTCATCATCATCAGTCTTTTAGCGTCCGTCGTTGGACACAGACCTTCCCCAGGATTTGCCACACTTCTCTATCATGGGCGTCACGGAGCCAGTACTTCCTGAACTTGTCTAGCTCGTCTCTCCACCTAACACTTTGCCGGCCTCGGTTGCACATGTGGTCTCGGGGGAACCATGTTGTGAGTCGCGATGTCCATTGATTGTCTGCCATTCTTGCAACATGGCCAGCCCACCACCATTTGAGATTTTTAATGGATTCTATGATGTCCCTAAGTCTTGTCTTTTCTCGGATGTACTGTGCTGTCTTGTGGTCTCTCCATGTGAGGCCCAGCATAATACTTTCATGTGCACATTGCATGGTTCTCAATTTACGGGTCTGTCTCTTGGTTAGGTTCCATGTTTCAGCTCCATAAGTGACTATTGGGAGGATGCATTGGTTATGCACCCTTCTCTTTAGGATTAATAGGATCTTATTATTTTTAGCTGTCTTTATTTGAAATCATACTTGAAAATAAGTCAAATTTCTTGAGTAGACACTGTACCATTGCTATTAAAGGCTCGACAACCTCCAATAATAACGGATATCTTTATCTACATTGAACCTAAAAAAAGGGTAATTACATTGGTAATTTTTTTTTTTTTTTACTTATATAGCATTCTTCTCGAAGATGTTAAAAAAATACCCAAACATAGCATGTGAACAACTTGATAGTTACAAGAGTCAAAAGAGGGTTAGCATGTTTTTGTCCATTTTTTCCAAGAGGAAGACCAGAATCAGAACCATCTTAATGGATCTCATAAGTAAAGATTTTTAAGGGAGGGGAGGGGTTGCAGCAACATTAGTGATGGTGAGAGAGAGAGAGTGTCTGGAGATGTCAGGATGCCATGTGATTGATTGTGAAAACGTAATGGAGTGACTACATTAGTGAAGAGGAAACTAGTCAGTGGTTAAGGAATCCTAAAAGACAATGTCTCCGTGGTACATAGTAATTCGTACCGAGTGGGAGGTAGGGACACACCAGTGAGCCATAGTCAGTGAGGGGTTATAAATGTCAAAAATCATTCAAAGTTATCACGGCATATCTAGTAAAGACATCAATACAGGTATCCCACATCCTACGTTTTTACTTTTATGAAAAAAAAAAAAAAGGTAAAAATTAGGAATGGCGTTCAGGGCTATTTTGCAGTGAGCAGCTATAGAGGTAGAGCACACTCTCAGTCTATTCTATGCTCCAGTCCCCTATATCTCCAAAAAACTCAACCTTCAACAACTTATTTCTATTAATATTCGGACCATCCTCATCTTGGTTGTTTTTCATACAACGTTTCGGCCGTTGTACTCTACGGCCTTCATCAGGTATCATCTGGTAGGTGTGGGGAAGTAACAAACCGAACCCTTTATTTAAACTTACTATATTATTATTCAGAGGGTCTGGGAGCACTGAAAAATTTTCCCCAATACAAATTAATGGTGCTTCAACAACTTACTTAGCCAAACATACTACATCACTATTTTGGGGGTCTGGGATCACTGAAAAAATTTTCACTGATATAAATTAATGGTAATCGCTTCCTTGTTTTACGCCATTTCAGCTTCTATAGGGGTTTTATAAGAACATTACTTTCAGATAGATGAGAAAATCTGTGCTAGTCACATCGGTATAAACAAGGCTTTGGTTTGAGGGTTCTACTATTTCTCATTTACTAAAGACTAATTTTATAATCATGATGGTATAGAACCGGGGTCGCTAAACTATTTAAACCATCGACCCCTGCATGCAATCCTTGATCCTTCATTGACCCCCAATAAAGGTCATGGTTGGTTGAAGGTTTGAGTATCATAGCTATTGTAAGTATCTGAATGTCTTACATTATTAACATATGAATGTATGGGGACACATACACACATCTGTATTCTGATATGTTCAAAACATATACTTAATATATTACGATTTTATCATTTTTATCAAGGGTTTTTTTTATACACAATAAAATGTCTGTAGAGACTTGGACATTTTGTTTTGTTTAAACAGCAAATACCAAGAGTGAAAGCAAAAGATTACAAACTGATAACATCAGAAGGAAAGGAAATATGACTTATATAAGGACCTAACAAATTATAAAATTTTACACCAATGTTTAGGTTACTTGAGTGGCCACTTAGCAGTCCAACAATAATAACAAAGCTCCAGTTGGTAGAAACTGTCATGAAAACAGTCAACATAGGTTTCTTCAGTTTTTATGTCTGTCTGGCAAGCTGGCGATGGATGTATCACATATACAGACCACACCAATGGAGCTAGAGGGCTGAAAATTCAAGCATTAACCCTTTATCATGTCTAGGGAAAAATTTAAAAAAAAATTTGTCTTTAGACCATACCAATGGAGCTGGAGGGCTGAAAATTCAAGCATTTACCCCTTATTAAGTCTACGAAAATTTTTTTTTTTAATTTGTCTTCAGACCATACCAATTGAGCTAGAGGGCTGAAAATTCAAGCATTTACCCCTCATTATGTCTAGGGAAATTTTTTTTTTGAATTTGTTTTCTAAATAGGTTTTTAGAGGGGGATTAAGTTAACAATGTAAGTTTATACTAAAATGATCCCTTAGTTTGTGTCCAGCAGCATTTGTGCTTGTCTTGAAAATTCAGATTTTTTTTTCTC
The DNA here is from genome assembly GCA_963457665.1 of Thysanoteuthis rhombus. Lineage (NCBI taxonomy): Eukaryota > Metazoa > Mollusca > Cephalopoda > Oegopsida > Thysanoteuthidae > Thysanoteuthis > Thysanoteuthis major. The sequence continues at coordinate 22,008,708 of OY735240.1, read as the reverse complement.
TTTTAGTGATCTCAGTCCAACAAAATGTGAGAAGTAACTAATTCATTGATCACCCAAAACAGGGCATGCTGCCATGGATGTTGGCCAAATGAGAGTTTCTATTGAGTGACTAACCAGACCTGTCTGAATTTCTTAATAATTGTTTAGATAGAATGCAACATAAATATGACAAAGGAAGTAAAGAAAATTAATATTACAGACAATAACAAAACTAACTCACTTCTTAAAAAAACGTTTCCTCTGTTTGTTTTTTAAAAGTCAGTGTGCGCAAAAAATCTCACGTTGTACGATTTCTTCCTCGGTGACAGAAGTATGAGCGCACTTTAGAATTCGACAGAGAGAATCAATATATCTTTTCAATAAAAACTCAGTAAGCTATCTACAGATTTTTAAATCTTTTGTACACATATTAATTTACTTAGGCGTTGGATGCAACATGTATGAACATGCACATATGTGAACAGCTTATGTTCCTAAGTAAATAAGATTAATAAGACTGGCTGCTACAGGGTCAAGCACCACTCCTACTTCCACTTCTATCCCAATTAAAGATGGTTACTGCAACTTTTGTAATATATATATATATATATATATATATATATATATATATATATATATATATATATATTTTTTTTTAGATCATAAGAAAATATATTTTTCTTTTGTAAAAATGCATTTATTTATTAGAATGAAATAAGCCCGAGCATATCTGTGTGATAAATTTTCATTAATATCTGAGACTTGTCAATTCAGCAAAGTCAGTAAGACAGCCAGCTGGCAACCAGTTGGTTGCGAGTTCAAATCGCGGTAGGGGAATGTCGGTTTTACATATCTGTTTACTCCCCTCATTTAAGTGAGGATTGTTCTTGTTCTTAGAATAGGAAAACAAAGTAAACTCCAGACTTAGTACTGGAGTTCGACGAATATTCTGCAGTTAGTTCTACTAATGAATATATATTTAGAGGTGCCTTATCATGTGATACTGGGTAACAAGTTAGTCTTATCAACCATTATATTAACAGTGCAAACTGCTGGGCACAAACTAAGGGACCAATTTGGCATAAAATTTCATTGTAAATTGACCCCCCCCCAATCTCTAGAGTGGGGTTGAAAAAAAACATTTACCCTACTTATTGAGAGATACGTGGGCAAAATTTCAAGTGTCGACTATAAACAGTTAGGGCTGTGCAAACCCCTTGATAGATAGATAAATAGATAGATATAAATGTCAGAACACATGAATAACCAAAACCCAGCAACAGTGTTTAAACTGATCTGTTGTGGATAGTGGTAATTAAAAAAACATGTCATTAGTGGTTGGTAGCAGGTTATCAGCTATAGCTTTTTATAAATTGTTTTCATTATTTTTAATGACCAATGTAACAGTTGAAATACTTGATATACTAAAAGAACTTTATTAGAGTTTGTTTATTCATCATGGAAAAATATGATTCAGTATAGTTTAAAATGAATCGTTAACTCTAAAATTCATAGACTGCTCCTAATTGGCAGTCGGGCTCTTCAAAGGATGAAACAAACTTTGTTAAATTTATGATGACAGATGGAATGTAAAATAAATTTTTACAATTCACTGAAAGTTTCAAGAGAAGTAACTTTGATCAGTAATTATTCCCCTTGATATTAACATGAAATTTTCTCATATGAATTTAAGAGTTGAAAAATAGTATTATCTTAGTTTTATATATATATATATATATATATATATATGGTTTTATTTCGAGTTTGTCTTGGCTTGCAAATCAAAAAGCATTGCCAATTGGACCCATCTTCCAAAAAGTTTGTTGACACCTGGAGCTAGTAAAACCCTACCTTATCTTCATCAAGTTCATACTTATAGTTGAAGCAAACTGAACTCTAAATTCTGAAGATGATACCAAAAACTTCAGGATAGTAATACCCATGTACCAAGTAGAAGCAGGCATAAAAGTTTGAAGGAGTTCAAAATATTAATATCTTTTTAGTTTTAACGATTTTTGAAAATTGTTCTCGATATATGGAATATATAAACAAAGGAAATTTCATTAACCTATGTACAGGAAATTGTTTTTTTTCCCCGATATTTTCAACTGAACGAATTCTTGCTATTTCAATGACATTTTGAAAAACATTGTGCAGGATTTCTATCCTTCTGAACACGTACATGATTTTTCAGCTTAAAATTTTTTTAGAAGGTTGTCTGTTCCCCTGAACACGTATACGATTTTTCAGCCTGGAAAACATTTTGAGGGATGTCTGTTTGTTCTTCTGAACACGTACACGATTTCCAGCATTTCAGACTGAACGTAGTCTGCCAGTTCATGGTTGATCACTGACAGAACCCAATTCTAAGAAAAGCACAAACAAACGACAAATCATGAACTCAGATGGTGGTATCTGCATGTTCCAATTATGAAAATATACTCTGAAAGATATTCAAAGCTAAATTCTATCATTTTAGTTTGTTGCTCAGTTGTCTATTTCTATGATGAATTCCCAAGGATTCCTTTATGTAGCCGAAAAAGGAAAAGCAAAGAATATCAAAATAGAAAAAGTTATGATTGATTTAAATCCCTTTGCGATTTTTGAGCCACCCTGTATAAAAGATGTAACCTAATCACTCACTCACTTTTCTGACTTTCTACAAGAGAATTACCAGATATATATCGGTATGTATACATATATATCTACACACATATTTGGGGAGCTAGCTCCACAGATATAGTCAGCTGCTATCTCAGAGCCATTGCTAGTGTAGCGAGTTCAATCCTCACTGGATACCCTATTATTTTGGTCTTGTACCAGACTAAGCTAAGCTAGGTAAATAGCCATCCACATACACACATTGTGCATATGTCACCACAGAATCAAGTGCACTAACGATGAAGGAGATCATGTTGAAAAATAAATATTTGTCATGCAAAATGTATGTTTTTCATCATTAGATTTGCATCATAGATGTAAATACATATGTGTGTGTGCATATATATATATATATATATATATATATATGTATATATAAATGTTATGCTGAACTGGCAAAATTTATCTATTTTTTGAAATAAAAAAAAGTTGTCTTCATTAAATAAATAAACTTTTGATCAAATTAAAACCATGCATGTATTTATTTTTAGTGAAAAAAGGTTTGATTTTACTTTGATTGCGTAAACTTTTCATCCTAAAAAAATAGTTGTTTTATATCCTGTTTTGATTAGATAAACATTTGAGCAACTTTTTTTTTTTTGTAAAAGAAGGTTAAAACTTGAGCAATTTTGCTGATTCAGTGTAACGTATATATGTGTGTGAGAGTGTGTTTATATACATATATATATACATACATATATATATATATATACATACATATATATATATACATACATATATACACATATATATATATACATATACATATACACATATAGATATATACATACAAACATATAGATATATACATACAAACACATAGATATATACATACAAACACATAGATATATACATACAAACACATAGATATATACATACAAACACATAGATATATACATACAAACACATAGATATATACATACAAACACATATATATATATACATACAAACACATATATATATACATACAAACACATATATATATACATACAAACACATATATATATACATACAAACACATATATATATACATACAAACACATATATATATACATACAAACACATATATATATACATACAAACACATATATATATATATATATATATATATTCATAAATACATATATATATTATCAATCTAATCCTTTGGGGTTATGTTTGCTTCTTCATCTTCACCCTTTGCCAGAGTGATGGGTGTGTGTGACTTTCTTTTTTTTTCCTTTTTAGCTTAGACTGAGGTGGTAGAGCTACTGTTTTTATTTCAAAATTAATCTAAGTCACTACGCCCATTCCACCCCCTTCAAAAGTCAGAGTGAGGGGAGGTGAATGGTGGGGGAGGAGGTCTTTGGGAAGGGATAGTTTATTCATCCACTCTTTTTTTTTTTTTTTTTTCATCTGGTCTCTACTGACTTGATGGACACTGACGTAGTGGCAGAACATTTTACCAAAAAGGATTTCTGTCTTCTATCTTATCAGGGCTTTCCATTTGTTGCTGAACACATAGCCTGTCACTTCCTATCACACCTCATACATAACACACACACACACACACACACGCACATAAACTAATACACACAGTTAACCCTTCACTTCCTTAGTCACTGCATGCTAAGAACCTGTACCCCCCACACACACCATCCTGTGGTGGCCCCCTGGGGGAGTGACAAATAATGTGCGGAAGAAGAGGGTCACTCTTCTAAACCTGTCATTCTGAATCGTAATAGAGAAACAACATTATCCATCGCGCGACCATCAAAAACCTTATTAGACCTGAACCATGTATCACAATGTTATCCTCTTAGAATAAATATGATTTTTCTTTTTTAAAGGTAGAAGATTATCTCCTCGTAGTTCATCGAATACTAAATGGATTAATTGGATTATTTTCCTTATAGAAGGGGTCCTTGAATTTTCACAAGTTTCAAAAACCACTGGTCTATAGACCTGCATTTGTTATCTCATAAATTTTTTGCATTTGTTACTGTTTGTCCGTGTGATATCTTTGAAAGTTCTCAATGAGTTTCAATAAAATTTTGTGGAAGGGTAAGCTACATCATGAGGAAGAAAATTAAATTTTTGGATGGATTCAGGAATTATTTCTTTTTTGATTGAGATATATCCTTGATTTTTTCCATATACATTTCTGTATTTGCTCCTGTCCGTCCACACAATATTTCCAAAGGTTCACAATGAATCTCGATTAAATTTTGTGAAGGCATGGGTAATAGGCTCCGGAAGAGGTGATTAAATTTTGGGTTGAATCTGCATACAACTTAGTCATGATCAGAAGAAGTGTTTATTCACAGTCATCCATTTTGAGTTTCAAAAGTTCACAGAAGAACAGGCAACAATTTTTTTTCCAAATCTGGATGGTTTTCAGATATGATTCAACCTGGCTGCCAAGATTTTAGCAGAAAAAATGATCTCAGACATGTGCCAGAAACTGTTGTACGAAGTCCTGTCTCTCACACAAATGCGCAATAAATATCTAAATACACTGTAGACCTGTAATAATGTGGAAGTCAGGGTTCATAATGATCTGCCCTGTAATAAAATAAGTATGTATTTTAATGAATTTCCCATTTTCATAAGCTTTAATCCAAGTCCAGATCCCCCCACCAACCACCTGCTATTTCTTAAAAACTGACCCTCATAATTTGTGCAGAAGAGAAAACACTACGGTGGTGTGAGGCTGGTCCGGCAGGAATACAGACATATATATCATCATCATCAGTCTTTCAACGTCCGTCATTGAACATAGACCTTCCCCAGGATTTGTCACACTTCTCTATCATGGACGTAGCAGAGCCAGTACTTTCTGAATTTGTCTAGCTTGTCCCTCCATCTAATATTCTGCCGGCCTCGGTTGCGCATGTGATTTCGGGGGACCCATGTCATGAGTTGTGATGTCCATCGGTTGTCTGCCATTCTTGCAAAATGGCCAGCCCACTGCCATCTGAGTTTTTTAATGGATTCTATGATGTCTCTGACTCTTGTTTATAAGAAAACTTTAAAAATCGTAACACCTCACCAGAAGGTTATATTATGAGAAAAATTACATATGTAGTGAATGTCTGGAGTAGTTCTGGCTAGCTATGTATAAATGTATGTTGTATAACAATGGAACTACAGGGCTGAAAATTTAAACATTTACTCTGTTAGAGCAGTGGTTTGCAATTTCAGTCTGAATTTTTTTAGAGGAAGGAATATCATTCTGTAAAGTATCATTTGGACTTTGGTTCTTATCTTGGTTCACTTCACAGAAAAACATTTCTGCTGGTGTACCCTCTGGCTTATTCAGGTGATGATTGGGTGACCGTCACAGTGATCGCTTGGAATGTGGGCATTCCACCATCTTATTTCAGGTGGGGTTGATTTTTGGTCCCAAACAGTGTGGGTAATAACTGCTGGCAAAAATCTGTTGTTGTCCTGAGTTGGACCCATGGGAGGGATTTTTTGCAGTGGTCCCAAAGCTGGGGGGATGTAGACCCCTGAGGGTCCACAAAGGTATTACTGGAGATTTGTGGGCAGACCTTTCCAAAACCTGGGGCTCATACAAAAATCCCTTCTTACAAACAATTTCAGTTTCTAACACTTAAAATCCACATATATAAAACATTATATGTACCCATGTATATATAACTTTTTTTTGATTGTTTGTGTAACAGTTTTAAATGTATGCACAAATACTACACTTTTATCCTATGCAGAAGTTCTAAAGAGTAGCATTTTGATCCTTGACAAAGCAAACAGATACTGAGCTCTGGTCTGATTGTAGACAGGAGGCCAGGGAGTGACACTTTGATCCTGGGCAGAGCATGCAGATATTCTGATCCTAGGCAGAAATGTCCAATCATACATCCCATCTCCGTCATGACAGGTAATATGCAAGTAAATGAATTTAGTAGATGTGCAGATGAACTTGCTTTTGTAAGAGGTCAAGTGAAATTCTTCTGGCAAGGTATGAAATTTATTATGGTTTAACATAAACAACTGCATACTCCAAGTGTCACTCAGCTAGTTAACAAAATAATTATTATTACAGATTCCTACTCAGTAGCTTTTGATACTACTGCCTTGCTGAATGCATTGCAGCCAGGACTGTTGTATAATAGATAAATAAATGGACAAAATTGATGATCGCATTTCTAAAGTATTGGGATACTACAAAGTTCTTTCTTGATAGACTTTCTTTCTGAAGGAAAGCCGAGTAGAATCTCAATATCTTCCCAGTTAAATTAGCTTCAAGAAAAAACCTTTTAGGACAATTTAGGTGCCAAGATGTAACTGAACAATAACAATAAAAGAATCCACGCATATTAATTAACAATGTACAGATGTCTTCTGTCATGCTAAGGGATGCAACTGACATAGTGAAATAAAATTTCATTCATGTTTCATGTATGCCATTATTTTTCATGGTAAAATAGTAAAATCAATTCACAAAGGCCAACATAGAGAAAAACTTTGTCCAGAAGATAATTTTAAAGCAATCAAAATGAAAACAGGTCTGATTAGTCACTTGATAGAAACGTGACCAATGTCTCATGGTGACATGCTGTTTGAACATTGGGAAGAGGGTGATCAATGAATCAGTTACTTCTCTCACCTTCTGTTAGACCTTGATAACTGAAAACAAAAATAGCCTGGATATTCAAGAGCAAGCATGGCCAAAAATTGAAGGATCAATTTAGCATAAACTTACATTGCAAATTGAACCCTCCACTAAAAATCAATTACGGGATGGAATTTTGAAAAATACCAAAAAAGAAAAAAGAAAAAAGAAAAAAGTTTTCTAAGACAAAATAGCAATAAATATTGAAAATTTCAACCTCCAAGCTCAACTGGTGAGGCCGATATGCATGATACATATATTATCAGGCGGAAAACTTGAAAACTGAACAAACCTTTGGAGACAATTTTGTTTGACATTCTTTGATATACCAGTTGGATGTCAATAATTAACCGATTCCCACATAGTTAAAAAATCAGACGGATATTGCCCAATACCCCTCGTAGCACGGCAGGAACTTATTTTTGTTTGTTGCATGCCAGTAAAAAGACAAGGAGAGGTTTCTCAATCAGTTCAATACTCAAGTGAGATGAATATAAATTCCAAGGTGCTATAATTTCTAGGTTCTCAGACAGGATAACTTTGGCACACAGAGGAGAAATGGTTTTACAATCAATTCAATGCTTGTAAAATTTATGAATATAAATTCAAAGGTCCTATGATTTCTAGGGTCTGGAGCAGGATTACTTTGGCCCTGGGCCAGATCAGACAAACAGCCTCAAAAGAGAATTAATTAGAGAAAGAGTTGCTGACAGAAAGCAGGAAAGGTTTTATCAGAAGTTAACAAAATCTTTCAACTTCACAAAAATCCCAGAAAAGGGGTACATGAGTGAAATGGTCCAGGTTGAGTAAATAATACAAAAAAACTGTGTTGGGTTACGTCTCCACCAATACCACCCCCACCTGACCTCTTTGGCGAAGGGGGGGGGGCTTTGAAGACAGAAGGCCAGTGCAATAGTTTTAAAGAAATGAACAATTTTGGTTGTCTTTCGTATCTAGTATCCCTAAACAGTTCTAGGCCATACTCTAACATACTCTCAAAGATTGAGATGAAGGTAAGTAAGAGTTTTGATAATAGTGATGACAATTTGTCAGTAGAAACCTTCACATTTTTTGGCAGCATACTGTATTGGGGGTAATTAATCAAAACATGGGAAAGGGTGATCAATGAATAAGATTCTTCTTTTACCTTTTATCGAGCAGTAATCATTAAAATTTCTGAATTTTCAAAAACCAAAAGGGTACAAATTTAGCATAAATTTAAATTGCAAATTGAGCACACCATTAAAAACCTATTTTCTGATGAATTCAAACAAACCAAAGACACGCTTTTTGTGGATATGATAAGTAGTAACTGTTTAAATTTTCATCCCTCTAGCTCCATTAGTGTGGCCTGAACAAGTGATACATACATATTCAGCCAGACCAACATTAAAACTCAAGAGACCTATTGTGACAGCTTTGGTATACGGTTCCTAACAACCTTACCATGATCTGAACTTCAACTGATTGTACTAAAGTTGCATCGACTGCTTTGGTGTTGTGATAACATCTACACCGGACAACCTGCGAGAGAAGTATGGTAAGCAAAATAAAAGCAACACTTTAATTCCAATATTCTTTCTTACAAACAAGAGGAGATAACTCTGTGGGAGAAAACAGACAAAAAAAGTCTGCAAATTTTCAGCATCTCTTGTTAAGAATTATCTGCCACCCCATCCACAAACACACCCATCAAGACCCCTGCCTGAAAAAAACATCCAAGAGAGGGCGGAGATCTTCCTCACAGGGATAAACAATTAATTATGCTCAAAGCAAAAAGAAGTTATTCTAATTAGATATCTGTCCCATAAAAAGATAAGTTATCAAGCTCTAATTAAAAAGAAAAAAAAAGAAAACTTCCTTTACCTTCCATCACGGCAAGAGGAGAGACTAAATATTTAGAAAAGAACTAAACATCTATCGTATTTGATAGCGTTTAAGACCAACAGACATAAATCCAGCTCTCTTTCAGTAAGGAATATCAAGGAAAAATTTCTTCTAGCATATTTACAGGAAGGCGGTATTATTGATTTATTATTATATCATATAATTATTACTATTACTATTTACTGATTCAATATTATTGAAATATATATCTACAAATAGCAGAAAGAAAGAAAACTTGAACAAAACATGCAACTAGGCTAGTATAGATTACCACTTTAATGGTATCTGTTTGGAAGAGGTTCAGCAATAAAAGAGGGAGCTAACTACAGAAAACTTGACCTTTTAAAACTGTATTTTATTAAATTTAGCTACAAAGAATATAATTTCGGGTTCGTACTTAGAGTTAGTATAGATGTCTAAGTTTATAATTGGGGCTGGGGTTGTCATTAACAAAAAAAGATCAAATATTTTTTTCATATTTATAACATGAGAATGAATATACAATTGAAATTAATATCATAAAATGATTGAATGAATTTTCTTTGTCATTTCTAACAGTATTTCTCGACACAAACTCACGTAAATAAGAATTAAACAATTCCTTATTAGTTCCAAATTGTCTACATAATATACACTTTAATCATGTACAATGTCTATAGCAGTTACTTCATTTAAAAAAATTTTTTTTTGCAAACATCATCCAAATAATTACCGCTTTTAGTTTGCTTTAGTATAGCTTGGGCGCCCTCCTCCTGTAGCCATCTTGAGTCGTGTGCTATAGGAAGATATTCATTCCAGACCATCCAGTTTTGATTTTTACAATAATTCCTTTTTTAAATAAGGTACCTAGATACAAGTGAATCCCAGGAAAGTACCCATCAGGAAATCAGCCCACCTCAAATTTATCAAGGGAAAAGTGCCCACCAAAACATATTTTTCTTATCACATAGTTCCTAGGAAAATTTTTTATGAGGATTTATTAAAAATTTTTTGGCACAACTTAAAGAAAGTGGTCCTGACTGGAATTCTGAGTGTGAAAAAGAAAAAATGAGATAAGCATTGGTAGTCATGGCATCTGGGTAAACATTACCCAATCAAATATCTCAATTTTGCATATAAGGTTGAGGGAGGACATTTTTTGGGGGGAAAAATGGGCCTTATATGCTATCAAATACAGTACTAATACTCCTAGTACAAAGACCACCAAAACTAATGATAATAGTAAACTTAGGGTACTTACTCCGGCATAATGGTTAACAAACTGATTTTGCAGAACCAATATGCCTATGTAGTGAGTTTGCTCCTTACTAAGTGCCCCAATACTGTGGCCTTGCACCAGTTCAAGCTTAGGACTTGCCACAAAAGAGTAATGGAAGTGAGATTGCCTTGCAGACTTTTATGACTAAAGTGAGGTTGATCCTCACTGGGCACCCTACATTTGTGGCCTTGTGCCATACTATGCATAAGAAACAAAGAGTTTTCAGCAACAAGCATTAATAAGAATCCCATAAATTCTGTGATGTATCTGAACAATTTATTTAATTTAAACCAAACTTTGGACAAAAAAAAAATATATATATATGGTCCAGTTAGCCACTTGATAGAAACTGTCACACGACCAATGTCTTTTGGCAGCATGCTGTGTTGGGGGTGTTCAATTGAAAAATTGGAAAAATGGTTGATCACTTCCCTCACCTTTTGTTGGGCAATGATCCCTAAAAAATCAGAATTTTTTTTTGAAAAGTGCGAATACTACCAGACTCTAACTGAGAGACTAATTCAGCATTTACACTTACGTTGTAAATAGAATCCGCCACTAAAACCTATTGGGAAGGGGGTGGTTACGAAGACAAAAAAAAAACAAAACAAAAAATGTTATTTCTTGACATAAGGAGTAAATGTTTAAATTTTCAGTCCTCCACCTGTGTGGTAAAGATATAGCTGAACCAGGCTAAAAACTAAAGAAACCCACGTTGACAGTTAGAAAAATCAAAGTTCACTCTCTGCTAGGGGCGGGGTAGTGATGTTTGCACCAAAATCTGTTTTCTGTCATTTTATGTGATCTGGCAATGGTCAGGTTCTAACACTGTCAAATTCAAGTGATCATCATCATCATCAGTCTTTCGTTGGACATAGACCATCCCCAGGATTCGCCATACTTCTCTATCATAGGCATCATGGAGCCAACACTTTCTGAATTTGTCTATCTTGTCTCACCATCTAATATTCTGCCGGCCTCGGTTGCGTATGTGATCTCTAGGGATCCATCTCATGAGTCGCGATGTCCATTGGTTGTCCACCGTTCTTGCAACATGGCCAGCCCATTGCCATTCAAGTTTTCTAATAGGATTCTATGATGTCTCTAACTTCCGTTTTCTTCCTTATATATATACCGTGATGTCTTGTGATCTCTCCATGTGAGGTTGAGCATGATTCTCTCATGCACGTGTTGCATGTGTCTCAGTTTACGGGTCTGTCTCTTGGTTAAGTTCCATGTTTCAGCTCCATAAGTGACTATTGGGAAGATGCATTGGTTGTATACTCTTCTTTTAAGGATTATTGGGATCGACTTATTTTTGAAGGTTGAACTTGCTCAGCCGAAGGCTTGCCATCCCAGAGTGATTCTTCGCTTGATCTCTTCCTCTTTTGTGGGTCTCATGGAGATTAGTTGTCCTAGGTAGATATAGTGGTCTACTTTCCCCAGTTTTGCATCTCCGATTTTGATAGTTATGTGATCGTTATACATGATTTTTGTTTTACAGAAGTTCATGCGTAGGACAACTCTTTTACTTTCACTAGTGTACAAAACAATCTTTTCCATAATATATATAATGTATTCCTCATATATATATATATATATATATATATATATATATATATATATATATATATATATATAACATTTGTAAACCATCATCCCAACCAATTATGTAAGCACTCAAGTATAATGGCTATAATTCTTATTTATATAAGAAACACTCATCAAACTACAATTGGAAAAATCTGTGTGAATAGGTGCATGTATGCGTACACCACAATTACTAGACAAGTGGCTATTGTATGACTTGGGCATTTGCTAGATATAATAATTAGCGCACAAACCAGTACAGTGTCTTATTTGAAGTTATATGGATCAGCGGTTCTTGAGAAATCTAATAAAAGTAAATAAGAAAATTACAGATTTTTCTGCACAGTGTCTATAAATTATCTTCCTTGACGTTTGCTCTTTAGAATTATCTAAATTTAGATATAAAATATCTAAATTGGCAACAATGAAAAGAAACAACAGAAATACTTCAAACCTATAGTTTCGTACAGCAGACAGAAAACTATAACAGGCTGCTCCAATAAGCCCGGACCCCTTCCAAACATGGACCTTAGTTTCGTACGATGGGCTGAGGATTATTTTATATGACAATTATTGCAGGCTGTTACACACACCATAATATCCAGGCCTCTTCCAAACATGGATCTTGGTTCTTTAATATGAATGGAAAAATTATTTTACGAGATCTATGGCAGGCTGCTCTACACAGCATAAAGTCTGGGCCTCTTCCAAGCAAGTACCTTTGGAATGGGCACTGCCCTAGTTCATTAAATTCAAACACATTTTCATTTTATCTTGATAAACAATTAATTATCTTCAAAGTGAAAAATAAAACTCTCCAATTAGTTGAAAGGTCCTCCACTCTCATACCTATTCCAGGCTATGTGATTAACTTGGGTTAGAAGATTTACCTCTCTTCAACTAGCCTGGAGAAAAGCGATGAGAAGGGTGAGGAGTTTAAAGAAATGAGGACACTGGGTTTTTCAACAGCGATGCCAACTTGAATATAGATGATAGAACTAGATTTGCAAAAAAAAAAAAAGTGGCTAAAAAGGAGCTGAATACAGCCGTCCCTCAATATTGCACAGTTTGTGATACAAGGCTAGTAGGTTGTTGACTCAACATTTTAGCCTATATTGTTACCCATGTGGTCAAGAAAACCGTAAATAAAAATAGACACACGACTTTACTTACATTTTTAAAACAAAAAGGGAAAGCGTCACATCTCTTAATGGACAATCCCCTACAGAGTATGATGGCTGCTTCCAAAGTCCTGGTTCCTATTGCGTGTGTCAGCTTAGTGTTCCTTGCAAGTTGCATGTCTGGTCGAGACCAGGATTTTTTACATACAAGCTTTTATGACCAAAGTCCAGCTTAATTAAAGAGTTTAATGAAGAGTTCTCAACACTCTCTGCTCGTAATAGGAATCAAACCCAGGATCTTGTGAGTGTGAGGCAGGTGCGTTTACGATTAAACTATCTGAGCACACACACACACACATAATATTAGGGTGACTAATTTACCTGTGCCACCAAAAATGATGACATGTACAAAATATCTGAATATACACATTGCATTTTATATATGTAGGTAAGAAGCATTTGCATTGCAGAGGGTCTGGAAAATAGCGTCCTATTGACCCCAAACGGATTTTTTGTTATTGTTTTTATAACTTTAAAAAAAAAAATTCTCTAAGTACTATTTTACTAAGTCAGTTACATCCCTTAGCATGACAGAAGATATCTGCACATTGCTAATAATCAAGTGTGGATGAGAGAGAACATGTTCAAAAAAAGTAAGATAAATTAGATAAATTGAAAAGCAGTTGAATTATGAAGTAAGAGCTAAAAGCACACTTAAGGGAGCTATATTCCCTGAAAACAAGCTAGGTCTAGATCCAAAAGAGCTAAATTGGCAACCCCATTTCCCAAGTTCCCAGCAGAATTAAAATAAGCCGACAGGGGTAGGGGAGCAAGGAAATAAGTGTCACTTTGAATTTTGCTTGAGATGGAAGAGCTGTTTTGGTGGTATATCAACGCCAGCAAAGTTAGAGAAATGTTGGGGTAGGGTGTCCCAAAGAATTTGTTCAAGCCAACATTGTCTTCACATACCATGAAATATCTTAATTCGGGTGTTATGGTACAGCTGAGACTGAAGAAAAGCTAAAAGGAAGTATTAATAAATTCTTTTATTAAACAGCAAAAATCAAAGAGAAAAAAATTGTCTTCATATCTTTGAGCACACTGGTCTGGTTTTCCACATTTTTCCCAGTACACATGCCGTACAGTACACCAACCTTTGAAGACTAGAGTCAAGCGTGCGTTTTATTCAAGTCAAACCTTCCTCTCTTTAATCAGTCTGAGTACCAAATGTGGCCACACCCGAACAGTGCATAGGCTTGTGCTTTCTCTAAACCCTTCCATATGAAAGAGGGTTCACACCATTGTGTCCTGCGCAAGTAGTTAGTTTGAGCATGTTTTTTTTTCCAGTGACAAAAGTATGTGTGCACTTTTGAATTCAACATAGTGAATCAATAATTTTTAGATATGTCCATGCATCCCTTTAAGACACTCTTTGGTTGGTTTGTCGGTCGGCCCCATTTAAGTTCAACAGAAATGGAAAGGAAGGAAAAAGTGTGATGTTATTAAAAGAATAATTCTATTCTGATCATTTTTTTTTCTACCTACTGCAGATAAAATAAAACATGTCATAATAGAATAAACGGGGTCTGTATTTTTTGTATTCAAAAAAGAACCAAAAATGGCTATTTACAATTTTTATTGAAAATAATACAGGCAGAATATTCCCATACTTGAATATTTCACAAGAAAAAGAATCTATTGACCCAAAGAAAGACTACTTGCTCTCCTTCCTCCTGTTGTTGCTGCTACTACTACTACTAATACTATGAATGAGGGACATATTGTTGAACTTATAGTTTGTGTTCAGTAAAAACTCAGTAAACAATCAACAGAATTCGAAATCTTTTGTGCGCATGTTAATTTCTTTTGTGTACAGGTTGCAAAAAAGGAACTGGTTTTAAAACTTTTCACAAAGTTAACAATGATCCTTGGTTGTTTTGAAAACAAGATCTAATCTTGTCTCAGGTTCTCGAACAAAGGTTTGTCATAATCATTTTCACTAGTCTACCTATACTGTCAATAATGACGGCATATATGGAATATATGGATACACATTTCATTTTATATACAAAGATATTAGGGATCTGCAATGAGCTGAGCTTGGAGAATAATATTCTGTTAACCATAAAACAATTTTTGTTTTTATTCTTTATATTCTTTTTTATTCATTAAATCAAGTATTTTCATTACATCATTATGACATGAATAAAATTCTATTTCACTACATTAGTTGAATGAAAGTATGAAAGTATGTTAGTACGTCAGTTACACCCTAGGCATGATAGAAGACATTTGCACACTGCTCATAGCTATATATCATACAAAAAAATGGATATGTAATCTGTCAGAATATTCATGAATACATTATTTGTATAAAATTCCTTTTGAAACAACATCCCGTTTTTCACCAGGTGAATATGTCAGTCACCTTGGAAAGCGTAAATAGAATGAACAGTTCGAGAAATGATCTGCAGTAAGAATTGAACCAGCATCCAACAGGCAGCCATCTTGACGTGACGCTGCTCTCACCATTCCTTTAATTGTTCATTTTCAAAGAGACAAAGACAAATTTTTTTCTAGACATAATAAGGAGTAAATGTTTGAATTTCAGCTATCTAGTTCCTTTGGTGTGATAGATAGCCAGCCTGCCAGACCAGCTTAAAAACTGAAGAAACACTTTCCGTTGAGAGATTCTAATAAAAATGAATGATGTATCAATCCAATGTGGTTGGAAAAACATGAAAATAGATTCATACAGAGTCAGAGAAGAAAAAATAAATACTTACTTTGGTTTTTTGTAATAGAGGAGACCTTCAGAGATTTTAGTCTGGTTATCTTTCAGTTCAAAAGAGACCAATTCCTATAAAGAAAAAGAACACAAGAAAATCTTAAATCTATTATCAAACAAAATATCAAAATATTATCAGCTAAAAAAGTGGAAGATCTCATTCTGAGTAAGTCACACGATAGAATTTCATAGCAGGGTCTCCGAGAAGAGTTTTATAATTCAAAGAGTTTTCCGACAATTGAACTCCTTGTTTGTGTTGTTAGGATGTTTTGACCAATCTATTCCACAGCAAAAGTAAACACTATCCTCTCTGGGAAGAAGTCCATGCTATAGACAGGGCAAGCTGTTGGAAATGGAGAAAAGAGGTAGCACACATCAAGATGCTGACTGAGCAGATCCAACATGGTAGCGTTCCTGTTACTGGAAAAATTCTGTTAACCACCATCGCATTTGGATAAAATACCTGAAGAAGACCATAGAATGGATTGTTCGAAACAACAAATGAAGTTCAATCGTCCGGAAAACTTGGGATTTTAATGACCCTTTTCAAAACTATAGCCCAGAATTTTGAAAGGCAGGGTGAAACTGTTCCCCTCCCCCTAAAGCACAAACACCCACATTCATCCTATTTTCATCAACTATATAACCCTTCCAGAAAATCCATACAATATTTGCTTGATGGTAAACAATAGTTAACCAATTTTGAGAATAGACACAACATATTGACTTGAAAATTTTACTCTTGGGCCATCTTTAACTCTTTCGGGGGTCCCATTTGACCCTTGGGTCCAGACGCGATTCACCAGCTGCAATTCGCTCTCAGAGGCCCGGTTTTTGAGTATGCATATGGATTTGCTTACAAGTCCATGTCTCAGAATATTGCTATCATAAATATAAAACTCAATTATATGCACTAATATATAATGCTTGAGTTCATATAATAAATGAGAGAGACTTGCCATCAGTGAATTATCGAACAACCGTAGCATCAAAATTTAAAAAAAGATTCCATCGAAGAATAAATAGGGTCAGAATATATTCTATCTATGATATCCCTGGTATTTTCCACAAGAACACATTTAAACTAGAGTGAAAAAAACAAAAACAAAAAGAAATGAAAAACAGCAACTGGAAACATCTAGATATCTTCATATCTTTGAGCACACTGGTCTGAACGTTAATGAATTTGGCAGAATAGGGCCCCCCAAAAGGTCGAAAAAGCTCCTTTTTTTTTTTTTAAAGATGTGAAGTACTGATACCATGTTTCAAATGTGTAGACAAAATGGTATGGCCAGAAGCATTGGAACACAAAGGAACAAAAACATGCACAGAGAAAAAAAGGATAGAACCCTTTGCTATCTTTAATGGCTACAGTTGTTCAAGTGAGGCATTCCAAGAATTATTTGGTTGACCGATTCCAATCTTCTCGTTGTTTTTGATGGTACCGTAAATCAGTAATATCCACTCTACAGCCTTTTTCAAGTGCCCAGATATATTCATTATCATTACTGGTGTTTCAAATATCTTGAGAACCTGTTACATAGCCTTGATGTAAGCTGGCAACCAATCAGAGTGGACCTTACTGCACATGCCCAAAAAGAAACTCTTGTTACTCAGTAAGCAGCAAGATGCCATTGAGTGAGCTTGTGTACTGTGTGACTGTCACATCCACTATGACTGAGTGACCCATTCTTCATATTTCATGAAGGGGTTTTTGTTTTTTTTTGCAAAACATTGCATCACCAAGGTCAGTCAACACCTTCAACAGACCATATTAGACTCCTTGTAATTTCTGGCTATCCCCAAAGAGTTTTCAGATCCTAGAGGACATTAAGATAAGCGTGACAAAGATGCTGATGGTGATCCTAAAAGAGGACTGAATAGTGGAATGGATACTGGAAGCTGTGTGAGGTCCTAAAGAGATTACCTTGGTGGGGACTAAAGCACCATTACCCTAGGTAGGCTATTATTTCATTTATATCGAATGGCTGGAAACTTTTTGGTCAAACCTTACACATTCTCCACTTGTGAAGTTTAATAAAAGAATGCACACTTGGTATCAAATCAAGCATTTGAACATATCTTTATATCTTTTTATTCAAGTATGATCCAAGCAAATGATGTTCCTCACAACAAATACAAGAGGAAATAATTCTTAAGGCTCAGTCAATAGGAAGAGTCATATGACCAACATCTTTTGATATGTTGGAGGGTGATCAATTGAAAAATTGAAAAAGGGGTGCTTAATGAATGAGTTACTTCTCTTGCCTTTGGTTGGGCAGTGATCATTAAAAAGTGTGAACTTACAGAAAAAACAGAAACAGGTGGATGCAAAGTAAGAGATCAATTTAGCATAAACCTACATTATAAACTGAACCTGCCGAAAAGAACTGTAAGGGGGATTAGAAAAAAAAAAAAAAGTTTTTTTTCAGACACAAGGAATAAATGTTGGAATTTCCAGCCTTCTAGCCTCATTGGTGCAGCCAGTATATGTGATATAAGCATACATAGCCAACCAACTTGAAAAACTGGAGAAACCTTTTTTGACAGATTTGGTTCACTTTCTGGAAAGGCTCTTTACACCAATAGTCAGTCAAGTAATTAACTTGTGGATTTTACCTATGCTATTAATTTCAAAACAAAAGTCTGGGAAGCATTTAAAAAAATTTATGTCTTATCTGAAATATTTGACTGCACTAATCGTTGCAGTGGAAGCAGACAACATAGAAATAGATAGAAACCAAATCTTTAAACAAGTAATCAATGACTTTGGAAAACAATCAATTTAAAAAGTCAGAAAAGTTGTGGCTTTTCATGGGGTGTGTATATATATATATATATATATATATATATATATGGCCGTGTGGCTGAGTGGTCTTAGCCGCAGACTTAGACTCGCAAGGCCCACGGTTCGAATCCTGGTGGAATTTAAATTTCGCTGGGATTCGAATTCTAACATGGGGGCGCCTTTGGCAAATGTCCTTACCACAGCCACGGGTCGACCAAGCCTTGTGAGGGAAATTGGGAGAGGAAACTGTGAGGAAGCCCTCGGATGGACAGTACCTGTAGCTGCAATGCTGAGGCCTTGTCACACTTGTGTCACACTGAGTTCATCATTGTAGTTGCGTGAAGGGTACAAGTGACTGTAGTCTAGTCAGCTGCCTTCACTATAATCCAGTGACTGGGTCATTCCACTTTGTGGAACCTTCATACGTCGAAATCAACGGGAGAGTCCATCATCACATATTTATACACACATGGCAATCTGTGAAAATGTTAGTCATTTCAGATGGCTAAAAGTGGCAAAGTTTTCCAATGCCTGGCTTGAAGATCTGTATTTTTAGAGCCAGAACAAAAATGTTATCTCGGCTTTTTTTTTATGGCTTTTATTTTCATTACAGTGTTGAAATCTGATCAATACATTGTATAAAGATATTTTTAGAGCCTTTGAATGAGCTTTTGGAGCATGACTGTGCCAGAAGACAATTTTCTAAATTTGCATAATTTTTCAATGATTGGCTTTGAAAATGGTTTGAAATAGGTTAGATTTAATTTCCAGATAACTGTATAACTAAAAATGCAATATACATGAATATCTATACACACACACATATATATATATAGATATAGATATATATTGAGAAATAGATATATATGATTTGATTGAATGATTATGAATTGTGTTATATCATATAAGAACTTTTTTGAAATGATCCCCTTTCATCACACGTCCCCTGCAGCAGCCCTATTTTCACCAATTATTTATTCTATTTATTCGATATCTAGGATAAGAAATACATTAACCTTGTAATGACAGATCATATATATATATATGATAGGTTATATTATTTCGAAGCTATTTGAAATTACCTTCCATTAATAAACAGTGAATGTATCATTTGGCCTAGAGAGCATAAATAGAATAAACAATTAAGGAAAAATGGATGCAGCAGGAATTGCACCTGCCACCGATAGGCAGACGCGTCAACATAGTGCCGTTCTATCTTTTTAGCTAAACGGCTTGATTGTTATATCTTTTGGATTTTATATATATATATATATATATATATATATAAATATACATATATACAGTACAGATACATACATGTATACTTGAATTCAATATTGATTTAAAGTGGTTTCAGGGGATAAACAGAAAGAATACTGACTATAAATACACTGTTACGAATTTAAACTATTTGAAAATCGAACTTATTTTCTCATTTGACTCAAGAAATAGATAAGTCAATGCAGAATATGTTCGATTTTTGTAAAGTTAAAGTAAAAACTTTGAAAGTATCTGAAGACATTCAGCAGCAGTCTGAATAAGTGTTTCACACGGAAGAAATTTAGAGTTGAAACTGGTTATGTATATGTATATATATATATATATATATATATATATATATATATATATATGTATATATATATAGAGAGAGAGAGAGAGAAAGAGAGAGAGAGATTTAAAATGGCTACTGTCTTCAGCGTCTGTCAAACGAAAAATTATATATATATTTATATATATATATATATATAAGGTCGTCAAGTTACGTCCCACTGAGTCACAGAAAGAGCTGAATTTTGATAGCCTATAGTTGATTCTAAAAGTAATTTGACTTTTTAAATATTTGTTTTGTGCCAGCTAAAAGACTCAGATACACAGACATACTAAATATACATATATATATATATATATATATATATATATATATATGCACACACGCATATATATAAATACGCATATATACATATATATACACACACCTATAAATAAATATACACACACGTAAATACACACACACACATGTAAATATATACACACACACACATGAAAATATATACACACACACGTACGTAAATATATACACACACACGTAAATATATACACACACACATACATATAGATATATACACAAATAAATATATACACACACAAATATATACACACATACATATAAAAACATGTATACACACACAAATATATACACACACACACATAAATATATGCACGCAAACACAAATATATATACACACACACGCAATATATACACACGCAAACACAAATATATATACACACACACAATATATATATATACACACACACAATATATATATATATATATATATACATACACACACACACACACATATATACATATATATATACACACACACACACACACATATATACATATATATACACACACATATATACATATATATATACACACACACACATATATATATGAATATATATACACACACACACACATATATATATGTTTATATAAAAAAACGAACATGGATAAAATTTATCTATAAGATCTCTCTAATTATAGACATTTTTGTGTTCAGCTTTTGAATATATTTACTCTACAGTGATCTATCAAAATAAACGTTGGACTGTGGGACAAAAAATAAATTAAAATGCAAATTAATTTCTCAAGATAAGAAAAAATAATGCATTTTAGATATTCGTCGGAAGAACTGGGATGTTTATTTATATATACTGGAAGAAATTAATTTTTCAAGAAGTGTTCCGTGGAAAAAGTCAGAAGAATTTGGAAGAGACGCCTTCCTTTGAGGAAATCTTAGCTGAATGGACAATGTGTGTGGGTGGTGGTGAATAAATGAATGAATGCACACACAGTGATACATCATCAGCTTTTTAGGATCCGTCCTTCAACATACAGCTATCCAGAGATATGCCAAACCTCTCTATCATGGACGTTGCAGAGCCAATACATTGTGAATCTATCTAGTTCGTCACACCATCATTTTCTGCTGCACAGAGTTTTGCATATATTCGTGATAAACAGTGGTTGTCTGATATTCTTGCAATATGACCAATCCATAGCCATTTTCAAATAGATTCTATCATATATCTGACTGTTTTTTCTTTTATGTACTGTGCTGTCTTGTGATTCCTCTATGTGATGTTGAACATGACTCTTTCTTGTGCACGTTGGATGGTTCTCAATTCTAGGGTCAATCTTTTGGTTAGGTTCAATGTTCCAATTCCACAGGTGATTATGGGATTTTCTTTGTTTCTGAAGGTTGTGCTTGCCCTTCTCTTTACATCACCACCTTTGATTGGACCGTAATCATACGGCAATGATTAAACAGCAAAATCGGCAGAAAAAAAACATAAAAAGAATTGAACTTACAACCTCTAGCCAGAGGGTATCCAGTATATGTCTGGTCAATCTTGACCGTTCAGCCACATGGATTATATAGTTAAACGGAAGCTGATTTTACACCTTGAACCTAACTCCTTACAACCAATATTCTATGCTGATGTTTACAATAGAGACCTAGCAGTCCCTTCAACAATATTGTTAATTTGTCAAAAAATAGTCAAAACTAATAAAAATGTTGCAGCACTTCATCCGAGAATAACAACTTGAAAAATTAACGATAGAAATTTAATTTGAAACAATATGAAACAAAACATCGTCAAAATTGTAGGTTGCATTATATTCATATTAAAAAGGGTCGTATTAGATTATTGATTATTAACTAAAAAAAAAAGGGCTGATTGCATTATGTTTGAAAAAGCTTTCTACTCGGGTAAATACAGTATTATTCATCACTGGATCAAGTGCATTAACAAAGGAGGAGATTATGTTTAGAAATGAATATTTGCTGTGTCAGTGTGTCACCACTCCTAATCCTCATAAGGAAAAAGGAAAGAGGAGGAAAAAGGAAAGAAACAGACTATAGAGTGTCTATATTTACTTCATATATGTATCTATAACCATTACATTTTAAACAATATTTCTTTGCTTAATTTTTGATGTAGTCATGTTTTGGGTGTTTTAACAAGGATAAGCTTGAAAATTCAGTAGAAAACAAATAGTACCATTAGAGACACAGTGACAAATGCTGTCAAAAAACATATAAACAACGTTGCAGTTTTTGAACGAGTTCTGTTCTTCTTGTTCCATTCAATCAAAAACAAAAAAAGAGCTCCATTATTTCTAAATCTATTCACAGAAGATTTCCACTGTCATTTAGGAGCGGTTTCAAGCGGTTCATGAACCACAAAGTTAATTGGTTCCAAAGACCATGCAGATTTGGTCTTGTGCGGCAAAAGACATCTTGCAACTCTTTTATCAGGTTGAATGTTACAGTAGATCACCACCTCACCCTTCTCCTCTCCAACTATCGAGAGTCTCTGATTCCTTCCTTAATGAATTAATCATTAATCTATTTTTCCAAAGCACAAACCCATAAGAGAAAAAAAAGAGAGATGAAATCAAAAACTCATTAGCCAATTAAATTTCTCATTATTTGATTAACTCGTTAATGCTTTTCAAAAGTCTTACTCTACCGATCCCAGCAACCGAAATTGTCGGCAACTTTTTTTTTTATCGAAAGACACACTTGACTGGAAATGTAAAAATGGAAACATTTCCCTTTAAAGGGGAAGAAAAGTTAATTAAGTAACGGTAAGTGTCATATTTTTTTAAAGATTTTTTTTTTCTTATTTACTTGTAAAAAAATTTAAAAAAAACAAACAAAAAAAAAACCGGTCAAGTTAGTCACTTGATTGAAACTGTCACGTTTGGCAGCATGCTGTGTCGGGGGATCAATTAAAAAAATTGGAAAAAGGTGATTTACTTCCCTTGTTTTTTTGTCAGATCACTAAAAAATTCGAACTTGGAAAAAAAAAGGCCGGTACAACTTAGGGGTCCAATTTAGCATAAACTGACACTGTGAAATGGAAACACCATTAAAAACCTATTAAGGGGCGAAACTCGTACAAAAAAAAAACCCAAAAACAAAACGTTTTTTCTAGACATGAGTAAATTTTCAGCCCTACAGCTCCATCATGTATATATATATATATATATATATATATATATATATATACATACCCAGCCAGACTAGCTTAAAAACTGAAGAAACCAATGTTAACAAAAGAGAAAATTTAACAACAAAGGGGTTAATTCTAAGATTAAGGATTGTTTCCCTTGCGTAAGGAACAAAAAGAAATTACAGATGGCTCGATTCTATGCCGGGTTTGATCTTTGTCAACTGACAATAATGTCTGTTGGGAATTTGCCTGTATTTTTTTCTTAAATATTTTTCAAATCTCCATAAATGTCCATAATTCAGATTCTCAGACGTGTTGGTACCACCAGGGTAATTTAGACCAATCAGCACAATACTCAGATAAGCATAAACCAACATGACAGCAGTATTCAAACAATTTTGCAATTACATTGTACTTATAAAATATCAAAAACGTTATGTAGCTCTCCATTTCCTCCTTTATGATCAACTGAAATGAACCAGTATTTTTTATGCATTTGCAAAAAAAATAGAGAATAAGGGAGACTACTCTATAATTAGCATCTGATAGCTATCTCCCTTGACAAATGTTACAGACAAAAAATAGATAACACGTGGCGTATCATATGAGTGAATGTTTCATTTATTTTCAGAATATAAGATTTGAGAATCCCACCAATTAGTCAAAGCCAGATTAAGTTTTATTCATGGGGCCACGCCATCTTAGGTATATAGAATCCTACAATATCAACGCAACAGGATACTTGAGAAAATTCATTAACATAATGGCATGAAGCTGAACGCTATTTTTTGAAAAATTCATTTTTCAACATTACTTCTGATGAAGTCTAATAGGTGAAATATGTAAATTGAATTTTTACCAAACATAATACTTCAATATAAATATCGAACCATATAATGAGCTTCAATGAAATTTTTCAGTTTATCTATTTGTTTGTTTGTTTGCGCTCAAATGGAATGACCTCATTGGTTGATTTACCTTCCTATTATGACAAAAGCAATAAAAATTATGTCATAGAAACTCTCGAGACTTCATGTCTGATCATCACACGTTAAAACATTTTTAGAAGAGCAGAGACTTTAAAAATCTAGAAATTAGGATACATGAATTATTAAAGACAAATTGCCTAATGAAATAGCTTCAGGCTCCTTAGAGCCAATCCATACATAAATCACCCTGTCATTTTGGGAGGGTATATTCTAGTATATATATATATGACAAGCAAGGAAGTTCAAATCAGGTCCAGTCGACCACCAGAGTTGAAAGCTTAATGTTGGAAAAAAAATAAAAATAAAAAAAAATAATTTGAGGCCATGGCCTTTTCTGAGCCCCGTTAGAGTCTGGGGGCTTAAGGCCTATCATCATCATCAGTTTTTTTTATTGTCGGTCATGGATAAAGACCTTCCTCAGGATACGTCACTCCTCTCTATCATGGGTGTTGCGGAGCCAATACTTTCTGAACCTGTCTAGTTTGTCATTCCATCTTGTATACAGCTGGCATCAGTTATCCAAATGATCTCTGGGGATCCATGTTGTGAGTCGTGATGTCCATTGGTTGTCTGCCATTCTTGCAACATGACCTGCCCGTTGTCATTTGAGTTTTCTCATAGATTCTATGATGTCTCTGACTCCCGTTTTCTTCCTGATATACTCTGCTGTCTTGTGATCTTTCCATGTAAAGTTGAGCATGTTGGATGGTTCTCAGTTTGAAGGTCAGTCCCTTGGTTAGGTTCCATGTTTTAAGCTCCATAGGTGACCATCGGGAGAATGCATTGGTTGTATACCCTTCTTTCTAGGACTAATGGGATCTTTTTGTTCTTGTAGGGTGATCTTGCTCTGCCAAAGGCTTGCCATCCAAGAGGGACTTTTCGCTTGATTTCCCCTTTTGAGGATCTCTGCCAGACAGTTAATGTCACAGTCATTATCAACAAAGTAGTTACACATTTTTGGGAAAACCCAGTATCAATACTTGATACTAAAAAAAATAACGAAAAAAAGAAATTAAACTGTAGATGGTGGATTTTCTATGAATATCTTTTTTTATTAAAATGAAACAAAGATAATAAAAATTTGAAATTTAAAATTCAGTTTTGGCTGTCTCGGAAGATAGATGAATTTTAGATAAAAATACTGTCTGCAAACTAAATATTTTGAATATTGAATTTAATCGAAATGAAAAAAAAACAAAGCAAACTAATTTAGCATGAAACAAGATAGGTTAGAAATTAGATTCCAACTAATGGTCCCCCTTCCCAGTCTACCACAAGTATTATTCCCGCCCACACACCTAGATAAATAAAAACATTATGAAGAACACAATTCACCATGGATATCTTTGTGGTTATTGAAGCCCAGATTTCATTTCAGAGAGAAGAGAAGAGAGCGGGGAGAGGGGAAAGAAAAGAAAAGAGAGAAAAGAAGAGAGAGAAAAAGTAAAAAAAAAAAAGAGAAAGAGAAAAAGAAGAAGAGAGAGAGAGAGCGAGCAGAGGGGAGAGGAAAGAAGAGAGATCAGAGGTAGAGGACAGACAAGGAAGAAAAGAAAGAGTGAGAAGAAATGGAGTGGAGAGAGAGAAAGAGTGAGTGGAGGGAGAGAGAAAGAGAGAGTGGAGGGAGAGAGAAAGAGAGAGTGGGGGGAGAGAGAAAGAGAGAGTGGGGGGAGAGAGAAAGAGAGAGTGGAGGGAGAGAGAAAGAGAGAGTGGAGGGAGAGAGAAAGAGAGAGTGGAGGGAGAGAGAAAGAGAGAGTGGAGGGAGAGAGAGAAAGAGAATTTTATGAATGTTCATGAGATGAGAGAAGGTGAATTTTAGCCAAATCTAACTTGACTAAAAGTTGGCTTCATCTCCACATCCCTGATGCTGAGGAGGCAGTTTACAACAGATGCTATCTCAAAATGGTCACCAACTTCATACTGACACAAGAGCACATTGCTTAACCTCAACTGCTCAAGTATAAACCTATGTTATCAACAGATTACAGCTGTACGCAAATGTTGGTAATTATGGAAAAAAAAAAAAAAAAAAAAAAAAAAAAAAAGAAGAGGCAAATCTCCACAGGGCCAGGGAAGTTGGCCTTAAGTGAGCAGATAACTTGGCTGGCCCATCCAAAAACGGTCACCCACTTCATACCGACTGGAGACAACATTGCTTAACTTCAACTGCTCAAGTGTGAACCAATTTTATCAACAGGCCACAGCTGTAAGCAAATGGAGCTAATTACGAAAAAAAAAAAATCTCCACAGGGCCAGGGAAGTTGGCCTTTAGTGAGCAGATTGCTGGGCTGCCCTAAGGCAGAACAGATTTGTCTCCTCAATCCAACTTTTTATTGATATTAAATCTGACACCAGGTCTACAAAGACAGAGAAAGAAGGAGAGAGAGCTTCAACAGGATACAGTACACGTGTACTCCAGTGAGGCTCGCCTCAGGTACTGACAAAAAGGTAATTGGCAGTTGAGTGTTGGGAATTAGAGAGGGGGGGGTATGGATGTATAGATATTGCAGGGGGTAGGGTGCATATATAAAAATTGCAGGGTGGGGGAATGTTTAGAGATTGCCAGTCTTGATATATATATATATATATATACACATATATATATATCCCCTCTAAGTAGACATATTAAGTGTTTTGTTTAATAATTATTCTGCCGGTAAGGATATCAAAGGATTCTCACTTGTCACCTTTGTTTGGGCCTACAAACGATCATTTTTAAGAAAACTGACAGCAGAAAACCCCCTGTTGAGACAGCCCCATGCTGAAAATGTGACATGTGAATGGCCCCGAAGTTGACACTGTATTTAGCAGGCAGAAAGGATAGGAAGTGTCAAAAAAATGTCCCGAATAATTTGGATCTGGAGGGGTACAATTACCCATGGTCTCACATCTCTATCTTTTCCAAAGAGAGTTATTATGTGGGAGAGGCGACCAGTGGTGTTGCCAGAGATTTAGGGGCCCCAGTGGGTGCTCCTTGAAGGGACCCTCCAACATGATGAAAAAGGACAACTTGCAATAAATGGACATTTGCTGTCACTTGATTGGTGAAAAACAACCTCATAGGTGGAATTATTATTTATGCAATTCATATTTATTTTTTCTCTGTGGTATTCTATTTTTTATTTTCATTTGGTAGCTAACACCGTTTTCAAACTAGATCAAACGTTTCAAATCTCTCATCATCTTCACGAAGTAATGTTTGGTCACCTTTTTGTAAGTGGGAGCCACGACTATGTTAACACAAATTTTCTATCATGGCGATTCTTGAGAGCATGATTCTTAGTTTTTACAAGTTGTATCTCAAATGCTTCTACCACTTCTGTGTTTTTCTAATATGGTCGTAATTCATGTATGTACAAATTCATCCTTGTTATTGTACAATCAGTACAAATACAGCAGGTGAACTATAATTCATAAAACGTTTGTGGGGACCCCCCCCCCATCCAGTGGAGGCCAGGAAGCATTTTCAAATAGCCACCACCTCCTCTTTCAGTCAGCTATAACTCTAAGCACCACTAGTATGAAATGAAGTCAAAAATACATCAGCTTTTAACAACCCCCCTACTAATTCTATATTCAAGGTTCTCATCAACTTGTCAGTTCAAAATTCCGACATTTTTCAAATTTCTCTGACAATAGATAAATCAAAATAGGGGTAATTTATGGCCTCCTACCTCCCATTCAGTAACCCCCAGCTACTTTTTATTCAAATATATTTCTTTTAAAAAACAACACATCAAAAATATCTCAACAACCTGTAATTCAGCAAAATAGGCTCAAATAAAAAAAATGAAGCTACAATACGCTTATTTGAAAGACTTGCATTTTTGGATGTAAAAAAAAAAATGTGCCTCCCTCACACGATTGAGAAGTACCCGAACTTGGCCTCTCAATTTCTAGATTTAGTTCTCATTTACGGGAGGTGGATGAGTGATTTTTTTCCCTGACAATAAATAAAATTCCCTGACATTTGAACAATTTTTCTGAAATCTCAAAAAGTCTGACAATTTGCAAAATTCCCTGACGATTCGCTGATCTTGAGGAATTTCATTTTCCCCTGACATATGAGAAACCTGATATGTCATGCCTAATTGTCAAAATTCACTTATTAAAAAAAAAAAAGAAGTCTGATCTAAATTTGAATATATATACTTTTGATTGTAAAAAAAAGTTGTTTTAAATCCTTGTACTGATTAAATATACTTTTGATCAAATAAAAACTAAGTATTTATTTTTGTAAAAAAATGTTAAAACTTTGCCAAATAAACACTTTGAAGTAACATATACATGAAAAGTGTAATAGTTAAGGTTTAAAAGAGTGTCAATTAGTTTGTTACTTATGAAATATCCTTTTTTGAATATTAGGATTAGAATATTAAATTTTGAAAATTACCAAAAGTTCAAAGGGAAGTAACTTTAATCAAGACTCATTTCTCTTGATATTGAAATCCTCAATTTTTATATGAATTTAAGAATTAAGACCAAAGTCTCCTTGGAAAATGTCATTGCTGAAAAATACTGTATGAATACATATGGCTGACCAATTATGTTAGAGGTTATCGTTCACTTGAAAACAAGAAAAAGACTGTTGAAAACTTGTGATATTCTTCACATCATTTTTGATATTTGTTTTTGGCATTATCGACATTTTCCACCAAAATTTCAGTATTTAATCAAAAATGTCAACAAGATTATAGAATTTGAAAGTTTGACTGGAGTGAAATTGGATTTGTGATTGAAGCAGCTTCTTCCTTTTCCCACTCTCTCATTAAAGTACCTCCACAAGCAGCAAGCAGTAATCAATCTTGAGACTTTCCTCTTCCCAGATCTCCTTTCCTCTTTGTATTACAAGCTGATTCTTTTTACCCCCAATCTCTCATTAAAGTAACTCAAGCAAGCAGCTATCAACCTTTGTCAATTTGGTCTGAAAGAAAGTGAATTTGGTTTTCATAAGCCTGCCGATGTTCCTCACCCCTTCCTCTTCACAAGCAGCGGCTGTCTTCTTTATTTCATCGGGGAATATTAAGAGAGAGAAAAGGCATTCCCTGAGTTCCTCTCATTTATCACCAGTTTATGTCTCAATGAAATCCTCAAAAGAAGAAGAAATCAAGTGAAGATTCACTCTAAGATGGCAAAAAAATCTCATTAGTCTTGAAAAGAAAAGTAAGCAATCATTGCGTGTTCTTGATAGTCACCTATGGAGCTGAAACATGAAACCTAACGAAAAGACTGACTCTCAAACTGATAACCATACAACGTGAACGTGAGAAAATCATGCTCAACCTCACATGGTAAGATTACAAATGGCAATGGGCTAGTCATGTTATGAGAATGGCAAACAACCGCTAGACATCACGGCTCACAACGTGGATCCCCTGAGATCAAATGCAAAAATGGTGCCGACATAATATAAGAAGGCGTGACAAACTAGATAACTCCAACAATAGACACTAAAATACTGAAAAAGTTGACCCACAAAATCAATTTAGTGGTGGTGGTGGTGGGGGGGGTAATTTACAATCTAAGTTTATCCTAAATTGATCCCTTAGTTTGTATCCACCATTGCTTGATTTATGAGGTGAGAAGAAACATCTATGGGTAGCTGTGATTCATAATTTCACCTGGAGTGATATTTTTAATGCTTCAAGTTAAGGGGAGTTTGAGCCATTTTCGGGGGGGGGGTTTAAGGGGGCCATAGCCATCAAATACAGTAGGTATCCAAACATTTTCTCAGATTAGTCCTACCCCCTCCCCAATATTTTGCAGGGTTCATTTCAATAGACGTCCACTGCCACTTCTCCAAAAGGGGAGGGTGTGTGCAAAAACATATATTTCCAGGGGAGAAAAAGATATATTCGGAATATATGTTAGTGGCAACCCAGTAACCAGCAGAGAATAATACCATCTTTTTATGTGGTTACATTAAGTTGGGGTCGCATAAAACAATTGTACAGCACCATTGTTATTTATTGACTGTGAGGTTCCAATTTCAGAACTCGATGGGAATGTCTGATCCGGCTGGGGGCCCCATTTGCCCCACCTGATGCCCACGTCCATTTTCCAAAGCTGCCTTCAGGCGGAAGGACTTGTCAAAACATTGTGAGCGATACAAAAGCAGCAATGATAAGCCCACCCTTCCCTTAAATATCACTGAATATCAACAATGCTCCGAAATCTTAGACAAAAACTAATAAGAAAACGCAGTCGAGGAGTGTGAAAAGAATTAATCTTTGTAGGAAGGGCACCTCATTGGTCCGTTGTTACATGACTCTCCCAAACCCCTGACCTCAACAGTTTTTTTTTGTTTTTTTTCCCTTGGTGATAATCTGTTCTTATGAAAATCCTATTATGTATGCATAATGGTCGACAAATATTAATAATAATGACAAGAGCAATAATAATGATAATAATAATGATGATGATGAACTGGAAGATGACAAGCAATGGTGGGAAAGGTCGGGGGGTAGATCTGGCTGTCATTCAAGCACTGGTACACAAAAATAAATCATAACACCTGGGGGGGGGTGAATGTGTGTGTGTCTGTGTGCATGCACATTTTTCTTTATTTCTAAGCTTGGCTTAGTACGGAACGGAGTCATAATAGTGGGTCTCTTTGCAAGAAGTCTGCAAAGGTATCCAAGTAAAACATGCTAATCGTCATGGTAGATGCATATCCTATTAATAATAATAACATGATGATGATGTGTTGATAATAAAGGTGTTAAATAATTTGGAAAAGATAGAGCTAGGATGATAATATTCTTATGGAATCCTCATGACGAATCTGTTTCATTCTTTTGTGATTATCAAGTGAGTTGTCTTGAAAATGTACACGTGATCTTATTTTGTTTAGTATGTCATTTTTATGATCAGCCCTCTGGAGTTTTATTCTTAAAACTTTTAGTATTATGTTGATAAGAATGCTATTTAGAATGTAATGGTAGTTTACATGAAGCAAATTTGTTGTGAGGATTCCATAAGTATATATATATATATATATATATATATATGATTCTCATTGAATGAATCATCAGTGAGTAAGTATAGCTACTCACATCCATACAGATATAGACTGACCACTATCAAGGGTGACTCTTCTATCATTCACTACTATCCTTTTAAAAAGGGGAAGGCATGACTCCAATCTCAATATATTCCAACCTAATCACAAGCAAATTAATGTTTGTCTTTCCATCTTGCAAACTGATGTTAACTGCAACATATATATAATCTCAGCAGCTCCTTTATCAGGCAACATAAAAACTCTGCGCCATTCCAGCTCAAAAAAAAAAAAAAAAAAAGGGTAAGACAAGGTGATACCAGCTCACCCAAACTCCTCACAGCCTGCCTCAGGATGATCTTCTGAAACCTAGACTGGGAGAACAAAGGAATCAAAGTAGACGGCAAATATCTGAACAACCTAACACTTGCAGATGACATTGCCTTTTCTGCAGGGGAACCTACACAACCTCCAACTGATGCTGGATGAACTAAATGAAGCCCACATGAATTTTGGTGAGACAGAGATCATGAGCAACAATCACGTCAGAAATAAGAACACAAAGATTAGGATCAAAGACGCCAAAGTGGACAAAATAGACCATTATATCTACATAAGACAACGAATCTCCATGAGACCCTCAAAAGAAGAAATCAAACGAAGAATCACTCTGAGATGGCAGACCTTTGGCAGAGCAAGCTCAACTTTCAAAAAAAAAGAAGATCCCATTAATCCTAAAAAGAAGAGTGTATAACCAATGCATCCTCCCAATAGTCACTTATGGTGCTGAAACATGGAACATATCCAAAAGACAAACCTGCACATGCAGAAAAATTATGCTCGACCTCACATAGAGAGAACAAAAGACAGCATAATATATCCGGGATAAAAAAAGGAGTCGGAGACATCATAGTATCCATTAGAAAACTAAAATGGCAATAGGTTGGCCATGTTGCAAGAATTGGAGACAACTGATGAACATCACAACTCACAACATGGATCCCTAGAGATTACATGTGCAACCGAAGCCAGCAGAGCACTAGATGGAGAGACAACTAAACTTATTCAGGAAGTACTGGCTCGGTGATGCCAATAATAGAGAAGTGTGGCAAATCCTGAGGAAGGTTTATGTCCAACGACGGACATTAAAAGACTGATGATGATGTTGACATGGGTGTTAGCAGAAATAATTGTCAAGACTGAAACTCAGTGTTGTCAAATGAAAATATAAATTCACGCTAGATTGACTGACTAAAAATGCTAAATTAAAAAATTGCAAAATCCCCCTGAAAAAAGATAAAAATGGTCAGAGAATGGCCAAAAGGTTTAAGTACTTCAAACTAATTTAGCAATTTTTACACTGTTAAATTCTTATTTGACAAAGACAAGATTCCGTCATAAGACGAAGATTCAACATGTAAATGTTGTAGCTTTATAGACACCCTCACAAAATACCTGGTTGTTAAGGAACATTTATGTAGATGATCATAGGAAATGGTCATAAAGGAAGGTGAGGAAGTTAGTGGTAATGATACAATGACAATGAATTAATGGCATTTTATGGAGGGGAAAATTACTAGGTCATTTCTTAGTCATTTTGATAGGCAAGTTAGCTTTTAACATACACACATATACATATATATATACTTGCATACATATATACAAACAGATATTTGCGTACATACATATGAAGATTCAGATATACACATACATGCACACATAAATCAACACACACATAACAATATACATATATACACATACGAACACACAAACACACATAACAATATAATTACGTACATACACGAACACACAAAACAATATGCATACATACACACACACACATAACAAAATGTATACGTACACACACACGTAACAATATGCATACATACACACACAAACACACGTAACAATATGCATACATACACACACAAACACACGTAACAATATGTATACATACACACACACACATAACAATATGTATACATACACACACACACACACATAACAATATGTATACATACACACACACACACAACAATATGTATACATACACACACACACATAACAATATGTATACATACACACACACACATAACAATATGTATACACACACACACACACATAACAATATACATATATACAAACATACACATATATACACATGTACACACACAAACAATACACATATGTACACACACAAACAATATACATATGTACACACAAACAATATACATATGTACACACACACAAACAATATACATATGTACACACAAACAATATACATATGTACACACACACAAACAATATACATATGTACACACACACAAACAATATACATATGTACACACACACACAATATACATATGTAAACACACACACAATATACATATGTAAACACACACACAATATACATATGTAAACACACACACAATATACATATGTACACACATACACAATATACATATGTACACACACACACAATATACATATGTACACACACACACACAATATACATATGTACACACACACACACAATATACATATGTACACACACAAACAATATACATATGTACGCACACAATATACATATGTACACACACAATATACATATGTAAACACACACACAATATGCATATGTAAACACACACACAATATGCATATGTAAACACACACACAATATGCATATGTAAACACACACACAATATGCATATGTAAACACACACACACATAAGAATATACATATATATACACACACACACATAACAATATACATATGTACACACACAAACATAGACACATAGACACACATATTCAATTAAAGCTATTTGTGCTGCGTCAACAGTTTTATTTTGTTGTACATGAGCAGAAAAGAGATTAATTTTTCTCTCTTCCTGAATCCATCTCACCTGAATACAAATTGAGTCGACACATCTAAAGCTAAATGGATGTCTATCTACCTTTCGTAAGTGTGTTACTCATTTGATGAGCAGCTGTACCTATGCACGGATGAAACTGGATTAATAGCTTCCCCGAGAAAAAAAAGAGTTGTACGTTTGAATTATGTTTGCGGCTTGTTAGAAACCATCACCTACAACTGTAAACACGGGTTTCTTTAGTTTTCAAACTGGTTCAGATGGCGGTCTATGAATGTATCTATTTATCATGCATACAGACCGCACCAATGAAGCTAGAGGGCTGAAAATTCAAACAATTACTCTTCATATAAGCAAAAAATGTTTTTTCATCTTTCTTATCTAATTTACCCCTATAATAGGTTTTTCAGTGGAGGATCCGATTTGCAATGTAATTCCAGGCTAAATTAGTTCCCTAGTTTGTGTCAGGCAGCATTGACGCTTGTTTTTACGAGAATTCAGAGTTTTTCTCAGTAAACACTGCCCAATAAAAGGCGAGAGAAGGAATAATAATAAGAATGTGTGTAACTTGTGTTTATGTCCTGCGGCTCAAAGACATCCAACGTTTATTGTATACGGCCCATACATAGAGCAAGTTTGGCCAACTGGGGTATATATACTGTAGGAGGTTCTATACACATTGCAGCTATGTAGGAAATCTCATACACATTGCAAGCATGTAGAAAATGTTAAATACACTGCAGGCATGTAGGAAATCCTCTACATGCTGTGGGAATGTGAGAAATCCTATACATACACACTGCAGGAAAGTAGAAAATCCTATACACACTACGGGAATGTAGGAAATTCTATACATATTGCAGGCATGTAGGAAATCCTATTCACTTTGATATCAGAGATTACAATATGTATCAAGAAATGGATATATATGATCCGACAGAATGATCATAAATTGCATTATATTATATAAAAAATTTGTTTTGAAATGATCTCCCATCATTACACCGTGAATGCATCATTCACCCGAGACAATGCAAATAGAATGAACAATTAAAGAAAATGAGGCCGCAGCAGAATTCAAATCTGCCACCAATAGGTTAGATATAGCGACGCTCATACCATTGAGCTGAAGAGTCATCAGTATTGCAAAGACTGAAATACCTGTTTTGACACCGGATTCTCATTTTGTTTATTCTCGGTCTATTTGCTTCTTTCAACACAACAATTATGTATTGAAAAATGGATATATGTGATCCGACAGAATGATTATGGATTGCATTATATTATAGATCCTTATGAATTTGTATCTCACAATACTTTTTGAATGCATCGATTAACCCCACAGCTGAAGCAGAAGCAGTTCAGGTGCCATGTTCTAAAATCCAGCAGTAACTTTCAGTATATAAGGCGGTGTAATATAAACTGAACAAATTTCCTTCTCTGCATATAAAGTGTGAACTACTACTGAATATTAATGAGTTAAGTCCCCTTTGGTAATTGACTGTTTGTTTCCTAGATAGATGGCGCTGGTGATTAATTTGCACAACAAACGTGGTGCTGAGTCATTGGCCAATCATGGCTGACCTCAAATTAGCACCACTGGTGGATCAGCTACCCACTTTGGAGAGTTGGAACAGTGTGAACCTTTGACAACTTATTTTCGACATACGTCTTGGGAACTTCGACATAATGGACCCTTCCACTTAAAGTTATGGTCAGAGAAACATAGAAACAAACAAAAAGTAGTATGTAACTTAAAGTGGAATGATCAAAAGTATAAAAGGTGAATAAATTTTCGCCATATGCAGTTGAGTCACTCTACTGGAATCATCGAAACTTCAGTCATTCACGGTTGAGCAGTTCAAGAGTAATAACTGATATTACAGCCACCTACCATTGATCCATTCAAGTGCAGCAACTGATATTTCAGTCATTTACAGTTGAGCCGCTCTATTGAAATAATTGAAAATTCAGTCAATTACAGTTGAGCTATTCAAGTGCAGCAACTGATATTTCAGTCATTTACAGTTGAGCCGCTCTATTGAAATAATTGAAAATTCAGTCAATTACAGTTGAGCTATTCAAGTGCAGTAACTGATATTTCAGTCATTTACAGTTGAGCCGCTCTATTGAAATAATTGAAAATTCAGTCAATTACAGTTAAGCTATTCAAGTGCAGCAACTGATATTTCAGTCATTTACAGTTGAGCCGCTCTATTGAAATAATTGAAAATTCAGTCAATTACAGTTGAGCTATTCAAGTGCAGTAACTGATATTTCAGTCATTTACAGTTGAGCCGCTCTATTGAAATAATTGAAAATTCAGTCAATTACAGTTAAGCTATTCAAGTGCAGCAACTGATATTTCAGTCATTTACAGTTGAGCCGCTCTATTGAAATAATTGAAAATTCAGTCAATTACAGTTAAGCTATTCAAGTGCAGCAACTGATATTTCAGTCATTTACAGTTGAGCCGCTCTATTGAAATAATTGAAAATTCAGTCAATTACAGTTGAGCTATTCAAGTGCAGTAACTGATATTTCAGTCATTTACAGTTGAGCCGCTCTATTGAAATAATTGAAAATTCAGTCAATTACAGTTAAGCTATTCAAGTGCAGCAACTGATATTTCAGTCATTTACAGTTGAGCCGCTCTATTGAAATAATTGAAAATTCAGTCAATTACAGTTGAGCTATTCAAGTGCAGTAACTGATATTTCAGTCATTTACAGTTGAGCCGCTCTATTGAAATAATTGAAAATTCAGTCAATTACAGTTGAGCTATTCAAGTGCAGTAACTGATATTTCAGTCATTTACAGTTGAGCCGCTCTAATGAAATAATTGAAAATTCAGTCAATTACAGTTGAGCTATTCAAGTGCAGTAACTGATATTTCAGTCATTTACAGTTGAGCCGCTCTATTGAAATAATTGAAAATTCAGTCAATTACAGTTGAGCTATTCAAGTGCAGTAACTGATATTTCAGTCATTTACAGTTGAGCCGCTCTATTGAAATAATTGAAAATTCAGTCAATTACAGTTAAGCTATTCAAGTGCAGCAACTGATATTTCAGTCATTTACAGTTGAGCCGCTCTATTGAAATAATTGAAAATTCAGTCAATTACAGTTGAGCTATTCAAGTGCAGTAACTGATATTTCAGTCATTTACAGTTGAGCCGCTCTATTGAAATAATTGAAAATTCAGTCAATTACAGTTAAGCTATTCAAGTGCAGCAACTGATATTTCAGTCATTTACAGTTGAGCCGCTCTATTGAAATAATTGAAAATTCAGTCAATTACAGTTGAGCTATTCAAGTGCAGTAACTGATATTTCAGTCATTTACAGTTGAGCCGCTCTATTGAAATAATTGAAAATTCAGTCAATTACAGTTGAGCTATTCAAGTGCAGTAACTGATATTTCAGTCATTTACAGTTGAGCCGCTCTATTGAAATAATTGAAAATTCAGTCAATTACAGTTAAGCTATTCAAGTGCAGCAACTGATATTTCAGTCATTTACAGTTGAGCCGCTCTATTGAAATAATTGAAAATTCAGTCAATTACAGTTGAGCTATTCAAGTGCAGTAACTGATATTTCAGTCATTTACAGTTGAGCCGCTCTATTGAAATAATTGAAAATTCAGTCAATTACAGTTGAGCTATTCAAGTGCAGTAACTGATATTTCAGTCATTTACAGTTGAGCCGCTCTAATGAAATAATTGAAAATTCAGTCAATTACAGTTGAGCTATTCAAGTGCAGTAACTGATATTTCAGTCATTTACAGTTGAGCCGCTCTATTGAAATAATTGAAAATTCAGTCAATTACAGTTGAGCTATTCAAGTGCAGTAACTGATATTTCATTCACTTACAGTTGAGCCATTGATCTGCAATAACTGAAAATTCAATCATCCAGACTAATGGGATATTACAAGTCATAGTTCTCATGGTATTTGAATACAAAATATTTTTTAAAAAAAGGAAAGAAAAAAGAATCACCATATTTGATTTAAACCTGATGAGGTAGATCTTCTTGGCACTAACATCGGTGAGCTGGGTACCAAAATCAGCCAGATCATATGATATCAGAAACCTGACAGATTAATGGTATCCAGTTAGAAAGCATCTGGTATCCCTAAACCTTAATCACCAAGAAACTCAAACTGACATCATCTTACTACATGTCAGACAGGTAATCTTCATTCTGATCTCACAGACAGTGCCAACAATCTTAAGCTGAACACAGAAATCTCCAAAATTTGCAACCATGGAAATAAGAAAATGCTTCATCCAGCCACCTTCTCCATTCCTATAATCAGTTGGCATCTTTGTCTTTGTTTTTTTAGATTCATGGTAAAGCGAATGCTATTCTTCAGTTCAGTAGGTCTTCACTGACATTCTTTTGTTAAATATTGTTTCCTTATGATGTTAATGAGAACAAAAAAAAAACAATTACTGTAAAATGAAAATTTGTAAAGTGTATTAAAATCTTATAAACGCACTATAATAATCCAAAATTTTGGTCAGACAATTAGACCTCTTCTCAGCATCTCTGATGCTGTCGACCATGTTTTTGACCATCCATTCATCAGCCTCATT
Organism: Thysanoteuthis rhombus; assembly: GCA_963457665.1. Classification (NCBI taxonomy): domain Eukaryota; kingdom Metazoa; phylum Mollusca; class Cephalopoda; order Oegopsida; family Thysanoteuthidae; genus Thysanoteuthis; species Thysanoteuthis major. Next base: position 21,969,530 of record OY735240.1, on the reverse strand, counting down.
GGGTGCATTATCTGAAAAATTATGATGGCAGAATATGATGCATTGACAACATCAAGGATGTGAAGCAGAGACTCAATAGTCAGAACAAAATTCAGAATGTCAATGACTTATCTCAAAGTTAAAGACAATGCACAACACCAAAGATGTGGTGCAAAAGCGTTACAGTGGGTCAACCCGTCACATACCAAACCCAGATGTCTATTATCTGAAGAACTCAAAATAGCTGAAGCTGAATTCCAAACGATGCTCAAATTGAATATAATTAGTTTATAAAGTAGTTCTTGAACATAAAAAAAACTCCAAAAAAACAGCCAAGACTGGTGACCATGAGCTGATTATCTCAACAGAATTACCATACATGACAGGTATCTCATCCCACACTTACAAGATGACTTCAGCTTTACAAAGCACTGAATACTTTCTTGAAGATAGACCTTATGTGTACTTATAATCGGATACCAGTTGCTGAGGAGGACATTGCCAAAACAGCAATAACCCCATATTTCAGACAGTTTGAATTTGTAAAAATGCCTTTCAGTCTCAAAAATGCAGTACAGACAACTTCATTTAGTACGTGGGATTTCATTTATGCATTTACCGATGTCATGCTCACAGCCAGCAAGGATAAAGAGGAATACAACACTCACCCTCATGCAATCCCCTAGCATTTACAATACTATGGGTTGAAAATCGGCAAGTCAACAAAGTCTTTTGGCAGCATACCAGTAGAGGAGTGATCAATTTTAAAAAATTGAAAAAGTGTGATCAATAAATAAATTACTTCCCTTGCCTTTATGATCACTAAAAAAATCTGCTGTTGAACAAAAAACCAAGGGACCAATTAAGCAAAAACTACATTGTAAATTGAACTTCTTGAACTGAAAACCTATTTTGGGAGAGCATTTATCCAAAAGAAATAAAGAATGAATGTTCAAATTTTCAGCCCTCTAGCTCCATTGATGTATGCTGTATACGCAAAACGTACGTTGCCAGTCAGAATCACTTAAAAACTGAAAAAAAAAAAAAAAAAAAAAAAAAAACCACGGTGGTTGTTCTGGTTGAAAGCTTTCTAGAAAATTTACCTAAGAGTGAGAGGAAGGTAATTTTGATCAGAAGTTATCCCCTGGGATTAAGCAATCAAATTTTTTAAACTCTTGAATTCATATTTCAGAGGATGGCAACAAAGATTAACCGGGCAAGAGAAGAAAACGAAAAAGAAGTAGAAGGAGATTATATAGGCTTCTCCATTCAGGAATAACATGTGCCAGCAGATGTGGTTAAAGATTTCCATAAAAGGCAATCGAAGAGAAGTCAATAACTGGAAAATGTAGTGGACAGAAGAATTTCAGAGAATGAGTGGAAAAGCAGATTATAAAACTGGAATAACTTGGGGGTTAAATTAGAGAAGACCTACGAATGAATGAGCTGAGAGAACGAGTGAAAGCTACAAAGAAAGAATGAGAAATGAAAAAGACAAATTATTCTGGTCAATCAGTCAATAGAAACTGTCACGCGACCAATGTCTTTTGGCAGCAAGCTGAGTTGGGAGTGATCAATTAGAAATTTGGAAAAAGAGGTAATCAATGATCACTAAAAAATTCTGAATTTAAAAATCAAAAAAAGCAAGTGCAAATGTTGCCAGACACATATTTAATTAAACCAGCCAAAAATCTATTGGGAGGGAAAATTTTCAAAGGAAAAAAAAACAAACCTGAAAAATTTTTTTTTTCCAGACCTAAAGAGTGAATGCTTGGATTTTCAGCCCTATAGCTCCATTGGTGCTGCCTGTACACATGATTTATACATGTATAGCCAGCCAGTCAGAATAACTTGAAAACTGAAGAAACCTTTGATAACAGTTCTGTTTGGCAGTTTCTAATAAAGAGTACAGAGAAAAAAGATGATAGATCAAAAGAAGTTTAAAAGGTTAGCAAAGAAAGGATTGGTGAGACAGCCTTCCTCCTTATAACGCGGATTGTTATACAAGTAATATGAGTGGATGATGAACCGAAAAATATCGATCTAGCTCCCAAATAGGAAGATCAAGCTCCAAAATAGCTAATTATTATGGCAACTTGGTTGTAGATCTAGCTCCTATTGAGCTAAATCGATTGTCTCTTGGTTATATTGGGTGCTGGATTTCTTTGTTATAATGTGGGCCAGTGGGTATTAATATCAATTAATAATATTAATCTAGGTCTAAAAGAGCTAGATCAAGCTCCAAAATGGCTACATTTTATTGCGGCTTGATTCTTGATCTAACTCCGAAATAGCTAAATTTATCATGGCTTTCTTGAACCCAAATATCAGCCTTATAATGGGGGAGGCCTATATAAATCAGTAAAAAACAGGGAAACTATCATATGGTGGAAAAAAAGGATTGCTGGAACAAAAGATGGTTTTGGTTAATCACTTGATAGAAACCGTCATTTGACCAATGCCTTTTGGCAGCAATTGATTAAAATTCTGTAAATGGGGTGATACATTTTGTTAGATACTAAAAGTCAGAATTTCAAAAAATCAAGCGTTAACCCAGCTAGGCACAAACTAAGGACCAATTTAGCATAAACTTACACGGTAAATTGAACCCTATGAAAAACTTATTTTTGAAAGGAATTTGGAGAAACATAATTCTAGGTATAACAAGGAGTAAATGCTTAAATTTTCAGCCTTATAGTTCCACTAGTGTGGTCTGTACACATAGTACATACATACATAGCCAGCCAGATAGACCAGCTTGAAAACTGGAGAAACCTATTCTGACAGTTTTGGTCAATGGCTCGTAACACCTTACGCAGATGGTAGGTGTTAGAAAAAATAGAAATGCGAAGAAACAAATAAGTAGAAACATAAAAGGTGGGAGAACAAGGAGGGAAATGAAATAAAGAATACAATCTGTTTATATAATGAACAACACAGTCGTCTTGGTTTTCTGTTAGTAACAATGAACACTTCAAGGTAAAAGTAACAAGTTTGCAGACAAAACTGACCAATTGAAACAAGTGTCTTTATGAATGAAAATAAAGACAGGGCAGAAAGAAAGAGAAACTATAGTTCAAAAGAGAAAGATGAAAAAAATCTTGAAAGTCCTTCACAGAAATAGATACCAAGACCAGCAATAAGTTGTTCATCAGGAGCATTAACTTTGGGTTAACAGATTATTTCTTCTTATTCGAACTATAAAAATTTTTAAAAATGTTATATATTTCCAATAATTAGGTACCGAAGAACCCGTATAACAATTTTCATTCTAATCAGTTCAGCAGTTCCAAATTTTAATGTTGCTTGCGTGTTGATGTTTAGTTATTTACGTTTAAAATATGAACATCCAGAACTCACCATTTTCAAAAAAAGATCGGTCAAAAATTGAGAAACATTCCCAATTGTAAACAAAAACATTTTTGCTTAGAAAATGCAAACAAACAATCAGGTCGGCCAAGAAGAGAGAAAAAAAAAAAGAAAGATAGCAACAGAGTTTAGAAAGAGAGAGAGAAAAGATTCTGAGAGAGAAACAGAAAGAGACAGACCTAGAGAGAGAACAAGAGACCCTGAAAGAGAGATCTAGAGGGTGAGACCGAGTCAGAGAGTGAGACACTGAAAACAGAGGGAGAGAGAGAGAGCAACACTGAAAACAGAGAGAGAGAGAGAGAGCAACACTGAAAACAGAGGGGGGAGAGAGAGAGCAACACTGAAAACAGAGGGGGGAGAGAGAGAGCAACACTGAAAACAGAGGGGGGAGAGAGAGAGAGTAACACTGAAAACAGAGGGGGAGAGAGAGAGTAACACTGAAAACAGAGGGAGAGAGAGAGCAACACTGAAAACAGAGGGAGAGAGAGAGAGCAACACTGAAAACAGAGGGAGAGAGAGAGAGCAAGACTGAAAACAGAAGGAGAGAGATATTGACATCGAAAATAGAGAAAGAGACCAAAAAAGAGAAAAAAATTGAGAGAGAGAGAGAGAGAGAGAGAGAGAGAGGAGCCATGGGGGTTAGAACATGCTCCAGAGGCCACGGCTTTTCTAATAAAACAATTCTGCACAGATAGGTCATCCAAAATGTTTCTTTCAAACAATTTCAATTCAATGTTTTTCCTCTCTCTCTCTCTCTCAAAATAATATCTACCCCCTGCTCCGTAAGCTCCCCTTCCTCAAACCACCCCTCTCCAACCAGCCAAAACCCTGAGAAATCTACGCACAGACAGATACAAGTGAAACCCCTTCTTCTAGGCACAGCCTCCAGCTTTCATAACAATGACCGAGGTGGGGGAGGTGACAGCTCCTGGCACAGGAATCAGCCAGGATGAAGTCGTTTATTGTTATCAATACAATACTGGACTTTAAATGAAAAACAACAATGGCTGAACACTCGCTTCACTCTCAGTTTCAAAACGCTCTTTTTTTTTCTTTTCTTTTTTTTTTTTTCCTCATCTTCTACCTCCTGCGACTTCCTCTTCTGCCTTGTCCCTAGGCCAGTGCCAAAAAATTGGTACGATCTGAGATCGGGGACGTCGTCATCGTTTGGCAGAGGCAGACAAAGAATAAAAGGAAACCTCTGCAAAGAAGAATCCCCAAGAACCATTATAATCATACTGGTAGAAAACAAAAGAGAAACATGATAAATTCTGTGTCAGGGTGTATGTGGGGGGCAGGGGGGGTAGACGGCTCAATTAATAATCAAGCACACTGACACCAATGTGAGTCTTACTACATCATCAATCATTGTTCCCTTATCCACAAGTAGAGCAATCTAAGCTGTCCCCAAATCACCTTCCAGGAAACTGCATACAAGAAAGGGAAATAATTGTGAGTGTAAACCGATATCTATATGGCTCACATGTAGGAGTATCCCTACAAAATCTGACAAAGGTTACTCTGGAAACGGCAAATATATAAGAAACAAGACTAGCTACTTCAGGGTCAAATATAACTCTGAATGCAACTGAGCCAAATTTTAGAAAATAAAAAAATAAATTTTTTTTGCATACTCTTGAAGGGGAGAGTACGTGCAAAATTAAGAATTTCTGCTATGTATAGTTAGAGATGGGAAGCGTGAAAAAGAGAGAAAAATAATTACAGTAACGATGAGAAGAGAAAGAAAAAGCAATGATTTCTAATCAAAAGAATCTGTCTAGTGACACCAGATGATACTAGCATTCATAGCTTCCTTCCATAGTTGTTTCTCTTTGCTTCTTGTTATGAGAAATAAAACGAATATAATTTAAAAAAGCTTTTATACAGAATTTTGTGGTGACTAATTAAACATGGGTGTTAGCAGAAAAAATTGCCAAGACTAAATCTCAGTATTGCTAAGACAAAAAAATATTTTCACACAAGTTTGACAGCCAAGAAATTCTAAATAAAAAAATAGCCAAAAAAAAGCAAAAAAAAAAAAGAAGATTAATATGGTAGAAAAAAAGTTGAAAAATAGCCAAAATGTTTATTAGTCAAAGACAAAATTCCATCTTGTGCTGGAGATCTAACACCCATGATTGAATAAATTAGGGTTAGGTTTAGGGTCAGCCATTAATTAGAGCAATTGTTACTGTTGATAAATGATATCTTTGCTTTGTTTCCTGTTTTCTTTCACCAAAACCCCTTTTCTGGTACCTAATGAATGCAAAGATGAGACAGAATAACTGATAAGGTGAATGCTGTTTTTGCAGTTCATTTGCAGTCTAATAAAACATGCATTTTATATACTCAGACATTAGAGATTTGCATTGCAGTGAGCTCAGAGAAAAGCATTTTGTTGACCACAAACTGATTTATATTATTTTTCATTTTGCTTTCTTTATTTCATAGTTTAAAAAAAATTCTTTGAATTAAGCATTTTTGCATCATCAGAACATGAAATTCAGTTTTATGATGTAAGGGTCATCCCTTAGAGTGACAGAGTACTAACACAAATTGCTAATCATTATTTGCATAGATGATGATCTCCATTAACGATAATTTAGTTTGGTGACAATTCTATTGCACTAATTAGCATCATCAAGTGGTTGCCCATTGCATATAGATTTTATGACAAGGCGACTCCTGTATGAACCTTTATACAAGATAGGTCTGGTTAGTCTAAGAAAGAAACCGTCACGTAACCAATGCCTGTTGGTGGCGTACCATGTTGGGGGTGATCAATTAAGAAAATTGGACAAAAGGGTAATCAATAAATAAATTACTTCTTTCACCTTTTGTTGGGCCATGATCAGTATACAGACGAAAAACAAGCACCAATGCAACTGAACACTAAGGGACCAATTCAGAAGGCGATCAGCATTTATCGGATTGCTATAGAGTCTGGATTCTCAAAAAAAAAACAAGCATGAGCAAAGGCTGGAACAAACTAAGACTAACTTAGAATAAACTTACATTGTAAACTGCCTCTGCTCTAAAAAGTTTATTATGGTAGATAATTTTCACAAAAACAAAAACAAAAAATAAGTTTTTTTCCCCCAAGACATAAGGAGTACACGTTTGAATTTTCAGCCTTCTAGCTCCATTGGTGCAGTCTGTACACATCATACATACATACATAGATACATACATACAATAAAATGGAAGAAACATATAGTGACAGTTTTGGTTGACAGTTTCTGAAATATGTCAATCAGAAGTGTCGAGTATAGAGCAGACTTAACAGTCCTTTTGTAAGAACAATATGGAGAGAAGGAATTACGAACAATATTGGATAGCATCTACTGTATACACCAGTACATAATACAGACATTTGATTAGGGAAAAAAAACAATTTCAAATATTACACAGCATCCAAAGTACTGGCACTATGTCCAAAGGGTCCTCTACTGATGCTCAATAAGGATAAATATAGGGTTTGGATGAGCTGCAGCAAGCAAATGATCCTTTGGAAACAATTCGTGTTAAAGTCTTGCATGTACCATAATTTAATCATACAGGGTGACTTTCTATTTGGCACACAAAACTTCATATCCATCATCAGTCTTTAATTGTCCATCGTTGAACATAGACCTTCCCTAGGGTTTGCTACACAGCCCTATCGAGGCGTTGTGGAGTCAATATTTCTGAACCTGTCCAGCTCGTCTAGTCATCTCATATTCAACTGGCCCCGGTTCCACATTTGATCTCTGGGGATCTGTGTTGTGAGTTGTGACATCCATCAGGTGTCTGCAATTCTAGCAATATGACCAGCCTAATGCCATTTGAGTTTTCTAATGACTTCTATGTATCGGACTACTATTTCCCCCCTAATATACTGTGCTGTCTGGTGGTCTCTCCATGTCATGCTGAGCATGGTTCTCTCATCTGCACTATTGGCATTGACAAATATAGTAAACTAGACCCTCCTTTCATTGCCTGGGGGTACGATCGCAAGAAAGCAGCTCTCAAGCATTTTAAGTAAGTGAAATGAAACCACAAAACCTTTCACTTCAATCTAAGCTGACAGATATCCATATACCAACAGGTTTGGTTAGTCACTCAATAGAAACTATCATGCTACCAATGTCTTTTGGACAACATGCCATGTAGGGGATGATCAATTGAAAAATTTAGAAAAAAGTGTGATCGATGAATAAGTTACTTCTCTTGCCTTTTATTGGGCAGTGATCACTGGATTTAAAAAAACAAAAGTGAATACAGATGGACATAAACTAAGGGATCAATTTAGCATAAACTAGAATAACGAATTGAACCTCCCATTAAAAACCTATTTAGGGGAGGAATTTTCAAACAACAAAAAAAAAAAAGGCATTCTTTCTACACATAAGGAGTAAATGTTTGAATTTCCAGCCCTCTAGCTCCATTGGTGTGGTCTGTACATGTAATACATACACAACCAGCCAGACCGAGTTGAAAACTGAGGAAACCTATGTTAACAGTTTTGGTTGAGGGTTCCTATCACATCTGACAAGGTACCCAACAGAACAGTGGTATTCACTTGTCACAGTCGCATTTGATATGTATAGAGTCATTCAGCTTTTAGATCTTCCTTTAAATATACTGATACACTTTGTCAGGACTCCTCAGAAGTACACGGAAAACTTTCCACGACAGGCAGAATGTTAAGTGCCTGTCTATTTGCAAGCAGTCAATTTAACTCTTACATTCATAGACCGCTTGCAACTAGTGTGGAAATCTTTAATGGATTGCATTTTTAAAAATAGAACTCTTCTGTGAATTGAATTGAAGAAATATGAAAAAATAACTAGTAGTTAGTAATTTTTTCTTGTTTTCAAACTTTGGTTCCAATGATTATAAGTATTGACTGATTACTAAAAAATTTAAAGAGATGCTCTTTGTTATCATTTAATAGAACATATATAAGTACATATAATGAAATAGATAAAAATAAATATTAGTTTATATGAAGAATTGTTAATCATTGATATTTTTTTGCTATCTGATCCAATTTTAACAGTTAAGAGGAAGATAAATAGAAACCAAAAATTAATCATAATGATTTACATATATCAATGCAACGCACACATGAGAGAATCATGCTGGGCCTCACATGTAGAGACCAAAAGACAGCACAGTACATCCGAGAAGAGACAAGAGTCAGAGACATCAGAGAATCCATTAAAAATCTCTAATGGCAGTGGGTTGGCCATGTTGCAAGAATGGTGGACAACCGATGGACATCCTGACTCACAACATGGATCCCCTGAGATAACATGTGGAACCGAGGCCGGCAGAATACCAGATGGAGAGACGAGCTAGACAAGTTCAGAAACTACTGGCTCCGCGACGCCCATGATAAAGAAGTGTGACTAATCATGGGGAAGGTCAATGTCCAACAATGGACGCCGAAAGACTAATGACGATGATGAAGCATTAAACTTGCACCCTCTAGCCAGGAGTCCAGCAAGTGCTAGTCCGCCTCTGACCAGTTAGCAATAGAGCTCTATAGTTAAACAGAAACTGATTTCACACCTTTAAACTCGATTTACAACCAATAAAACTCTGCCTTTGGTTTCCAGCGAGTCTACATAATTCTTCAAATAATGAACCATACTGCATCCAAGAATTTTGAACAGCACTTACTTTCTGCTGTACCAAGAACAGCTTGGTTTACTCTTCCTCAACATTGTTTACCTACCCGTACACCTATCAACGTACCTATCACTTCCTGAGTTGTTTCTGTTTTCACCTGAGAGATGCTCTGATAAATTACAGCATCAGGGAGGAGGAAAAGAAACATCACTCAGGAAACATTGGGAGAGAGAAAAAACAAGAACATGAAGCAAAAATGTTAACAACATCATAAGTTCACTGCTTCCCTATTTCCTCCCAAGTCTTAATCAGCAAACCTTTTTATCTCAGCTCTCCATCTTGTGTCTGGTCTCTTCCAACTACTTTTACTGTCCCACGGACTCCAATGGGTTAGTCTTTTAACTCCGGCTGCTGTAATTTACTCAAAATAAGTTTCCAGCTCTATTTTCAACGCTTAATTATTTGTATGATATCCTTAATCCCAGTCCTACCTCGTATTCATGTTGATTTTTTTTAGATATCTCATAGAGTTTTCTCTAGCATTACATCTCTGCGTGATTCCAAGTTGGTTCTCAGTTCATTTTGTTAATTCCCATGTTTCGCATATGTAAGTCATAGCTGGTGTTATGCTTTCATTGAATACTTTACGCTCTATGCACATTGGCAAGTTGCTCTTCAATACGTCTCTAAATGCATTACAGCCTATCGCTGTGTGTTTTATTTACGTCGTTCTCTAGCTCTATTAGCAGACCTAGATAAATGAACTCGTGAACATCTTTTAAAACCTCACCCTCGAATAATTTCTTAGGGGATGTTTTTTTAAAACTTCGTTGAACATTAGTTTTATCTTCGTTGTGTTCATCTTTAACCTTACTGTTTCACTAACCCCATTTAGATCACTCAACATGTTATGTAATTTTTATGGTACTTCAGTTGTCATGGAAACACCATCTGTGAATGCCAAGTGGTTTAAATGTTCTCTGTCTATGTTTACTCCTATTTCCTCCCAGTCAGTTTTCAGGAAGATGCTTTCAAGGGTCGCCTTAAAAGGTTTAGATGATACTGTATCCCCTTTTCTAACTCATTTCCCTATCTTTATCTCATATATATATATATATATATATATATATATATATATATATATTGCACACACATACATACATGCATACATACATACATATTAGCTGGGATATTCCATTGTATCCTGTAGTCTCACTCTTTTTCCTATCTTGTTAATTTATTCTTTATTCTATTAACGCTGTCCAGTTCGAGTGATACATTAACCACGTAACAATGAGAGATCATTTCAAATAAGGGTTTCTACATGATACAATGTAATTTTGAATCATTCTCTATGATCATAAATATCCATTTCTTGATACATGACAGTCGTGTTGAAAAGAAACAAATAGACCAAGAATAAACGAAATGAGAATTTGGGGTGATAACAGTTATTTGGGCCTTTGCTTCACCTACAGCTGTTTAGCTCAATGATAAGAACACCGCTATATGTGTGTGTGTGTGTGTGTGTATATATATATATATATATATATATATATATATATACACATATACGCACATTTACTAGCATTGCCTGTGGGGGAGTATTAAAAAAAAATATACACACACATATATATATATATATATATATATATATATATATATATATATATATATATATATACATGTTATGCTGAATTGGCAGAATGTACTTTTTTTTGTAAAAAATAAAATAAAATAAAGAATAGAGTTTGTTTTCACATTGTGGAAATGAACTTTGGATTGTAAAAAAATGTTGTATTTATCCTTGTATTGATTGAATGAATTTTGGAACATATTAAATTTATATATTTATTCATTTATTGTAAAAAAAAGTTAAAACAGCATATTTTCTTATCTTCTGTGGATTAAAAAAAAAAATTTTTACTTTCATTACATGAAATTTTGATAGTGGAAAAAAAGTTGTTTTATATTTTTGTTTTTATCAAATTAAAACAACATATTTATTCACTTTTCGAAAAAAAATAACATATATATGGATAAATTTGAATAAAAAGCAAGTATTGTGCAAAAATCAACATAGAGCAGTTAATGAGGGTGACTGTCTCTAGCTTGATTCCAAGATTTTAGAAACCATCTTTTGAGCAGCAGGCTCACCCAACCGACTAAGAATTATGATGATCAAAAGAGCAAGCAATTAACTTTTTTATGAATCTTAACAACAGGATTCATTATTTTTCATGTAACTAGCCAAATCACATGAACAGGAATGCAATTGTTCAGTATTTTCTGACTGGGGCACCTTGAGAATATCTTGATACACAAAGGGTGAAATGATTTGAAAGAAGGTCAGGAACCACTACTCTAATCCGTGATTCTTTCATTGTTATTGTTATAATGACATCTTGCAGTACGTTTTTGTCATTGGTGGTCTCAGGTTGGAGGAGAAGCGTGTCATGTTCTTCATCAGGAAAGGAATAAAGAAACCTTGACAATCACATTTTCACCTGATGCCATTAACTCCACGGTCTCACCAGGGCTTCTCATTACTCCGGACATCTTTGTCTGCACTCGGTCTCTAGCCAGATTAGATTTCATTGTCTCATCAAGAATCCAAATACTTATGAACACTCAGACAGCACATTACCTCTGCCAATGCCATATATCAACTCAATCAAAAGAAAAGAAAATTCCTGGATCCACTCCAAAATCTGATCATTCTTTCCTTAGCCCATGGTCCAGGCTTTCATGAAATTAAATTAAAATTCATTGAGAACTTTCAGAGATAGTGTGTGTGTGTGTGTGTATATATATATATATATATATATATATGCAGCCAAGTCCCCTTGGATACACTGGATTTTGTATGATTACAGTAGTTAAGCAACATCAAGCCTAGTTATTACCTAGATGGGTGACCATCTGAGAATACCAGGAGGAGTAAGCAACAACAAGATTGTTAGCGGCTGTCTCAGCTTAAGCTGTGCCATTGAATAATGGAATTTCTAGCCAGGCAGGTACCAAAGTATGTACCTTGCCCTTTTCTCAAGCATACATTACTACATGGAGGATACATGACAGTATACTTCCCTAGGAGCTGTCATACACGTCTTGAATTGCTGTGATGATAATACAACCCGTAGGGTGAGTATGACCCTGACAATATGGAAAGTCTTATGAATTGTTTCTCCACTTGGGGTATACACTAACTACCATTGACGATGGAGTTGAAATCTGAAACGTGTCCAGAAATAAATATTCCACATCTATACAATATTCCAGTTCTGGTCCTTTCTTGATTTTAATAGTGGATCCATCTATCTATCTCTCTCTCTCTCCATTATATACATATATATATATATATATATATATATATATATATATATATATATATATATATATATATCAAAGGCCTGAAAAAATGTTTTCATGCTTTCTCAATTCTTAGAGTATATATATATATATATATATATATATATATATATATATAAATTAATGCTCCTCTATTCAGGGTTGAGCACTCTTGAGGTAACTCATCCACTGTAAGCTTATGCAATGCTCTTCTATAGGAATAGAGCACTCTTGTGGATGAGGGATTTCTGTGTAAACAAATATATCACTTAAATTCAGCCTTACTGACTGTCCAGTTCCGTAGAGGTAAGATATCGGCCTGCAGGTCTGAAGTGTAGGTTTCAATCCTGCCTCGCAGTACTGGATGGGATAATGGAAAGTCTATAGTCATACTGAAGAGATGTAATACATCGAAGTAGCTGTCTGTGGATGACACAATAATATATATATATATATATATGTATATATATATATACACACAAATGTATATATATTTGGATGAATCCATTCTCAACCCACTGTATGTAACAGGTCATATGTTTAAAACAGAGTTATGCTTCTGGTCATAGAAGTAATTTTCCACATGGAATCTAATTGTAGGCTCAAAAATGCGTTTGTCACAAGAATTCAAATAGTACTTTTATAATGACTTGTTTTTACTTTCAGATGATTTCAGAATATGATTTCATTTTCCTCACTCATACAGTGATGTTTGTGCTCAATAAATAAAACTCCCATTATAATTTTTTCTATTTTTCCATGAGAGTCAATTCAAACTTGTTGGAAATTCTGAAGTGAAAACTTAAAATAAGTTTGATGCATTTCTCAAGTAGAATTTTTATTCAAACTATTTCAATAAGCTAATCAGTGGACTTCGAATTTTAACTACTCAGGGAACCCTTTTCAATAATCAAATTTTCTGGGGGAACCCGTTCAAGAAACTATGTTCCCTTCTAAATGTATGTATTTATATATGTATGTGATTATTGGATTTCAGCCATATTTATAGAATTATCTGAATGCGTATAAGCCTGAAGAGAGAAGTAAGAACTAAGCTTACTGAGGAAAGATAGACATGAATAACTACTGACTGAACAGCATCTATGCCACGTAAATAACCAAGATGTTTTTAATCATAAAAGCAAAATGTTGATTTTCCCTTATATAAAAAGGTACGGATCATCTTAGAGACATGTGAAAGCAATGAAAAAATCATTTAGATAATGAAGAATTTACAAATATTTTGTGAAAATGTCACTTGTTTTGCTTAAACCCCAGGAGAAGTTGCATGGAACCCAGGGGTTCTGCAGAACACAGTTTGAGTATCATTGTGCTATATCATTCTAAATGAATACTCACAATGATTAGTTTTATGCATTTCTTTGGAATGTTGCAAAAACGACAAATCTTATCTAACAGCTGACATGGAGAAATACCTAACATCCATCTTTTTAAAACAACGTTCGATTCAGTACCCTGTGCATAGCTGGGTCTACAGCTAGGAACACAAAAAAATCGATTAAATGAACTACAGATAACTTTCATTTAAAAAAAGAACTTATTTCTAAGATTCCCCAATAGATATAGGTGTGGCCATTTAGATGTGTAATCTTGAACACAGATGCATGTCTTCCCTTCTGGCAACAATCTGAAATTCTTGAAAGAATTCCTCAGTGTTTTCTCTGATTTTTGCCCTCTTCAAATAGCTGACTTTTCAAGACGATTCTGATTATTAAAATGGTTTTATTAAACACCATTTTACAATGGTGCAGAAGTGCCAGGTTTTTAGTCGATTTTCCAATCTGTAAATCTTGAAAAAATTCCTCAGCCTGCCCTGCAGTCCTTGTCGTGCCAAATTGCTGACAACTATCCAAAACCATCCCAATTGTCAAATGGTGTTATTAAAAATTAACTATAACGGTGGAACCGGGTGTGGGCTTTCTGGAGAAGGGCCAGCTTTTCAGTGGATGTGCCAGAAACCACGGGGACAACGGATTTTGGAAATTGTAGGTTGTCAAAATCCAGAGCTAATCAAAAGCATGCGCTCCTCAAAGAATCTTAGAAAAGGCGTTCTTAAACTAGAGAGCACTCAGAGAACGCATATCTCGGGCAATGATATACTATGATGTGAGGGAGGTAATTGTGTATGGATCTGCCTCAAAGTTTCATCACTTATTCCGTAGCCCATTGCCAACCCCTACACAAAATTTAATTGAAATTCAATTGGAATTCTTTAGATATTGTGTGGTATAGACAGAGAGCTACAACTTAGGGCCAGCGACTGTGCATTGCTCGGTTCCAAAATTTAATCATTTCTGTGGCCCATTTTAAAATCGACATCCAATCTTCATAAATTCTTACTTGCTTTGCGACCAGACCAAACCAAACCATCTCAGCTTAAACTAAGTTTCAACCAACTTTGCCGACATCTTTTCTGCAGATCTTTAACACAACGTAGGCGTAGAAGGCGTCGGCGGAGTGAGACTGGCTGAGTGGCGCTGGAGCCAAGTCATATGTCTAACCATTTAATTCATATTTGATATTTGTTCAATTCAAGTTTCAAACAGTCCTAATGCTTTAAAGATATGAGATGTGCATAATGGGTCATGATTGTATTATTGAATTATCATTACGTGACCTCAGTTGGTCGGACCAAATGGATAATCCAGCTCAGTGCAGGAATCACAAATGCTGGAGAATCAGTTCTTTACTTGAGCGAGAACTGTATACGCCAGACTATAAGATTAATGGTTTGCAAAGGTATTTCGAGAACTACCACTCACTGCACCTCATCCAAACCCTATACATGTCTCTATCAAGTTTTGGTAGAAGGCCTCTCATAATAATACCAGCATATTGGACACACTGTTACATTTACATAACTAGTGTTTGTATAAGTTATCCATACATAAATGATCCTGACTGTTTAATTAAATAATTTTCAGTGGTTTGTGATTACGATTTTACATCCCACTATAGTTCTTTATTTAGATTTTTAGCTTGATTAAGCCATGACAAGATTGGTTTTACTTTTTAAACAAATGTTTTTTTGTTTTTTTTCAATTTCCACTCTTTCTCTCCCTCCAGCCAGCCAACCATTAGCTGTATACTGGGGTCATTTTCCATCATCCCGAACACATCTGTTATATGCAGGCTTGAGTATTATATAGGTAGGGGTGATTGAGTGAAAAAGGGACAACACACAGCAGTGACCAGCTATAATAGAACACAAACAAAAAAAAGGTGGGGAGGCTCAAAACTGGTGGAAATATCATTCTTCCGTTTCCACCGCGACTCCTTGGTCCGAACGGACAAACATATCCACAAATTTTGTGACACAGGTATTTATTTATATGCACAGATTTTTTTAAAAAATTGAATGTCCTTCTTAAAACCAGCATGTACAGTAATTCCTTATGGGAAGCAATACTTTCTTGATTTCATCTGATAGTGACATCCTATTAAATCCAGAGAGGCAGAGTTGTGGGTAACGTTTTTGTCATTGGATTAAAATCAAATTACAGCAATGGATTTCCCAAATTTCTTTTCCACACAATTTTCTTCGTCCGAAATCCCAAACTTGAATCCATTCAAATCCAATTATTTCTCCCGTTGTACCTGGTTGGAGGATATGCGTTTCAAATTCAGTTTTATTTCATCCGATTAAAAATACAGAACAAAACAAAGTAGAGAGAGGAGGTACACAGGTCTGATTAGTCACTGAACAGAAACCATGATGCAACTTTCTTTTGGCAGCATTGCTGTGTTAGGGGTGATCAATTAAAAAATTGGAAAAAAGGGGTTATCAATGAATAGGTTACTTTTACCACCTTTTGTAGGGCAAAGATCTCAAAAAAAGTCTGAATTGAAAAAAATGAGCAAGTGTGATACCACTGGATACAAACCTACAGATGACAATTTTACATTGTAAATTGAACCCCCGTCACCCCCACTGAAGACCTATATTGGGGAATTTTCAAAAACAGAAAAAAATTATTTTCTCCATACATGAAGAGTAAATGTTGAATCTTTCAGCCATCTAGCACCATTGGTATGGCCAGCACACATACGCGATGCATAGATAGCCAGACCATCTTAAAAACTGAAGAAACCTATGTTGACAGTTTTGACTGTAATGATATCCAGTTTCCGCTCTTTCCCCAACATTTTATCATGCATCTCATCCTGGTTTGGCGGTCATGAAATTCTTCGCTTATTACCTTGCCAGCTATTAAAATTATCAATTTCTGTGTTTCCCAACCAGGGGGTGGTAGCATCCCCGAAGGGAGCTAAAATTCATTTTGGGGGTGCTTGGAATGGCCTCAGGATAATTTTCAACAATCTTTCTTTCATTAATAACAAAAAGATGAAATTGAAAGATTTCAAGTTTCAGACATTTTTATTGGCAAATGTTGCTTTTTGTCAAAAGCTTGTGGACGATCTCATGGAATAAGTGTAAGAAATGAATTCCAATTAAACTCCACCTGCCTCTGATAATGGAGATTTAAGGAAGGTACTGGCTGATTCAACTCTTCATTAAAGGGGTGCTGGACTAACAAAAGCCCAATTATCAATAGATGAAAATGAAAAACCCACTTTTAGAAGGTGGCTACGGGGCTACATAAGTAAATTTTTGTGGCCCTGCGCCAAAAAATATGGCCAGGAGCACAGACACAGATAGGTAAAAGAATGATTATAAATTGCATTACATTTCACTGAAACCATATTTGAAATGATCTGCTGTTATTATAAGGTGAATGTATTATACATGACATAGACAACTTAAATAGAATGAACAATTAGGGAAAATGGAGCTGTTGCAAGAATTGAACCTGTGACCGACAGGATGGCTGCTTCAAGGTTGCATTGCTCTTGCCATTGAGCTAATACAAAGCTGATGCAAAGGGCCAAATAACTGTTCTAACTCCCAATTCTGATTTTGTTTATTCACTGTCTATATCTGCTCTATTTGTTTCTTTCAACACGACAGTCATGTTACGAGGAAATGGATACATGATCCGACAGATTATTTCTCAAGGAGCGGACAAATAATATACTTTGATCCTTGATATAAGTTCCAGGGTGCAAAACTTTCATCTTAGGCACAGATACTCTAATCTTGAGCAAAAGTGCTAATCCCGCATTCATGACGACTATTATGCTAGTATAACGTACATAAATAGCATAATCCATTAATAATTGGAAAACTCCAGGGAGGGGTATTCGATGGAAAGGGGATGTTGGAGGTCAAGGGGTGGTGAGGGGGACAAGGAGCACCATATCAGGCCTATCTTTCATATTGATTATTATTATTTTATTAATTGATTATTTCTACAATTTTTTTGCTATGTTTATGTTCTTTTTTATAAGATAAACACTCAAATGGAAGATTTTTTTTAGTGAAATTTAAATTTTCAATGTATCATTTTTTTACTGATCCGTTTGAGAATATATATTTCATCAATACCCCCCCCCATTGATTAGATATATACAAAAGGGGCAATCGTTTGAAAATGTTTGGGAAAAACAGTACCAGATATCCAAGCAGAAATTAATCATTGTATCCATCAAGTATATTAGAACTAATTTTCAAATAGAAAAATTACAACCCTGCCAAAAAAAAAAAAAAAAAGTACCAGCACAAAAATTTGGTCATTGATCACAGGGGTTTGAAAAAGCACTTTTCAGGGAAAAATATAAGAAAAAAGTTTTTACACAGTGCATAGTAGTGTTCTCATGCAGATTTTCAAGGTTGTAACCCCCAAAATGAGACCAGGAGTGCACAAATTGACATAGAGCCTCAAAGAGAGAAGAATCTGTAGCTCCCTTGACTGCAGGGCTATGGTGATTTGATCATTCTAATCCAAATACACGTTATTCTCTAAGTCAATTTGTACATCATGAATCTTTCATTTTCTCTATTAGAAACTGTCAACCAAAACTGTCAATTTAGGTTTTTCCAGTTTTCAAGTTGGTTTGTTTGGTTGTTTATGTATATAGGTCTCACATATACAGACCGCACCAATCGAACTAGAGGGTCGAAAAAATTTAAACATTTACTCCTAATTATATCTGCAAAGAAAATTTTTTTGTTTTTTTAAAATTTCCCTTGCCCAAACAGGTTTTTAGAGGGGAGTTCAATTTATAATGTAAGTTTATGCTACATAGATCCTTTAGTTTGTGTTCAGCTGTATTCATCCTGGTTTTGGAGAAAGTCAGACTTTTTTTCTCAGTGATCACTGCCGAAACAAAAGACGATCACCCCCAACGAGGCATGCTGCCAAAAGATGTCGGTTTCTATTAAGTGAGTAAGCAGACCTTTTTTTTGTTTTTTGTATTGTTAGTTCTTTTTCCTTTCCTTTATTCGACCAGTCCTGTATCATCGCCATTATAGTGTTTATGGCTTAGTCTGAATCGAAAACGTCTAATTCCAGATCGATTTCTCAGTCCGATTCTTGTGTTGTTGGGCTGCCATCGTTTTATCCACCATCCCTCTCTCCAGACCATCCACCCATATTAATTATTGATTTCATTTTAATGTGTTGCGTTCATTATGCCTGCAGTGGACTAATTACATTAGTATCAATTCTTTTTGCTCAGCCGCAATTTTTATCTACTTTCTTTCACTTTGCATTAGATCCTTTCCAGTCTTTTTGAAATAAATAAAAAAAAATCTAATTTTAACTTTTTATAAATTCAAAACATCACACTAATCATTCTGAACATAGCCAAGAACTTCTATCATGTTGATTAGCACAATTACCAGACTCGAGTGGGTGTTGAAAATTCGTCTTGAATAATTAACGAGTTTTTCTTCATATAAACAGGGGTCGTTCTAATAGTTGGAATCCTATTTTTATAATGATAATTTTCTTCAAAAATGTGGCATTCAGATTCTTTCAAAATGATTATTTAATGATAATCGACTTCTGTGAGGTAAAGGTAAAGTGTTGGTCTCTTAAGAGGCTTTCCCAATGGTGTATGATGGCCAGTGACAAAGTAATCCTTGCAAGTCTCAAGTCTGTTCGAGTGCAACACTTTAGTGTTACAAGTTTTTATGACCACCCCATTGGCAGGAAGCAAGTCTTCTGATGGATACCTCCGCCCTCATCATACAGCTAAGAGTGTACTCAATTAGCTGCTGAGTGTACAAGGAAATTTGTCTTAATGGAGGGTTTTTTAAGTTCTTCACTCATACTGGGAATCAAACCTGGGATCCTCTGCATGTGAGACTAACCATTACACTATTCAAGTGGACAATCGACTTCTGTACAGGCAAACAATTTTTCATCTGAAGTTTCAAAGACTAGAAAGGCTTGGAAAGTGAGCAATTTTTTCCAAGGATTTCGACTACACACTGAAGCTTGTATTTTGGCTCCGAACATGACCTTAATGCTTAACCAAGATCATTCCGGTCACTTCCACTGCAATCCACCAGACATTGTAAAGCACAGCAGAAGATTGAATCCAACCATATAGCCTTATTCCTTATTCCTTATTTAGCAACAATTTTATCTCTTGCATTTTGCTTAGGATCCTTTCCAGTCTTCTAAAAAAAAATTTCAATTACACATCCATCATCTGTGATTTCCGATTCTAAAGGGATTTAAACGAATTAGCAGTAGCACAACTAGTTATGGTAGTAGCAGCAGGTGTTGGAAGGAAAGGAAAGTGAAGATGGCTATTAAAAAAAACAAACTTTTAAAATAAAGTAAGAATATAATCTTTTTCACTAATTTGTAATGGAACATTTTTACAAAGGCCATTATAAAAACTGAGAAGACCTGTTTTTGATTAAAATCCAGACATTCCCATTTCACAGGTCTTTTTCGACTTACATGTCCACCTTACATTTATGACCCATAATAGCCATTTAAAGGGTCCCAGGGTATATCTTACAATAGAATTATGAAACTGATGATTTCATTTTGTAAAATCACTGAACATTACAGTAACTTTACGAAATTTCTAGTTTCACCATCAGTGTATTATTGGTTAACAAGCTTAACTGTGATGAATTTGATTCTCACTGGGTACCCCGCTATTGTGGCTCTGTGATAAACTAAACTTTTGGTAAATATCCAGTACATTCTGCTCCAGTATTTACAGTATATTATGCCGAATCAGTGAAACTGCTTAATTGGCAACATTACTAATCTTTTTGTAAAATTACTTTTATCTCACTTTGATTACATGAACTTTTGAAAGTAAAAATTAGTTGCTTTGTATTTTGTTTATATTAGATGAACTTTTGAACGAATCAAAAAAAACTATGTATTTATTTTCATTTCTTGCAAGAGAGAAGAGCATACAACCAATGCATTCTTCCGATAGTCACTTATGGAGCTGAATCATGGAACCTCTCCAAGAGACAAACCTGCAAACTGAGAAGTATGCAATGCGCGCATGAGGGAATCCTTACACGGAGAGATCACAAAACAGCACAGAATGTTAGAGAAAAGACAGGAGTCAGGGATATCATAGAAACCATAAAAACTCAAATGGCAATGGGCAAGTCATGTTGTGAGAATGAAAGACAACCGATGGACATCACGACTCACAACATGGATCCCCAGAGACCACATGCAAAACCAAGGCCGACAAAATACAAAATGGAGAGATGAACTAGACAAATTCAGAGAATACTGGCTCTGCGATGCCCATGATAGAGAAATGTGGCAGATCCTGCGGAAGGTCTTTGTCCAACAACAGACGTTAAAAGACTGATGATGATGATCATTATATGGGTGTTAGCAGGAAAAATAGCTAAGACTGAAACTCAGTGACAACTAAAAAATATTTTTTACGCTGATTAGACTGATGAAAATGCTGAATACAAACAAATGGAAAATGGCCAAAAAGGCCAAAAAGCATCGAAAAGATGCTGAAAATGGCTAAAATGTTCAAGTACTTTGGCACTAACATAGCAAATTTTACATTGCCAACTTCCTATTTTCAAAGGCTGAATTCTATCCAAAGACGGAGATTAAACACCAATGCAATAAGGCAATTTCCTCCATTTGGTATAACATATATACAACTTAGTTTGATATAAAGCCATTACTGAAATGTTCAGGGATTTCATAAAATTAAGTGATCATAACATATGTATCATTGAGACCAGTCCTAAATAAGTAATAAACAAATACAGACAATTTCACACATTAGACACGGTTAAATATCTTTTATATTATCCATATATGCTCTGTCAGCAGATTTGAATCCTAAGAAGATAAAGATACTTGAGCTACGGATTAATTGGCTAACTTTAAAGACTATCTGGCCCTTCCGGCTAATTCTCATATAAACTTGGGGGTTATGTTGAGGAGAAGATGAGATTAACCCATTTCCTTAATCTGCATTTAAAATGAAATTAATGATCTGATCTCAGATTATTGATTCAACACCAGGGATTACTGGACAGAATCCCCGCCCCCTATCCTACTGCCCTGGCATCACGCTTCTCCTCTGAATGAAAACAAGGATCGTTTCAAAGCAGCGACTGATATTTTCTACCTCTCGATACCTATTAAACAGGTGTACAATTCCAGTGACACCACATTGCATACCCACACTAATCCCAGCCTTTTTTTTTTTTCTTTTTTTAAAGATGTGCTAGCAAACTCATTCTTGATGGGGTAATATCAATATTAGTCCGGTATAAGGGGGTAAGGGGCAAAGACTGTCACATAAAAATTGATTTTTCTCGAAAAAAGGCAATCTTTCATTTTATGACATGGATAGAGGCAGCTTCTCCCACTTGATGAATTACAAAGTTCATTTGTGATATTTGTATATGTGAGTGTGAATATCATATATATATATATATATATATATATATATATATATATATATATGATAGTGGACTCAAGTTCCACATGGGAACTTTAAACCCTAAAAACACATACTCACACAGCACACACCACTGAAGATGGGAAAAAATCCCGAAACATGTCTGGACCATTTACGTCTAAGGATTAATAAAACCTTACCTTTGAACGCTTCACTCCTGAGTCTGTCTCACTCTTAACAGTTCATATTATATATAAATATATATATATATATATATATATATATATATATATATACACACACAATATAAATCAGGAATACAAAACAATATAACACAATATCCACTGTGTGATAGCTTTATTTCATAAAGTGCTCGATAAATTCAACATTAAACATTAAGTTGATTTAGAGTAAAGCTTAAAATATTATAGAGAAATGATTCATCACATAAAAATGTTTATGTTTCTACCCTGTTAGGGCTTCTTCAGGTGAATCTATGTATATGAGGATCAGTGTCTCAAGTCACAAACAGCCATACAGTCCTGACTCTCCTCTGAAGATATGACAGAACTCTATAATCAGTTCAGGCATCAGCCGACAATAGAATGTTCATGTCTTGCGTTTGAACCACATGCCAGCTTTACAGTCCGAATATTCCTGCAAAGGGGCGGCAGACCCCCCATAACTGACTTAGGTCAAACCAACAACCTAGGGGTCTAATTTCCATTCGGGCCACCTCAGTGGATTATAGGATGCTAATCCAGGGTCAGCCCTAGGTAAGTCAGTCACACTTCACCTTAAAACTTTTTTGTTCAGGCTAGACGGTCATTCACCACACAGGCCCTGTGTATGCATACATAACAAAAGACACGAGAATAAATCTCATGAATATTAATCTATCGAGAATCTAGCATCAAAGCATCAAGCACATGGGTCATATTGAAGTAAAAGTAAAAGTATCATTTTAGTTTCATAGAGAATTTGAGGGAGATGATTGCTTTGAAGAACAACCATAAGGGGGCAATGAAGAAAAGGTTGAGAAACCCTGTGCTAGCATCGATTGTTGTCAGTGACCGACAAGTTGACATATCGAAATTCGAGTTTTGCCCTCTGCTTACTGTTGCCAACTTAGATGTTCTGAAACCTAGCAGCCTGACCACTTCTTCTCCAGAGACATGGGAACGGCACTAAACACTTGTAACAGATAGGTACTTGAGACAAAGTCGTAAAATTGAGAATGTATGGGACCTTGGAATTTTGTTTGGATAATTGGTGCGCGGATAACAGCCGTCCTTTTATATTTTTCAAGTATTGTCAAACTCCATATAGGATTGACTTAGTTATCTATCATTATCAAGATTACCTCACCAAAAACCAATGAGTCATACACTTAAAACAATAACATACACAAAATTTCATGACAAGTTTGCTTAACTACTTGACAACAAAAATAGCAGAGTCAGATTTCTTTGATATGATGCTTTTGCATACGCTAAAATTCTTTTTCTCCTACTCATCCGAGCCCAGTATAAAACTCGAAATTTCGCGCACACAGATTCCCCTCAATGAAAGAGGAAAACATTTTTTTTTTAAATTCAGCTTAGTGGCTGAAATAGTTGCATTCAGGGTGGAGTTTCACCCTGAAGTAACCATGTATAATTTTGTTACTGTGAGTTATAGATCTTCCAAATCTAACACATTCTGTGTGTGACTCACAAATTTTGATACATTCTCGCACTGACATCCATGAAAGGAAAATTCTCGTGCACTTCATAAAAAGAGTTGGATTTATTCAGATTTATTAAATTGGTTTAGATTTCTGATGACAATCTTGTCTTAGATGGAACACGTTTTAAATAGACATCTAACACTCGATTCCAGTAGCTGATATGCCCTGAAATGCAATTTTAGCCCATATGGATGCAAAATTTTAAAAAAAATTCTTGAAGAGCATCCCCTAGAAGCCCCCTCCTTTCCTCCCTAAGCTTGGAATCCTGTGTGTGTGTGTGTGTGTGTGTGTGTGTAGAGGAAGGACGGAGGTCACACAACTCTCATTCATTCTCAATGTTGAAATTTGACAGGTATGGAAGGACCTTCAGTGAATATGGAAAATGGCGGTAATTTTTCCCCATCAATCTGGAATATCTACCCAAGATATTCTTCCTCACTGAATGAAGGTCCCTGTAGCATGTCCAATTGGTTTCACGAGTCAAGTCAAAAATTCCTACGGGGCTCTATTACAGTGCCAGGACTATACCATGACAGCGAATACAGAACTTCACCTCCCTGGACACATGTAACAGCAGACTGACCCTAGTACACATGCTTGTCAATGTCACTTAATTTAGCTGTAGGACGTGACATCAAGCCATTTACAAACCATCGCAATATGAAGGAAGAAGACTTCATTTGACAACTTTGGCGACGTACCAACCACACTGACAGAAGTCTTTTGTCTACAGCCGAATATCTCCTAGAAAGATCTATTTTCCATGTCAAGAGAACAAGGTAACATTTTTTTTGTATATATAAGACATATTTTTCTTTAAAAAAAAAAAAAAAAAATCTTTTGCAATTTATACACTGTAAGTCATAAATACAAAGAATCTCCGGTCATCTACAGCAGGGGTCCCAACAATATTTCTGCAGATCAGCCCAGGGTGGAGGGAGTTGACATAACTGGAATATAGGTGAAAAGCCAACTACAAGTCGCTTGTAAGTACACTACATTTTGTTTCTGAAAAATGGTTTATATAATGAATTTAATAAGATACAAAGGATGGATTTGTTTTTATTTTACAACTATTTTATTTCCCCTGTGGCCGGGTAGCATGTGCTTCTCAGCCTTGACGATTGGGGGTCACTGTTCTGCAACAACACATCCATATTGGCACATAAGATATTCTTTCTAAGAATATGTATTCACTTGTGACTGTCCAAACAATATCTCCCCAAGTTCTCAATGGATTTCAATTAAACTTTCTGGAAGGGTAGACCATGGGCCAAGGACGAATTGGCTAAATTTATGGGCGAGTTCTAGAATTCTTTTTGATATGAGAGATATCTCATCCATCCAATCATTTATTCACTTATTTGTCAACTCAATATCTCCAAAGTTCTCGGCTATAGGCTCCTGAAGAAGAGATTAAACTTGGGTGAGAATCAAGGGATTTTCAGTTATCTCCCCAACATCGTAGCTATACATGAACTGATTTTCATTCAGTTTTCTTTTTGTGTTTGCAGTTATGCATTCTCTGGATGCTTTCTAGTTTACTTTCTAAAAATGGGGGAATGATGTTTGAAGATACATCAAAAACATAAACTCAGGAATGAATCAGATAAGGGAGTCGAGTATTAGAGATAATATCCATATCCGTACTTCGCATAGGTGAATCACCTTAGCCACAACGTGTACCAGAACTAATTATCTGAAAAAATACAAAAAAAAAAAAAAAATTTTTCATCTAAAATTAACTTAAAAAAAACAGATCTTTTTATCTAGAGTCATCTTAAAAAAACCTAAGAATATTTGAACATGGTTATCCCCAGAGATCACAAAAGAAACCGAGGCCAATAGAACACAAGATAGAGAGATGAACTTGACAGATTCAGGAAATACTGGCTCCGCGATGCCCATGATAGGGAATCGTGGTGAATCCTGGAGAAAGTTTATGTCCAATGACGGACGTTAAAAAAAACCAACAATATTTGGATATGATTATCTCCAGAGATCACATAAGAAACCAAGGCCGACAGAACACAAGATGGAGAGATGAACTTGACAGATTCAGGAAATACTGGCTCCGCGATGCCCATGATAGAGAATTGTGGCGAATCCTGGAGAAAGTCTATATCCAACAATGGACGTTAAAAGACTGATGATGATGATGATGAGTCCAAATTGATCATAGAACCCCCCACCAAAAAACAAACATTTTTTGAAATATAAAACAAAATGTTTTTCAGATCATACTTAATGGTGTACTGATGCAAATTTTCATATTTGTCGCCCCCAAAATATGGACAGGTGTACCCAGAGACACACAGATGAGCGAAGAGAGAAGAATCTGTAACCCATTCAGCTGGTTGACCAGGATTATTTGTAGAGCTACGGTGATTTGATAAATATGAAAATTGCACTGAATATTATAGAATCCTGTCGATCAGTTCATACATTATACATTAGAAAATACAATGAAAGCATTGCATACATACACAGAAACAAATGAAGTAAGGAGCAAGAGGAATATCATAAATAAATATAAAATAATGCCCTAAATATTATAGTATCCTGTCTGTCACTTAATAGATAAGACGTAAGAAGATACAATGAACGCACAACTTACATACACAGGAACAAATGAAGGGAGGAACAAGAGGGAGGATATGATAAATAAATATAAAATAATGCTCTAAATATTATAGTATCCTGTCTATCACTTCATAGATTAGACATAAAAAGATAAATTGTGAGTATGACCTATGTAAACAAGAATGAAGGAAGAGGGAAACTAAGATTATAAATAGAGCAGGAAGGCAGTTACTTGCCACAGTGGATTATTTGGATATAAAGCAAGGCTCTGAATATTATAGTATTAGTTAATCTTTGTGAATATACAGGTGTGTTTCCTCTGTCTGGAAGTAAATTTGTCTCACGAAAACCTTTAGTAATCTGAAATGGTGTTAAGCAAAGAAATAATAATCATAAACATAAGAAAAATTTTTGAGTGTTCCCAGACTCCCAAATCGGCCCAGTTGGTACGTGAGGCTGAGTTATCAGAGGTTGTTGTGCGAAGGTAAAAAAATAGTATAATAAAGACTTCTGAAAAGTGGGGACTGCTTGTATATGAATTCTATTAGATTTATTTCCTTAGCAAATAAACTAAAAAAAAAAAAACTTGATTCAGAGGAAAAGACCATTATTCAAAATGGTGGGTGGGGGATTTCTTTTATCAGCAAACATTTTACCTTCAAGTTGCAGAATCCCGGGTTATGGACAGAGGACCTCAAAAAATCACACTCATCAATATATAAGTTAAAACAATGCTCTAAATATGATAGTATCTCGTTTATCACTTCATAGATTTGAAATCAGAAGCTACAATGAAAACATAACATTCATACACAGGAATGAAAGAAGTAAATAATAATAGTAACATTAATAACACAGATTAGAATCATTTATATAGATATGAGATGATGATCAGAATAAATTCTGACAGGTTTAGATTATTTCCTCATGATAAAACACTTCCTCAGGTTGATAAATGAAGTACAGCTAAGTATGTGGCAGGAATGAAAGAAGACGCTGAGAGAATTGACGAAATGATGGAGCTGAGGTTAAGCATGTATGCTTATTATTTAAAAGGAAAGAGCGAGCGGTATCTTGATGCCACATGGCAGACCCCTGGTCACTCAAAGCATCCTGTGAGCACACTCGTAGTGCAAGTCTTTTCAGAAATCGTCAACAAAAACTGTCAGCATAATCAATATGAGTTTCTTCAGTTTTTAAGTGATACTGGCGGGCTATCTATACATGTATCATGTGTACAGGCAGCACCAATGGAGCTAGAGGGCTTAAAATTTTAACATTCAGTCTTCATGTCTAGGAAACTTTTTTTTAAAGTTTTTTTTTTTTAAATTTTCCAGTCAAGAAGTTTATGGGGGATTTGTGGGGGTCATGGGTAGGGATGGGGTCAATGTAGGTTTTGGCTGAATTGGTCCCTTAATCTGTGTCCAGCAACATTCACACTTGCTTTTTGAAAAAGCAGACTCTTTAGTGATCACTGCCCAACAAAAGGTAGGTAACTTATTCACTCATCACCCTTTTTCCCGATTTTTTTCAGCTGATCACCCTCAACACGGCATGCTGCCAAAAGACGTTGGTCACGTGACGGTTTCTATTGAGTTACTAACCAGACCTGTTTTTCTTTCCCTCATTTTTATTCTTTCCCTTGCTAGCCAACCTCAGGAAATTAGAAAATTAGACAATTTCTGGCTCGATTCCAGAGAGGTAACTTTCATTTCTGGCAGAGATAGAAGTGATAGGAAGTATCACAGAATTCGGAAAGTAATCGAATATTAACCTCAATGGTTTGTTTTTTTCCACACATTTTTATTTTCAGGAAAAGATATGAGATACACATATAACTCACACTGACATATGTTCAATGCAAATCGAATAACTTAATATCACCCAGAGATTGCGATAATCTGGCTTTGCCACATTACGATTTGTGAGACTGCAGGTACGCACCAAAATAAAAAGGGTCAGGGCTAGCTAGAGAGAAGAAGAAGAAGAAGAAATCAAGTGAGGAATCACTCTAGGATAGCAAGTCATTGGTAGAGCAAGCTCAATCTTCAAAAACAAGAAGATCCCATTGGTCCTGAAAAGAAGAGTATACAACCAAAGCATCCTCCTGATAGTCACCTATGGAGCTGAAACATGGACCTCAACCAAGAGACTGACCCGTAGACTGAGAACAATGCAACGTGCGCATGAGAGAATCATGCTCAATGGAGAGATTA
The DNA here is from genome assembly GCA_963457665.1 of Thysanoteuthis rhombus. Classification (NCBI taxonomy): domain Eukaryota; kingdom Metazoa; phylum Mollusca; class Cephalopoda; order Oegopsida; family Thysanoteuthidae; genus Thysanoteuthis; species Thysanoteuthis major. The sequence continues at coordinate 21,940,895 of OY735240.1, read as the reverse complement.
CAAGACAGCACAGTTTATCAGGGAGAAAAGAGTCCAAGAAATCATAGAATCCATTAGAAAACTCAGATGGCAATGGGCTGGTCATGTTGCAAGAATGGCATATAATTGATGGACATCACGACTCACAACATGGATCCCTAGAGATAACATACACATCCAAGGCTGGCAAAATACAAGATGGAGAGAAGGACTAGACAAATTAAGAAAGTATTGGCTCTACAATGCCCATAATTGAGAAGTGTGGCGAATCGTGGGGAAGGTTTATGTCTAATGACGAACCTTAAAATACTGACGACGATGATGATGATGAAAGGGGAAACCAAATCAAACCAAACCAGCTTGGAGTTTGAGTTACTGTTGCTGATTTAACACTTTTTGAGCTAAATCCAGCACAATTTTCGTTTTAAAAGTGTGAAAAACTCAAAATTAGTATGGACATGCAGAAACATTTTGGCCATTGTTTGACCTTTTTTAGCATCTTTCGGGTGTGTTTTGGCCGTTCTTCAAAAGGATTCAGCAGTTTTTGACAGTCAAACTAGCATTGAGAATATTTTTTTGAATTCTGAAAACTTTTCAATTTCTTAGCAATTCAGGACCAAAATTTCTTGCATTTTAGCAGTTCAACATCAGCATGAAAGCATTTTTTTGTCTTATCTTCAAAAAGTTTGGCACCTTTGGCTCATTACAGGACTGGACTGTGGTCACATAACTTGATGCAACATTGTCTACAATTACTGTACAATAGCTGTCCATAAAGTATCCAGCCATTTAATATCAACAGACAGATGATCTACATAGAGCAAGGGTATCCTTGCCCCTTTCGAAACAGTTTCACATGTATCCTAGTATCCTTTTTTTACCTCTTCGATGTATAATCAAGCGCACTGACAAAGGAGATTATGTTGAAAAACATTTGTTTTGTAAAATAAATACTTTTTGGAGAGATGGAGAGATAGATATATATATATATATATATATATATATATATATATATATATATATATATCTCGAGAGAGAGAGAGCTGAATTATAAATTATGTCATATTATATAGAAATTTATCTGAAATGATTTCCTGTCGTTACACAGTAAATATATCATTCAATCTAGACATTGTTTAAAGAATAAACAATTGAACAAAATGAGGCTGCAGAAGGAATTGAACCTGCTACCAGTAGGTAGCCGCTCCAACATAGTGATGCACTTACCATTGTGCTAAACAGCAAGCTGCTAATGCAAAGGTCAAATAACTGTTTTCAACCCTAATTCTCATTTTTTTTTTTGTCCCTTTCAACGCGACAGTATGTATTCAAGAAACGGACATTATTTGGTCTGACAGAATGAATTATTTCATTTCAGATAATTTTCTAAATGATATAACAAAATTTATAATGTCCATTTCTTTAAAACATATATATATATATATATATATATATATATATATATATATATATAGAGAGAGAGAGAGAGAGAGAGAGAGAGAGACAGACAGACAGACAGACAGACAGACAGACACAGAGATAGAAAATACTGACAAAAATAGCAGAAGCTGAAGTGAGAACAAAGTGGCAAACGACCACCGGGAAATAGCTGGTGGCTGAGATTTTGATGGACAACCTTTTTGAAACGACTTAGCACATGCCTTAAAAGTCTAAGTAACCATTATAATAAATATTATCTCATTATCTAAAAAGCCACATCATTTTTTTTGGCTTGTGCAGATGTTTGGTTTTCTGTCATGCCAAAGCAAACTAATACATAAAAATTAATGAAGCCCTGCCATGATTCAAATATGCATCCTGAAGGTAAGCAGACAAATAAGAGACCTGCAAGGTCAACACTACATTGCTTGAACCATCATCATCAGCTTTTTACCAAACGTTGTTGGATATAGACCTTCTCCAAGATCAGCCAGATCTCTTGATTGTGGGTATCATGAAACAGTACTTTTCTGAACTCTTCGAGTTTGTCTTCTTTTTTTTTTGCTGGTCACACTTTCGCATTAGATCTCTAGGTATCCGCATTGTGAGTCTTGATGACCAATAGCTGTCTAACATTCTTGTAACATAACCAGCCCACTGCCATTGGAGTTTTCTCATGATTTCTTAATTTCTGTTTGTTTTCTTACATTGCGCTGTCTTGTGTTGTTGAGTATAATTCTTTCCTTCAAGAGTGAATCTTTTTTTTATGTTCCACATTCCATTGTCCAGCTCCATAGGTGACCATTAGGAGGATGCAATGGTTGCAGACACTTCTTTTGAAAACTAATGAGATTAAAATCACTTGAATACAGGGTGAAAATTCTTTAAACAATGCCAGTCAGCTTGTTACAGCCCGTTGCCATTACAGCGACTGTCTTCATATTTAGGACACATGGATCTTGTTTGTCAAACTGAGAACCATGCAACGTACACATGAGAGAATCATGCTCAACCTCACATGGAAAGATTGCAAGACAGTATAGTATATCAGAGAAAAGGCAGGAGTCTGAGATATCATAGACAATGTTAGAAAACTCAAATGGCAATGGGTTAGACAAGTTGCAAGAATGACAGACAACCGCTGGACATAACGACTCACAACATGGATCCCTAGAGATCATTAGTGAAACTGTGGCTGACAGAAAGTTAGAAGACGTGACAAGCTAGATAGATTCAGAGAGTACCGGCCCCACAATGTCCATGATAAAGAGGTCTGGCAAATCTTGGGAAAGGCCTATTTCCGACTATGGATGCTAACAGGCTGATGACGATGATGAAATATTGTTCAATGCATCAGTATTATATCATTATCATCAGTCTTTTGGCGTCGGTCGTTGGACATAGACCTTCCCCAGGATTTGCCACACTTCCCTATCATGGGCGTCACGGAGCCAGTACTTCCTAAACTTGTCTAGGTCGTCTCTCCATCTAACATTTTGCTGGCCTCAGTTGTGCATGTGGTCTCGGGGGATCCATGTTGTGAGTCGTGATGTCCATCGATTGTCTGCCATTCTTGCAACATGGCCAGCCCACCGCCATTTGAGATTTAAAGGGGAAAAAAAGAAACTGGTCTGGTTAGTCACTCAATTGAAACAGTCATGTGACCAACCTCATTTGGCGCATGCCATGTAGAGAGTAATCAATCAAAAAATTAAAAAATAGAGTGATCGATACATAAGTTACAGATTTTGCCTCTTGTTTGGCAGTGATCCTTACAATATCTAAATCTTCAAAACCAATATAGCATAAACTTATATCGCCTCACTAAAAGCCCATGTGGGAGGTGGATTTTTTTTTTCAAAATTAAATAAAAAAGGTTTTGTTTCTAGACTCAGTAAGGAGTAAATATTTAAAATTTTGGTCCTGGTGAGGACTGTACGCATACATAGCTGAACCAACTTAAAAACTGAAGAAACCTATGGTGACAGTTTTGGTTGACAGTTTTTATGATAAATGAAAAATACTCCAAGAAGCAGATGTATATTTTAAAATTCAAACTAATGAAGGCGATAAAAAATTAAAAATTAATTGCTATTGTTTCACATGAATTCAACACACATTATTTTTTAAGAAAACAAAAAAATACAAGTGACTATTTTGAATAATAACAAACATTAAGTAACATCTTTAAAATTAGTACTTGAAAGTAAATTTTATCTTAAAATATGTTTATAATAAAATAAAATAACGAGAACCAAAAATTCAATTCTGCATCTATCATCCATTGTAGTAGTAGCAGGGAGAGGAAGGGGACGAGGAGTTCAATTGAAAATCTGGACTAAGTTTCATATCAATCCAACTTGATATGGCTGAGAAAATTGATATAAACATTACTAGGAGAAAGATGAGTATAGTTCAACTGAAAGCCTGGACCAAATTTCATTTCAATCCAACAATATACAGAGAAAATAGATATTCAGCATTATTAGGAAGAGGAAGATGAGTATAGTTCAACTGAAAGTCTGAACCAAGTTTCATTTCAATCCAACAATATACAGAGAAAATTGATATTTAGCATTACTTGGAGGAGAAAGATGAGTATAGTTCAACTGAAAGTCTGGACCAAGTTTCATTTCAATCCAACAATATACAGAGAAAATTGATATTTAGCATTATTAGGAAAAGGAAGATGAGTATAGTTCAACTGAAAGTCTGGACCAAGTTTCATTTCAATCCAACAAAATACAGAAAAAATTGATACAACAATATACAGAAAAAATAGATATTCAGCATTACTAGGAGGAGGAAGATGAGTATAGTTCAACTGAAAGTCTGGACCAAGGTTCATTTCAATCCAACTTGATATGGCTGAGAAAATTGATATGTAACGTATAAGGGACCAGCGAAAAATGTCTTATAGAGATGCAAGCAGGCATCTAAAAAGAATGCAACACTTTTCATGGGTACGAAGCCAGTTTCATTGTAGAAGTTATCTGAACATTGAAAGTATTCTAATCTTTGAGAACTTTACTTTTTATTACTTGAGTAATGAACTGAAATTCTATTCTTTTCCATAGCAATAAGACATCTAAGATTCAATCAAAGTCCGAGCCTTACTTATACCTTAGATAAAGACTTACAAGTACTCATAATTACAAAAAAAGTCTGGTTAGTCGCTCAATAGAAACTGTCACATGACCAATATCTTTTGGCAGCATGCTGTGTTGGGGTGATCAATCAAAAATTTGGAATAAAGGAGGTAATCATTTAATTAGTCACATATCTCACCTTTTGTTGGGCAGCGATCACTAAAAAAAAGTCTCAATCACCAAAAAACAAACGCAAACGTTGCTGGATACTAACTAAGGGACCGATTTGGCATAAACTTACATTATGAATTGAATTGCTTGAATTTTCAGCCCTCTAACTCCATTGGCACGATCTGTACAGGCAATGGATAACCAGAGCTACTTAAGAATAAGATGTCCCAGTAGACTTCTAAAGAGAGATCTACGGTAGATATAATATCCCGGCAGTCATAGAAACCATGGGTTATATATGTCCCAGGAGTCTCCAATTGGATGAAATTCAACATAACTTTGAGCTGTTCTTACATCAGAGAAAATACTATTAGAAACTGTAAACCAAAACTCTCAGCATGTTTCTTCAGTTTTTAAGTGGGTCTAACTGACTGGCTGGCTAGTGTCTCATATAGGCAGCACCGATGGAATCAGAGGGCTGAAAAATATCTTGAAAAGGTGATTTTTTTTTTTTGGTTAAAATTATCCCCTATCTGAACCTGAGTAGGTTTTTAGTGAGGGGTTCTATTTACAATATGAACTTATGCTTAATTTGACCCCCATTTTGTATTCATGGGCATTCACTCTTGTTTTTTTTGAGGACTCGGACTTATTCTTTGATCATCCCTTTTTCCAATTTTTCAATTGATCACCCCTAACACGGCATCCTGCAATTGGCACTTGCTGCATGACAGTCTCTACTGAGTGACATTCATTGATCATCCATAATGCGGCCTGCTGCCAAAATATATTAGCCGCCCGACAGATTCTATTTAGTAACTAACCAGACCCATTTGTGCATATTTCAACCCTTTTCTTCGAGTGGACCGTCTCTAATAAATATAACGGGATATCTCCGACACTTACAATCTAAGTTCATGTTAAATTGATCCCGCAGTGTTCAAGCTTGTTTTTTTTTTTTTTCACAATTGGAATTTCTTTTTCCATTGATCACTGTTCAACAAAAGGGAAGAGAAGTAACTTATTCATTGATCACCCCTAACACGGTCTGCCGCCAAAATACATAGGTCATGTGACAGTTTCTATTCGGCGACTAACCAGACCTGCTTCTAAGAGCATTAAACAGGCATTAATCAAATCAAGAATTTGTATCTAGATCCTTAATTCAGATCAGATGACTTTGGCGTCAGTGTTCATTTCACACATACTTTATTCAGCATTAAGAAAATGGTATTTTAATGACTCTAGTATCGACTGATACTAATAGTAAAAATAAAATAACTAGTAGCTTTCCAATCTTCTCTTCCGCCTCCCCTAACCCTGGGTGTTGTCTGCGTTTCAAGTGTTTCAATTGAGTAAGAGCTGGGCGGGAATGTGATTTACCGTATTTCTTCATGTATAACACACAAAAAAAAAATTGTACTCGAATCTGAGCGAAAAGGGGGGGGGTCGTCGTGCTATACTCGAGTGTACACAGTAATTATTTTTTTTTCTTATAAGTTACTAAAGTTAAGCTCATTTGATGTATCCCAACCCCACTGAGAAATATATTAGACTTACACAGCTCACTAACTGTAAAAATAAAATGAATTAGACAAAAACATTTCAGTAAACAGTAGAACATTTTTTTTTTTGTTTTATTAATGTAAGCTTTTTGTTCTCAGGTAGATATCTTTGTTTGTTTTTCCCTTGCGTAACTTTATTTGATAAAATTGAAACTATCACCATTGTAACAATACACAATAAAATAAATATACTGGGCACTTAGCGAGTAACTGAAGTATTGCCGTACACAATTTTGGAACAGTAAAACAACTGCCGAACTGTCGTGCCAAATAGAATACCCGTGTCATACGAGAGGCCACAATTTTATACCTATTTTCACCTCTAAATTCAGTTCTCAGTATCATACAAGAATCATGCTATACACCAAGAAATATAGTACATCTCATCAAAATTCAATAAGCATGGAAAATTTTATATGACAGGATTGAGTGTAAGCTGATGTGATTGCTTGTAACACTGAGAGTGGTCAGTGCAGTAATGGAAATAGATTTTTAGAACTATCTATATTGTAAGGCTGCATCTAGGATTTAAAAGGTGTAGTCAGTCATGGCTTGGACAATGGAATCGGCAATCCAAGTCCGAACTCCAATCAGAGCTGTTCAAGTTCATTTTGCACTGACGCCCTTGAGGAAGGCGTGAATCCAGCTCTTCTCCCCCCTGACCCAGCTATACGTAAAATAGGAGGAGAGATTGGGCCCTTTAATCTTGGGAAGGCAACCGGTCTAGGAGAAGGACAACTCTGATTCCAAACCAAGAAATGGGGACCCCTCGAAGTAGTTTGATCCCAAATATGATGTATCTATCTCTGCTTTCCCCTGGACTACCTCAGAGAGGCCGGGAGTGGGGTTCTGACAACCGGGCATCCCAGGATCTCCATACGCTTTGCCCAGTAGGGGATGTTCCATTGTCTACAGTGATAGAATGCGGGCCATTCATTCATCGAGGATCTATGCTTGAGGATCACAAAGGGGTCCATCAGGGATGTGCAAAGTGAACTGGTAAAGTTTGGAGTTACTTTTTGAAATACGGTCAATTTTGAGGTCATTTCTAGATGAAATAACCTATTTGAGCAGTAGGTATAAAGCATACTCAAAAATACCAGCACCCCATCTCCTGATTTCCAACAGGGGATTACTGTTCAGGTCCAGATAAAAATAAGGTTACAAAAGCTGATTTTTGCGGATGGGCCTCTCAATTTGCGAAACTGGCCCAATACAATCTTTCTACCCACCTCCCTTATGTGGTCTTGCGCCTAATTTAGTTTAGTAACTATGAGAGTATATTGCTAATGCTAGTTAAAACAAGTTTGATTTACAATGTAAGTTTATGCTAAACTGGTTCCTTGGTTTGTGTCTGGCGTTCTCAAGAGACAAAGCACGTCCAAGTAGGTTTCCAGGATAAGAGAGGTGACAACCACCCAAAATCCCCAATTTTGATATATTTGTTGGGGGTTCAAGTACAAAACTTATTTTCACTCCACTCTACAAAGGCCAGATAGAGGCAAAAATACAAATGCTGATTTTTTAAGGCAGGCTCACTCTATTTGCTCGATTTGCCTAACCAAATTCTTCTGCTCCCCTAATGTGGTACTGTGCCTGATCTAACCAACTTTGTTTTGTTCACCCAGAGTCCAATCATACATCCCTCAAGGTTAATTATTCCCAGGACCCACAAGTAAAACAAAGATAACTCCTGTTAGCCTCAAAATAAACTAAGCATTTATCTCTTCATCAAAAACAGAAGAAAACTATTTCCATACAAACTTTCAACGTTTCACATATTCACATTGATGTTTAAGACGACACAAAATAAATGAAAACAACTCTATTTCTGTACAGACCTCCAATGTTTAACAAACCTGCCCACTTGATGTTAGAAACGACACACGGATAAAAACAGTTCAACAATTTATTCAAAGTAATAACAATCTGTTTTTCTTTCAAAGGGGACATAACTCCAATTAATCTCAATTTTATGCATAGATTCTAGGAATCTACTGGCTAATTATATTTCTAGTGAAGGGCAAGGTTGCTAACGATTTTTATACCAAATATTTACCAACTTTTTCATCTAATAAAAGCTAATATCATAATAAGTAAAAGCAAAAACAAAGTAGACTAGTCAATCAATAGAAACCATCATATGACCAAGGTATTTTGGCAGCATATCTTGTTGGTAAAAAAGGTGATCAATAAATAAGTTCTCCCATCTTTTGCTAGGCACTAAAAAATTCCAAAATTTTCCCTGAAACAGGCATGAAGGCTAGGATACACTAACATTACGAATTGAGCCTCCCATTAAAAACCTGTAGAGGGGGGGGGGATAGAGAAGGAAAAAAAAAAAAAAAAAAAGAAGCATTATTGACGCAGTCTGAAAGCATCATATGACATAGCCAACCAGACCAACTTGAAAACTGAAGAAATCTAAGTTGACGGTTCCCAACACTGAGAAATTCTCAGCAGAACCCTTTCTGCCTGCCATCTTGACAACGATGCTGACCAGTGGATGGTTAAATAAACCATTCCACTCCTAATGCTTTATGTCTGATGAAGTCCACTCCTGGGATTGTAATGTTCTATTCCCAATTGTTGCTATTTCAGCAGATTCATCCAGTTCTGTCTCTGGGGCATTCCGTTGTACAAACCCATACCTTGTATACATAATTATATTGATATTTGTGAATGTGCTTGTATGTATATGTGTATATGAGAGAGAGAGAGAGAGATTGTGTGTGTATATGATTATACACATGAATATATATTGCATATATTAAAACTCATATTTGAAATGATCTTCTGCTATTATACAGTGAATGGCCCAGACAATGTAAATAGAATACGAAAAGGTTCAATTCTTGTAGCAGCCCCAATGACCACTAGGGTAGCCGCTTCAACAGAGTGAGGCTCTTACCATAGAGCTAAACAGCCGCCAGTAATGCTAAAGTCCAGATAACTATTTTCACTTCAAATTCTGATTTTGTTTATTTAGTCTATATCTGCACTAGTCGCTTCACTCAGAATAACAGTTATGTTATTAAGAAATAGATATATGTTCCAACAGAATGATCTTGATTTGCTTGATAATATAATTGTCATGTTTGAAGAAATAATGGAGCAGATATAGACTGTGACTAAACAAAATGAGAATTCGGAATGAAAACAGTTATGTCAGCTTTTGCATTACCGGTGACTGTTTAGCTCAAAGCTAAGAGCAACACAACATTGAAGCTGCTGCCCTAAATGGGGATATTTCTGTTTTGTGGGTTGTTTAGTAGGAGGGCCTGGGTGGGGGGTAGTTTGTTTTTCTCACCTTCGCAGATAAAAACACCTCCCCTTCCACTCTTACTAAACAATCTACATTATAGAAATACACCCAAATCTTGAACATGTAAACAGTATGCAGTTTTTCTCAGCACAGATGCAAATTTAACTGAAATGGCTTGCAACCATTGAAACGCATCAAAACATGATTATTTTTCATCAACATTAAATAAGATCATTTTACATTCACAAAATATTATATATGAATTATGAATTGTGTTATATTGTACAAAGACTTATTTGAAATGATCTCCCGTCATTGAATGGTTAATATATCATTCAATTTAGACAATGTAAATAGAATAAACAAATAAAGGAAATAAGGCTGCTGCAGGAATCGAACCTGACCTTTGCATTACCGGCAGGGGCTGTTCAGCACAACAGTAAGTGCCATGTAACACTGAAGTGGCTACTTATTGGTAGCAAGTTTGTCATTTAAATTGAAAGACATTATCTGTGTAGCGAAGGGATATCATTTGAAATAAGTTACTACATAATATAACATTATTCATAATTCATTCTGTTGGACCAAACAAATCCATTTCTTATATATATATATATATATATATATATATATATATATATACATACATACATACATACATGGTCTATGCAAACGCTTTGGTTTTAAAAAAGATGTGATCAGCCTTTGGCAAGTCGCACTTCACTTTAAAACTCTATTGCTCTGGCTGAAGAGTTATTCAGTACACCAGCCCCATTGTCTTTGGTCCTTCTGCAATAGACCTCTTCCAAAATATCTTTATCCGTGAAGCCATATATATATATATATATATATATATATATATATATATATATATATATGTATATGTATATGTATGTATATATATGTACATGTATATGTATATATACGCACAAACATACATGCATAATCAGATATACATATTCCAACGAGTGCATACTGTTCACAATTCCCCTTCGTAACTCTTTCATAAGCAACCATTCCATACCATTCATGTCCATACACACACACCTGTCCAACTGCAATCCCCTCCCCTCACACATCTAAGCAAACTGCTCTCAAGCTCTTCTCATATTTCTCTCACAATAGACAGATATGAATTCTGCACACCTTCTCAGGCATTTTGATCCCTCTCATGAGCAGATAAAGAAAGGCAACCCCCACCTTCCATCGCCGCCCCGTGAACCCTGCCACATTCACCTACTCATTCGCTTTCACAATCCCATTCTCTTTCTCTCAGACACTCTCTTATCTCAATCAGTCTCTTCTTTCGTACTCAAGAGACATCTTTTATTTGCCGCATTCAAAGCTGAGGACAAAGAAATCTGGTCATCTGCCGTGTGTCTTGTTCAGTACTAGACAAACATTTGACCAATAAGATGAATCCAACAGAGGATCTAATATTCATAAGAATAATGAAAAGAGTAGATTATTATTATAGTAATAATAATAACAACAGGTCTGGTTAGTCACTCAATAGAAACTGTCACATGACCAAGGTTTTCAGGCAGCATGCCATGTTGGGAGGGGTGATGAATTAGAATCAAAATAGAAATAGAAGATCAATAAGTTGCTTCCCCTACCTTTCATTGGATCACTAAAAAGTTTGAATTTTCAAAAACGTTGAAAATAGATCGTCACTATTGAAAACCTAATTAGAGGATAAATTTCCCAAAACCAAACGTGAACACAGCTGGACGCAAACCAGGGACCAACCAGTTTTTCAGTCCACTAGTCCCATCAGAGTGGCATGTACACGACTCATACAGAGCCAGCCAAACCACCTTAAAAACCAAAGAAACCTGTGCTGACAGTTTTGGTTGATGGTTTCTAACAATAATGATGATTATGATCAGTGGTGAAATGATGAAGAGCAAAAATGATAACTATATGAAGAAGATGGGAAGAGATCAGAATGATAATCTATAAGATGGGAGAGATTAGACCAGAATAATAAATTAAGAAGATGCTATGTTACAATAAAAAGGGATCCAACTGAAAGCGTGAAATAGAATTTAATTTGTGCAACTCACGAAATAAAATAGAATTTCACTGATGTTCTAATGGCGTAACAAAATGCTGATTTAAAAAACAAAGGAAAAGATATAAAAAGTAATGATAGAACGGGACTTTTTTCTGAAAATCCGTTTGTGGTCATCAGAGCAGTATAATCTGAGCTCAATACAAAGCAAATATCCATTATCCACGTATACAAAATACAATGTGTGTAGAAGGCTATTCTCCAAGTTCACTGCAATGCAAATCTCTTGTCCACATGCAAGCTTACCACAATGCAAATCTATTATCAACATACATGAAATGCAGGGAATAGAAGGCTATTCTCCAAGCTCACTGCAATGCAAATCTCTATTATCCATATATACAAAATACAATGTGTATAAAAGGCTATTTTCCAAACTCACCGCAATGCAAATCTCTATTATCTACGTCTATAAAATACAATATGTATAAAAGGCTATTCTCCGAGCTCAATGCAATGCAAATCTCTATTTTCTATGTCTATAAAATCCAATTTGTACAGAAAGCTATTCTCTATGCTCAGTGCTATGCAAATCTCTATTATCCATATATATAAAATACGATGAGTGTAGAAGGCTATTCTACAAGCTCAGTGCAATGCAAATCTCTATTATCCACACACATAAAAAACAATGTGTATAAAAGGCTATTCTCGAAACTGACTGCAATAGAAATCTCTATTATCCACTTCTACAAAATGGAAAGCAAGCAACGCTTGCATGAGAGAATCATGCTCAACCTCACATTAGAGAGATCACTAAACAGCAAGGTATATCAGGGAGAAAACAGGGGTGCGAGACATCATAGAATCTATTAAAAAACTTAAATGGCAATGGGCAGGTCATGTTGCAAGAATGACAGACAACTGAGGGACATCGCAACTCACAACATGGATACTCAGAGATCACATGCGGAACCGAGGCCGACAGAATACAAGATGGAGAGATGAACTAGACAAATGAATGTGGTGTTGCTCTTACCATCAAGCTTGCCGGTAAGTCAAAGGCTCAGAAAACTGCTTTGTATCCAAATTCTCATATTGTTTATTCACTGTCCAGATCAGCTTTATTGTTTCTCAACATGGACAATTACATTATTAAGAAATGGATATATATACAGAAATAATTATAAATATGTTATATTATTCATAACTATATGAAATGACCTCCCATTATTTAACCTTGCTATAACAGGTGATCATTCCAAGTAGAGTTTCGAATAATATAATACATTTATAATATATATATATATATATTTATAATATATATATATATATATATATATATATATATATATATACATACACACACACACATTCATAACCTTTGAGAAGAGGATACAGCTGCTGTATCACATCAAGCCCTGGAGGGCTAATGAAGAGGGTCCGAGAGTTTCTTTGGGAAGAGGAAGGTATTGGACCTTTCAAGTACATACGATATGTCGATTAATAAATTAAGTTGCCTAACGCATACCATAGGGTAAATGCAGTATGGCTAGCTAAAAAGACTACAGCAGATGAAAACAGGATAGCTGAAAGATGAGGGTATCTGTGCATTGTATGAAATTGCTTGCTGATAGAAAGCCACAACAAATTTCCTTCACAATTTTATGATCTTCAGGTGGTAATGTTTTAATTAAATTACACATAAGGTTTTCATACCCTCTTAAAATGTACGTTATTCATTTTTTTTTTTTAGAGTTCTTATTTTGAATTTGAATCAACGATACATAGGAGGTAATATT
>OY735240.1:21827567-21922567 GCA_963457665.1 Thysanoteuthis rhombus | reverse complement strand
TATTTGCACACAAAATATAATTTTTCTTGGGATTAACTGAAGCTTTGAGCTTCACATTAATTCACCGCCTTCCTGAGGCAGTTCTGAAAATAACTTTTCATATGATGCACCATGCGGGGCTTTAGAGTGACAGAATGGCATCTATCTTTTAAAGAGGAGAGGAGAGAAACTTATATGCATGTGTTTTTATAAATGTATATATATATATATATATGTATTATATATATATATATATATATAGGTCTGGTTAGGTACTTAATGAAAAAAAAAAACATGTGACCAACATCTTATACGAGCAAGGTGTATTAAAAAATAGGGGAACAATCTAACCAAAGAGAAAGTTACTTTTCCTGCCTTTTGTTGAGCAGTGATCACAGAAAAAATAGTCTGAATTTTCACGAAGCGTAACTACACAGATGTTGACAGTCTCGGTCGACCGTTTCTAACTTGTGCAGACGTGAGAAAAACCTCAAGCCACTGCACAGGCTAGCATACAATGAATATATGCTAACATATTTTCAGTGTGAGTACAAGCAGATGCTTGTAAGTACGTTCACAAGTATATAAAATATATTTTCATCTACATACACATGCAGATAAATATACTCTCAAACATATATGCTATTATATATATAGGTAAATCCTAACAAAGAAACCACAGAAAATAGATTTTTAAAAATAATTATTGCGTTTAAGCACATATGTATGAGCATAGATATAAATATTTGGAAAGCTTAACAGGCCCACACAAGTCGAGCACACAAAAAGATAGATGTGCCATATGTCATACATTTATGTTAATTGGTAGGCTTGTCCACATCATATACATATTATATATGTATGTACATACATGGATACAAGTGCATATATATATATATATATATATATATATATATATATATATATATAGACAGAATTGCACATTGTGTTATAAAAAGATAGACATATTAAGATGCACTTGCACAAGCATGATTCATAAACGCATGTATCTATATCAAAACAAGAAATAGAGATGTGTTAAAGATATAGATATATCCGTAGATTTATATGCTCACACGTGTACCCATACATATATACATACATACATATATATATACATAAAAAGACACTCACGTACACACATGAAGATGCACTTACACGAGCATGATTCATCAACATATATATCTATATCAAAACAAGAAATAGAGATGTGTAGAAGATATAGATATTTCCATAGATTTATACGCACATGTGTACCTATACATATACACACACACATTATATATATACATATATGTACACACACAGATGTGTTACGTTGTTATATAAAAAGATACTCACATACACACATAAAGATGCACTTACACAAGCATGATTCATTAACATATATATCCATATCAAAACAAGAAATAGAGATGTGTAAAAGATATAGATATTTTCATAGATTTATATCCTCACACGTGTACCTATACATATATACACACACATACATATATATATATATACATATATATATATATATACACATACGTAGAGAAAATTACACAAGGTTATATAAAAAGATACTCACATACGAACATAAAGATGCATTAACACAAGCATGATTCATAAACATCTATACCAGAACAAGATATAGAGATGTTTAATAGATATATCCATAGATTCATACGTCCACATGAGTACCCATACAAAGACATTCACGAACACACACACATATATATATATATATACATACACACACACACACACATGATAGAGAACTACACATTGTTGTATAAAAAGATACTCGCATACACACATAAAGATGCACTGACACAACCATGATTTATAAACATATATATCTATATCAAAATAAGAAATAGAAATGTGTAAAAGATATTAAAATATATTTATACGCCCATGCGTACACCTATACAAATACATACACATATATGAATATACGTAAAAATACACGCATACAGAGATATACATGCACATTTATAAGCTTATATATATATATATATATATATATATATATATATATATATATATATATATATGTGGCCCCTGATTTTATGCTTCTAGGAGAGGAGGCATAAATGAAATTGGCACAAAAAAATCCATTATATAAGAATATTGTTATAAATTTTACTATTAAATATTATTTTAATTTTAAAACATATAGATGAATATTACTATATTAAATACTACCAGATTTAGAAGAAAGGATTGAAGCGAATTTCAAACCAGCATTACTGTAAATCAGCACAAATTTGAGGCCGCCTATATATATATATAAGTATATATATATAAAATGATTGATTATGTTTGTATGAAAAAACAGTTGCACAGAGTGAAGAAGATGGTATATCCTGTCACCGATGCGTTCAGATAAATAAGTGTAGGCCCCTACACATACAAACACATGTGAATGAAGCCCCAGCTACAAGAAGATATGTGCTTTGAATACAAAGAGAGAGAGAGAGAGAGAGAGAGAGAGGGAAAAAATGGAAGAGTCCAAGATGGAAAAACTTAGCCACATCAAACAGGTCAAGTCGACAAATGATGACAACTTTGACAGCAAAGACATAAAACCTGCAAACAAAGAAACAGAACCAAGTTCAGCAGAGGAGGCAGACACAATGAAACAATTAGACAAGAAACGGTTTGACAGAGTAACGAAAACCAAAACCTCCAGAGTGTGCCATCAAACAAAAATCAAGAAAAAAAGACAGGGAGAAAACAGGTCTAGTTAGTCACTTAATAGAAACCATCGTGTAACCATGTCTTTTGGCAGCATCAATTGGAGGAGGAGGAGGAGATCAATGAATAAGTTACTCTCGTCTTTTGTTTGGTCAGTGATCACTAAAACAAAATCTGAATTTTCAACAAACAAGTGGGCAATAATTAAGGGATCATCATCATCATCATCATTAGTCTTTCAACGTCCGTTGTTGGACATAGACTTTCCCAAGGATCCGCCACAATTCTCTATCATGGGCATCACAGAGCCAGTATTTTCTGAATCTGTCTCATTCATCTCTCCATCTTGTATTCTGTCAGCTTCCATTCTGCATGTGATCTCTGGGGATCCATCTTGAGAGTCATGATGTCCATCCGTTGTCTGTTATTCTTGCAACATGGCCTGCCCATTGCCATTTGAGTTTTCAGCAGATTCTATCATGTCTCTATCCCCCGTTTTCTCCCTGATATACTGTGCAGTCTTGTGATCTCTCCATGAGAGGTTGAGCATGATTCTCTCATGCGCACGTTGCATGCTGCTCAGAAGATCTATCTCTTGGTTAGGGTTCCATGTTTCAGCTTCATTAGTGATTATCAGGAGAATGCATTGGTTGTATATTCTTCTTTTTAGTATTATTGGGATCGTCTTGTTTTTGAAAGTTGAGCTTGCTCTGTCAAAGGCTTGACATTCTAAAGTGATTCTTTGCTTAATTTCCTCTCACATTGTATATTGAACCTTCCACTAAAAACCTATGATGGAGAAGTGGGGGGGGGGGATCCAAAATATTTGGAAAAGGGGTGATCAATGACTAAGTTGCTTCTCTCATCTTTTGTTGGATCAATAAAAAGTGTGAATTTTTGAAAAAACAAGTATTCACGCAGCCAGGACCAAACTCAGGACCAATTTAGCATAAACATACAAGGCAAACTGAAGTCCCCGATAAAAACCTATTTAGTGAGGGAATTTGGGAAAAAAAATTCTCTTCAGGACATGATTAGGAGCAAACGTACAAATTTTAAGCCCTCTAGCACCACTGGTGAGGCCTGAATGTATGATACCTACCAGCCAGACCAACTTGAAAACAGAAGAAAACCTAAACTGACAGTTTTAGTAATCAGTTTCTGAATATCAATGGCATAGAATCCAACTTTAAAACATCAAAAATCTATACATGTAGTTTTTTTCTTTAACTGTTGTCCTCATTTTTCATTTTTTGAACGCAATATTTCAGCCGCTGCACCCTACGACCCTCTCCAGGTGATAAAAGGGTTTTCTTCCAACCATCGACACGGAGTGTGTGTCGGCAGGGGGTGCCTCGGTGATCGACCAGAATGATCTCCATTCCATTGTCTAATTGCGGGTGGGGTTAATTTCAAGGTCCCAAAACCATGCGGTTGATCATAATTGGTGTCCAAACTCGCTTGTGCTCAAGGAAACAACAGTCTCTGTAACCATAACAATTTTGGTTTGAAAGAAGGGCAGATAACTGTTGTAATCTCTCGGAAGAAAAATGGTAGCTAAAGGAGTTTGTATTCAAGAAACTAACCAAGATGAGGACAACAGTAAGAAAAAAAAATAAATTTAGACAGAAGTTATCAAAAATCAATCATTCTCTCATACAATGAAACATGTTGGGCAGTGTCTCCATTTTGAATGATATGGGATTTTTTCTTTAGTGATTTATAGTATACACTGGTATGTCAGATTACCATTCAATTTTTTTCTTTTCAAACGATGAAAATAGCTTTTTTTAGCTGCTTTCAGATTGCTAGTATTATGAAAAGGGAGCCATTGACCAAAGCTTGTTGTGGACAGTTATGGGGCTTGGATGAATTGCAGTGAACGACAGTCCTTCAAATATCCTTGCATGCAGTATTCATTGTTTCTATAGCAATTGTAGATATCAACTTGGGGCCAGCTCTAGCTCAAGCTGCAGGTTTTCTTTAGTTGCTACCTTCTCTTTGGAGGAATGTCTCACAGGGCTAAAGGTGTCTGAACTTTAACTGCCTAATGATTTACTCCAGCAAATTTCTTCCACGTTGCCAAAAGACAGTTTTATATATATATATATATATATATATATATATATATATATATATATATATAGTACATGTGGTACAAATCAGGCTAGCAGTACAATATAATATAATAATATATTAATAATATAAAGTCACTTCATTTATTTCATAGAGTGCTCGATACATACAACTTTTTACTATTGAAGTTAAGTTGTTTTAGAGTAGAGTCACATTCTACCATATATATATACACATATATATATATATATATATATATATATATATCCATTTCTTAATACGTATCTGTTGCATTGAAAGAAACAAATAGACTAAGAATAAGCGAGGTAATAACTTGGGGTGAAAATAGTTACTTGGGCCTATGAATTACTGGCAGCTGTTTAGCTCAATAGTAAGAGCAATGCTA
The DNA here is from genome assembly GCA_963457665.1 of Thysanoteuthis rhombus. Taxonomy (NCBI): domain Eukaryota; kingdom Metazoa; phylum Mollusca; class Cephalopoda; order Oegopsida; family Thysanoteuthidae; genus Thysanoteuthis; species Thysanoteuthis major. The sequence goes on along the minus strand of OY735240.1, from coordinate 21,917,424 downwards.
CATTGAAGTGGCTACCCTATTGGTCGCATTTCCTTCAAGGTGTTTATTCTATTTACGGTGTCTAGACGAAGTGATACATCAACTTTGTTACGATGGTAGATCATTTCAAATAAGACATTCAATATAATATAACGCTATTCATAATCATATATATATATATATATATATATATATATATATATATATATATATGCATAACATCTGTAATATACTGAATAAATAAAATTAACCGATTTAAGCCATATTAAAAGAGAGTTTGAGCTATAATTAACAAACCATTCTTAGCAACATATGCTAAGCCTGTGACTCCACCCCAGCCTGCATATTAGAGGCTTGCACCAGCCTCGTATAAAAATCATCAGGTATGCCCCTGGCAATACGCACTGAGCAGATAAGCGCATATGCTAATTTTCCCAGTAGATATACAAAATATATATCCAAACATACAGGTATGCATAGACAATATCGAAAAAAAAAAAGAGAGACGTTATTTCTTCAGGTGCATAATCCATAAGAAAAAAAGGAAAAATAGTTTTTCTTCAGAAATAAGATTTTTCTCTTTTTTTCATAGCTTATACACCTGGCAAAGGCTGAAGAATGGATCTGCTGAAATAAGTTGACAATATCAAGAACAAGAAGGAGTTCAAATGTCTGAATAAAATTTGGAGGAGTAGTTTTTGCTTGGTACAATTTGATAAGCATATATCCAGATGTGAATATGCTGCGAAAATGAAAGTTGTAGTTGGAAGCTTCTGGAGATGTAGAAAGTTGTCCCATAAGAAATGGCCATTTTTCAACATTTATCTTTATGATTATCATTCCAACAAATTCTAAAATAGAAAATGTACATATTCGACTGATTATACGCCATTGATTTTCTTTAATAAATTTCAACTTCTGATTCATCATATCAGTTCAACCAAGATAATCCCTTACTCTTGTAGACGCTGTCCTCAAAGGATGTTCAAACTCAGCAGAAATGCTGTCTAAGCCCTCGAGAACATTTGGAATGGCAACTTTCACCGGAAGATCAGTGCGATGTTGGTGACACCAATTTCCTTCTAGGGACATGAGCCCGGATAATTACCCTCAAGAATGCTCTCAATCAGTTGTCGATGATGGGAAATTGACGGATGTTGAGGATGATCCTCTCATGTGCATGTTACATGATGCTCAGTTTGAAGTTATATCTTTTGATTAAGTTCTATATTCCAGCTCCATAGGTGACTATCGGGAGGATGCAATGGTTGTAGATGCTTCTTTTTAAACACTTCTTGGAAATGAAGCTCAGTTATCCCTTTCTATTGTTGTTTCACAGTTCAATTTGAATAATTTAATAGGAATCATTTTTGGAGTTTTGTGGTGTACTACAAAAAAACCACATCATACAAAATACATTGTACAGTATAAACAAAGCATCAAAAGTTCTAAAAATCATAAACACATATACATCTATAATAAAACTACCACCATGGTTTGTTTTTTTTACAAGAAGTGGCACGTCGATAAAAACATCAGGGACTTGTAATATATTTGTTTTATCATAATAATCTTTGTGTAATTAATAAGAATGATTATTGAAAATTATCAACTAGAAATTATTCATGGAGATATTATAAATCAGGAGATAATCATGGCTGAAAACTTGAACTTGTTTACACTTGCGAATCAAAACAATTTTTTTCCAATTCACAGTACTGTAGTTTTATGAAATTTATGTTTTTTGCTAATTGACTGTATAAACTTTACTGTATTCATTTATTTATTTGTACATTTACAATTAGGGTTTGGTACAGCGTTTGTTTATCGAAAGATTTATGGCTTTGGTGGGGTCAGCAAAAAAAAATGTAATTAAGCTGTTGGGCACCAAAACTGACTTATCACTCCAAGACTACTCAGTTTTTATTTCTTATTAGACTTTCACGTAGGAGAGGATACCCACCCACCAAATAAATGATAGTGGGTGGGGTTGAGAAAAAATCCATGGTGCCTTTAATTCAAAACAACAGAATGATAAAGAAAAACAGAACAGAAGGTCAACTTGGTCTCTTTCTGCCTGTCTGCAAGACGGTTTCCGAATGTGGAAAAATCAGGCAAACTCTTTCTTCTACTCCTGCAGCTGATATAAACAGTCAGTCTCCCTCTTACTCTCCCCTCCTCGCTATGAACGATACCTCCCTACTCAAATCAGCAGTTGATGCCTCTCCTCCTTTCTCTGCTGACTTCCTTTGGCTCGCTGCCATTCTTATACAGTGTTTCCAAATCATTAACTGTCACTCTCAATTTAGCTCTCTTGGCTAACAGTGTGGTCCCAGAAGCCCACCTGTGAAGATAAGATCCTAGTTGGTAATGTCTCTTCTACTTAGCCTCCTTCAATAGAAGTGGGGAAGGTTGTCCAAAGTGTGTGAGAACGCCCAGTAGTAGATTCCTGTCCTGCCAGTAAGCAATGTTTAGTAATATAGTCTTGCCAATCACTACCAGCGAGTTTTTTCTAATAGTTGTTCTAGTATAAAGGCCTCTTGTCTTAGAGGCTAAACAAAGCAAATACCCACATACAGTGTATTTGCTACAGAATAATGTCAAACAAGCTCCTCTGGCCACAATTCAACTATCACAGGGTGCTCAATTATATGAGCCTTGAGCCACACTCCATCAAATTAGTCTTAGGGGCTTCGATTTTCACAAAGCATCCCCCCGTTCATCAATTTAGGGAAAAATTTACAACACTCTACTCTTATTGGGACCCCTCCCCATTACTTTTTGGGGGTCAATCTCCATTTCTGATGGTTGGAAGGAGACAGATTTGTCAATATCTTCCATCAAAAGACAACTATTCAAAGGGGGAGGACTTGGTCACCTGATTGTAGCCACTAATTCCAGAGATCTTAAAATTTTGTACCAATTAAAGACTACCACATCCTTACTGTAAATCTTTCTCAAACGACTTTGTTTTGTTCAGATCTTACTAAATTTGTGTGGGTGGCCAGTGTCCTACCCTTCCGGCTTATTCCAGCCCACCAATTAAATTGTGACAGATATTAACCCCCACTCCCCACTTGTTAAATTGTGACAGATTCCTCTCCCTCTTCTCATTCTGACCCCCGCCCCCTGCCAATTGGGCACTTAGATTAAATCTCTACATACAAGAATGCCACCCACAGAATGATGGTTACTAAGCTATGCCTGGCAAGCAAAAGTAAATTTGGTCCTCATGGATGCTCCACAATTGTAGCCTAGTGAATGACTTAATACCAAAATTCTGCAGTTTGATTATCTATCCTCCATAGCTGGTAGGTACCTCATTATTGACTGACCTTGTTGACCCAGATCTGACCTAGGAACATTTAGTTGTGGTTACATAGAACGATTATACTGCACCATTAACCTTCATTGACTATGAGGTTCTAACTTTCAAACCCCTTTGTACTAAATGAGAAGGCCTGAACGAGGTGAGGGTGGGGGCTTCGAGCTAAGGACATACATTGGTGTCCTTTGATTAACACAAATAATCAATCCTCAGGTGTTACTGTATGTATCGAAACTGTGTTAATCAAATGCAATAATCAATGGTAAAAATTACATTTGACCCATGATCAATTATTAGTGACCTAAGATGTTCGAGAATAGCTACTATATAAAGTATATGATATGATATGATATGATACCATTGTGAAATAACAAATGAGATATAAATTATGAATATACATTAAAGTAAAGTTTTAGTAATATTTACTTCCAGGAAAAAATTAACAATGTTCTACAGATAGAATTAAACATTGCCATTAAAAATGAACATTGACTTTGAAACAGACCAATTATACTTTTTATTCAATGAAAATTTGTTCTTCGTTCCTTTAGACGAAGATCTGGACATTTTTTCTTCCTACCAAAGCTAAGAAAAAAAATGTAAGAACAATTTCTTTTAGAAATTTCAAGTACGTTTTTTGAGAGTTGATAATTCCAGTCAATTTGTAAAATCTATTGTTTTTTATGATATTCGATTTTATATTATCATGATGTCTTTCCTTTGTCATTCAAGATGTAAGATGAAATTATCTTTGAGAAACTTCATTGTTTTCTTTTCTTACTTTTAAGGGGTTAATGAACACAGGAAGAGAAGAATGTCTGTCAATGAAAAAAAAAATCAACATTTTTTTTTTTTTCACAATATGAATTATTAAAGTGAAATGACAATTCAGAAGGTCACGTTTTGTACAAATGAGATTCCTTTGGTTTATTTCAACATTTCGCGAGTTTATTCTGGCTTTTTCAAGCAAGTACTGAAGATACACAAGATTGTCTTGTAGTGGGCAGGTTTAGTGAATGATAATTGAACCAAGTGGATTTTAAGTGTATAAAGAAATCAGGGCAGGGCCAGGTTGTGTGTCAGGTTAGCAGAAGAGGGCTTAGTTGTATACCTGGTCAGCAAGGGGTAATGGCTGAATGGTCTATCGACTTCATTCTAAATAACAGTATACTTTCAAACATGGTATAAGACTGAGCACTACCATTTACACTGATATAGCCATAATGATGCCAATTTAGCCATTTTAGTATTAGATCTGGCTACTTTTTGTCTTGAACTTGCCTGTCCCCATCCCAAATTATCTACACAATCCTGCCCCTACTACCCCTCTGCATGTGCACACCAAACCGACTCTTCTCTCCTTCACAGTTCTCTCTCTACCTCACTAAAAAAAAAACGCTTTTGTTCTATTTAAATTTTTCTTTTCATTTCTCATAGTCAGTGTTCTACGTTCTTGTTATAGTTGAAAAAACAGCATTCTCAGAGATATACCGATTTTTTATTTGTTTATTATGATTTTGATATCAGTTTGTTTCAATTAAAGTTCTTATGAAATCTCATGTGGCTTTGACGATACACGTTGCATATTGATATTCAGCCTGACAATACCCGGATATGAATTTTTGTCCATAACGCCCAAGCCCAGCAGGGAGGTATCAAATAACATCTTGGTGTAGATCTGAATCAGGGATTAAATCTTCAGATGTTTTGATGAATATCTGAGTTGAGTGTCTTCAGGGGAAAGTGTCCATTTATAAGCGAGGATCAAGGAGTGGCATTATTAGAATCAAAAGAAAAAACTGAAAAGTTTGAGGTCAAATAATTTCATGTTGGATGGACAATAGGAATTATTTAGATTCATAGTTGCCGTCAACGCTACACTGCCTGCTCTATATTTCGTTGATAACAGGTGGAGATATGTTCGGAGTGTAAAATGATTCAGTTGACAATAAAAGAAATGAAACAAAGAAATCAATTTCTTTATTTTCGAAATTTATAAATTGCATTAATCAAATTTTTACGGCGTACATAAAGGGATGGTCGCAATTAATTCAACTATGTAAATTAAAACTCGTGCTAAACAAAACAGCCTAAATCGAAGTATACCTGTATTGACATACTTGTATATATATATATATATATATATATACCCACACATGAATACCAACAGCATAGTCACCAACTAGTAAGATGGATATTTCACGAAGGTAATTTTAGGGAAAGCAGCTCACTGCGACTTATCCTTAAGTAGCAAAAATTTACAGGTATACCATCAGCATACCTTCAAAGTCTCACACATTCTGCTTGAGACACACGCATTTTAATACATTCCTGCACTCATTTGTCCAATATTTTCAGCGTCTAGCTTTTAGACTAATAAATGAAATAACAATAAAAAGCAATTTTTGACCTTTGAAAATCATATTTACTTCAAATGGATTATATTTATCCTAATTCTAATTCATGATACAGGTCTGTGTATAACAGTTATGTTTTTGATATCTGTGCAATGGATTATATTATTTCTTTCCCACAAGATCCTCAATGTCAGTTTTGAAAGGAATACTACTGTGGACCCTCGAACGTTATTTGACAAGCCCCAGTTTCATGACCATTGCTCCAGCCGATCCTTGGGGTAGTAATTTTTGAGTGACAGGAAAATTCTCATGCAATTTATTAAAAGTCGATTTCAGTAGCTGGTATGCTCCAAAACGCAATTTTAGTCAATCGTATTTATATATTCATAATTCTCTAAATTTTATGGGGTAGCATGCTCTCAGACTCACCTAGCACCCCCCCCCCGCCTCATTTTTCCTACCCAACACTAGAAATTCTTTTTTTTTGGAGGGGTGTATGTTTCACGCGATTCTTGCTCATTCTTAACGTTGAAAATTGACAGGCATGCATCAGTTTTCTACTATCTGTTGTGACATCAATTTACATAGAGAATCAATTCACATTGAGAACTTTGCCAGATCAGGCATTGCTACGTAAATACTAATTCAATAAAATACCGCAGATCCACTATTCTATCATCACTTGATCAGAATCAATAAACATCTTACATAGTTTTTCTGATGCTTATTTGCTTTCCTGGAATTATAGTCAAGAGAGAATTTTGATATCTTATCCTTTTTATCTTTTTCGTATGATTAATGACAGGAAAATCAATATTCAATATATCCAGCGATTCGCAAACACAAGGAGGCAGATCATTTCTATAGTTCAAGCTTCTGTTGAATTTGATAGGCATATTAATCACCGCTACCCACAACAGACCAGTTTAATCACTGTTGATGGGCTTAGGTCAGTCATGCATTTTGATATTTATACACACACACATATATATATATTAAATCACCATAGCTCCAAAAATGGCCCATCTGACCAACAAACAGATTCTTCTCTCTTTGCGCTTCTGTGTTTACATGAGTGTTGAGATTCTCCAGTTGCTCACAGTCAAATTTTGAGGACTAAAACCTTGAAAATTCGTTTGAGTACATCACAAGGCACTATCTAAGAGCATTTCGTGCTTTTTTGAGTCCGTATAGTCATTTTGGGACAAGGAATGCCCAAATCTCTTACTGGTATTTTTTTTAGATAATTTTTCAGCTAATTAGTTCTTATATATATATATATATATATGTATGTGTGTGTGTGTGTGTGTGTGTGTGTGTGTGTGTGTGTGTGTATGCTATGGTATTTCATTAACGCAAGGTACGGATATCTATTATATCTTTGCATCTAGACCTTGCTCAATCCAAACCATTCATAGAGAAAACTTGAAAATTAGCACCGACAGAACCCTCAATGGGTTGGCAAAATTTCATTTTTTTTGTTTTCTCAAAACCTACTTTCGAATAAGTTTTCAATCAGTTGGGTTCAATTTAAATACAGAGTTTATGCCGAATAGGTACCTTAGTTTATATCCGGCTGCATTCATCCTAGTTTTTTTGAAAATTTGTTCATTCAGTGATCACAGCCCCAAAAAGACAAGAAAAAGTAATCTATTCATTGATCACCTCCTTTTCCAATTTTTTTCCATTGATCACCCTATCGAATGATTTACCAGACCTCTTTTTCTTCTAAAATCCTAAATTTATGATTCAAACCCTACTGGTAGTATTTTCTTTTAAGTCACTCAATTTTAATCACCAATGCTTAATTTACAAGGTAAAAAGCTACATATAGAGGAAGGGGGCAGTGATTCATAATTTCCTTTGGAATGTTAGTTGATATTTGCAGCCTTTCAAGAAGTCTATGTTGCTAGGATTAAATTTAAGCTAAATAAACTAAAAAAATTGACCAAGTAAAGAGAAATGTCTGCTCGCATTTTTGTTGATAGAGAAATGCCTTTTTGAATCTCGAACAAGACTATAAGAGGGTCCAAGGTTATTTCGACTGTTCTCCTTACTGTTGCATCTGAACAAGATATACCACCAATTTTCTGGCACTTGATGGTCTGGTACCTCCTTTGGTCCAGACAAACTTGAGAGAGGGAACTTGAAATTTCTCCAGGACTAGTTTGCTGGGTGGCCATATACAACTGTGTCTGTTGCACACCAAGATTATTTATACTAAACTTATTGGAGATGATACCTGGATTTTGTGATATTCTTATCTTATTAGAAACCGTCAACCAAAACTACCAAGATAGGTTTCTTTGGTTCTCGAGTTGGTGTAGTTGGCTGACTGGCTATACATAAATCCAGGTCACACCAATGGAGCTAGAGGGCTGAAAATTTAAACATTTACTCCTTTTTGTGTCTGGAAAAAAAAATTTCCTTCAAAATTTATCCGTTCAGACATAATTGAATAACATTTATGCTGTTTCTTTATCGATGTACTATTTATTTTATTTGTGCCATTTTTTCCCCCCAAAATCGGCTCCATCAGAAAGAAATAGTAACTTTTTCTTTCTCTTAGACATACCTGGCTGATCACGACATTTGTCTGTAAATAACAACGCTGAACATAGACACTTTGAAATGTTGAAGTCCAAATAGCCAAGAAGAGAAGAAACGAAAAAAGAAAAATGAAGTCCTCTTCTTCATATCCTTGCTTATAAATCTGTAGCGTTTCATATCTAAGTTTGCCTGACAGCAGGCCAGGAGTGAGGGTGGGGCGATATCCCAGGAAATGAAAACCAGAGTAGATGTAGGGGGGCTTGATATGAAGTGGGGGAGGTAGAAAAAAAAAAAATGAATAAAAAGGAGTTGGTATCTGGGTGGATTTCAAGGAGGTGATTTAAGGGGTGGTCACTTGAGAATGTGGATCTGTTCAGGCGGAGGACAAAATAAGTCATAATATTTATCATAGTCATAGGGTTGGCAAAAAACAAGTAAAAAATGGCCAAAAATTGCTTATAATTACGATTATTTTATATTTTATTTCATTAGATGAAGTATTGTAAATTGAATAACCGGAGCCATCAAGGATGGTGAAGGGTTCTATCCTTTTTTTTATATTTGTACATGTTTATGTGTTCCTTGGCCATACCGTTTTGTCTACAGACTTGAAAATTGGCACAAGTACTGCACTAAACCCTTTCTAAAAATGCTTTCTTTTTTGTTCCTTGGAAAAAAGATTTTTTGACTGGATATTATTCTCATGGGCTTGTTAATAACAATCTGGGTGTTTCTAGTTGTTTTCCGGAAGAAAACGCCAGTGATGTCATATATAGAATTTATTCTGACCATATTTATTCTTCAATTGAATTCATTATTTTTTCTTTATACAATTTATCTTTCATCTTACTTCTTTAGTTCCATGTTATGGCGATGGCCTTGATATTAAAGATGCAATTATAGAAAGCAATCAAGAAACCAGTTGAAGGTGAATTGCGCAACAAAAAATTAATAATAATGATTTTAATAAAACATTGCAATATTTAAGTACACACCACAAATGATAATTTGTTCAAAATATTTCTGTATCAAAGAAAAAAAATGGCCAAAAATTTAAATAAATTGCCAAAAATTGCCATATGCAAAAAGTGATGATAATTACAATTATTTTATTATTTATTTTAAGTCAAAATGGCCAAAAATTTTAATAAATTGCCAAAAGCAAAAATTGCTTATAATTGCAATTATTTCGAGTCAAAATGGTCAAAAATTTAAATATGGCCGAACTAGAATGTTCATGGCCAGATAGGTCATACTTAGCCATAAAATGGCTAAAGTATCAACCTTGTTGCCTACCAAAATTAATAATCTTTTTTTGCAAGATATGATAGAAAAACTAGAGAGAAAGAAAGTAACAAAGAAAGAGTGAAAAAAACAAAATGGATGGTGAGAAAAAGTAATTATCTAACAGAAAGGGAAAATCGAAAAGAATAAAAGCTAATTGATGTTTCTCAACTTGGAGCCAAATTTGGCTCTTTTCATGCAATTTGGTTCTTTTGCTTGACTTTGCAAAATTTGGGAACTTTACAAATTTTATTCAAGATAGTGTTAAGATATGAAAGAATACAAAAATGATGTTATTTGGCATTGAATTTGCAAAAATATTCTATTCTAAAACGTTTTTGTGTAATAAGTATGACCATGGAGTGACTAGCTTAAGAGAAAACAGGGTTACCAATTTAGCTCTTTTGGAGCTAAATCTATCTCCAAAAGAGATGAATTAGCATCACTGATAAATACATCTTTCGAATCTTTGTTACACAGGCAAATTTACTGAAAAATTTGAGGTGTTGTTGTGTATTTATCTATCCAATCATTTATGAAGTATTTCACTTAATCATATGCTAAATGTATATTTATCATATTTGGTACTTTTCTTGCAAAGTTTGGTTCTTTAAAGGGGATGAACTATAGTTGAAAGGTTTTTGGTAATCCTTGCTTAGTCCAGGAAGAGGCTAAATGGCAAGGAAAGACTGCGTAAGTCCAATATTTCAGTCGGACGGAACCTACCAGAGAAAAATTCCAGACAGCACTTCTCCAAAGGCATTGAAAACTGGATAAAGCAGGGATTTGTTGAATGACAGTTGGTACTTGATTTCAAAAAGTGATATTGGGGGGAGGGAGCTAGTGATTAACTATTATCCTAGAAAATCTGCATATGCACGTATGCAGTGTGATTTCTCTACAACTGGCCATTGTATGAGGTCAATTCATCAACCAACACACAAGGCAGAGCTATGTCAAATTTGAAGTTTTTTGGATCAGATGTTCTCAAGAGATCTAATGAAAATTAGGAATTATCCAAATTTAGTTATAAAATATCTAAATTGGCAATAGATCTCATTTAGATATAAAATATCTAAATTTGGTTATAGATCTGATTTAGATATAAAACATCTAAATTGGCAATTAATCTGAATTTAGATGTAAAATATCTAAATTGGTAATAGATATAATTTAGATATAAAACATCTAAATTGGTGATAGATCTCATTTAGATATAAAACATCTAAATTGATAATAGATATCATTTAGATATGAAACATCTAAATTGGTAATAAATATCATTTAGATATGAAACATCTAAATTGGTAATAGATATCATTTAGATATAAAACATCTAAATTGGTGATAGATCTCATTTAGATATAAAACATCTAAATTGATGATAGATCTCATTTAGATATAAAACATCTAAATTGGTAATAGATATCATTTAGATATAAAACATCTAAATTGGTAATAGATATCATTTAGATATAAAACATCTAAATTGGTAATAGATATCATCTAGATATAAAACATCTAAATTGGTAATGGATCTCATTTAGATATAAAATATCTGAATTGGCAATTAATCTGAATTTAGATATAAAATATCTGAATTGGCAATTAATCTGAATTTAGATATAAAATATCTAAATTGGCAACACTGAAGAAAGGTTACCAAAATACTTTGATGAGGTAGTTTTGTACACAGTAGACAGAAAATTATTTTAGAAGACTATTATGGCAGGCTGCTCCGTACACCATGAAGTCTGTGTTGAAGTTTTTTAAAAAAATGACAATCCCTGTTGCTTCTTGCTGCTTCCCTCCGCTTCTTGTACTTCACCATCACTGCTTTTTTTTTTCTTTTTAAAGAGTTTTGAAAATTCTTATTTTTTAAAAGTATATAATTTGAAGAAAAAATCCTCTGAAATAGTTACCGACATATTGAAGAACAAGAACAGACTATTCAAAACCTGGAACGTTGTTTACACTATTTTTGGAGACACGAGTATTTACAAATGTCACCAAATGCTGATGAGCATAAAATCGGAAACCTGAATGCCTTCCGTCTTTTTCAATTTGATCAAAGTGAATTTGGCTTTCATAAACCTGGTGACTTTCCTCCTACCAAACTATCTTTTCTCTTTGCTCTGCAAGCAGCATCTTTCTTTTCCCACTCTCTCATTCAAATATCTAACCTGGCTTCGTGAGCAGTCAACAGCTTTCAACTTTTTTCAATTTGGTATGAAAGAAAGTCTCTTGCTCACCTCCCTTCTCTCTGTTGATGCTTTCAAGCTTTTACAATTTGATCTGAAAGAAAATCTAGCTCGGCAATGTTTGATGTTCAGCACGGGTAAAAATCCAGTAGAATATTATGTATGATGGTACGTCTACATCAGTAATAGATATTGTTGGTTCTTCAACGCATACTTGGCTGATAGTGACGTTTGTCTGCTGACCATACATTCATTGAAATGCTGAAGTCCAAATAGCCAAGAAGAGAAGAAATAAAAATGGGAAGTAAAGACCTCGACTTCATATCTCCAATTAAATCTATAGCGTTTCATATACAAGTTTCTGAGGAAATGAAGACCAAAGTTGATGTAGAAAAGTTATTTAAGCCAAGCTGGCGGGTTTTTATGTCTGATCATCACACATTGAAACAACTTGAGATAAGTTAACGGTTGAAAAAAATTTGAAATTAGGATACTTGAATTATTAAAAAATAAATAACCTATTGAAATAGTTTTAAGTCCCTTAGTGCTGATCCATACATAAATAACCCCATCATTTTGTTGAATATATGTTTAACATGCAAGATCACAGTAAAATACTGAATGAATAATTTGATGGATAGATACACTCAATTCAATTTTTCGATAAACTTGTGTATATGATAAAGGTTAAAATATATACTTACCACTGATGCTAATTTAGCTCTTTTTTGATGTAGAAAATATTGTTTTTTTTTTTTTTTTTTTACTCCTTTCATCGTTTCCCATAGTCACGAACTGACGAAGGTATGTGATGTTTCTTGTCAAAGAGTAGGCCACCATTTTGACATTAATGATCTATAAACCTATAGACTGAACGAGCTTGTAAATTGGTGCGGATTATTTTGGAATCAAAATTCAATCAAAAACCAGTTTTACCATTTTATGCTGACTTGTTTAAAAGCTGCCTTCAGCAACCATTAAGCTCCACATCAAATTATTTCCTATTTATATGATCTATCCATATGAAAGACAAACATATAAAGTTCAATTGTAAGATTGCTTGTATGGTTGTCCTGTCTGATTCCTGTTATAAGCTAAAACTCATAATGGACTGGACCATGTCGAATAGAATAACATGGCTCCTGAAACAATTTAAGGGTTGTAAAAATATGAGGTCATCCCTTGCAACTAACAATGAATACATAGTGAAAAATGCTCAAGACTTAAGGTCTGATCACATATTAAAACAGTTTGAGTTGAGACATAAAAAAAGCTTGAAATTAGGATACTTGAGTTATTAGAAATAAATAACCTAATAGCTTTAAGCTCGGTAGTGCCAATCCATACATAAGCAACACCGTCATTTTTGACAGGTATGTGCTAGTTCATATTGTAATTACAGTCTATTTCAGTTAATAAGACCTCATCAGGACCAACAATTTGGGACCCAATATTCCACAAGTTCGATTAACTAAACAACCTAATATCTTTTTTTATGCACAAAGTACCAAAGTTGTTTTTTAATTCAAGGGGAACAATAACGATAATCCCTTTATTTTTCTACTTGTTCTTTCTGTCGAAAATTTGAGTCACAAGCTGAAAATATTTGAAAGGTGGCAGGCGGTGCTTCTAACAATGTTTTTGCGTCCAGGAATATGCCATAGGAACTTGACTCTTGTTTATGTTACTGAGTCAATGAAAAAATTGGTTTCACTTCAAATGCTTTACAGCATTTTATAGAAGTAAAGACATCAGTAGGCAGTTCTCTGCCTATTATTCAAACAACGATAACTGAGGAGAATAGGGTATGCAATTCTTGTATCATGTACGTTACAAACCTAAAAAATAAAAAAAAGCAAATAATCACAAAAATGTAGACAAAGAAATAAATGTTTCCAACTATCAAGTTGACTGCTTGAATATATATATATATATATATATATATATGTATATATACCTTTTTTAGGAGTCTACGGAGACGTCTTAATTCAGGCATCAAGTATGTTTCTATTGAGTGGCTAACCAGACCTGTTTGTTTATATCGTTTATTCCTTTCAATATCAACTTTCATTCAATAGAAACTATCATATGGCTGATGACTTTTGGTAGCATGCCCTGTTGGGGATGATCAATTGAAAAAATATGTGAAAGGGGGCAATCAATGAATAAGTTACTTCTCTCGCCTTTTGTCAGGCTGGGATCATCAAAAAATCCGAATTTTCATAAAGCAAACATGGATGCCGCTGGACACAAAATAAGGGACCAATTTAGCATAAACTTGCAATGCAAATTGACCTCCCTCCCCTCCCAATGTCTTGGGGGGAATTTTCGAAAAACAAAAATATGTTTCCTCTATACATGAGTAAGGCTGAAATTTTCTAGCTCCATTGGTGCAGCCTGTATATATATATATATATATGTGTGAAACCAGCCAACCATATAAAATAAAACCAAATTGTAAACTGAAGAAACATATGTAGATAGTTCAGGGTGACAATGTTTAATGATCGAATGAAGTACCGATACCTATAGTGAGTGAATGGATGAGATTAGTGAATTCAATTAACATATTCACAAGGCAAATACCAATGTGAATACATTTTCCCCTCCAATAGGTTAGTACAAAAATCACAATATAAAGCTGACATATCTTGGAAATATAAACATAAAAATTACACCACATGCACTTTAGAATTTTGGTTTGACCACACATATATTCTCACAGCAAATACCAAGGTAGAATATATCCCCCCCATCAACAACACACCCACAATATCACACACTTACATATGCTGCATAGGGACACTCACACAATTTTTTTCAATAACAAAGGCACTAGACTCAACTACACATACACAAAATCCTTCTCATTTTCACTTCTCATACACTAATGATTTGAACTTTGACACAAACAAATTTTTCTCCCCTTTTTTGCCAGTATAAGATAAGAATTCAGAACAATAACAGCCACAGAGATGAAAGAAACCAGTCTCTCAAAAGATATACAGAAATACATACAATCCATATCCTAACTATTGTAGTTTTCATATCATCTATTATATTCACCATACATCAGTAAAAATGATACTAATTTATTTTCTCTTGGAAGACACAGCTTGGATTAAATTTAAGCAAAATAAGAATCTCATAAAATGAAGGTAACACCACAAACTAGTGCTATCATGCATATGCACATAGCCAGCCAGATCAACTTGAAAACTAAAGAAACCTTGGCTGACAGTTTCTAATCACAAAAAAAAAAATAATAAAAGAAACAAATGTGTTTAAAGCTTTCAAGTTCTGGGACATGTATAACTACTTGAATATACATACATCCATATATATATATATATATATATATATATATATATATATATATATATATATATATCCTACATATCACTTTCAGGAGTCTACTGGGACATTATAATTCAAGCATCAAGTTACTAAATAGGCGGGTCTTGAAAGGGTTTAACAATATACAAGCTGGTTCTTTTTTTATGTTCATTCAATCAAATAATGAGGAATGGGTGAAATAATTCTTGTATTATGTTTGTGGGTTCTATTAATAAAAGATGGGGTTCATTACAAGAGACATAAAAAAAGAGGCTCAATTTACCATGGATCAAAAAAATAGAGTTGATCCACAATATGATAAGAGGTCAACTAAAAAAAAGGAATAATGGAGTCTGGCTCATGTCATATAACTTGGATCATTTACCTTGAATTACTTAACAAGATATTATGGGTTTGTCTAGGGTGGTAGGTACTCCATTGCACACCCATATCTTATATACACATAGGTGTGCGTGTGTTTGTGTATTTTATGTACATACATTAGTATTCATATAGCATTCTAAGTGCTCGCCTTTTACCAAGGTTCAAACATCATTATCTGCAACTGTCTTCACCACAAGGCAACCCATGTAGCTATAAGTCTCTTGTTTTTTCTTTCTATGCATACATACATATACATATATATGCTAATTTGCTACTCAGTTAATTCCGATGCTAAAAGAAATAAGTTTCCAAATAGAATGTCTCTACAATTATCACATTCTGTCGGACATGAACTGTCCAATCTAATGGTATATACATATTGTCGGCAAAATTGAAACAAACACACACACACAGATATATTTCTGCCTATGATCACAGAGTAGAGAGGTGGGCGGCTAGATTGTGTTATTTCAAACTCGAAAGCCGTTGTTAGCTTAGTCGGTAGAGCAGATGTGCTCCAAGACTGCTTCCTGGTGGACGTGGGTTTGAGTTTCACACAGTGGTTATTTCTTTATTCATTATGTGGTCAGCTGTTTGATTAATTCCATTGCTGGACAAAATAGGTTTCCAAGTAAATTGTCTCAACAATTAAATGTATATATATATATATATATATATATGAATATATATATATATGAATACATATATATATATAAATATATATATATATGAATACATATATATATATAAATATATATATATATGAATACATATATATATATAAATATATATATATATGAATACATATATATATATAAATATATATATATATGAATACATATATATATATAAATATATATATATATGAATACATATATATATATAAATATATATATATATGAATACATATATATATATAAATATATATATATATATGAATACATATATATATATAAATATATATATATATATGAATACATATATATATATAAATATATATATATATATGAATACATATATATATATAAATATATATATATATATGAATACATATATATATATAAATATATATATATATATGAATACATATATATATATGAATACATATATATATATAAATATATATATATATATATATATAATATATATATATATATATATATATATATATATATATATATATATATATATATATTATAGTCAGCCATTATGAGTCCATAGCTAAACAAAGGCCTTTCCAATCTCCCTCAATAACGACCGTGACTGCACCACCCTCTGACATGTTTTACCCAGTGAACCTCTTTTATCTCATTCCTCCATCTTGAGTCTGGTCTTTTCCTACTGTATTTATTGTCCTATGGACACCAATCAGTTAACAGGTTGCTCTATCAGCCGGCCCTTCTGTATGTCTAACCCATCTCCATTTTTGCCACCAAATTATTTGTATAATCTCCTTCACCCTGGTCCTCGTTCATCCCCCCACCACCACCACCACCCACCACCGGCTCCCAGTTGTCCCTAGCAATACAGACATATGGAATTGTGTGTGTCAGAGGATATGCCTTATCTAAATGTCTATATTTCAGCCTGTAAACTCTTTGTTCTTATTTTTGCAGACATGGTTCTTATGGCAAAATCTTGAGATAAACTCATTTCTCCTCTCTCTGAGGCCTCTGGAGTCTGTAGTGGATCACTGATACTGCTTAGGTTATTTGGTCTGGCATCTTTATGCCCTCAGCCTTTAAATGACTGAAGGTGGCTGGGGGCTTATTTAATCTTTAATCTATTGCATAGTCTCAATAAACAGAACCACTTATGGCTTTCTTTCTCTCCCTTCTCTTTGACTCACCATATCAGTCGAATAACACCCTTGAAAGAAACTACTTTTTGAGTCTTATTTATACACTGGTTTATCTTCAAGAAAAAATGGTGACCAGGCTATAAAGTCACAGGCAGAATAATCTAAGAACTAAAGTCACTATGTTGATGGCATACTATGCCATCTACATGCACAAAGTCATAGGATTTCAAATCATATACCAAAAAAGTTTTTTCGATGAAATAAATAATATTCAGATTTAATTTGTACTAATTAGGTAATGAAATGTTTTTCTTACTAAATTGGGACGATAAAAACTTGTTTTTTGATTTATTTAGTTCGGTTCATCTTGCCATGGGAGGAAAGTTAAATACATATCGTTTTTTTTCAATGGAATAAGTAGAATTCTAGACTATTTTGTACTAATTCGATGATGTTTCATATGTATCATATGAATTTGATTGAATGATGGCTATTTTGTGAGTTATTTCCCTTGTTTCGCTTTGAAAGGAAAATGAGATACTTGTTGAAGTCCTGTGACTATGTTTGGTTACGTTTCATCGGTAGTAAAGGTTGTGACCATGTCAAAAACCCCACCAGACAAAAACTCCACTGTTACCGAACCAAAACCCCAGGCAGTGAAAAATAATACAGAATTTGTTTAAAGCCTTCAATGCTTCAATTGCTTACAAATCCACTTTGATAGTACAAACTTCTGCAAGTTACGATATTTATCAGTCAACAGGCATCAATCAAGAATGTCAACACAGTAGTTTGGATATTTCGACTGATTTGTACAAATTAAGTCATTTAATTTCATCATCATCAGTCTTTTAACGTCCGTCGTTGGACATAGACCTTCCTCAGGATTCACCATACTTCTCTATCATGGGCGTCATTGAGTCAGTATTTTCTGAGTTTGTCAAGTTCATCTCTCCATCTTGTATTCTGTCAGCTTTGGTTTCGCATGTGATCTCTGGGGATCCATGTTGTGAGTCGTGATGTCCATTGATGGTCTGCCATTCTTGCAACATGACCTGCCCATGGCCATTTAAGTTTTCTAATAGTTTCTATAATGTCTCAGACTCCCGTTTTCTTCCTTATATACTGAGCTGTTTTGTGATCTCTCCATGTAAGGTTGAGCATCATTCTCTCATGCACACATTGCATGGTTCTCAGTTTGTGGGTCTGTCTCTTGGCTAGGTCCCATGTTTCAGCTTCATAAGTGACCACTGGGAAAGAGTATACAAACAATGCGTTGTCAATTAATTCAGTATTTTTCATTCGTTGAATGAATAAAGGTTTTGTTGTGATTTTGTTTTTCTTTCGTGCCGTATGCCACAGGAAGCAATGATCATCTTTTTTTAGATTTATAGTAAAAAAAAAAAGCAATAATTTTAAATGAAATAAATATTTGAGGACAATTTCTTATGATTATTTTGAGACATTTTGCATGACTTATGTGGCCACCAAAAAAACTAAGTAAAAACTAACTTATTATTTTTATCACACATTACAACTTCAAAAAATTGTCCAAAAATATTACTTATTTCTTTATAGATCAATATTGCAAGTAGCAGAACTCTGTACTATCAAAGTGGATTTATACAAAAATTGTTCAAAACTTTAAACAAATTCTGTTTTATTTACTATGTATTTTTTTTTTGTCCGCGGGAATGGGGGGGGTCTTTTTTGTCCAAATTACACACAGAGTATCCTTTCAAAGCATAGCAAAACAAAACAAAGCAGAATAAAAAAATAAAAAAAACAAATTTTATGCATCCAAATATACCAGTAAAAAACATTGACTTATTCGATCAGTACAAATTAGAATGTTACTATTATTTCATGAGAAAAATTCTTTTTCGGTCTTTGACTTTATAGCCAGTTACATTTTGTAGGTAAATCAGTGTGCCACCAACATAGTAACCTTAATTCTGCGTCAATGTCTTCATGGCCGGGATTCGAAAAAATTCAAGCATATACACCCCACCCCACATGAAAGTGGAATGTTCCTACAAAAGCCTTTTCTAAGCTGATATGACCAAAGTGACTACCATTAATTTATACAGGGAATTTTTTGAGCATCCCCAGACCCCCAAAATAATAAAGATGGTATGCCAGGCAGAAGAGACTGGCTTGTAAAATAGAGAGGAAGAAGGTGCTCACTACAGCTGAAATGCATCACAACAAAAGAAAACAACATTTGCATTTTACCTTTTTTTTTAATAAGTTTCTACATCAAACTAAACTAAAAAGTTGTTTTTAATGGAAGAATCCATTGTTTCAAACAGTGGGGAAGAGGTATTTTAATCAATAAACTAGTTATCTTCAAGTGGGAGAGTCTATTGTTATGGACAGAGGACCCAAGAAAAATCACTCTGTTCATTGTATCGAGAAATAATCATTACTAGATATCAGGACTTGCCTGAGAAGTTTCACCGTAGGTGACTATAATATAATCCAGGATCTCATTTCCAATTAAAAGAGGCCCTTCCCATTTGGAAGGCTGACACATCCTAGTCTTCCAACGCTTATACTTCCTGTTATTTGGCCCTGTGACATCATCAACATCCATCTTTCAATGTCTGACATAGGACATAGACCTTCTCAAAGATTTGCTAGACCTCTCTATCATAGGCATTGCAGAGCCAATACTTTCTGAAGTTGTCTAGATCATCATGTCCTCTTATATTATGTCAGCTGAGGTTCTCATCCATTCCCACAACATAACCAGCCCATTGCCATTTGAGTTTTTTTTAATGGATCCTATGATATCTCGAACTGTTTTCTCCTCTAATATACAGTGATTTCTTGTGATCTCTCGATGTTATGTTGAGCATGATTCTCTGTGCACATTGCATGGCTCTCAGTTTGCGGGTCAACCTTTTGATTAGGTTCCATATTTCAGCTCCATAGGTGACTACCGGGAGGATGCTTTGGTTGTATACCATCCTTTTTAGGAATAGTGTGATTTCCTTGTTCTTGCTCAGGATTTTTTGCCTGCCTACAAAGGCATAATGTGTCAAGGCTGCTTTTAATGTAGGGACCGACACACTTTTGTGTAATGGGTCTGTCCATAAATTGCCGTTTTCCGTTGGTTTTTGCTGCGGGCATCAGGGTAGTGGAGAGATGCTGCGGAAGACGAGACCCCCCAGAACCGGGTTTGTACAGTTGTCCACACCTTATCTATGGTTTCAGTTATCGTAAGTCTCGCTTACCTGCAGTCAAAACCAGAAATAATTCACGAGTTTTACTTGATAATGATTTCAAAGTGCAAGAGGAGAGATGATAGCAATTTGGATTGTCCACAGAGAAGCCATAAAGTGCTTCCTTTGAGTGAAAAGGTGAAAGTTCTCGACTTAATAAGGAAAGAAAGAAAATCGTATGGTGTGGTTACTAAGATCTACGGTCAGAACAAATCTATCCATACCACAATTCTCATCACAGTGTATTGTTATGACTGTTAGAAACCATTGACCGAAACTGTCAACATAGGTTTCCCAAGTTTTCAAGTCTTGCTGGCTGGCTATATGTCTATTGCACATACAATTTGTCCTAATGGAACTAGTGAGCTGAAAATTTAAACTTTTACTCCTTATGTCAAGAGAAAAAAAAATTTCTTTCAAAATTCCAACCCAGATAGGTTTTTAGTGGGAGGTTCAATTTCCAATGTAACTTTATGCTAAATTGATCACTTAGTTTGTATCTAGCCGTCTTCATGCTTTTTTGAAAATTCAGACTTTTTTAGAGATCACTGACCAACAAAAAGTGAGAGAATTACTTTATTCATTGATTCATCCATTTCCAATTTTTTAATTGATCACCCCCAAACACGTTGGTCACCCGATAGTTTCTATTGAATGACTAGCCACACATGATCTATTTCATAATTAGTTATTGTTGTTAATGTCATTTATAAACTGAACTTCATCATAGGTGTGTTTTTATTAAAAAAAAGTATATAGAGGTTGTATGTTAAATATTAACTGAAAATCATGTATTAACCTTTTTCAGACGTAATTGAATCAATTTTATAGTGTTAAATTAGATAGACCTACGGAACTTCTAAAATCATCCCATTTAAAAATATAATTAAAATGTAAAAAATGTGTTCTCAAAATATTGATTACATTTTAAAATAGAATGTCTAAGACTTGAAAAGTTCTGTGGGTCTGTCTAATCTAACAGTATAAATTTGATTCATTTGGATTAGAAAATGTTAATGCGTGATTTTCAGCTAATTCTTATATTTGATTAACGATCTTTTTTTTTAGTTGGGCCAATTGTTTCTATTTTTCCACTTGCACCCTTTCAACACGGGCCATTATTACTGCGCACTCCCAATGGTCAGTGTTCAAGCCCAGGATTTTGAATACCTTTTTAAAAGTAGGTAGACTCTCCTCACTTTGGAGATTGGTGCTACACAATCTTCTTGTCCCTATTTATCCTCACAGACTCTTGTACTGAACAAACCTAAGCTCAATGAACATTTCCATAGCAGAAAAACTGCTGAGCTTCTTAGTGATTCCTGTTTTAGTTTAAAGCTAGAGTCATTGTGTGTGTGTGTGCGTGTGCGTGTAATCCCCATCCACAACATACCCCTAGTTGTCTAGGAAGACAAGGGTAGGCCTATCAAAAAATAACAATTGACCTGTTTTTGGTGGGGGGTCTGGTTAGTCACTCAATAGAAACCATCATATGACCAGCACTTCTTTATAGCATTCACTAGCAGAGGCGATCAATCAAAAAACCAGAAAAGGAGATGATTAATGAATACGTTATAGACAGTGATCACTAAAGAAGTCCAAATTAAAAAAAAAATAAGTGTGCATGCTGCCAGACACAAACAAGAGACCAATTTATCATAAATTCACATTTCAAATGGAATCCCCCACAAAAATCCATTGGGGGAGGGAGGGTGGATTCTTCACATATAAGCAGTAAAAGCCTTTTGCTAAGCAGCAACCACTTTGAAAGTTTTCAAAAAACAAGCATAAATGTAGCCGGATATGGACTAAGGGATCGTTTGAGGAAAAACTTACATTGTACCTACAATAAAAAGCTATGGGGAGGGGGGGGGGTCATGAAAAAAATTTTTTTTATCATTCATATATATATATATATATATATATATATATATATATACACACACATATATATATATATATATATACATATATACATATATATATATATACATATATACATATATATATATACATATATACATATATATATATACATATATACATATATATATATATATATATATATATATATGAGGCGTAAATGTTGAAATATACAGCTCTCTAGCTCAATCAGTGTGGCCTGTATGCAGGAAATATAAGTAGCTGGACCAGCTCAAAAACTAAAGAAACCTACGTTGACAGTACCTAATAAGTAATTCTAATCAAACCCCACATAGAAAGAAATAGAAAACTTTGTGCGGTTCTTGTTACAAATACCACAAGTGAACTTTGCTTCGTGATGACTTCTTTGACATCTTAATGTTCAAAGATAAAAGCCTTGGGACTGTCTTTTCATGGTGTCAGACTGCATGTGTGGCCTCAGATGGCATCTGGAAATATTACACTGACAGATAAGAGATAATTGGTGCCATGTATATTTGGTTGACAGATAGCCCAAGAGGCAACTGTCCACATAGGAGTGACCTTTTTCTGCTAGTGGAAACCAACATATGTGGTCACACACACATATACACAAACTGACCAACCTTTTGATTTGATCCGATGCCAGGTTTGAAAGCTTTAGTAGCTCAGTCAGTAGAGCAGTCTTGTACATGGGCAACTCGTCCCAGGTGAAAAAGGTGCAAGTTCGATTCTCACCTAGAGCTTATTCTTCATGGATGATAGTTGCATTTTTATTCCAGCAAAGAAAATTTACGACCACTATGAGCTTATTCTTTATGTATTTTTTTACCACAGTCCTTTTTTTTTTCTCAGCCCTATCCATACTCTGAGAAGTCGCTCACTGAATTTTTATGATGGACACTGCACATCTCTCACAGACTACTCAACTAAAGGCTCCGAAGTAGATCTAAACTTTTGTGCACATCATTAACCTCCGATCCGCAAGAAGTACAAGAAAGAACATTGTTCGATGGGGAACACTATTTTTTTTATACAGTCTCAATCTCAACATCATCACACTTTTCTCACCCCTAAAAGCAGAATCCTCCCTGCGTCCTATCTGGCAGATGTCTATTCTTGGCATTGAGCAACCATATTGGACTCATGTGACATAACACCTTGTCTTTGATTGGCTGCCAGTTCTGGCCTTGTTCCTTGGTGCCCATTTGGTGCCGACCGATGGTCTATGTGGTGACTTGGCAATGGGTGAGATGTCCTGCCCATCTCTGTTTGACATACCGGATGGATTGGGGTGAATCATGTTGGAGATGCCAATTTGATACCTCATCCAGCAGTTGTGCTTTCCGCGCAATTTGTCTAATATTGTTCATTCCATCTTCCTCTGAGCTATGGCAAATATCTGTTCTTATTAATTGTCGAAGTTTCACAGATGTACATCATAACAATTCGGATGCATTCATTGGACGATTTCCTCTTCAATTTCATTGCCACTCTTCAGCTATTGTAGGCTTAGCTGGATTTAGACAACTATTAGAAACCGTCAACCAAAACTGTCAAAACAGATTTCTTCAGTTACCAAGTTAGTCTGGCTGGCTATGTGTGTGTTGCTAGTACAGGTCACACCAATGGAGTTAGAGGGTGGATAAATTTGAACATTTACTCATTATTATATCTAAAAAATTCAAAATTTTCCCCCAATTCTTTTTTTGACGGGAATTCATTTTGTAATTTGGATTTAGGCTAAATTTGTTGGTTGTTTGTGCCCGGCAGCATTCGCATTTGTTTTTTTTTTCTTTAATTTGAACTTTTTCAGTGATCACTGCCTAAGAAAAGGCTAGAGAAATAACTTATTCACAGATTCTCCCATTTTTTATTTTTAAATTAATCACCCCCAACATGCAACCAAAACACATTTGTCATGTGACAGTTCCTAGTGAGTGACATACCAGATATGTCATTCTATTAATCATAATTGATCACCCTTTTTTCCAATTTTCTAATTCATCACCTCAAACATGGCATGCTGCCAAAAGATGTTGGTCACATAACAGTAACTATCAAATGACCAACTAGAATCTAATTAGGCTAGTGTGGGGCCAAGTGGCATATGTTATAAAAGGGCCCCAATCGTTCAAAATGCACTTATATACTAAAACAGATACATTTTCTGCTTGTATAATAGAGTAATTGATTTTTCTGATTTGTTATACAGCCAGATGATGGCAGACATGTCTGACATTTCAGTAATCGTATTTCTTTGTTACTGAAATGTCACACATATCTGTCATATTATCTGGTTGTATAACAAATCAGAAAAATTAATTACTCAATTATACAAGCAGAAAATGTATCCATTCTAATACATAAGTGTATTTCAGGAATAGTATTTCTTTGTTGAAAGAAGAAGAAATCAAGTGAAGAATCACTCTTGAGTGGTAAGCCTTTGGTAGAGCAAACTCAACCTTCAAGTTCAAGAAGATCCCATCAGTCCTAAAAAGGAGAGTATACAACCAATGCATCCTCCCGATAGTCATCTATGGAGCTGAAACATGGAACCTAACCTGCAAACTGAGAAGCATGCAACAAGTACATGAGAAAATCATGCTCAACTTTAGATGAAGAGACCACAAGACAGCACAGTATATTAGGAAGTTCGAGACATCATAAAAACCATTGGGAAACTCAAATGGCAATGGGCTGGTCATGCAGCAAGAACGGCATAACATAGATCCCTAGAGATCAACTGTAGAACTGTGATCGGCAGAATATTCGACGGTAAGATAAACTGGACAGGTTCAGAAAATATTGGCACTGCGACGCCCGCAATAGAAAGATGTGGCGAATCCTTGGGAATGTCAATGTCCAGTAAAAGACAATAAAAGACAGATGAATATGATGATGATTTCTTTTTTCCTTTTGGTCTTTATGCATCACCTATGACTTCAGTTTCTAATACCTTTGCATTTACCTGTCCTGTATGTATCATACAGATACCACACTGTAGTTATGTATTAGAATGATAACCCTAATTAAGTGATGATCAACTATAATTGTATATTAGGTAGTCCCATATGAAATGGCTGTTTATGAAAGGAAAAATATGCAAGGTGCCATATTACAGTTGTTCTCACAATCTGTGTATTTGAGCAAGAGCTTGAACAGTTAGCTTTGTATCAGTTTCCATACCCCTCAAAATTCTCATCAACAGCAACTGTTTAAGGGTGTCCTCGAGGGTTATTATCCAGGCTCACATCTTCAGAATCGAATTTGTGGAACCAATATGACACTGTTCTTCCTGAACAAGTTCCTATCCCGACTTCGAAATTTATGTTCTTGAGAGCTTGAATAGAATTTTCACTGAGTTGGAACTCATACAAAAACGATAGCCTGATTTCCTCTGAGGATAGCATCTGCAAGAGTGAAGGATTATTTTATTAAAACTGATATGGCGAATCATAAGTTGAAAATTCAAAAGAAAGTTAATGCTGTATAATCAGTCGAATCTGTAGATTGAATGTCGAAATCACAATCATAATGAAATATGCCAAAAAATAGCCTTTTCATGAGTAACATCCCAGTACTATAGTAAGAGAGAAAGTGTAGAATTATTGTATCAGAAATTATTGCTTGCAAGCAAACAACGCGGGGCCCTTGAAAATATGGGGCCCACAGCACATGCTACTTTTGATATATAGTTAATCTAGCACTGCAAGCCAGCTATTCTCAAGAGTCTAGGAGAAAGTCACAACTGGTCGTGGGTTTCTTGGTGATATCCTTGGATATCTTTTTGGGACAACTTTGCAAGCCGGAACCATTCTTCAGCTTTCCAGTGAGAATTTGCTCAGACATTCTCAATTTGGAGGAGTATCTCTCTCACCAGTCCGAGTACCCACATACGATTATATTTAGATTCTGCTCTCTGTGGGAACTGTAAGCAGGAAGCAAGACTTGATAATTGAGATAGGGAATTGAATTGTATATTCGCTAACATCTTCTCCTAAGTTTTTCTCTTATTTGCTCTTCCTTCTGTTCATTGTTGTTAGAGATTTTCTTGCTGAATAATCACCAAAACCATTATTTTTCTTATTCAACAAATATTCCTTTGGGCAAACTAATCTGTCAGAAATTATAGTTTCCTTACTTATCAAATTTCCATTAGAGTATTCAAAAGTTAAATCAAGGAGAGTAACTTCTGATTGAAATTACTCCCCTCACAATTTTGTAAAAGTTGTTTTTCAATTCAATTTACAAAAGAGTTCTGTGTTCAATAATTCTATTCATTAAAGAGCTCCACAGCAGTTTCAAGTGATTTATGAATCTGAATTAAACTATGTTAGAGACCATAAGTGCCCAACAAACCATTTTTGTGAAATTGATATTTTCTTTATCTTTTAGAGCTACAAAGCTCACTCTTCAGAAATTTTGAAGCTTGAGCACTCCCCATGATTTATAGAGAGTTTGAGATTCCAAATAAAAAAAATTGAAAATAGAGAAAATGTCGATTTTTAAAAAATGGTTCATTCAGCACTTATCATTTGCAGCCACTAATATATTTATCAGTTTCTCCCTCTACCAACTTTTTCTTGTTCTTGCTCTGTCTATTGAGCTGTTCATTTAATAAGAGATTTTCTTATTGAATAATAACCGAGAACATTATTTACCTCTGTCAACCAAGTTGGGCAGGTATATCTTTAATGCTCCTCTATACAGGTTTGAGCACTCTTTGAGTGAGGTAATTCATCCATTGTAAGCTTATTTAATGCTCTTCCATAGGAATAGAGCGCTCTGGTGGATGAGGAATTTCTGTGTAAATAGATATATCGCTTAAATTCAGCCTTACTGAATTCAGTTCCGTAGTCCAGAGGTAGGATATCGGCCTCTGGGTCTGAAGTGAAGGTTTCAATTTTGCCTCGCAGTCATTCCGTCTGCTTGTCAGTCCTCACAAGATCTCCGAAAGTACTTGATGGATTTCGAAGGAGTCTAGTCAAAGGGTGGGTAATGGGGTAAGGAAGGGGTGGTTAAATTTGAGGGCGGATCTAGGTGTACTCTTTTGATTGAGAGATATTTTTCCTGTTTTTCATCATACATTCATATATATGTTCATTGTCGGCCCACGCAATATCTCCATGAATTTCAATCACAATTCGTGGGAGGGTGGACAATAGGCTACGGAGGAACTGATTAAATTTCAAGGAGGAATCATGTACAATAACCTCACCTACACCGTACCATATCCAAACCATGTGATACTGCCAAAATTTCATGTCCACACAATATCTCCAAAAGTTATCAATGAATTGAATTGAAATGAAATTTTGTGGAAGTGTTGGCAGTAGTCCATGGAAGAAAAGATTAAATTTTGGGGCGGATCCATGGACAATTATCCCCCCCCCAAAAACAATCAATATCATTGGCATGCATTGAGTGCTTTCTAGTTTTTATTATTGAATCACCTTGGCAGACTGAACTCTCTGAAACTATGGTTTCCTCAATTATTGAATATATACTAGGGAATTTAAACATTAAATTGAGGGGAATAACTTCTGATTGAAGTAACTTCCCCTGCATCTTTTGGTAGTTTAAAAATTTTTTTCTTTTCTATTCAATTTGTAAAAGAATTTGATGAAGAGAAAAAAATCCTACAAGCGGTCAATAAATCTAAAAGTTGAACTAGTGATTCCCAAAGTGTGTGTCAGGGCACAGTTGCAGATTTGAAATTTCAATAATTCTGGGCAATTGGTTTTCGATGCACTGGTGCATAGTCACGATGATAGGGAATGATATTGAACTGACATTTTGCGAATCTCTTGGGAAAACCAAGACTATTGTGCCTGACAAAGATATTTCTTGCCCCTACAAAAGCAACCCCTCCATGGCACCAACTCCAAATTTTCAACACCATGAATCAACCCCACCCAAAATTAAATAGTGGGATGTGTGCATTCCAAGCAACCGTCGAGACGTGGCCCCTTTTTTCAATGGTCAAAAATAGAGCTAATCATCCTCTGAAGATGGCTGTAGGGTACAGCAGCTGAAACGTGTTATTGAAAATGAACCAAGACAAAGACATAAGTCTGAAAAAAAAACTTCACATAATATATTTTCAGCAGTTTCTTCCTCAACCAAATTTCTCTTTTTTTTCTTCTACTGAGCTGTTCATTATCATAAGAGAATTTCTTGTGGAATAATAAGCAAGGCCATTATTTACCTTATTGAACAAATAATCTTTTTTGGCAGACTAAGCTCTCAAAATTATGGTTTCCCTAAATGTAATTCTGATTTGGATGCCAAAGCACTGCTTTGTATTGGTAGGGGAAAAAAAATGGAGCATCGCTTATGTGAGGTTTCATCTTGGAAACTTGAAGTTTAACCGACAATGAACGCTGCCAGGTCTATGAGAGCCAAACTCACATTTTGCTCAGATCAAAAAGAAAAAGGTTGAAAGTGTCCATAGAGAGGAGAGAGAAGTGGGGCAGGGGTGAAACAGAGAGGGGGGATGTGAGAGAGAGGGGGATGTGAGAGAGAGAGGGGGGGATATGAGAGAGAGAGAGGGGGATGTGAGAGAGAGAGAGGGGGATGTGAGAGAGAGAGGGGGGATGTGAGAGAGAGAGAGGGGGATGTGAGAGAGAGGGGGGGATGTGAGAGAGAGAGGGGGAATAGAGGAAGACAGAAAGAGGGGAACATGAGAGAGACAGGGGGCGTGAGAGAGAAAGAGAGAGGGCGTGAGAGAGAAAGAGGGAGGGCGTGAGAGAGAAAGAGGGAGGGCGTGAGAGAGAAAGAGAGAGGGAGACAAGCAGACAGATCTATGAAAGCCTAATTCTTTTTTTTTTCAAATCAAATAGAGAAGTTTTAAAGCATCCACAGATAGGAAGAGAGGCAAGAGAGAGAGAGAGAGAGGTCCATGAGAGTCAAACCAACTTTCTTTCAGACCAAATTGAAAAAAGGCTGAAAGCAGTTTGTTAAGACAGGTTAGGTACTTGATTTAAAAACTTAGTAAAAAAATTGTGTAAACAACATCACGGGTCTGAACAGAGCCTTGTTAGAAAACCGCCCACCAAAACCGTTAATATTGATTTCTCCAGTTTTTCAGTTGGTCTGGCTGGTTATGCAAGAATGTATCACGTGTTTCATTTGATCGACTAACCAGACCAGTCTACTTTTGTCTTTGCTTTCCCTTATTATGATAATAGCTTTTATTCAATGAAAAAAGTTGGTAAATATTTGGTATAAATTTGTTTGCAGCCCTGCTCTCCATTTGAAATACAATTTTTTGCTCCTTTTGTCAAAATTACTCGACAGGATGGGAAGGAGTGATTGGAGCACTAAACTGGTCTGTGGCCCGTTATCAATGCACTCTAATGTTGCCAGACATCGCCCGGGGAACTTATCTATCCAAAATGAAGTTTCAATTCAATTTTAAAAACAACACATGAGTTGCACCCATTTCAGCGGATTAAATATCACACCTCGTCTCTCTGTGTACCAAAGTTACCTTCCTCAGCGCAATCATTACCTAATCTAAAAACGAGAAAGGTCTGGTTGGTCACTCAATAGAAACCGTCACCTGACCAAAAACTCCTGGCTGCATACAATGTTGGGAGTGTTCAATTAAAAAATCGCAAGATACTTGTGTTGGGCAGAGATAACTAAAAAGTTTGATTTGAAAAAAAAAAAAAGTGCACGCAGCCAGAAAGAAAAACTAAAGGACCAATTTAACAGAAACTTAGATTGTAAATTGACTCCCCCGACCTCCACCAACAAAAAATAGGAAACAATTTTTCTAGACATGAAAAATAATAAAAATTTAAATTTTCGGTCCTCTAATTCCATTAGTGTGGCCCGTATCTTCCATACATGCATACATGACTGACTTGAAAACTGGAGAAACCTATGTTGACAGTTTCTATCGTTGCAAATATCAGTCTGAAGATGGAATTACCAGCAAAACTGTAAATACTGGATTTCTAATGTTTACACACAGTAATTCCGGAGCAAGAATTATATAACCCTTTTTTTCTGTTATTGTAAGTTATCAACAAAAAAATTAAAAAAACGCAGGGAACTCCATAGTGCAATTAGGGCATTAAGTTGCAAATATAAAACACCGAGTGAAGTTGCACATGTATGCATATATATATATATATATATATATATATATATATATATATATACATATATATATATGTATATATGTACATATATATACATATATATATATACATATGAATACACATACATATATATATGAGAGAGAGAGAGAGAGAGTTCATAATGTATTTTTCAATTAGAATACAAAAAGGGATAGATTACAGATTTCATCCGTTGGTGATATTTCATCGCAGTGCTCAACATTCAACACAGTAAATAATTAATATATGAAATTACAAGAATATCTATCCACTGAATGTCAACATTTCATGACTAACACAGTCTTCAGCAACCGGCAATATGCTTTGTTCTTGTAATTACATGCATTACAAGAACAAAACATTGCCGGTTGCCGATGAGTACCAACTATTGATATTCACCAGGCATATGTATCTTGTAATATATATATATATACACACATACACAATTATAAGTTACATTATATTACATCGAAACACTTAATTGAAATGATCTCCCATCATTAGACTGTTAACTTATCAGCTAGCCTTGAAAATACAACAGTATCAGCAACCAGAGAAAATGTGACTGCTGCAGAAATCAAACATGCGACTGATAGGGTAGCCAATTCATTTATAATCATTCTGACGGGTCATATATATATATATATATATATATATATATATATATATATATATATATATATATATATATATATATGTATGTATGTATATGGCAACTGTAGCTTCTTGACAGACAATGGCCTTCTCTCCTGAGATGTCTGCACATAGAGTAGATGTTATGTGCTTAGGCAACGAACATCCGAACCTCTTAGTGTCAAATAGCAAAGGACCAATGACGAGCAATAGTAAAATGACAGGTAACTTTATACACTAAGGGTTTTAGTGTCTCGGAGTAAAACCTCTCCAAGAATACATACAGCAATTGGCAACCACAGCCGGTTATCCAACTGGGGAATGACCAGGCTCGACATCACTTAACTTTGGTGATCTCACAAGAACCGGTGTATCCCATGAGTTTTGGCCGTGAGTATATATATATATATATATATATATATATATATATATATATATATATATATATAAATAAAAGTAAGATTTACAAGGATATATATATATATATATATATATATATATATATATATATATATATATATAGATGGTTGCTGAAGAGTGTGTTAGGCATGAAATTTTGACACTTACCTGGTACATACCCTTGTGAATCTTGTTTTTTTCATATTAATCACAATTTACTGAGATAAATATTGAGCCCTCTGATTGAATATCATCAACAACAGATAAAATCTGTTTTCTATTTCTTTTTGTATTCTTATGAATTGAAAAACACATCATGAATTATATATATATATATATATATATATATATATACACACACACACACACACACACACAGAGGAACGTTTGATTATATGAACGAGACAGGTAGGGAGTATTTGGTTTGGTTTGGTTTGGTTTGGTTTGGAGAATTGATTGTGTGGTTAACTGATCCAATCATAAAAAAAGAAACCCTGCGTCATATTATTAGCATTTTGTTCAAAGTAACCACCTGAGATCAAGCAGACTAACATGGGAACAGAACAAAACTTCATCACTTGTAACATATATGTACTCAGGACTTAGTACTAGAATTAAGAATTAGCGGGACCTCAAAATCTTCTTTAGGTAATCAAAAGTTTGGATAATCGATGTTCCTCTGAACACATTCAAACAGACAGAAACATATGGTAAACATCAAGTTAAGCATCTTACATTAAGGGAGATAACTTTCCAAGATACATCAAGAGAGATGATTAGAAATAAATCAAATTGAATTTAAATGTCAATAAAAACACGAAAAGAGAGAAAATTGCACACTGATCAAATACCAAAAAGAAAATAAAAATGAAGAATAGTGAATTATGAATTAAGAATACTTGTAAAATATATCTTTTTCCCAATCTTTTAAGTTTTAATTAATTATTGTCTTCCTTTGATCAGGAAATTTTCCATTTTTGAGAAATATTAGGTTTTAAACTTATGCCAAAGTATGGTTATTAAAAAAAACTAATGATAATTCATGCAAGCTGAACAAAGCTAAATCAAAAAAAATTATCTCAGCTGATATCTAACATCAGAAAACAATTTTTTTTTCATATTTTCTACTGCCTTTTTGAAAAATTATTTTGTACTTGAATCAATTATGTTCTGTAATCGTCACAATAAAGTATTTTAAATTTATGAGTGTTTTAAAATTTTTTTTGTAATACGTTCGATGAGTAATCTTTATGTCGCATATTCAAAAATTATTCATGTAATTATTTTTGATAGAGTTACCCAACTTAATTTACCATCAGAGAGTTATCCCCCCAAGCTACTCAGCTCGACATTTACCCAAACATTTACTGGTTGTCAATATAATCTGTTATATTATAGATAGGATTTATTGAACATAAACATTAAAACTTTCATTACTTCTAATTACTACTTACATAGTGACTAAGTCAAAATTAAAATCATATACAGAAATTCATTGGAAATGATTTTACTATAAAAAAGCATTTCAAATTATTGTAATACTGGCTCTTTCTGCAATCTGTGATATCATGGATAGGATTTAGACTTCTCGGATAGTATAATGGTTAGTAATTCTGTCTCCCATGTACAAAGATCCAGTTTGATTCCCAAAATGAGCAAAGTGCGTTGAAAACTCTTCCTTAGGACAAATTTCCCTGTGAACTCAGCAGCTGATTGAGTGCACTCTAAGTTGTGTGATTAGGGTGGAGATATCTGTTTGGTGGACTTACATTCTGCCAAAGGGGTAGTCATAAAAACTTTTTGGTATAAAGTCCTGGTCTCAACCAGACTTAAAACTTGCGAGGATCACTGAGATGACACAGGCAAAGGAGACCGGGTCTCGGTCACCGGCTGTACATACTTTCTCAGGAGTTGTCTCTATGAGCAGGATTTATCAAAGAAATGTGTCAATACTTGCAAGCAACAACTTTGACAAGGTGACCACACAGCATTATTTGACCATTCAAGTATTTACAGTATTAAACACACTTCCTTGTTTGTGAATCAGAATAGCAAGTATGTCCTCAAGAATTGCTTTCACCTCAGTCCACAGAAGCTATCTTCTTGAAATAATACAAACATACACAGATTGTGTGTGGGTGAGAGGGAAGCAGGCATGAAAATAATTAACGTACATATACATGTCAGGGGTCATGGAAACAAGGATTAGGGTTCCTGTTGATGGATTGAAAAAATCTCCATCCTGACACCATCCCAACCTTTCTCACTTTTGCCAGGCACAGCACAGCACAGAGCCCACCATTCTCAATTTATCAATGATGACCCTTCAAGCCCCAACCATCTTTCCATCAAAATAGCACTTGACCCCAACACTGTCCAATTTTTGGTAAGAAGTGGCAGATCTAGATATTTTCGCAGAATTATTTCTCTCTTTCTCTCTGATACTGTGGTATTTCTCCTCTCTTTCTCTCTCAAGATGAGGCATTCTCTCTCTTTCTCATGCTGTGGCATTTCTCTGTCTCATTCTCTCATGCTGAGGCATTTCTCCCACTCTTACATGGACGTCTTTCTCTCATTCTTCCTCTCTCACGTGGAGGTCTTTCTTTCACTCGTCCTCTCTCACATGGAGGTCTTTTTTTAAAATTCTTTCTCTCCTATGTGGAGGTCTTTCTCTCACTCTTTCTCTCTCATGCAGAGGTCTTTCTCTCACTCTTTCTCTCTCATGCAGAGGTCTTTCTCTCACTTGTCCTCAAAAGGTCAAAGGTCTTTCCCCTCACTTTCTTCCTCATGTGGTGGTCTTTCTCTCACTCTTTCTCTCTCATGTGGTGGTCTTTCTCTCACTCTTTCTTCCTCATGTGGTGGTCTTTCTCTCACTCTTTCTTCCTCATGTGGTGGTCTTTCTCTCACTCTTTCTTCCTCATGTGGAGGTCTTTCTCGCACTCTCTCTCATGCTGAGATATTTCTATCCCTCTGTCTGTCAGGCTGAGGTAAAACTTTCTCACTCTTTCATCCTCTATCTATATACATATGTATACAATACACACAGAAACAAAGGGACAGAGTGCACATTTGCACACAGAGTACATCCCAAAGTCACACACAAGTGTACATACTATCACACACGTAGAAGTCCATCTTGAGAATATTTGACATATCGGTCATGTAACAGTTTCTATCAAGTGACTAACAAGACCTATTCTGTTTTTCTTCAAGCTACCATCAGTGATGTTCCTTCATTGGTCTTTCCGGTTGGCAGTGGGCAGGAGATAATTCTACAAGTAGTATTTACATGTACTTCCTTCCTACTTTGCCTTCAAAAGGTCACTTCAAAAAAAAATAAAAGGGTAGAGAGGGAGAGGGAAGCAGTGTCCTTACCTTTGGTCTAAGGATTCCTGTGCCACTGATAAACTGCCACACACTTCTGTTTGCAATCCTACAAAGACACAATCAGAAGAAAAGATAAGAATTGCGGAAGGAGAAGAGGCTGGGTGAAATCATAAGGGAGGGGGTTAGAGATAAAGAGTAAGGAAGAGGAGAGATCATAGAGGAAGGGATAGTGAGAAAGAGATGGGGAGAGAAAAGGGGAGGAGAGGGTGGTTGTTTGGATGAGGTTGACCAAGAAAAAGGATGTAACTAGTACAGCCCTTGTACAAGATAAGAGTGTCAAGTGTAATTTATACTACTTACCTCCCTTTTCTTTACGAACCTCATCCAAGCAAATACCATGGAGAGATATTGGAGGAAGAAAAGGTAGCTCAAAAGACAAGGGATTCGAGGTAGGACGGGTGGAGACAGAAAAAGAGGATGAAATATTGGAGAGAGAGATAGAAGGAAAAAAAATGGTTAAAACTATAGAGACAAAGAGTGAAGAGATAAAAGAGGCCAATTTCAGATGAAGGGAAGAAAGAAAGAAATAGCAAGGGATAGATGAGTAGTCACACATGATAAGTGTCCAACAAACCATTTTAAAAAAGTTGATATTTATGTTATTTTCAGAGCTACAATACTCAGTTTTCTTTTAAACTTTGAAGCTCGAACACTCCGCATTATGATTCATACAGTTCAAGCTCAAAATGAAAAATAAAAGATGAAAAAGCAAGCATTGTAGCTCTAAAAAAATGGTTTGTTGGGAACTTATCATGTGCATTTATTTGAATGGAAAAGTGAAAGGAACAGATCAACAGATTAAAAAAGAGAGAGAGATAGCAAGAGCAAAACACAAAGTGAGAAATGTTGAAAGGAAGGAAGGAGGAAAGAAAAAACAAGAATAAAACAAATGGAGAAGAAAAAAATTGACAAAATACAGATGATAATGGGAGGATAAAGATGAGGAAAGATGAAAAAGTAGGATAAAGATGAGGAAAGATAAGAAAAGATGATGAGGAAAGATGAGAAAAGATGATGAGGAAAGATGAGAAAAGATGATGAGGAAAGATGAGAAAAGATGAGGAAAGATGAGAAAAGATGATGAGGAAAGATGAGAAAAGATGATGAGGAAAAATGAGAAAAGATGATGAGGAAAGATGGGAAAAGATGATGAGGAAAGATGAGAAAAGATGAGGAAAGATGAGAAAAGAAGATGAGAAAAGATGATGAGGAAAGATGGGAAAAGATGATAAAAGATGATGAGGAAAGATGAGGAAAGATGAGAAAAGATGATGAGGAAAGATGAGGAAAGATGAGAAAAGATGATGAGAAAAGATGATGAGGAAAGATGAGAAAAGATGATGAGGAAAGATGAGAAAAGATGATGAGGAAAGATGAGAAAAGATGATGAGGAAAGATGAGAAAAGATGATGAGGAAAGATGAGAAAAGATGATGAGGAAAGATGGGAAAAGATGATGAGGAAAGATGGGAAAAGATGATGAGGAAAGATGAGAAAAGATGATGAGGAAAGATGAGAAAAGATGATGAGGAAAGATGAGAAAAGATGATGAGGAAAGATGAGAAAAGATGATGAGGAAAGATGAGAAAAGATGATGAGGAAAGATGAGAAAAGATGATGAGGAAAGATGAGAAAAGATGATGAGGAAAGATGAGAAAAGATGATGAGGAAAGATGGGAAAAGATGATGAGGAAAGATGGGAAAAGATGATGAGGAAAGATGAGAAAAGATGATGAGGAAAGATGAGAAAAGATGATGAGGAAAGATGAGAAAAGATGATGAGGAAAGATGAGAAAAGATGATGAGGAAAGATGAGAAAAGATGATGAGGAAAGATGAGAAAAGATGATGAGGAAAGATGAGAAAAGATGATGAGGAAAGATGGGAAAAGATGATGAGGAAAGATGGGAAAAGATGATGAGGAAAGATGAGAAAAGATGATGAGGAAAGATGAGAAAAGATGATGAGGAAAGATGGGAAAAGATGATGAGGAAAGATGGGAAAAGATGATGAGGAAAGATGAGAAAAGATGAAAAAGGAAGGATAAAAAAACTTCACAAAGAAAGTCTAAAGAAAATAGATAAAGACGAAAGAGGAAAAAGTGACAGAAAGCTACAAATAATGATCATAATAGCGAGAAAAGAGAAAGACAGGATAAATAAGTAAAAAGAAAAATGGGGGGAAAAAGAAAAAGAAAAACAAAGAATATACAACAAATAAAAAGAAATAAATAACAAACAGCAAAAATAAAGGAAGAAAAAAAGAATTGCAGCCCCCCTCCAAAAAAAAAGATGTTTCAACACAAGTTGACCAAAAATGACAATAAGGAATCAATATAAATAAATGAATAAAAAATTGGTGGAGTTCAGATCTCTAAAGTCCAGAGAGCAGTGCTGCCCAATTAATCAAAAGTTCTGACAGAAAAGGGCCAGAGCAAAATTAGAGCTGTCAATCAAAATCCCTAAACATTTTTAGAAGGCATGGGGATTCAGGGGAGGAGAAACTACAGCAAGAACCCCTAAGCATTTTGACCAGTAATCAGATCCACAAACCCTTCCTTCCAGCCAGAAAAGGTCTCCTCACTTGGCTACCAATGACAATCCAAGTAAATTCTAAGAGATATAAGCCAAGCTGTTCTTTCTTATGTCTCTAAGTAATACATCCATCTGGTCTAGGAGACTAACAAAAACCCTTAAAATCTGTGTGGAATGAACCATCAGACAATGAATCTGTAGGTGGTAAAGTCTAGGAATTCTTCATTATCATTAGGTTGGTGAACCTGTTGACAACCCTTGCCCTTCTAATCTAGCTAATTAACCCCTTATTGATCCTTAAAATGAAATTAGTTTCTGATGTAAAATATGGGTTACAAACAAAGATTACATTGGATGAATCAGATCAGAAAGCAACTGGCAGTATTACAGGGTACCTTCCTTGAGAGAGAGAGTGACCGGGTGAGTCAGCTATAACAAGATTCAAAACAATTTAACATTATGTTTTCTACACAGAGTACTGCAACACTATTTCTAATTCTGGATTCCTTTTATCTTCGTCCTAACTTGGTGATGAAAGGTAACCGAAAGATAAGATGAAGGTAAAAACTAGTCAAAATTATTACTAATGTTGCAATACTTCATGCAAGAATAAATCTGAGGGGAAAAAAAAATAAATTAAAAGCATTGTTGTATTAGATCATTAAGTTCCGATAGTAAACTTGATATTTTTATGAACTGGGTTTTTGTTTTGCATTTTTTTTTCATGGACCTAATCTGGAGGTTTTCATGAAAGGTGACAAGCAGCCCCATCTTAAGAGCTTCTGTTATTCTGGCAATCCATGGATGAATTACTGCACAAATACCCAAGTTTATTCAATCCAAAATATATATAGAGAACAAAAGTTCCAAGGGAATTTATGGATCACCACCACCCGGTTGTGAAAATCAAGTCTTTGACAAAAAAAAAAGAAATTAATTACTGCTCTAATAAACATTTGTATGACAGCAAACAACTCTCTTCCAACCCCATGTGCCCCTACGTGTCAAGTCGAGATACACAGAAGATTATTAGGCAGTGTACATTAAAGAAAAAGTCTGAATTTTCAAAAAACAGGCACAGTCTAGTGGACACAAAGTGAGGGGTCAATTTAGGGAAAGCTCACATTGCAGATTGAACCCCCCCTAAAAACATATTTTTCTTGGTCCCAGAGAAGAGTATGTGTGCAAAATTTCAAGTCTTTACAACGAACAAGGGGTTCTATTCAAAGAGCTGATAGATGGTACTAGCCTTTACTCCCTGAACCCCAGCCCCCGGGGCCAAGTCCATGTACATGGAAGTCAGAGAAAAACAAAATGAACAATACACACCGATATACCAACCATTTGTAGTAGAAATCAGACCCCGCCTCCCTTAAGTGCCAAGTCCATATACATCATTGGGCAATGATCACTAGAAATCTGAATTTTCAAAAAACAATCATGATTTCTGATGGACTCAAACTAAGGGATCAATTTAGGATTAACTTACATTACAGATTGAACCCTCCTCTAGAAACCTTTACAGGGGAATATGAAAAAAAGATTTTTAAAAAAGAGACACTTTCCCTCATTTCCAAGAGGAATAGATGTGCTAAATTTCAAGTCTCTATAATGAATGGTGTGGTCTGATACATAATGTCTAATGAAGATAAGAATCCTCTAAGCAAGACAACATCATTGAAACTTGTTAATCTCAGGACTGGTGGCAATCAATACGGAAACAGGCCTGAATTCTAGTGGACACATACTAGGGGATCAATTTAGTATGAACTTACACAGCAGATTGAACGTTTATCTAAAGACCTATTCAGCGGCTAGTTCAAAAAAGAAAGTATTTTCCCCCCAATCTCCAAGAGGAGTTTCAGTGCGAAATTTCAAGTCTCTACAATAAACAGTGCGGTCAGGGCAGCGAATGTATGAACTTGTCTCTGTTCTGGTATTGATTGATAACTTGGTGCTCAAGAGATTACAAGAGCCCAATCCCCATTGAGGATAACAAAAACTCCCCCAAACATACCAGAATTAAATTAGCAAATAAGAGGTGTAACTGATTTAATCGCATTATCAATATTTCTTGATATTCTCCATGCAATATCATAAGAAACTGTCAAATTAGATTTTGCCAGTTTTTTTAATCGGTCTGGCTGACACATACATGCTGTACCAATGAAACTAAAAGGCTGGAAATTTAAACATTTATCAAAAAAAAAAAAAAAAAATATTTATAAAATTTTTCTTGGATTCCAAACCCTAAATTGGTTTTTAGTAAGGGTTCAACCTGCAATATAAGTTTCTGCCACATTGATCCCTTACTTTATGCCCTGGTGAGTTCATGCTTGTTTTTTTGAAAATTCAGACTTTTTAGTGAGACAACAACGGTTGAAAAGAGAAACTTAGTCATTAATCACCCCCATAACTGTATGCAGCTGAAAGATGATTGAGTGATTAAACAGAACTGTTGTAATGTTTATATATAGATGACAATTTCAACAGTAGGTGGTAAATCTTTGTGAGCCAGTGCATACATGCGCAAAGAGACCACTTCAATGGAAGTGGTGGAAACTAGGTGTTAGAGTGAGTAATTTGTTGCATCTCATTATAATATAAAGGTTCTGATAAAAATATGTGTATTCTAATTATGTATAATATCATGTGTATCATTATATTCTTATATAGGTATGTATTATAATTATATATATATAAAAATGTATTATGTGTACTATAATGCATACATATATACATACGCATAAATGTATTATTATATATATATATGTATATATATATATATATATATATGTATTATGATGTATATAATGATATAATATGATATCCTTATATGTATGTGTGTATATATATATATATATATATATATATACACATATGATTATGAGATGGATAGGTTATATCTGACATAATGATGAAAATTTTCATAGACAATGAAGAAAATGCTAGTTGGGTGAATAAGTATTTATTCATGAATAAATAACTATTCACCCTATCCCAGTCTTCCTCATTGTCTATAAAAAGGTTCATCTTTATATCAGATATGATACACATATTATATTATACATAATTAGAATACAAATATTATTATAGCATGTATATAATATAAAAGCCAGTATTTAGAAATAATACATGTAGGACTCCTCTTTTACACAGGTGCATTCTGAGAAAAATGGACATTCTGGGAGCTTTGTCCGATCATGGAACAATAACATGAGAGACTCTTACTTTGTCAGTTTCTTTTTGGGACAATCGTAGTCCAAAGTAAGAGCAAACAAAATAGGAGCTTCATTCTGTGCTTTGATCAGGTGCCATCTAGAGATGGTATCGCTGGGAGAAGACGGGAGAGCCGACCAAGCAAAAATATACGAGCCAAAAAAGCTACAATAAAGAGAGCATAATTCAGAAGAGAATTACACATGCAAGGCTGAACCAAATCAGATTTTGTCTCCCCTGCCTGCAAATGATGTTTCTTGCAGAAGTCGTTTATCCAAAGTGAATTTTCCTGTCAGGAGAGATCTTTGAGTCTTAATGACGTTACCTCTCTAGAGCCCGAAAGACGAGCGAGAAACAGCAAAACGTGAGGTTTGAACTGGAGCAGGAGAGGCACCAAGAGAAGTAATCTCTCGACAGATTCCGTTTCAGAACCATCAAAACATTACCAAAGGTTTCCTCAGTTCTCAAATGGGTCTAGTTGGCTAAATGTATGTGTGTTTGTGTGTAAAGTATACAGTAGAAGGCAGAAAATCTAGACATTTACCGATTATCAAATCTAGAAAAATTAACTTTGGAGATCCCCCCCCCGTCTGCACCAATAGGTTTTAAGTGATGGGTTCAATTTACAAAGTAAGTTTATGCTAATCTGCCCTTTAGTTTGCTTCCGGCAGCATTCAAGCTTGCTTTTTGAAAACTTGAACATTTTATTAATCAAAAAGTGATAGAAGTAACTTATTCATTGATTGCCACTTTTTCCTATTTTTGACTTGATCACTCTCAACACGGCATGCTGCCAAAAGACATTGTTACATGACGGTTTCTATTGAGTGACTAAACACACCTGTTTCATCTTGAATTTCTATTCAAAACACCTCCTCCTCTCCCAGTCTCCACTTAATTGCAAGCTGCGATTTGACTCTTTCTAATCTCAATTCATTCAATTTTATTTTCCTGACCCAAATCGAATAACTTTTCCCTGTCTTGTTGACTCTTAGATTCATAGGCCGCTTGCAACCGCTGTGGAAATCTCCAATGAATAGGATTCGAAAAAAACAAAAAAAAAAAAACAAAAAGAAAACTCTTTTGTGAATTAAATGAGAGAAAAAATTAAAAATTACAAAAAACTGCTGGTGAGGTAACTATAATCAGAAGTTAGTCACCTTGAACTACTTTTTCATCACTAGGAAAATTTAATAGGATTTAAGAATCAAACTAGATAATCACATCAATCCAAATCATTTATCTTCTGTAAGATTTGATATCCCTTCAGAGAGAAACTGATTTGTCCTCACTTGAATTCTGTCATCAGACAACCATCAACAAGATGGCGATCTCATAGAAGGAATTTTAAATATGATCCTTAAATACACGGCTCAAGTGTTGCTGTAAACTCGGATCAAATACTAAAAAGAGGAAAAATTCAAAAGACTCAGATGTTGTACCGGACAAAGTGAAATTTTTTTTTTTTAAAAATGTAGATCTTGAAACCTGACAAATATGCCAAAATTGAGTTTAAAAATAATTTTGAGTAGTTGCCACCTCTTTAATTCTGAACACGTCTGGCCTATTCACAATGCCAGACACAAAAGACCCATTTAATATAAGCTTTTTGGATTTCTAAGAAAGGAAGGTGCTGTTTACTAAATAATGTACAGAATGGACATACAGCCCCCAACAAAAATTTATGCCATGAGTTCGTCTACTTTAATCCTATCTCAGAATCTAATTTTTCTCCCAGATCAATGGATTCAATTATCAATCTATAAAGAATTAGGAATGGATCCAGAGAAAATTTGAACCAACAGTAACCAGGACAGAAGAGACGATAACCATCCTAAATTAATTTTGATCGCAAATTTTTGGATACGCTTCTGTCTAAGTACACAACTTCTGTTGGTCGACCATTGTTCCGATGATTTCTGCGACTGCGCTGTTATCGTTGAATCTGAATGCAGGTGAAAAGCTCGATTCTTGAGGTGCACAATTGGGGGACAGTGGGGGCATGAGAGGGCCAGGAGTACGGATCAGGAGCCTTTTCAGCATTCTGCAGGTTGATCTGCTCTCTTCAGCACCTCTCAAAGGACGTATGTACGTTATGCAGTGCTATTCAGATCTATCCTCAGCATGAAACTCAAGCTTATTTACATGAGCTGTCCATGCAGATCATGTGACCTGTACAACAGAGATGGGACATCAAGATCATGACATCCACACAACTGTAATCCTTAATTAACATATCATTGTCAAATTATCAATTATTGTTTTGATGTGGGAGCGATGATGAGAATAGTAACACCTCAAAGAGAGCTTTGTGGTGTTGAATAACAAGTACGTATAATATCCATACCTAGCAAAAATGAATCGCAATAGCCTGTGCGCATACCTCAACGGATTATCTAGAGAATCATCTTAGAAAAAAATAGATCTTTTTATCTAAAATTATCTAAAACGTACCAGCATGAGACTTGGGCATTGTAGGTCCAAAATGACCCCAGACACTTATAAAAGCATTTTTTCAAAGAAAATCAATTAAAAAAAAGACTTTTTTCAGACGGTGTCTAGTGGTATGAAAATGAATAATTTCAAGGTTAAGGCCCCTAAAATGTGACCAGATGTGACCAAAGACACACGCGGTTTAGTAAAGAGAGAAAAAACTGCGGCCATTTGTTGACTTACGGTGATTTGATAATCATACTTTGATAAACTTTATACGTACATGTGTGGCTGAAGATTGGCATTGTAGTTACCAACTCCGAGAAGGTTTCCAGGTCTGATGAATTGAAAGCACATAAGATAAAAGAGGAAAAAAAAATTTAAATTCCCATCTTCAGAGTTTTTAACCACTGAGCTATTGATGCTTACATTAATTATATAAGAGATGAATGAATCATTGAATGAAAGCTTATGAATTAGGGAAACACCAATTTATGCTGTGTTGCATAAAAAGATTTTCCCTAGAGCAGTTTGGCTGGACATAATAATTTGGACCCTGAAGGGACCTTGGGGGTCAGCTCCACCAATCCTCTGTCAATCCTTGGGTCTAGTTACCCTTAAAGACAAATGAATAGATCCCAGAGTGTAGCTGTTTTATAGTCTATAAGATGCAAACAAACACTTGTCGCACATCATCTTCGTATCTTGGTGAATGCACGTATATGTTATGCCTAATCAGGGAAATTGCCCAATAGACAAAAGATACTT
Source organism: Thysanoteuthis rhombus (assembly GCA_963457665.1). Lineage (NCBI taxonomy): Eukaryota > Metazoa > Mollusca > Cephalopoda > Oegopsida > Thysanoteuthidae > Thysanoteuthis > Thysanoteuthis major. The sequence continues at coordinate 21,873,572 of OY735240.1, read as the reverse complement.
TTTTTTTTAAATTTCACTTTGATAACATTAACTTTTGATTGTGGAAAACACTAGTTTCATATTCTTGTTTAGATTGAATAAACTTTTGATAGAATTAAAACAACAAATTTTTTTTTGTAATAAAATAAATAAATACATATTTTTCGTAAAAACAGTTCAATTTCACAAACTTTTGATAGTACAAAAACTATACATTTCTTAATTTTTGGCGAAAAAGGTTGAAATCAAGTAAATAGGGCAATTTTACTGATTTGATATAACATATATATGTACACGTGCACACAGATAAATGGCCTTGAGTCAAACCAATCTAAGCTCTGTAATTATCTAAAAGAGATAATAGATGTATTATTCAAAAAAGTATTTGGGTGCTTACACAATACGATAGTTAGTAACCTGGTCTTGCATAACATTGCAAGTGGAGTGTGTGAATAGAGACATAAATATGTATACATATCCATTCATTCCTATATACACAAATATCATTGGAGATTCTCATTATATATATATATATATATATATATATATATATATATAGCATACATCAGGTTAGCAATATAGCATAATATAAAGCAACGTCTGGTGTGTGATGGATTTTTTTCATAGAGAGCTCAATACATTCAACTTTATAATTTAAAAGTCAAGTTGTTTTAGAGTAGAGCTGGAAATATATGATAGGACGTGGATTCGCTACACAAAAAAGTTAATGTTTCTGCCCTCTCTGGGCCTCATCGGGCAATGAACTAGTTTGTGTAGTGAATCCACATCCTATCATATATATATATATATATATATATATATACACACACACACGCATAAATAAACCTGGAAACTTACTAAACCATCTAAAAGCGAACTCAAAGAGGAAAGAACAATGTTAGGAATAACCCATAGTGACAGAAAAAGATCAACATGGATCTGGGAGAGAACCAGGGTGGAGGATATTATACAAATAATTAAATAACAAAAATGGGGATGGGCAGGGAACAGCAGATTAGAGCTTGCAGGACAGTAAATGCAATAGGGAAAGACCAGACACAAGATGGAAAGACCGGACTGAACGGTTTGTGGTGAGATTATGACAGAGATTAGTGCAATCACACTCGTCATGGAGGGAGATAGGAAAGGCCTTTGTCCAGTGGTGGACCTGTAATGTCAGATGATGATGAAATACGTACGAGTGTGTGTGTGTACATAATTAAAAACACACAAAAAAATAAACATACATATCCACAGGTGAATATCGAATATACACATTACACGTTCATTCATCTAAATAAGTATGTGTGCGAGTGTATATATACATACATACAGTCAGATAGCGCCACACGTGCCTTAATATATGCACAAGCAAATAACGAATTTGCACAGTACAGGCCAGATTGTTGCATCCATTCTTTCTGGAACATTGGAGTGATTTGCTGAATGGATTAATTACCGCAATCCGAAAGGAGATCCATATTATTTCACCTCTAATACATTTGCAATGCAAGTGATGATTATTCATTAATTCAATAATTTGATTGAATGAAGGTCCTCGTATCACAAACTCCGATCCAATCTGATCCGATCCAGGCCGGACTAGGATGATCCAGGGGCGAAGGGAAAAGTGTAGCCGGAATAATAACAACGAGGGGACCGACCAATCAAACAAAGCATGACAAAGCCGGCAGGCAATCTATCACAGGCCGCAGCACATCCAGTCCGATCCCTTCCCGACCCTCGGACAGGATCGAGCCACAGCGCATCGTGTCCGATCCCTTCCCCCGCCCCTGGACAGGATCGGCTATCATGTTGATCCGAATTCAGATCTTGTTGTAACAGCTCACAGGAGTCAGTAATCGAGGAGGCCTGGGGGAGAGGAGGGCGTCGAATAGCAGACATACGATACTGGAGATCTGAACTACGGGAGGAGAAAGGAGGGAAAAAAAAAGTCCTAATGAAAAAATATTGATGATTAAAGAATGATGTCTCATGGTGCTTCCGACTTTTTGATAACGGACATGCAATGCCAGATATGCAATATGACGAGGGACAAAATTGTCCCATCAATGACGTAGCTAGTGATTTGGGGCCCTGGGGGGATTGGCTCCCTGAGGACACTCTCCATATGCAACTTCTAGTGAGTTTTAATGAAAAGGAAAATTTGGAATAAATGGACATATACTATCACTTAATTGGTGAAAACAACACCAAAGGCTGAATTATTATTTGTGTGATTCATATATGTACAAATATATCCAAGTTATTATCTAATTTTAATAACGTTAAATTAAACAAAAATTGTTTTAAAGAGAAAATTAATTCATATAGGAAAACACATAATAAATGAGCCATTAACATCAACGCATTATTTTTGAAATGGTAAGCACCATTTTTCTTATAAAAAGAACTATTTATTAAATTCTATCAAAAGACTCCTTATCTCATGGAACCCTAAACACTGGGGTTCCACAGAACACACGTTGAGAAACATCTCCTAAAGCATACTACATTGAAACCTAGACTAATTAAAGCATTCCTACATATAATTTCGAAGTAATTCATTATTTATTGAATGTATCTATATTAATTAGCAGACATCAACCCAAACTGTCAAAATAGGTTTCTTCAGGCTATATATATATATATATATATGTGTGTGTGTGTGTGTGTATATATATATATATGAGTACAGGCTGCACCAAAGGAGCTAGATGGCTGAAATTTTCAACATTCACACTTTCTTATGTCAAGAAAAAACTTTTTTTTAATTATTCACTCATCAAATGGATTTTTAGTGAGGGTTCAATGCAACTTCATATCAAATTGATCACTAGTTTGTGCCCAGCAGCATTCATGCCTGTTTTTTTTCCTGAAAATTCAGACTTTATTTAATGATCACTACCCAACAAGAAGTGAAAAACTTATTCAATGATCCCCCTTTTTTTTTCAATATTGTAATTGATCACCTCCAATGCAACATGCAGTCAAAAGACTTGGTCCTGTGACTGTTTCTATAGAGTGAATAACCAGAACTGTTATAATAACATTCAAAAGCAAATGAAACTAATATACTTCTTATTATTGATTACTTCTGCTATTTGTCTATATTCAGTGTCTACTACTAAAACTTATTTTTATGGCTTCAGAGTTAAGAAGGAAGAGTAATGACTGAATGACAGTTATAGTGAAGATAGGGTCCCATATGCTCTCATTCAAGTATAAGGACCACTTTCCATTTCTACCTTTGTTCATTACATTGCAAGGGGGGGCTGGGAGGGGAAAGAAAAAGGATGAAAGATACGAAAGGAATGAATTATAATCAGAAAGTATAAAGGTTGTACATATAAACAAGCAGAAAAATAAGTATAATGTTAGACACTATCAACCAAAAATGTCAACATAAGTTTCTTCAGTTTTTTAGTTAGTCTGGCAGACAGGCTTCTGTCTATGTATGTATCCCATGTATTGACCACAGCAATAGAGCTAAAGGGCTGAAAATTTAAATATTTACTCAATATGTCAGGAAAAAATGATTTTGTTGTTCTTTGAAAAAGAAGTAGGTTCATGCTAAATTGGACCCTTAGCTTCTGTCCAGGGGTAACAAATTTTTGAAAATTTTGATTTTTCCAGTGATCACACAGCCTGACAGAAGATAAGGGAAAAGTAACTTTTGATTAATCACTCATCTTTCTAATTTTTTAGTTGATCACCCTTAACACAGCATGCTGCCAAATGATGTTGGCTACGTGACAGGTTTTTTTTTTGAGTGAGTAGCCAATTCCACGACCTTTTACCCTTGGCAATTTTTTTTTTTTATAGATATATTAATGGAGACCAAATTGTCTTCCAATTAATGTTTATTCAATAAAGATATGAAATAAATGAAAAATTTGACATTGTCTATTACAAGCTTATATATTCCGGCTTCATGAAAAAAAAAAAAAAAGACTGAGTCTCACAGTTGATCAGAAATTTGTATTGAAACTGTTTGCCTTTTACAAGTTTATCAATCCTCGGCTTAATGAAAAAGGGACCAAGTTTCACAGAAGAACAGAGATTTGTATTGACAGAGACAGTCCATTACAAGCTTATCAATAACCAGCTTTATGAAGAAGAGACTGAGTCTCGCAGTTGAACAAAAATTTCTATTGACACTGCTACAAGTTTATAAATCCGTGGCTTTATTAAGAAAAAGACTCAGTTGAACCGAGATCTGTATAGATATTGTCTCTTACAAGCTTATTAACCTTTGGCTGAATAGGAGAGAGACTGATCAAGAGTTGAGTAGAGATTTAAAGTGAAAAGGCAATTTCTGTATTTTGTTTTAGAAAAACATTAACAACCTGGAGAGCTCATCCATGCCAGGTTAAATATTTTTGGAGTAAGAGAAACAAAATTATCATTACATATAAACATATCAAATAAGAATGTATATGAATTTACTGAATGAAAATTTACATTGTAAATAGAACCCCTCCTCCTTTAAAATCTTTCTCCAAACTCTTCCTAGGTCCATTAGATATGTATACATTACGGGAGGGATTTTCAGCAAGATGTCTACTTTATATGGTTAAACAAAAAAAAGATAAAGATTTGGTTTCGCTAACCTGATGGACACGAAGTGTGAGTCCACTTTAGCATTATACTTGCACTGTAAATCGAACCCCCGGCTTAAAAGCTTGGAAGGTTTGGAGTACTAATATGGTAAGAACATGCTCCTGGATCTCATTACTAACCACAGTAAATTTGGGAGTCCTAGCTCAAACAATCCTTGACTTGAGACAGACAGACCAAGAGACATTTGGTTGATTATAGGATTCTTTTTTCATTATAGAGGACAAGTTCACTCAAATCTCTCTTTGTGCACATAACTTCTGCATTTAACACATCAAAAGGAAATACTTGAGACTACCAACCATTTATAAACCTCTGACTCTGACATAAACAGTTGTTATAAAACAGTAGCTTCAAAGAGTTATTTGGACAATTGAACTTGTTCTTGTTGTTAGTGTTGTTAGTGTTGTTAACACCATGTTTCAGCCAATTCATTCTACAGCCTACTTCAGGTGTGCTATCTGAACGTGTGGATGAGTTATTCGGACAATTGAACTTGTTAATGTTGTTAGCACCATGTTTCAGCCGATTCATTCTACAGCCTACTTCAGGTGTGCTATCTGAACGTGTGGATGAGTTATTCGGACAATTGAACTTGTTAATGTTGTTAGCACCATGTTTCAGCCAATTCATTCTACAGCCTACTTCAGGTGTGCTATCTGAACGTGTGGATGAGTTATTCGGACAATTGAACTTGTTAATGTTGTTAGCACCATGTTTCAGCCAATTCATTCTACAGCCTACTTCAGGTGTGCTATCTGAACGTGTGGATGAGTTATTCGGACAATTGAACTTGTTAATGTTGTTAGCACCATGTTTCAACCAATTCATTCTACAGCCTACTTCAAGTGTGCTATCTGAACGTGTGGATGATGAACAGAATTTTTTCAATGGTAACAACACTATAATGTTAGATTCGACTAATTGGAAGAATTCTTTTTACAACCGTCACGTTCAAATAGTGCACCTGAAAAAGGCTGTAGAATGGATCATCTGAAACATTGTAATAACAACACAAACACCTAGAAAGAGTTCAAACATCCGAAAAACTCTTCATGTGTTAACAACCCTTCTCAAAACTATCATCATCATCAGCCTCGACCTATCCTTCATTGGACATGGAACTCTCTCAAGATTCACCAGACCTATGTGTCTCAAAACAGTAGCTGTCATTCTTTACACATGTCTCTGGTCGTAATGTTTTGGCTCACCAGTGTATATAGCAAAAGATCTACTTCGTACGACTCAAAAAAAAGTTATACTTCACTTTTCACGAGAAAAGTAATTCAAACTTCTCTCACAATACATCCTGAAATATCAGCCGGTAGGCACATATTGATTTTAACTGAACATATATATTTTTCCCCAGATCATTTATCATCATCATCATCATCATTACAAAAAAAAAAAAATGCATCCAGTCATTTTATTGTGATCTCATAGATGAAAATAAAGCAAGTCTGGTTAGTCACTCAATAGAAACCATCATGCGACCAATGTCTTCTCGCAGCATGTCGTGTTGGGGGTGATGAATTAAAAAATTAGAAAAAGGGATGATTGATTGATGAGTTACTTCTCTCACCTTTTGTTGGGCGGTGATCACAAAAGAAAGTCAGAATTTCCAAAAATAAAAATGAGCATGAATACTGCCGGACACAAAATAAGAGACCAATTTAGCATAAAATAATATTGCAATTTGAAAAAAAACCCTACTTTTGGCGGGAATTCTTATAAAATAAAAGGAAACTAAAAAAAAAAAAAACAACTTTTTCCCAATCGTTTGAGAGGAGAGTGTGTGCAAAATCTCAATTTTCTACAATGAATGCTTAGGTTTGAAAAGAGGGTTGATCAATGAAAAAAAAGGTCTTACTTTTTAAAAAAACAGGCAGACACAAACTCAGGGATCAATTTAGCATAAATCTACATTGCAAATGGAACCCCACCACTAAGAACCTACGTGGAGGTGGGATTCCAAAACTAAAAACAAACAAACGTTTCTTTCCAAGTTCCATCTGTACAGCCAGTACACATCAGACATACATATGTACATAGCCAGTTAGACTAGATTAAAAACTGATCAAAACCTATCATATAAACAGCTTTAGTTGATGGACTTTAATATTCTGTCTGTGTTTATTGATAATATTGAGAGCTCAGAAAGTTTCTCAGTGTATAAAAAAATCCATCTTCAGCTCATCATCTTTCAAGATCATTCCAACGTTCAAATTGACAAAAAAAAAAAAACAGGAAAATCCTAATTAAGCCATTCGTATGGACAAATCACTAAAATAAGTCCAAACAACAGGTCTGGTGAGTCACTCAATAGAAACCGTCACATCTTTTGACAGCCTGCCACTTTTGGCACGATCAACTGAAAAAATTGGAAAAAGAGGGTGATCAACTAATAAGTTACTTCTCTCGACTTATGTTGGCCATTGATCACTAAAGAAGTCTAAATTTTCAACAAAAAAAAAAACTAAGTGTGAATGCAGCCAGAATCAAACTAAGACACCAATTTAGCTTAAGCTTACATTGCAAATTGAACTCTTCACAAAAAAATTATTTAGGTGCAAAATTTCAAAGAAGTAAAAGAAAAAAAAAATGTTTTTTTCAAGACATAAGTAAGTACAGCCTGTATGCACCATATATACCTACATAGCTGAACCAAATTGAAAACTAAAGAAACCTCTATTGATGTTGACAGTTTATTTTAATGGTTTTTAATAAAGGGCAATGGTAATCACTCTAATCATACATCATGAATATGAGAAACCCTCAGCCAAAACCAACTGATTGGCTATGTATGAATCATATACACAGACTGTACTAATAGAGCTAGAGTGCTGAAATTTGAACAGTCACTCCTTATTATGATCAAATAAAACATGCTTATTAGTTTTATTTTCAATTCCTCCATAAATACCTTTCCAGTAAGGTGTTCAATTTATGATGTAATTTTATGCTAAATTGGTCTCTTAGGTTTGCCTAGCAGCATCCACACTTGTTATTTTTTTTAATTCGGAATTTTTGTATTGACCACAACCAACGAAAGGAAAGAGTAGCAATTGATTCATTGATCACCCCAAACACAGCACGCTCTTGAAAGATGCTTGTCATGTGACAGTTCCTATTGAGAGAACAATCAGACCTGTTGTTTATAATTTTGAAGAGTCATTATCAATCCTGGAGTCGTTCAAGCAATTACATTGTGTTGCTAATGTTCTTACCATGTTTCAGTCAAAGAAAAGAAGAGATCCCTCCCCTCCCTTGAACATTCCACACCTGAAGAAGGCAGTAGAATTGGTTGGTCAAAATCTTGAGCTAAAGACATAAGCAACACAAAGAAGGTGTTCAATAGTCCAAACGACTCTTGAAACAGTGAATGAAAATTATCAAGGTTAATGTTCTTGGCTTCAAGGTTTTTCAAGTCATCCAGAGAACATGTGTCTCTTGTTGATATTTTTCTTTATCTAAGTACAACTGAAGAAATCTATGTGTGTGTGTGTACTGCAATTACTCAACAACTGGCCACTGTACTATAGTTGACATTTGCCAAGTATATTAGTCATCACAGAAGGTAGTGCAGTGTCAAGTCTGAAATTGCTTGAACCAGTTCTTGAGAAAGCAAATAAAAAAAACAAATAAAAAAACTAAAGACTATAAATCTTTCCTATTTTCTATAAATTATCCATCTTGACTTCCCCTCTTTAGAATTATCCGAATTCAGACATAAAATATCTAAAGTGACAACACTGAAGAAAAGTACAAGATTTTTCTTTTCAAAAGCAGAACAAAAAAAATCGCAAAAATTTCTTCTAGATATAAGAAAGAGTGAAGGTTCAAATTTTCATCCCTCTAGCTCCACAGACGTGGCCTGTATGCATGACAAGGCTAACCAGCTGTAATCACCTGAAAACTGACAAAACCTTTGTTGACAGATTCTAATCGTTCCATACTCTAAGTAACCGGGAAGTATTGATTTAATATGTTTTTTTTTATTTCTATTAAACATTTCTTCTGTCTAACTTTGTTTCCCGTGATCTTGTTATTCCACTTACAGCAGTGGAACTCTCCAAACTGCTGAGATACATTCAGGAGATGTTCATTGTGCCTGGGGACCACATCTTGAATGTGATTTTAAGCAGATGTAAGCCAGATGTGTCCAGATCAATGAAAATTGTGCTGAAACATTGCTCCACTGTACCTTGAGCAGAAATCACCAGTCTGTGCTGCTAGAGAATCATCATCATCATCATCATCATCATCATCATCATCATCCACCCCCGACAGACAGGTGTGTGTGGGGGGTGGGGTTTGGCAGGGAGGGACCCGGAATTCTTATGTAAGGCAAATATCAAAGTACTCAAGCGAGCAGAAACTGTGCCTTTAAAGAAATATGATACAATTGAAATACGTATAAATGATATTTGATTACTAGCAAGGTGGGTTGGAATCGCCCAGGATAAAACAGCTTTCCCGATTATCGTTGTTTATATTCATTTTCTTTCATCACTGCTATCTGAGACTGCATCGCATGATTACCATTGTGGTCATTCTACCACATTCTGCATCTACCTGATAGTCACCGATGGAGCTGACACATGGAATCTTACCAAGTGACTGACCTGCAGACTGAGAAACATGCAACGTGCATATAAAAAAACCATGCTCAACCTCACAAGGAGAGATCACAAGACAGCACAATATATTATGGAAAAAACAGGAGTTACAGAGATCATAGAATCAACTAGAAAACTCAATGGCCATGGGCTGGTCACATAGCAAGAATGGCAGACAACTGATAGACATCAAAACTCACAACATGGATCCCCTGAGATCATATGCACAACCAAGGCTGACAGATAGAGAGACAAACTAGCTGAATTCAGAAAGTATTGGCTCCGCAATGCCCATGATACAGAGGTGTGGTGAATCCTGGGGAAGGTTTATGTCCAATGACAGACATCAAAAGACTGATGATGATGATGGTTCTTTTGGGGTGTACTACGGTACTGCAATGTCTTGTGACCAATCATCACCTTCCTAATTTTTTTAATACAACTATTTACCTTCCACTGCTTTTTATTACAATTTTACTCAAACCTTCATCGTAAGGTTACAATATGAAAACAGCCGAGAAATCAAAGTAAAAGTGAACTTTTCTAAATTTTGGGTACATCACTTAGTCACTGTTATTTGTGCATGATGACACTCGTTTTCATTCTAGTCATTGTCATCGGCCGTAGTTACATATGAAAATAAGTCAAACTCAATAGTAAGAGTTCTATAATAGAAACAAAGGAAAAGCTTACTTAGCCTAATGGTTCATCTATCATTCACCTCAATGCAAGGAAAAAAGAAAAAAAGACGTTTTGCTCTTGAAAATGTCCCTAACAATCTGGCAACCCTGCTGTATGACTGAAAAAGTTTCATGAAAATTTATTCAGTAGAGATTTCAATTCAGACAAGGTTGGCTATGAAGGTAACATATTCAAGCTGCCAATGCAAAAGCATTTAGGATAGTTATGGGAGAGTGGTTTACCCAGGTATTCACACACACACTATCTCTATCAACTATCTTTGCAGCAAGAAGCAGAGCTAATTGTTTGGTTTACATTCACAAAAACAAAGGAGGTAACTTCAGTAAACACAATTATTCTAATTGCTGCTGCTTCAAAATTATTACAGAACAAAGGATAGCAGGAAATTTTCCCATTTAAAATTGTATTTTATTAAATCTAATTACAAAAGATTTAATAAATGGTTTAGTGTTTGAGTTAGGGTTAAGATAGGGGTTGCATTCAAGAACAGAGATTTGTAACACCAAGATGAATATACAGTTAAAATTATAATAAATGATTAAATAATGTTTCCTTGTCATTTCTGACAGTGTCTCTGCATATGAACTCATGTAAATAAGAAGAAAGCAATTAACTATTTGTTCCTAATTGTCTGCGTAATTACGCTTAACTCACATCCGCTTTTTCGACTGTTTATCATGTACGGCGTCAATATTAGTTACCAGCTTTTTTTTTTTTGTGAACCTAATCCAAACAATTACAAAGCCAGATCCACAGCAGATATACTCTTCTAAATGATGTGTGTAGGTCTCATGCTGCTGACAAACTGTTGCTATTCAGAAGGCTTATGATTTTTTGAAGCCGACATAAAACATGAGTGGGAGGTGAGGGTTGGAGCCGCCAATGACGGGTTTCCAACCAACCATCTGAGTTTCTGGGAATATATTTTGAAAATATGAAAAAAGCCCAGTTTGTATACTATCTCAAATGAATAAATTCTTGAAAATAACCTGAATTTATATTCATAAGAAACACTAATTCTTTAAAAGCATAGTCTGTAACTTGCAAAGTCATCTATCACTACAAATGATAAGGACTGCATTATGCGGAAAGCTGGAAAAAAATTAATCAAGGTCTAGGGAGGAAAAAAGTAGTAAGCAAAAGATACTCGGAAAGAATTAAACAAAAAAATAGAAAGAAAATAATGATTAGTTTACACTAACAAGAAAAAGCAGAAAAAATTGCCAAGACTAAAACTCTGTGTTGCCAAACTCAAAAAATATTTTTGCCCTAGTTCAACTGCCAAAAAGTGCTGAATAACAAAAACAGCTAAAAAACGGCCAAAAGAAGCAAAAAACTGGCCAAACCATTTAAACACTTCCATGCTAATTTAGCAATTTTCACACAAACAAATTTTTATTTGTCGAAGACATAATTAAGTCTGAGGACAGAATTTTAACATTGGTGTTACTGCGATCTACAAACTGTCGCATGAAAAGAGAGAAATAGACTCAGAATAAACGAGACAAGAATTTGGTGTGAAAGCAGTTATTTGGGCCTTTGTATAACCAGCAGCCGTTCAGCTCAATGGTGAAAGCATAGCTACGTTCAAGCATTGACCCTATCGGTGGCAGGTTTGATCCCTGCAGCAGCCTCATTTTCTTTCATTGTTTATTCTATTTATGTCGTCTAGGGTGAGTGATATATAAAAAAAAGTGATTAAAATCGCAGAAACCTGATATTTTTCTATCTCCAGATATTGGTAGATAGCAGAGTAAACTTGGCTTCTCAGCCTTGCTTGGAAACCAATCTAGGAGATGGTCAACACAGACTTATTACTGCAAAAGTCCAATTCCTTCTGCGTCAAAGGTCAAAGGTGGAGGACCTTGTCATGCTTGAAGGCCACAAATTTATACACTAGAAACTTTTTAATATATTTACAGCAAAATCTCAAGTTCTGAACATTTGGTTAATAAACTATGTCTTAATTCAATTCAATATACACTACTTAGAAGGCATGGAGAACTGCATTAAACTTTCAATGACTTGTCAGCAATTTTAAACAATTTCTAAACATTTCAGCCAAATTTAATCATTTTCAGCAATTAAAAATGGCAATAAAAAGGCTAAGAGTATTCTTTTTCTACTTTAATTGTGCTTCTTCAAGGTCAGTTTAGCACAAACAAAAATTTTTTCCTGCTGGCAACACTTTATTACAAACATAGTACCGTAATTCTTGAAATGCACTATTTGCATATGGATCAGTATTTCTACCTAGCACTGAATCTTCAAAAGGCATGAACGAAAAGACACAAACTAAAGGATCTATTTAGCATAAACTTACATTGTAAATCAATCCTCCACCTAAAGACCTGTTTTTTAGAGTAATGAGCACATGTTCAAGTTTAAAGCTCTGTAGTGGCCTTTGTACGTGGTAGTTAAGTACACGTAGGCATTGACTGGGGATGGGTGGGGATTAAAACGTGACATTTTCTCCCTGCCCCTCCCCAGTGAAGGGGGTTCGAGAGATGGATCCTTATAGTCAATAAGGGATAATGGTGCTGTATGATTGTTTTATACAACCCCAACTTAATGTACCCATATAAAAATATGTTATTCTTCGCTGGTAATAGGGTTGTCGGTAAGTATTATTCTGAGCATATCCTTTTGTTTCCGCACTTGGGGAAGTGGGAGTGGATCCCTATGTACATAACCAGCCAGTCTAACTTAAAAACTGACAAAACCAATGTCGACAGTTTTGGTTTATGGTTTCTAAAGAGATAACATCAAAAGCCAGCACAAACCTTTTTTTTCAGTCACCTGATATCTATTTTAATTAACGATCATATGCTGTAATAAGCAAGGTAACCCAACTCTGTGGTAATAAAATGGCTATCATGATCATTACAGTGAATAAAGACAACTAAAAATATTTTGTGAATCAGTTTCCGGTCTGTTAGCGAACACTTAGAATCCTAATCAACATTTTCTGTTTTATCTTCAAGAAAATCTTCCAGTGAGAGAATATACAACAGTGTTGCAAAGTAAGATTTGTTATTAATAGCTTTCAGATTATATATATATATATATATATATATATATATGAATATATATGTATACTAAAAAAACAAAAAACTCATGAGAAAGTTTTTTTACACAGTATTTTGATTCTTATGGCATGGTAGTTCTGATTTTGTAAAAATAAATGTCGAAATATTGTAGGGAAAACTTTTTCCAAAGTTTTTTTTTGGTTTTTATAATATTTGCTCTGACAAAATCTATCTTGAAAGTTTGCTTTTTCTATAAACAGTCATCACACACTCCAGCTGATGATTATCACTACCTAAAAACTATATAACTGTTTACCCCTGGAGACACAGGCCTCCTGGCTCTAATAGTTACTTATATATATATATATATATATATATATGGTGAATTTAATAAACAATATGGGAATATAAAAGTTTGGAAAGTGGATTGATTTTATTTATTTTATAGGGTTACAGTAAGGTTTAAGAAAAGTAAAGTTTCAAAACTTTTGAATTTTCTGATTGTTATTTCATGTAATTTAATAGATAAATGACATGCATGATAGCTGAAAGGGAGGTGGTGTTTGATCAACACTGTTGTTAATAAAACTGTTTTGTTTTTAAATCCCCAAAATAGTTACATAGTTACATCAATAACTGATGATACCAATAAGAGACAATTTATATATTGTGCCATAATAGTAGAGGAAATATCGAGGAAACAAAAAGAAAAATATTGAAGAAAATAACATGAATATTGCAAAAAATAAGTGATTGAGGCAATATAAAAAAAAGTTTTTTGATGTTTAGTGTTCAAAGCTGTAATGCTTTCTAAACTATATATATATATATATATATATATATATATATATATATATATATATATATATATATATATATATATCGAGTTTGTCTCACTCTCTACAGTACACTATATATATATATATATATATATATATATATATATATATATATATATATATAAGCACTGCTTGGGAGTCATGTTATATAATTGTTTTGTTTTCTAATGTCCCAAAAGGTTACATGGGAAACAACTGATGATCCCCAGAAGAAAAATTCAAGAAGAAAAATTCACCATATTATCAAATTTTAGGCAGAACATAAAAGCTACTAAATAAAATAACATGATTTGCATTAACAGATATTGGGAAATGATTGACTGAAATAACAAACTTTTGAGAGAAAGCTTTTTTTAATTTAGTGTTAAAAGCAGTAAAGCTATTCAAACCATATATATATATATATATATATATATATATATATATATATATATATATATATATATATATATCATAGGTATCCGTATGGAAATTAATCCTGTGCTCTACAGGGTAAATTTGTATTTACATAGGCATGAATATAAAATTTGTTGTCTTTAAGTAGAACTGATTGGCAGCAAGCTCATTCATTATCACATTATACCTGTTTAATTAATGACTTATGTTTCCTTAATGATAAAGGAGAATTCAGAAAATAATATAGTATTATATATTTTAAGGATCTTGAATCAATATGTGAATGTAACGGAATGTAAGCAACGTTCCTAGATTTAGATATTAAAATCAAGAATGGAATATTTGCCTCTACATTATTTGATAAACAAGACTAATTCTCATACCATATTGTATGTATGCAATTTAGAACAAGTAATATTCTGTTTTATATATTCTATGGAACTATATTATCAGAATATTCAATGATAGCTTGAACTGCACATAGATCTATTGATTTTATACCGAAAATTGTTTCTTTAGATGTAGAAATCATTAATCATGGCGGCAAAATTAGTAAGATTTCCAGACAATTCAATAAAGCCACGACCAGACATCCTGATCCCTTTGAAATTTATCAGCTAAACCATCATGAAAAAATAACACAAATTAAAGAATATGTTAACGAGAGTATAGAAATAGAATAAATGAATAATCTATATTAAATTAAATCAATTTGTAATAATGTTAGGGGAATCGGGTAACCAAAAGAGATAGTCTTTGATAGTGTGAAAGATTATTGTATTGACTGAGACCAGGGAAAAGGGAAAAGATTAGGCTTCGGTCCATTTGTCTGACTGATAGGAAGTTGGGCAGGCTGGGAGATTGAACACGGAATGCCAAGTAACAAATGGTCTAAGTATATTAATGGAATAACAAATGGAGGTGTTACCTCAGGCTAGGATTTGATTTGATTTTTGGTTCAACCATGTATATAAGGCTAATTTATTCGATAATCTAAAGGAAAAAAACAAAGTGAGAGAAATGAGATGGCATACAGTGCAGAAAAATTCATTTCAGGTTAGCAGAAAAGAATCATCTGATTCTTGCTGAATATGTTGGTAGGAAATCAACTCAAAGTCTTTTGGTATAATTAATATTCTTAAAGATGATGATATAAGTTGGTTTGCATACTATCTGAGATAAAAACTGACACAACGGACTTAATATTCACATGGGCGAATATTCAATAGAAATCACGCAAACAACAAATCATGTCTGTTGTTACACTTACTTATCCCTCATCATTAAATACGTTATTTGGCTAGGTAACCAACATAAGTAAGCCCTGTGTTTAAAAAAAAATTAAATGCTGTGCAATACAGAATAACATCGATATTATGATAATACCCTGTATAAACAACAAACTACGTATAGTATGACATAAGCTATATATCAAAATCATTGCTGAAATTGAGGTTTTATGTATGATCTTTGAAGATCCATGTTGTGAGTCATGATGTCCATTGGTTGTTTACCATTCTTGCAACATAACCAGCCCATTGCTATTTGAATTTCCTAACAGATCCTATGATATCTCAGACTCCTAATTTTCCACTCATATATATATATATATATATCATTTAAAGCCTATTTATTACTAATTACTAAGACTTGAGAACAAAATATTAATAAAGATTGAACATTTACTCAGACTTACTGAATTTGATTGGCTGGATTAGAAAAAAAATTATCAGCCAGACTGTACAAAAATCAACCTGATCAAGCCGAAAATGCCTAATTTGGCAACTCTGATATACAGTCATACGTCGTGTTACGTCTGATCAGAGATATGTTCCCTTTAAGAGCTCAAAACCCATTAACAGCTGTTGAGGAGAATCTCAGTAATTGCAGTTCTGTGGTTCAAAAGCAAAAAAAAATCATGTCTGTTTTGAAAACGACCTTAAGGTACAATGGAAAATTATCAAACAATGCCTGAAGATCTAATTTTAATTTCATTATTGCATTAAAAAAAAGGTGCTACATCGAGCTCCAAAATAGCTAAAATGGCATCACTGCGGCTATTTCGATATAAACAGTATTTCTCAATCTGATACAGTGTTTGAAAATGCATGAACAATATCAATATAGGATTTTCTGTTGATTTTTTTTTCTAATAAACTATTTATTTTTATGACTACAAATAAATGACAGTTTTCCATCAATGTTTCAGTGGTGTAGAAAATTATGACGTATTACTAGAATATTATAGGTTTTTTTAATCAAATCCATCAATCTGTGACTAATTTTTTTTTTAGTAATAAGTTACATCTAACTCGGGTCAATACTATGATTGCTGGGAGCAAATAATTTCATTTGATTTTTCCTGTGTTCTATCTAAAAAGAGGAAAAATCAAATAAAACCATTTTCATTTCGTAACAAAATTAAATAAAAAGATGAATATATACTAACTATGTGATGGGCAAATCATATATTGATGTTTTATTTCAACATTAAAAGCCGTCTAGGCTAGGCCCCAGAAGACTATTTCGAACATCCAGACCCAAAAAGACATTAGATTTTAATAAGTGGCTATTTAAAAACCTAATTAAGTGGTTAAATATTGAAATTTAAAGTATTAACTCTCTCGGGCACTGAAAGATGATAAACTTTAATATTTATTTCAAGCAAACTTACAACCAAATATGATGAAAAATGTTTTTATTGATTTTTTTTTAATTTGTAAGTTGTGATGACTTAAACTTTTTTTTTTTTGTTCATGATAAGATATTTGTCAAATTGAAAAATAAAATTAATGGAAAATTTTCTTTGTCCGATATTGAAATTCAACACATGGAGTTGAATGCAAACAAATCAGCATCTTCTAGTCCGGACATCATTATTTTCACAAATGAATTTTAGAAGTTCATTCGAATTGAATGTTGAAATCTATCATTCTTCATTGTTGTGTTAAAATGTAGCATCCTGAAATGTGGGCTTTTTTCATTTGAGCCTCTCTTAGTGGGGCCTTATATTATGTGAGCATCTTTCTGGCCACTAAAAATGCACACTGTTGAAGCTCAAATAATCAGTCAGTAATCTGGTCAAAAAAAATGCCCGCTCTGTTATAATAAAAGCCAAGTCATGCCCGATCTGAGGACTGACTTACAATCTCATCTTATCTCGTTATCTAACATAACACAAACGTCAATAGACTGATGGTTGTAAATTCAAAAAATTCAAAGTCGTATGTGTGCATATATATTTTTACTTAATCTTCTCTTTTCCATTCAAGAGAATACAGGTCAGAGTTCAATGTATGTAATAACTGCCCAAATACTTCAGATCAACGGTATTCAAGCTGTGTTCCATGAAGCCTTATGGAACCCTGGGTCTCTATGGAACACAGTTCAAATCATCATCAGTCTCTTAACGTCCGTCATGAGGCAGAGACCTACCCAAGGATTTGCTACACTTCCCTATCATAGGTGTTGCAGAGCCAGTACTTTCTGAATTTGTCAAGCTCGTCTCTCCATCTAATACTCACCTGGCTTCAGTTGTGCATGTGATCTCTAAGTATCGATGTCAAGAGTCACGATGTCCAACGGTTGTCTGCCATTCTTGCGACATGGCCAGCCCATTGCCATCTGAGTTTTTTAATGGATTCTACGATGGCTATGACTCCTGTCTTCTCTTGGATGTATTGTGCTGTCTTGTGGTCTCTCCATGTGAGGCCCAGCATAATTCTTTCTTGTGCATGTTGCATGGTTTTCAATTTGCAGGTCTGTCTCTAGGTTAGGTTCTGTGTTACAGCTCCAGAAGTGACTATTGGGAGGGCGCATTGGTTATACACTCTTCTCTTAAGGACGAATGGGATCTTCTTATTTTCGTAGGTTAAACTTGCTCTGCAAAAGGCTGGCCATCCTTGGGTGATTTTTCACTTGATTTCTTCTTCTTTTGAGGGTCTCATGGAGATTCGTTGTCCTAGGTAGATGTAGTGGTCTACTTGCTCTAGTTCTGTTCTCGATTTTGATCTTAGTGTTTCCATTTCCAACAGGGTTGTCGTCTTGCTGAAGTTCATACTGATGATCTAAAGTGTCTGTGTGTGTGTGTGAGTGCATATATATTTTTTAATTAAACCTTTCATGTTTCCATTCAAGAAAATAGAGGTCAGAGTTCAATGTATGTAATAACTGCCCAATTACTCTAGATCAAAGGTATTCAAACTGTGTTTCATGGAACCCCAGGGTTCTGTGCAACTTTCCTAGAGGTTCTGCAAAATTAACTGGAATTTTTGATACATACATACTTAATAATTCTTCATTACAAAAACTATTCCTTTACAGCTTTTTACACATTTTTTTTCTCCTTTGACATGAACTGTACTCTATATATAAAAAGAAAAATTAATAACATTTTGCCTTTCTAATTGAAAATAATTTGGTTATCTACACGACACAGATGCTGTTCACTCATTAGTCGTTCAAATGCTGTTGCTTTTTTTGCCTCACTAAGCTTTATTCCGATTTTTCTATGCGTATTTTCTTTGTCGGATTTATGCATATTCAGATAAATTCCATGAACAAGGCCAAAATCAAATAATTTCATAGATATCTTATTAAGAAATGAATATATTATCCAACAGAATGGTTATAAATTGCGTTATATTATACTAAGATTCTTATGTAAGTATTTATAAGTAGAAGGGAAAGTCGTTTTCGGAGGGGCTCCCTAAAAAATTCAAGTGCTAGAAAGGATTCCCCAATTAGGTAATGTTTGAAGACCACAACTTCAGATCTAGCACATTCACCTATATACTTAGCTATCAACAAGATCTGAGAAACTTGATGGTTAGGGGCAAAAATATGGACGTTAGTCTTCTTTTAATTAAAAACTATCAACCGAAACTCTCAACTTCTTTCTTTAGATTTTAAGTAGGTCTGGCTGACTATCTACCATGAGTACTGGTTGCATCAATAGACCTAAAAACCTATTTAGAGGTGAATTTTCAAGAAACAGAACTTTTTTTTTTTTAGAAATAACAAGGACCCTCTAGCTTCATTGGAGTCATACTTATATATATGTATGCATAGATAGCCAGCCAGACCTACTTGGAAACTGGAGAAACCCATGTTGACAGTTTGGGTTGAAGGTTTCTAATAAACATTCCGAGACCTATTGTATACATCAAATGGAAATTAATATGAAACTTAATGCTTGTAAAAATGGAGCTGTCGTATAGTTTAAGTAGCATCAGTCAAAAGAGTCAAGTGTACACATCCACAGGAAATTCACTTGCACTTACAAACATCACCATGTTAATTGCTTTATAATTGTTTTCTCTCTTCTCTCTTCGTCTTTCATGAATTTAACCATCATCTCACTTCTCCTTGAGGCCTTTTCCTCCGCCACAGTTTGACAGAGTCCCTGGAACTCTTCAATGGATAGAACTTTAAAGAATGGATCTCTCCTGTGAATGGAATTAGAATTCAAGCTACCAAGACTCAACCGGCAGACAGAAGTTCAAATAAAACTCTTGAACTCGTCTTTCGTGAAGGGTTTTCCTCTCACACTGGACCTTCTGCGCGCGATGCAGACATGCTAACCATCACACCATCTGAGCAGACGAAAAGTATTCACGAGTATCTGATATGTGTAAGTGTATACGAAACCTACAAACATTTACGCCTCTGCCACATTATCCCAGCCCCAATACCTATACAAACACTTACAGACGCAGTAATCATTCTCTGTTTAACCAGTTTCCATGAATGAGAAGCAAATTAAGTAAATAAAAGAAAAGTCTGCTTCGGTGAAAAGATCCTATTTGTCTGCAATTATTCCAAACTAACTTGGCCGACACCACATCACAGGACAGACATCATTAGTCAACATTACTTTATTAGTGACTTTCTTGAAATTCACTCGTGTGAAAATGAACAAAAAGATGAACCGTCTGCTGCTTTAATTATGGTCAATTACAGAATAGATCCAAATATGCCATCAAAAGTCAAGTAAGAGAGATTCTTATATTTTTTACACATATGTATAAAAAAAGACTGTACGAGACTTTTATATCTAAGCATTCTTGAACCTAGCTTTCAACTGCCACCTTAAAGGAGAATTAAAGGGACTATGAGAGACTAAATGAAAATTAGAATTAATCTAAATAATTCAATCATTTAGTAGAACAATAGGTCTTGTTAGTCATTCAATAGAAACTGTCACATGACAAACTTCATTTAGCACATGCCATGTTGGGATGATCAATTAAAAAAATTGGAAAAACTCGTGATCAATGAATAAGTTACATCTCTAGCCTCGTGTCGGGCAGTGATCACTAAAATAGTTCAAATCTAAAAAAACAAAATAAGTATGAATGCTGAAGGACGCAAAATAAGGGACCAATTTAGCATGAACTTACGTAGCAAATTGAACCCTGCACTAATAATTTACAGAGAAAATTTTCAAAAAATAAAAACAACTTATTTGTAAACATAATAAAGAGTTTGAATCTTCATCCTTCTAGCTCCATTGATGAGGCCAGTACAGGTTATAGATATATAGCCAGCCAGACCAACTTAAAATTTAGAGAAACTTATGTTGGTGTAGATAGTTTAGGTTGACAGTTTCCAATAATTCAATTATTAAGAGGACTGGGGATCAGCAACTTCTTTTTGTAATGGCCCACTTTTGATCTTTCTAGTTTTACCCATGACCCACATGTAGATTATATATCTTATCTTACTTATAAAAATTTGGCCTTGAAGCCTATAGATTTCAAACATTTACTCTGTAAGTGAAAAGTAATATAAAAATCTGCAACAGTTTATATCCATTTATTCATACACAATCAATTAGTTAATTTTTGATAGAATTTTAGAATCTGTGTGTATAGGCACATGTCGCAATTTGTCTGAAGTCTGTGGATATGCCTATAGTAAACGAATTATACAATGCTTAGGTGAGCGAAAATCAAATAAATCCTGACGCAAAAGATTATCAAAGAGCCATCAATTGTTCACTGGTCTCCAAATACATAAAATTTAAAAATCTTTTTGAAAATATCTGAGGCCAACAGAGAACACCACAATGGCCTACTTGAAGGCCACAGTCTACCCATTGTTGACCCTAGTAGTAGAGAGACAAAATCTGAAAGTAAAATCTTTAACTATTATACATGAGTTTATTGATTTGTAACAAACAACAAAATCATGAACTTATCACAAAATACAGATATACAGATTTTCGAGCAAATAATAGTCTAGGGTCTCTTTTAAAACAAAATTACGACCAGAGACTTGAATTTCTTGCAATTTCCATAGACGTCTCAGGATAAGAAACGGCTTCACTCCGATGATATGTTTGAGAAGATAACCAAGAATAAAAGGTTTCAAAGTTGTAGTCCTGTATCAACAAATCCTTCGACTACAAGAAACCAGAATATTGTTATCACTTACACCAGAGGTTTTAAAACTTTGAAAATTCGAGGACTATTTCTCTAAAGTATATATTCTAATAGACCCCTGTTTTAGGAATTAGATTTTAGACAGCAATTAATGAACTACAAGAAGCAATTTTTGATCTTTAAAAATCATTTTTCAATTTAAATGGATTACATTTATTCAAATCCCAATACATGGCAAAGGTCTTTGTACAATAATAATGTTGTCAGATGGATGATTATGTTACTCAACCACAACGTTCACATTGTCAGGTTCAATATTTGATCTATGATCTTGACTATATTGTTGAGCTCACTTGTCTTAATTTTGAATATATAGTAATGAATTAAAGGTTCACACACCCATGTTTTGAAACCAATGTCTTGAACACCTCAAGTCTATGAAGCAACAGTCAATTGTGATATAATCAGTGATCCTAACAGAACTCTTCTTCTGAATTTACTCATTGATTGTATAATGCAAGAAAAATCATAGTTTGTCAGGTTGGAAGTGGAAGTACTTCAAAGAGTAAAATATTGCATTCTTTCAAAAAATATACCTGCATCTAAAACATTTATACTCATAAGCTGTATCATTTATATTAATGCATTGCATTTAACCATTTAATTCATATAATGCATTGCATTTAACCATTTCATTCCTATTTACTATTCATTTGATACAAGTTTCTAACAGTCCTGATACTTTATAGATAAGTGAAGTGTATAAATAGTAGATCAGAGGAGTTTTATTGAATTAATATTACATGATCTCTGTTGGTCTAGCAAAATAGATAAGTGTTGATACATACATGAATAATCCAGTCATTTTTTAAATTAAGATATCAAATAGAAGAGAAGTTTGAGTATTTATAAACAATATATTATTTTATATTGTCTATAAGGAGAGAACATGATGTAGTACCAATATCATAAATTATATCTTAAGGTGACCATAGAAATGAATTGGCCGAAACACTGATAATATAAATTGTATAAAACAAAGTTGGTCTCAAATGATCGTAGCCCTGACTCGCCAAATGAGCTATAGATCCTTCTGTCTTGTCTGTGTGGGTCTGTGGGAACTCATGGTCATGGTCATATTTTTGGGGCTATAACAGTGGAAATTTACATGAGTGCACCACTGAGCTCCATCTAAAAATGTTTCTGCTTTTTCAAAAAAGTGCTTTTTAGGGTCTCTGTGGTTATTTTGGCCTATCCACCAATGCCCAGATCTTATACTGGTAGTTTTTTTGTTTTAGACAAATTTAGCTCGAAAGATCAATTTTTTTTTCATGATTTTAGCTAGAAATTCAATTTTCTAAAGATGATTATAGCTCAAAAGATCTATTTTTTCGGATGATTTTAGCTTGAAAGATCAATTTTTTTAGCTGATTTTAGCGCAAAAGATGTATTTTTTTGATATGATTTTAGCTTGAAAGATCTATTTTTTTTAAACAATTTTAGCTTGAAAGATCTATTTTTTGAGATTATTTTAGCTCAAAAGATCTATTTTTTAGAAATAATTTTAGCTGGAAAGATCAATTTTTTTAGACAATTTTAGCTCAAAAGATCTATTTTTTTAGATAATTTCAGCTTGAAAGATCTAATTTTTTGGGGGGGGTGATTATAGACAATTTTTTTTACATGATCAGTTCTGGTACATGTGTGGGCTACAACGATTCACTTATTCAAGGTACAGATATTTAATTCTATTTCTAACCCTGGAAAAAAATTTGTTCGTTTTATGGAGAAAGGCAGTAGTGATAACTGGTCGATTCTTGGATCATGAATGAGGTACTTGCTCTCTTTTTGTTAATTAACTCGGTAATAGGTCGTAACTTACACTGTGTCTGCTAGTTAGTAGAGGGAGGGGATGGTAACATAGATGCTCAAGCTACGGTCGTAGAGATGAGATTTGTGTAATTTCTTCTGAAGTTTAATATATCTACAACCGTTTATTGCAATAAATGGGTTAGAGACATAATTGAATATTTTCATTTCAGGAAAGGGGTGGAAGAAAAAAAAAAAAAAATGTCTTCTGTTTCCGGTGGAGTTGTCTCCAGGGAGTGGGTGGGGCATCTCGGTGGGGGAGTAAGTGTGTGGGGAGGAGCCGCATAATTAAAACCAGACCGGCAACAGTTTGATCACCTGATCCTGCTTCCAAAACATTTAACAAATGTGTCTACGTCTTGCAGAGGCTCTTCACAAAGACACAAGCACTTCTAACTCCCCAAAGTACACATGGGGGTCAAACAATATAAGATTACATAATGAAGGACATGACTGTGTCTGACAGCCCCGCACGACACCTCCTTCTTTAGTGCATGTCAAAATTTGATAGCTTTTTATACGAGCCTCCTGTGCGGCTTCTGGCGTGACCTGTACTCTCCTATCGAGTCTTCCTAATCGCGTCCAAACGGGACTATGATCTATATTAATAGCAGACTGGATCAGCAAATGAACAAAAGATAATAACACTACATTGCCAAGCTAAAAAGATTTTCGTGATTATATGATCATAGGTAAATATAAATATCTTTCTGGTAAAGTGACATCTGTACAGAAAAGAAGAAAAAGGCATACATAGAATTTTGTGTTTTTTGATGTATAAGATATAAAGGGATACATTGATTAGTACAGGTTTTGATCTAGTACGGTGAGGGTATTACTGAACAAATTAATGTGACAGAGTATCAAATACAAAAAAAAAAAACCACATTAAATCATAATTCGTCCCACATCACAGTCAATAAGTGAACCACCCTGGAGTCAAAATAAAAAGTCATGCAAAAAAAAATTCCATCGAATATATATGGTCAGAATAAATTCTATTTATGACATCTAAAATAGGAGAAATAAATAGAAGTATCTACTGGAGAATCTAGATGTTATTTAAAAAAATCATCAGAATAAGGCCTTAAAAAGACCAGAAGACCCTGTTTTTCATTTTTGGAAAAAAAAAAAGAACATTTTTTAGAAGTGGTCTAGAGGAGTACTGATGTCAATTTTCAAGTCTGTTGATAAAACAATATGGCCAGGAGTGCTGAAACATAAACACATGCATATGGCTATTGTTGTATGGTTTGGAACAGTATCGAAAGTTCTGGAACAAATTAACTACACTAATCAAGGTATACTTGTTCATTCAATTTCAGGAACAAAGCAAAAAAATCTGTCCAGAGAGTATCCCACCATTCTGAATATCTCAAGAACTGGTGGCGGGGCTTCAATGTGACTTGGCAACCAATCAAAGGGGTCCTTACTTCACATGTGCGAATAGACACTCCTAATGGGCCTATGTACTGTGTGACCGTCACATTCACGATGACCGAGCCAGTCTAATTTTCACCTCTCCTGCAGCATTTTTGGCAGAACGTGGGATCACCCAGGTCTGTCAGCCCCAAACCCTTCAATCCAGATTTGGGGCCCCCTGCAATTTCTGACAAACTAAGGAACAGGGAAACTACATTGCCAAACCAAAATAATTATGGTAAATGTGGCCGAAGATAAATATAGATATCTCTCTAGTCAAGAGACATCAGAAGAAAGAGAAAAAGATACATGCATATAAGACAGTATTTTTTGGTGTATAGGTCCCGTCACCCATACCAACCCAGCCACGCTCTCCGAAAGGAGAACGTTCTTATAAAAAGCTTTCGTAAGCCGGAATGGAGTAAAAGAAAGAAGTGATTACAATTAACTAACATAGTAAAATCTCTATAGTGTCCTGATACCACCAAAATTGTGATGATGGTAGGTTAGGCTGAGTCATCAGAATTTAGGTTGATGGGAGGTAACGGAGATTAAGTTGTGGGAGGCAGAAGGAGGGGGAGGATGTGTGCTGCCTCTATAATGGCTTAGTGCAAAACAAACGCTGAATACGATCTTTACTTTTTGTCAGCTCTATTTTCGGATAGCAAAGAAAACGTAGAAAAAACAACTTATTCCGCCCCTCCATGATATTACCATGCTTACAAACAAGGAGATGTTTAATTGTATTTTTAACTGCGACAAAAGTCGACAGTTCTATGAATGGCAAATGTTTTTTTTTTCGCACAGACTTTCTAGAATCGGTTCATAGCTTTGTTAAAAGGTAGAAAGGTAGGATAGAGAGTGTGGGCAAAGAGAGAGGATTATTTTTTTCCTTTTTCATGTCACACTATGTCATATTGTTCCTTTTTCAAAAATCAATTCCTAAGATAGAGTAGAAAGAGAGCCGACTATACATTGTTTAGAACTAACATATAAATATATATATATATATATATATATATATATATATATATATATATATATATATATATATATCAAATATTACATAAAACAACAAACTATATGGATAACAACCTATATATTAAAATCATAGATGAAAGGCAGGTGGTGTTTGTTCAACACTGATGGGGTGCCATGGTTATATAACTGTTTTGTTTTTAAAATCCCCAAAACAGTTACATGATGATCCTAACAAGGGACAATTTATATATTGTATCCTAATAAGTACAGTATAGAGGAGAAACAGGAAAAAAAACAAAAAAAACATAGAAGAAAATATGTATATACATAGTCCAGAAAGCTTTACAGCTTTAAACGCTAGACATTAAAACACAAGGAAAAAAAAAACATTGAAGAAAATATATATATATATATATATATATAGTCTAGAAAGCTTTACTGCTTTAAATGCTGAACATTAAAAAACTTTTTCGAAAGATTTTTTGTATCTCTTCAGTCACTTATTTCCAAATATCTGTCAATGCAATTTATATAATTTTCCTCAGTGTTTTTTCCCTATTTTACATATACATATTTTATTATGGTACAATGTATAAATTGTCTCTTGTTCAAATCATTAGTTGTTTAGCAAGTAATCGTTTCAGGGATTTTAAAAACAAAACTGTCATATTAACACAGCACCCCAGCTTTGTTGATCAAACACCATCCTCTTTTCTTACAATATAACTTGTGCCATACATGCAGTTTATCATTTTATATAAGGTTTCATATGTATTATATATTGATATTATCTCATACAACATATCTATCTTTTCAAACAGGGCTTTAGGTTACCCTGAAAATGTTTTTAATGATGAGGGATCAGTGAGTATAACAACAGACATGAGTCGCTCTTCTTGTCATCTCTATTGAATGTTCACATGCTATTATCTAATTTGTTCATGTTATATATATATATATATATGTAGATACACACACACATATATATATATATATATATATATATATATATATATGTAGATACATATATATATATATATATGTAGATACACACATATATATATATATATATGTAGATACATATATATATATGTAGATACATATATATATATATATATATATATGTAGATACATATATATATATATATATATATATGTAGATACATATATATATATATATATATATATATATATATATATATATGCATATGTATATATATATATATATATTTACATGATACATTTTTCATTTTATTCTTGATGCAGCAATTATTCTTATTTCAGATGTTTTAACAGAGATTAACTTGCGTAGTTTGTGATTAACTTGAAAAATCCCTTTGAAACAAATAGTTTTATAACAAAAACAAATGTTGCCAAATACAGCCAAAAATTGTATAAACAATGTTGCAGGTTTTGAACAGAGTCTGTTCTTTTTCTTGTTTATATATATTCCACCAGTCCAATCCATTTGCATTTGGGTAAAGGATATCACTAAAACAATCATATTTTGATAAAATAAAAACTCTGAAAACTCATGAATGAATTTAGTAACTTATCTTTTAGTGTTCCCAATATTTACCATCTCATGGTTCATGCTTGTAGGCAGAGTAATCTCATGGAGATGATATGATATGGTTTATTACCCCCCCTATCCTTTCTAACTTTGAACCACATTTCCATGAGATATGTATTATCAATTAGGATATTGTGTAATCAGTTTTTGAAGTCTCCACCACCAAAATACAACACTCAGCTTATATGTTTTGACCTTCCCTAGGATTCGCCACAATTCTTTATCTTGGGCGTTGTGGAGTCAGTATTTCCTGAATCTGTCTAGTTCATCTCTCCATCTTGTGTTCTATTGGCCTTGGTTTCTTATTTGATTGCAGGGGATCCATGTTGCGAGACGTGATGTCCATCGGTTGTCTTTCATTCTTGCAACATGGCCTGCCCATTGCCATTGGAGTTTTTCAATCGTTTCTATGATGTCACGGACACCCGTTTTCTTCCTGATCTCTCCATGTAAGGTTGAGCATGATTCTCTCATGTGCACGTTGCATCCTTCTCAGTTTGTAGGTCTGTCTCTTGGTTAGGTTCCAGGTTTCAGCTCCATAAGTGACTATCGGGAGAATGCGTTGGCTGTATACTCATGTATACTCATCTTTTTACGATTATTGGGATCATCTGGTTCTTGACAGATGACCTTGCCATCCCAGAGGGATTCTTCGCTTGATTTCCTCCTCTTGAAGATCTCATGAAGATTTGTTGTCGTAGGTAGATGTAGCCGTCTATTGGAGTACGTTAGAATATTTCATACCCGTATCAGTTTTTTTAGTAGATTAAATCTGAACAAGTATTTTAATTCGTAAGTTCAAAGTACCAAATATCTATCTACATCTCTAAACAATGGTTTGCTGGATAACGTTTTATTAGATCCTCCGATTTCAATAATTTTCATAACAATATTGAAAATACAAATTTATATTATTTTACGATAATATTAATGATGTAAATACACACAAAAAAAATTTCAATTCGAAAACATTCCATATTTTTCGTAACATTAATGAGTGACTTCCATATTTCATTTTCTTTGAAAGAACACAAATTCTCAACTTTTTGAAAATCATTCTAAAAAAAAAAGCTCCATATTATTGGAACTTTGATGTGTGACAATCATATCTTATTCTGTTTTTCTTCGCAGAAAGCACCATTAAAATTTTCAAATTTGTTTTACAATTGAATTTTGACTGATTAAGATATATATCGAAAATTTCCAGTCTTGTTCTATTATATTACAATTTGAAAAATACAAAACTGTCTCTTTTTTTTTCTTTTGAAGTAAGACGTTATTGATCATTTGTCATAAGTAATATGAATACATGATTATATAAAACTAAAAAAAGTCGACAGACAGTGAAAAGCCATCCATCGAAAACTAATTTGATAAACTCTGGAATATGATAGCAAGCCGAGACTGAGAAATGAAAATATTTTTATAGGTATGATTTGAAGGAAGGAAGGAATCATCTTTTTTACAAAAAACCTTCATGATCCAAGTAATGCTGGACAAACTGAATGAAAAGAGCAAGAAAGTTGGTCTCCACATGAACTTTAGTAAAATAAATGTCATGTACAAAGAATATGTTAAGGGCAGAGTTACAAAAATCCGAATTGGAAAAGTAGACTGCTACATCTACTTAGAACAACGAATCTCAATGAGACCCTCGAAAAAAGAAAAAAAATCAAGCAAAGAATCACTCGAGGATGGCAAGCTTTTGGTAAAGCAAGTTCAACCTTTAAGAACAAGAAAATCTCATTAGTCTCAAAGAAAAAAAAAAAAAAAAAAGCCTACAACCAATATATCCTTCTTATAGTCAACTCTAGAGCTGAAACATGGAACTTAACCAAGAGACTGACCCTCAAACTGAAAACTATGCAACATGCACATGACAGAATCAAGCTCAAAATCTCATAGAGAGATCACAAGACAGCACAATATATAAAAACAGGAGTTCAAGTTATCATAGAATCCATCAGAAAACTCAAATGGCAATGGGCTGGTTATGTTGCAAGAATGGCAGACAACTGATGGATATCATGACTCACAATGAAGATCCCCAGAAATCATACGTGAGACTGTAGCCGACAAAATATAAGATGGTGTGATGAACTAGACAAGTTCAGAAAGTATTGGCTCCATGACACACATGAGAGAAAGATCTGGTGATTCCTGGGGGAAGGTCCTTGTCTGACTGCAGATGCTAAAAGCCTGATGATGATGATGAAATTATAGATGAAACTATTTTCATGTTTATTATATTCTGATTATCAAAGTAGTAATACTTTATTTCATACCTTGTACAATTGTATATAGATTTCAATGAATTTTCGATTTCTGAAGAGGCAGAATTTTTCTGTCTTTAGTAAGAGATTTCTATCAGCTCCTTGAAGCTCATTAGGTCTCAACACCTTCTGGGAATTAAAAAAGGCACACTATCAAGGAGGGACAGAATTTGTAGATATATTGAGAAAAATAAGAGATGAGATAAGGATTTTACCAAATTGGACTGTTTAATGTTGGTACAATTTCTTCTCAGCACATAAATTGACATCTGAAGCTTTGATCCCCCACCCAAAAATATAACAGGCTTGTCCTATAGGCCAGATACAACAAGCCTAAAACTCAGACCATAGATGCGATAGCTCTTCTCTTGTGTGAAGAACTAGTAAGAGCAGTGTGGCCAAGTTTATATCTAAAATTGAGTCAGAAGTATCTTGAAACATCAAGACTCTCCAAATATATATCTAAGATCTAGGAAATATATTACATATTATTGATAAATTAAACGAGACTTCAATCTTCAACATTTATTCCATCAAAATCTAATTCAATTTCTTAAAAAATATCATCACAAAAAAATATTACTATAAATTAAGTCAAAATATTATTTATTTTTTATTAAAAAAAACATCTAAATAGCAATTTCTGACATTTAGACACAACCAAAAACTTCTAGATTTGGATAAAAAAAACCCAAACATCATGACTGTCAACACTGAGCAAGGGATGTCACTCTCATTCGAGTATGGCGATCAGTGCTCAAGATGTTTTGCACTTCTAGAAACAGAGGGTAAACAGTGAGCTAAGAACCATGAAAGTCAGACTGAAATCGGAGTCTCGTCTTATCACCCAAATATACGACAATCCATTTTTTTCATTCCCATCATCCTTTTTAACAAAATCCAAGATCCTTGAAGAAATTTTTGGTTCGTCTGGTACAAGTCAACCATTACGGACAGGGAAAGTTGATGATGGTGCATCAAAAGGGATAGTCATGTTTGAGCGGAAGTAAAAGAGTGAATTCAATAAGTCCATAGTCTGACTGAGTTATTAGCTGAATTTTCATTGTATGATGTTCGATCTAGATGACTAATGGGGAAGGATATATATATGTTCATATATATATAGGAATGTTGATTCGTTAGCTTATGCATGAGTTTGGGTAGTGGGCTGTTTAGCCACCCATTCCAATTCATTAATGAAATTCAAATTTGTGATAAAACTACATTTAGCTTTAGACCCTTATTGTGTGTGTGTATATATATATATATGTACATATACATATGTATATATACATATGTATATGTACATATACATTTGTACATATACACATGTACATATACACATGTACATATGTACATGTACATATACGTATGTACATATACATATGTATATGTATATATATATACACATATACACATACACACACACATTATATATATATATATATATATATATATACATATTACTAGTTATAATCATATAGTTATGATAACAGTTATATGAGTATCATTGTAACCAAGAACCAAGGCAGATGAGAATTGGCCAACCAAGAATCCAAAGTTTGGAGACCCAACCTTGGGTAGTATGCTCTCACTCTTTCCATAGTATTGCCTTAGAATAAGCCTCAAGTGAGATTCGAACACATTCCCATAGCCAGGGGAAGCACCGTATAGCCCAACAAGCTTTGCCAATTAAGCCACCAAGACTTCGACTGGATAGTTAAGTTCAAATGACACCTTTAAACCTATCATTCATTCTGAACATAGCCATGTTTGTTTACATTTCGGTAGTTACTGTATATCAATATGTTTTTTCTTTTGGTTTTCCATTCAACACTATTTACTCACTGCCAGGGGGGTAAACGGCCCGAGCAAAAAGTTACGATAAAAAGCAACTGATAAATTCAAGATCAACGTAAAAAGTAGTTGAAAAAGAAGAAAAAAAAAAGGTTCTAAATAATGATTTATAATACTTCATCTAATAAGAAATAAAAACGAAAACAAAAAAGAAAAAAAAACAAGAAAGGTGTAAGACGAAAATAGACCCGAGGAAACAGGGAGCTGTATTAGAGGATAAGAGAGAAGAATTTAGATAAAAGCGAAGTTGATAACTTTGTTGGAAATCATGATATCATTCAACGGCTTACGTAGATAAGTAGGATAAAGAGGTCTACAGTAAATAATCCTGCATTGCACAAGCAGACATACCTCATTTGTGATCAGATGAAAAGGATAGATAGAGCAATTCATCTTGACTCTTAAACTCATGGACCGCTTGTAATTGACAGTGGAACTCATTGACAAACAGAGTCAAAAAGAAAAACAGATCCAGTTAGTAACTTGATAAGGTGATAAATTGAAAAATTGGAATAAGGGGTGATCTATGAATAAGTTGCTCTTCTTGCCTGGAGTTGTGATCATTAAAAAGTACAATTTTCCAAAAAGCAAGCTGAATGGTGCTGGATATAAACCAAGGGATCAATTTTAATATTTTATTTTATACCAGTTGAGTCCTTTAGCATGACAGAAGATATCAGTACAGTGAGAATTATTAAGCGAGTGGACTTATGATTCTATGATGACATCTTTATTATGCTATTACACTAAAATGTCGGAAAATTATCCTATCTCTAGATGTTAACATAATCAAAAATCAAAATTCTAGGATTAATCCCCAAATTTTAATAAATTGTTCCTTGGCCAGCGGTTCTACAAAATGACGTTGAAATTCATAGATGACTTTTGGAGATATTGTGTGGAAAACAAACAGACGATTCAGGTAATTACATAAGTTCTGTCCAAACCTGTTGACAGAGATAAGAAAAAACAATTACAACTGATAAATGCGATTGGACTTAGATAAATATTGTTGTTATACGATAGCAGTTTTCTCAAATGTTCATTCACCTACATTTTTCTCCACAATAATCATGGCATGCTAGTGACAAGAGTATTTTGTGATAAGATAAAGAACAGGGAGAAGTGGGTCCATGCCTTTTCCAATGATATTAGAACAAAGTGAACATAAATTGCCTCATCTGAAATCAAAACTCATTCATTTTGTAAATTCTGTTCACAATACTACTGTTTCACCATTGTACAGTTAGAAACTAAATAAATATACGTCAGGTTAGTCAATAAGTAGAAACTGTCATGTGACCAACTATGTTAGGGGGGATCAATTGAAAAATTGAGAAAATTGTTAGGCAGTGATCACTAAATAGTCCAAATGTTAAAAAAAAAAAAAAAGCTTGAACACAACTAGACACAAATTATGAGATCAATTTAGTATAAAATTGCATTGTAAATTAGACCTGCCACTAAAAACCTATTTCGGTAGGGAAAGGTGTTATTCTCTAGACTTGATAAGCAGTAAATGTTGAAACTTTCATCTCATGGCCTCCATTGGTCTGGTCTGTACTCGTGATACCAGCATAGGTAGGCAGAACCACTTAAAAACCGAAGATACCTCGGAGACAATTTGGGCAGATGATTCCTAATAATAGATTATTATTTAAAGCTTATCAATAAGATTAGAATTGCATCTCAATCAAATATGCCTTAAAGTTACAACCAAAATATATGCACATATATATATATATATATATATATATATATGTATGTACAATGTACGTAAATATTTGAAAATGTTTCAACTTACAGACATAGCAAATATTTTGATGTTTATTCTTAGACTTTAATCTTCAGCATAAAAATTTCATGATAGAGAATAAATTCCCCCAAAATATTATATAAACAAACATTATCATTAAAGAGTAGATAACCCCTTCCTCTCTCTCATATATATATATATATATATATACATATACAAGCATCATTGCTTTAAACCAACTCTCTTTATTTTGTCGATTTACAATTGTTTCTAAGATCAATGATTATATTATTGAGAAATGGATGTATAATCCAACATTTGAAACAACCTCCTATTGTTACACAGAGAATGAGTCACTCAGCCTAAACAACATTAAATAGAAATAAACAATTAAAGAAAAACATGGCTGCTGCTGGAATTGAAAATGCAACCTATGAGGTAGCCGTTTTAACGTAGTGTCACTCTCAACCATTGAGCTAAACTGCCCGATAGGAAGGCAAAGGTCCAAATAACTGCTTTAGACCAACTCTTCTCACTTAGTTTATATATATATATATATATAAGGGTTGAGTACTCTATAAGTGAGGTAACTCGTTCATTGTAAGCTTATGCAATGCTCTTCCAACCTGGAATGGAGCACTCTGGTGGATGAGGAATATATACAATAAATAAATATATTGCTTAAAATTCATCCTCCCTGACCGCCCAGTTCCATGGAGTAGAGGGAGGATACCAGCCTCCGGGTCTGAAGCTAAGGTTTCGATCCTACCTCGTGGTACCGGATGGGATAATGGATAGTCTATAGTCACATTATAGAGTTATAATACAACGAAACAGCTGTCTGTGGATGACACAATAATATATGTATAAACCATTGAAATGTGACTATCTACGTACACCTTTTAATATTTATATGATTAAAAAAAGGTACATATATTTACATATATATATATATATACATATATATATATTTATATGTATATATATATATGTGTGTGTGTGTGTGTGTGTGTGTGTGCAAATATATTAAAATATTTGCATGTTTGCACATATACATACAAATATACTAAAATATTTGCAAACATATGATATGTATACTTTACATGTGTGTATACGACACAAACACTTTATTAATAGTTTTATATTATTCTTTTATGCATATATATCACCAAAACATTTACATGGTAAACAACTGATAATCCAAACAAGCGAAAAATTAGTTTTATAATAACAAAGTCTAATTAAAACAAGGGAAAAAATACAGAAGGAAATTACATAAATCATATTGACAGATATTGGGGGATTAAGTGACTGAAAGAACACAAAAAACTTTTGAAGAAGTTTTTCAAAGTTTAGTTTTTGAAGCTGTAAAGCTTTCTAGACTTTATATAACAATATTATTAAAGTATGTGTACACATTTTCAGTTATATATATATATATATATGAACAACAATGTTATTAAGGAAGAATACTGTTGTTCATATTATATTCAAATACATCAGTCGATCTTATGTGATCAAAAATTTCATCTGATTTTTGCCAGTATTAAAGAAAACGAAGAAGACGAGATTTAATAATGAGAAAAGCTCTTCATCAACTTTGAAGAATATTCCCCTTATGTCAGATATAGATTCTTAGAAATCTATTTTCTATAGAACTTTCCAGCTTCTAAGGTAAAATAGTTTTGAAGTTCCACACTAATGGCTTCTTTCTCTCAGATAATTTTCATAGGTAATTGTTACGCGAGACAATTTAGGGTATCGCCAATGTTGTTGATATCAGCTGTATCATTATTGCGGTTCTCCAGACAGGCAGAGTCTTGTCAAACTCTTACGCAGGAACTGACTTCATTTTCCTCAGGTAATAACAATGACACTTCTTGAGTCCAGAGCAAAAACTGACAAGTCTCTAAATTATGAATAGCAAAAGAGAGAAGGCAACAATGGACTGGCCAAAATGTTGTGGAAATAACATGGATAGCAAAATGTATTTAATTGTTCAAAAAACTCTTAGAATAAAGGTTGTACTCTTCACAATCTTCTGGCCCAAACCCTCCATGTTTACAATATGGTTCAAGTACCGCTTGCTCCCAAAACATAGCTCTCTTCTAATAAACTATTTCTATGTCATTAGTCAACTAGAACTGACTCAAATTGGAATTATCTGGATTTTCATGCCATCTATCTTGAAAAATATCCTGATACTATTCCAGGGCCAAATCTTTTTTTTTTTTTAATTGTAACCATTTTTACAGAATCTTGGTTGTTTTTCATACAACGTTTCAGCTGTTGTACTCTACGGCCTTCATCAGGTATCCTCTGGTAGGTGTAGGGAAGTAACAAACCGAAACCTTTATTTAACCGACGGGGGTATATTGACCGCTCTCCCCTTTTAGCAGTAGTAGTATTTTTCGAATTATTGTCTCACACTGGGATTGAACCTAGAACCATTAGATTACTTGCAGTAATTTTGTCTGATTCTGTAATCACTATGCTATGTGTCTATATGCCGAAACGTTGTATGAAAAACAACCAAGATGAGGATAGTCCGAATAATAATAGAAATAATAATAATACCTCATCTCAAAAATTCAGAGAAACATTTTTACAGAAGTTGAAATATCTCAAAACTCATAAACCAAGTCATCTAAGCTCCAATCAGGGTTGAGCTCAACACTGGAGCATCTAGTCTGGTTATGTTGGTGCATTTGTTGTTTATGGTCACACAAGGTCATAAAACAATTACTGGTTACTTGAACCATAATTCAGTTCATGATCAGTTGCTCAACAAAATAGACAACTTGCATTTTAAACACCTGTTTGCAATATGGCTCCATGACCTCTTGCTCCCAGAACAAGGCTCCCTCCTGACGTCCTCCTTGCAAATGCAATACTTCCACTCAAAGGAAGACTTGGAGCTCCGCTGAGTGAGTATTGGTTGGAGGTGACATACCAACTATACCTAACAGTGATCCAACCAGTGGCATCCAAGGAACAAGACCCTCTCATTTTTACGGTTATAAGATTATACTTTTTTATGCAGTCGACAACCATTCCAAGCATCTTTTACATTTTTTGATATTCAATGTTCTGTCTGATCAATTCTATGGTCTTCTTCAGTTGTACTATATATATTTTTTTTTTTAAAAGAAAAAAAAGAAAAAAAAAGAAAAAAAGAAAGAAAAGAGAAAAGAAAAAAAAGAAAAGAAAAAAGAAAGAAAAGAAAAAATAGAAAGAAAAGAAAAAAGAAAGAAAAGAAAAAAGAAAGAAAAGAAAAAAAAGAAAAGAAAAAAGAAAAGAAAAAAAGAAAAGAAAAAAAAGAAAAAAAAAAGAAAAGAAAAAAAGAAAAGAAAAAAAAAAGAAAAAAAAAAGAAAAAAAAAAAGAAAAAAAAAGAAAAAAAAGACCTTCTTTTTCCGTATGGAGATTACACCTCGAGCCATAGAATGGATTGGAAAAAACATTAAGGGAACAACACAGATGATAAAAAGAATCAGTTAAGTTATCCAAAAAAAAACTCTTGGAATTATAGTTTCACTCTTTACAATTTTCCTGCCTTACAAAAATCCTAAAACCCCTCATTCTTATTCAAGGCATTTGTAGGGTTTCACTTTTGACTAAAAAATTCACTGGCTCAATAGTTGACTCCACGATGGGGCATGAGATCTTACATCAGCAGTACTAATCTTAATAAACCCAGATCAACTAATCCAGCTCAGAAGAAATTTTTAGAAATCGAGGTTGCCAGATGTCTTTTGCTGAACAATAACAAATTTTTATGGTCTTGGGACCATATTAAGAAGCTTCACTTCCTAAATAATCGAATAACTTGAAATCTATCTCAGACTAAGCTTGCAGGAAAAATGGATAAAAAACGTTTCATTTCAAATCAATTATTCATATATATATATATATATATATATATATATACATATATATATATATATATATACATATATATATACACACAAATCATATCATTCATGTGTAGAGGATTCTCATCTTCTGCAAATTTTCTTCAGAACCAAATCTTTATTTTTGGAACCAAATAGCTTTGTTTACAGGGTGTTTGCCAACATTCTCACCAGCCGTTTAAAACCTAATGCCAATTTTCCATTCAAGCTGGACATGTTTTTGGCCATTTTTGACATTTCTTGGCCATTTTAAAAATACAATGCGAATGCAGAGATGAGGATCTCGGAAAAATTTCCAATTCAATTAAAAACAGTGGGGAAATCAAATTCCTGGCTAACATCCTGTTTCAGGAACAAATTTGCCCAATTTTGCTCTTGAAAAATACCAATTGCAACCCTGTTGGGAATATATACAGGTGTGCCTGCAAAATTACTTTGTTTTTATGTTGGAGTGCAGAAAGCTTCCAATCAAACAAGAGAAAGCAAAGAGAAAATTATTGGTTCAAGTTGAAAAAAAAAAGGGGCAGTAATTTCCTTCTTATGCTTTTGATCTTTAAGACCCCAGAACCTCCCAAGAATAAGTTGATTTTTAGGGAAAAAAATATTCTTTTAGAGTTTTAAGAAGAGAGGGGTCTATTTCCAATATAACTGTAATAGTAAACTGGACAGTTACTTTCAGCCCGCAATACGGTAGTGAGGCTTCGAAATATGTTATTTTGCTTCTGAAGATTATTAAGGAGGCTTCTTTGATATTTCAATGATCTTTTAGTGCTTTCTTTAAGTTTTGGGGGAGGAGCACACTGAGAGAGAGGAGGGCGTCAGACAAGAGAGAGCTGAGAGAAAATTTTCTACTAATCCAACCAAGCAACCAGTAAGGCTTTGGCTCCACCCTCCCGACTCAAACTGGGGCTACATCAGACCTGACCATGGAACCTCTTCAAACTGCAGCAAGGCATGTAATGGAGGTTGGGTTGGTAACTGGGCTGTATACAACCAAGATAAATTAAAGTGAATCCAGCTCTCTTATCTTTGGTGAATCATGGGCAGAGATTAGAGCTAGGATAAGACAGGGTTGCCAGATAGTTGGAGACATTTCTGGCAAAAAGCACACAAATAAATGGCCAAGTCCCATTATTGCCTATGAAAGCAATTATTCTATTTATTAGAAACCATTCACCAAAACTGTCAAAAGATGTCTCTTCAGCTTTCAAGTTGGTTCAGCAGACTATATATGATGGTACTATATATATATATATATATATATATATATATATATATATATATCATTCACATAGGCCACACTGATGAAGCTAGAGGGATGAAAATTTCAACATTGTGAACAAAGCTATTTGGTTCCAAAAATAAAGATTTGGTTCTGAAGAAAATTTACTAAAAGATAAAAATCCCTGTATGAATAATTATATATATATATATGTCATCTACAGACAGCTGTTTTGTTGCATTACAACTCTTCAGTGCAGCTATAGACCATCCATTATCCCATCCAGTACCACGAGGTTGGATCAAAACCTTTGTTTCAGACCCAGAGGCTGGCATTCTACCCCTGCCCTACGCAGAACTGGATGGTCAGTAAGACTGAATTAAAGCGATATATTTACTTATGCACAATTCCCCATCCACCAGAATGCTCGATTCCAGAGTTGGAAGAGCGCTGCTATATATATATATATATATATATATATATATATATATATATATATATATGACAAATGACTACTTTCAACCCAAATTTTCATCTCGATTATTCATGGTCAATTTGTCTCTTTCAACGCAACAGGTATGTATTTGAGAAATGGATTTATATTTAGTCCTACAGAATGGATTATAAATTGCGCTATATCATATAGAAATTTATTTGAAATGATCTCCCATCATTATATATATATATATATATGAAAAAAAGTTTCCTAATCCACTTTTCCTGCAAGCTTAGTCTGAGATGGATTTCAAGTTATTCGATTATTTGGGAAGTGAAGCTACTTAAAATTTGGCCCCAAGACCATGAAAATTTGTTCTGGTGCAGCTAAAGATCTCTGGTAACCCTGATTCCCAAAATTTCTTTAGGAACTGGATTAGTTGATTTAAGTTTATCGAAGTTAGTACTAACAATATAAAATCTCATGCCCAAAACTGGAATCAATAAGTGAGTCTGTAATTTTTCAGTAAAATGAGAATCAATAATTGAGTCTGTATTTTTTCAGTAAAAAGAGAAACTCTGATTAAAATCATTGATAATAAAAAAAAGATTTTTTTTTTTTGTTTTTGACAACTCCCTCCCAAATATATTTTCAGAAGGTGTGGAGTTCAATTTGCAACGTGAAGTTATGCTAAATCGAGTCCTTATTTAGAGTCTGACTTTGTTCGCACTTGTTATGTTTTTTTTTTAGAAAATTCCAACTTTTTTAGATAACACTGCCAAACAAATAGCAAGAGAAGTAACTTATTCATTGATCCCCATTTTTTTCTGACTTTTTAATTGATCGCCTTCAACAAAGCACACTGCCACCCCCAAACCGGTAACATGATGGTTTCTATTCTATTATCAATCTTTATTAGATTAAGTACTGTAAATCATTAGTATTGTTTAAAAAAAGATTTTTCAAAGCTACTATTCACCTCCATCTTAACGACAGCCTGAATAACGTTGCAATAAAAAGGAACAGAAGGTAAATAGTATGATTAAAGAAAATAATAATAATGATTGTTTACGAAACACAACAATATTAAAATATACATTAAAAACAATTTATTTGAAATACTACTGCAACTAAGTCAAAATGGACATAAAACTAAAAATAGCTTGATAGTTTTCAGAAAAGCCAGATTTGGTAAATTTGGCCATAAAATAGCCAAAATAGCAACACTGAGACAGGATGCCAAATCAATTGTTATCTGGCCCCGACATACAAACATTTGAGACCCTTAACATTTCAACCACGACAGAGGCATCAGTAGTTTTGCCATTACAATCATTAGGGAACTGTTTGTTATAAAATGGTGGTCCGTCAATTGGAAATGAAAAAAAAAAGGGGTATTCACTGCTGTTTTTAATTTAGCTTGGTTATCCTTTCTGCTCTGTTTGAGTTTTTTTTTTCTTCTCTGGATTTCAGCTCTTTTTCTCACGTTTCTTTCGTCCTCTTTGAGGTTACGGATCTTCACTTTTCCTTCTCTTCAGAACTTTCTCTTTTTCTTCTTATTTTAATACTTTCCTTTCTTTCTTGCTCTCTTTTCCCCTCCAATCTCTTTTGCTTTCCTCTTCATTGCTCAGTAACCTCTTTCCAAATGTTTTCTCTTTTCTTCTTCCTGCTTTGCCTCTTCTTTTCTCTCTCGTTCCGCAGGTACAATCGGCTTAGTCAGTAACGGCTCAAACAAGGGAATCGGAGATCCGAGTTCAAAATCCAGCTGTTTATATTAACTTTGAACTTGTCCCTTTGGGAAAGGCATGAACCCAACCAATCTGGGAGAAAAACAACTCAGATTCATAACCAGGGAGTGGAGACCATTAAAGACAGTTTGTCGCCCAACTTGACATCCTTCCAGCAAACCCTGCAGCCAAGTTAATGCCAGATGTATCTCTCTCTGCTTTCCTTGGAACGTCATCAGCAAGGCCGAGGGGAGATTCTGGCGATTAGGCATCCCAGGACATCTCCATATGTTTTGCCCAGGCATGGGCCCTGGAGGGGAGGTTCCATTGTTTGTAGAGATAGAATGAAGGCCATTATTTCTCCTATTCCATTTTTTTTTTTTTTTTTTTTTAAATATTTCGTTCCTTCTTTTCTCCTTTTGCCAACCACTCTCTTTCCTTTTCCTCCTTCTTTCCCACATTTTCATTTCCTTCCAATGTAATATTTTATTTCTTCCTTTCTTCTTTTCTCCATTTCTCAACCTCTTTCACCACCCGCTTTTTCTCACTCCAGGTTTCCATTCTTCCTTTCTTTAACCCAACCTCCCTCTCCAGTTATCAATTATTTTTTTCTTCCTTTCTTTCTCCTTCTTCAAACCCCTCTCTCTTTCCTTTCCCTCTTACTTTGATTCTTCTTTTCTTTTTCACCTAAATGCTCTTTCTTTCACTTCACAATATTTCATTTTTTTCCTGGCTCCATTTTTCAATCATGTTCCCTTTTTCCCTCTAGTTTCATTCCTTCCTCTCTATTCCCAGCCTCCCTCTCTCTTTTTCTAATATTCTTACTTCCTTCTCCAAACTTCTCTTTCGTTTTCCTCCACACACTGCTTTCTGTTTCTTCCTTTCTTCTT
Source organism: Thysanoteuthis rhombus (assembly GCA_963457665.1). Taxonomy (NCBI): domain Eukaryota; kingdom Metazoa; phylum Mollusca; class Cephalopoda; order Oegopsida; family Thysanoteuthidae; genus Thysanoteuthis; species Thysanoteuthis major. The sequence continues at coordinate 21,832,085 of OY735240.1, read as the reverse complement.
CTCCAAACTTCTCTCTCTCCTTTTCCAATATTTTTTCTTCCTTTCTCCTTTCTCCAAACTACTATCTCTCTCTTTTTTTCTCGTACACACTGCTTTGTTTCTTCCTTCCTTTCCTCTTCTCCTAACCTCTTTCTTTTTCCGGCAATTGCTTTGTCTTTTCTATCATCTGTCTCCTTATTCCAATTGTATATCTTCTTGCCCCTTCCAAAAACAGTCCAGCTTTACACCCTCCCCCAATACACCTCTTCTACATTTTTTCCAATTGCAATAGAAAGTCGTTCATCATTTTTGACAGGCGATTCAGGGTACGGGTGGCCGTGGGGGGAAGGGGGGGTCAGAGATTATTAATAGTTACCTTTGGCTTTTGTTTTTAGTTTTGTAAAGTTTCTTCGGTTGAGTGAGAGGAAAAGACAAGGGGTCGGATATGTCTTTAGTTGAACATTTTTGCTTATTTAAAACTTCTTTTTTTGTTCTTTTTAATTATTTTTGGTTTATTTTTCTGGTTAAATTTGGAAGTTTTGTGACAACAATGACAGATGAGTCTGGGTGCTGAGAAAGAATGATTTAGAATACGCGGGTGTTGGGGTCCAAGAGAGCCAACACCGCATTGTAACTGAGCCACGATCGATTGAACAATGTTTTCAGCTAAATCTGGCTGTTATACAGTTCATTTGAGGTACTTTTGGAGCTAGATTAATATTTTGCGGCCCACTATCCACCAGTGTTATGACATGGGCCATTTTATAACAGGGGGAGGACTATATTACTTTTTGACACAGGCATCTGTATGGGTCACGCACACGAACATGATTTCCTTGTGTTGATGAATACATACTGAACAAGTCTGTCTTTTCAACACCTCTGATGAAATATCAGACCAGTGATTCAGAACATGGCCGCATCCCCTAAGGAGCAGTTTGAATATTATCATCATTGGCTCTTTAGTGTTTGTCTTTAGACATAGACCTACCCAAAGATTCATCAGACCTCTCTATCATGGCCATCCTGGAGCCAGCACTTTCTAAAATTGTCCATCTCATCACATCATCTAATGTTCTGTTGGCCATAATTTTGTATATGATCTCTCGGGATCCGTATTGTGAACCGTAATGTCCAGTGGTTGACTGCTATTCTCGCAACATGACCAGCCCATTGCCATTCGAATTTCCAACTGGATTCTCTACCTCTGACTCCTGTTTTTTTTCTCTGATACACTGTGCTATTTTTTTAATTTTGTTTTTTAATCTCTCCATGTGATGTTGAGCATGATTCTCTCATTGCATATTGCATGGTTCTCAGTTTGAAGATCAATCTTTTGATTAGATTCCATATTTCAGCTCCATAGGTGACAATTGGGAGGATGCATTGGTTGTAGACTGTTCTTCCAAGGACTAGTGGGATTTTCTTGTTCTTGAGGAACCCAGAGTGATTCTCGACTAGATTTCTTCATCTTTTGGGGATTGCGGAGAGTAATAGGAAACAATTTTGAATTTAGGTGTGGAGAGCAGAAGGTATTACGTAGCTCGGAACTGTTGCATAAAGGCTTAACTGATTAATCTTTCATTAATATTAATAATTCCTAATTATACAATAGTATTATTTACTAATTAAATAATACTATTAATTACTAATTGTATTATATATATATTCCATAGTAAACTAATGCTTAACTGATTATAGTAGGTGGGGAATTAATCTAAGTAGAAAAGGGCAAGATTCCGCTTAAGGTCAAGAATTTAATTATATATATGCAGAAGTATAAGTGGGTCTTTTTGCTCCATGATACGTAATTACCGTTATTATTCGTGTATTGAAATACTGGAGAAAAACGCCTCTCCGGCATATTATGCCCTAACTATTCAGAATCTGTGACACATTTTACCCCGTACTTATTAACTAAAAATAAGATTTTATATAGTCTTCATTATGTTTTGAAACCCAAATTTTACATAGTATTTGCGGCAAACACAAAAGACATACTCAAAATTACAACAAGCCAGTTATGAAAAATAAGTTAGTTAGCTTGGACCATGTATATAACTTACTTTCGGTCATGTCAGTCAGAATATTGCTATGCACTTGGCCGGGAAAAGAAGGGGTTAACATATAGTACTAATGTATAATACGCAGTCTCAAGTTTTAGTTTTATAAATCTTAGAGAAAGGTGTAAATTATGCACTAATAATTCCACTTGTAATGCCTGCCTGTGGTAAATTAGTTGTTTTGTTCTTTTCAAACTAAGAGGGAAATCAAATCTTTTGGTAGGTAGGTAGGTTGCAAGTCAATGTATCAGATAAATTAAAGGGATCATACCTGCCTGTATGTACGTATTTTTTGAATTTATTTTTTCCAGACTCTTCACTCAACAGTAGATAAAACAAAGAATTCTTTTTACAACTCCCATTGGTTAATACGGACTCAGAACAACTTATTAGTTACTCCAAAATGATTCAAAGATGAGAGATGAGACCAATTTCCATAGCATTTAACTCGTTCTGACTTCAGTAAAATCTTTGTGTTATCTTCAAGCAATCATTCAGAATTGTTAAACTACATTCACATGACAAACAATGATGGACAAAACAAGTCCCAATCAAAACAAATTATTGTCACCGCCAGACCTACACGAATTAATCATTGTATTTTTGTTTATTCTCTCATCTGTACAAATATATTGTCGGAAATGTCAAAAAAGGCTCCAGATACAACTATGAGTAACAGTGATAAGACAAGGAGAAAGCAGGGCTATGTTTATCTCATTACATATATATGTATATGCAAATTCCGAAATCCGAAACACTCCAGATCACAGCCATATCAGATAAGGGGCACTCAACCTGGATACACAAAAGCATACAGCAAACATGATGGATGGTTTGTTTATATAAAAAGTACTGTTCAGAAGTAACTTTTTCATATAGCGATGTGAGTGTACCCTTTCAATCTCAAAGATTGATTCTGAAGAAGATTTTAGAAAGATACAAAAAAAAATTCAGTTCTAATAAAAACAAACATTTTCCTGAAATTTAGCATTCAAAGCCATAAAAAATGACTAAATGCTGGCCTAGTTACATTGATTGAAATAAAATATGGTTCTTCTTGTGTGATGTTTCCGTTTTTTTCAACTCCTTCTGAAGAAATTTGGAGCAAAATATCTGTTTGTTCAAATATCTATTTATAACCGTATCATACAAGTAATCAACAAAAATGGAGAAGGGCAAGGCACATAGTGAGAAGAAAGAACAACAGATTGAGCAAAAGGCGAACTGACTGGTTCCCATGGGACAGTAAATCCAGTAAGAAGAGACCAGACACAAGATGGAGAGACGAGATAGAAAAATTTGCCAGTAAGACATGACAGAGATTAGCGCAATCACACTCATCATGGAAGGAGATTGGAAAGACCTTCGTCCAGCAGTGGACTTATAACAGCTGCAGCTGAGGGACTTGATGATGTACAGGAAACCCCGATTAACGCGGTCAATGCATCCTTAGAAAGTATTGCGCTGAACAAAACTATGTTTATCGGACTTGGGAAATAATCGAAACTTTACGAAATAAGGTGATTAATCATTTTTTTTTTGAGACAAATTTTTAATACATAACAGGGCGCACTATTCAACTTTTTTGAATAAAGATTGAAACGGGAACACGCTCATCGTAATCAAGTTATCGGGCGGGGGAGGTTCCTATATAAGTATACGAGAGACAGACAGAGATATAAAGCAAACAGAACTGTCCTTTAATGACTATTCATAAGCACCTAGTCTAAACAGAGGGCCAACTCCTCGGTTATTTTTCACTCTTTCTTCTCCTTCCTCCCGTTTTGCTTCTTCCTTTCTCTCTCTTTCCGTCCCCCCCACTCTATCTTTGTTCCTCTCTTTCTTTTTCTTGCTAGTTTGTTTCTCCCTTTATTTTTCTCCCCTTTCTCAACACCTCTCTCTTTCCTAGTAAAGAGAGGGGGGGAAAAAAAGATAAAAAAAATGAAAACCTTAATTAAAGGTTGTTGGATGTGATGAGTTCAAATTCAAAAAAAAAGTTGCAGACGTGCTAGTGCTAACTTCCAAGGTTTTCTCGAGCAATGTAGAGATGATATTAATAATTTCGAAAAAAAAAAAAAAAGGGTCTGGTTGGTCAATCGATAGAAACTGTCACGTGACCAACGTCTTTGGCAGCCGAGTAGGGGTCGATCAATTGGAAAAATTGGAAAAAAAGGCTGATCAATAAATAAATTACTTCTATCTTCTCTTGTTGGGCCGTAATCACTAAACAAGTTAGAATTTTAAAAAAACAAACAAAACAAGCATGAATGCTACCAGATACAAACTTGTCAGCCAGACCCACTTAAAAACTGAAGAAACCAATGTTGACAGTTTTGGTTGACAGTTTCTAAAGATACAAGATTTGAATCTTGAGAAAAATATGATTTAATGAACAGAAAAGAAAGAAATGAAGACAAAATTAAGGACAAAGTTTTTAGTTTTGAGACTTTTTTTTGCTTTGAGCATTTCAAAAAGA